>JACAVU010000004.1:263625-907649 GCA_014183005.1 Castanea mollissima
TATGTATGTATGTATGTATGTATGTATGTATATTTTTATTTAAATAAATTATTCAAATTGTTCACTTTCTCAAAGAGATTATTATGATAATCAAATTTTATTTTCAATTGTATGTTAAGTTTGGGTTATCATATTGAATATGTATAATTTATTCTCTAAATTTTATTGTAGATAATTAGTTCTCCCTATAAATTAAACAATTTCAGAAAATAATTTCCACTGTTGGGTGATTCGATCGTTGAACTCAACATGATAAAAAAAGTCTTACAAATAAAACCATTCGGTAGATACTATTCTCTAAAATAGAACTCTTTCCTAATATACACACGCTAAATCTAGAAATATTCAATTAGTCAATACACGTGAAATCTTGACTATATTTTATACTTATTTCGAGTCATGGTAAAATGGGTCAAAATTTTCTGACTCAACTCGACCCGACCAGAAAAATACTCGACCTGAACCCGATTTTTTTGACCCGAAACAAAAACGGGTTGACCTGTGACCAGACCCGAGTTTTTCGAGTTTTTTACGGGTCAACCCGACTCGACCCGACCTGAACCTGAATAACTTTTTAAACTTGTTTTTTGATAAAAAAAAAGTAAAATTAAGACAATAGTAGTTTAATTGTTTATTGTGAGCTTTAAGGAAACAATTGATACATTTACATATGCAATTTAATTGAAAGATAAATGGTTGAGCATTTTGTAATAAGTAAAGATTTTTAGATATAATAAAAAAGTATATGCCAAGATAATATGGTTATAGTAAAGTTAAAAATATAGATTTAAAATTGAAGACATATGTGAGAAATATTCACAAGTGCAAAAATATTGAAGCCAAAGTATCAAATTGTATAAATTATGAATGCTTAGACTTATTTTTAACAATTTATGTCCCAAATAAACGGCTTTTCAAAATAAATTATGATATTTCCTAGAGTGTGTGTTACTTAACAATGATATGATATTCATAAAAGAGACTATATATAAATAAGTAAGCAATCAAATTTTAATGTATATCTCAATTGAAATAGAATGTCAACCACAATTGATAATAGATTATAAAATTAATTTTCAAGATTGGAAATTTCTTATATGTTTTTATTCTTTATCAAATAAGTTATCCAATAAGTCATTTGTAATTTTGTTTTACATTTTGGAATGTTGATATTGTGTAGAAATAAACATGTGTATTTGTTTTACTTATGTTTGTGTTATTTTGTTTTAGATAGCAATGTTAGGATTTGTGTAATTTTAAAATTATTGAATAAGTATTAATAAGTTTAACTGAATTCATTCTAGGTATAAGTGGTGAAGTCAAAATAATGCATTTTATATCAAATAATTTGTTGCATAATTTTCCAAATGACAAATACATGTTCTTTTATTTAAAAAAGAAAAAAATTCATGTGAAAAATACGGGTCAACCTGACCCGACCCGCAATCCGATTGACCCGAACCCATTTTTAACCCGCTTAAGATGACCCATTTTTGACCTGCGACCTAATTGACCTGACCCGCCCGTTTTGCCATGTCTACTCATTTCCCGTATTGGCACCCCCCCCCCCCCCACCCCCCACTTGTGATAATATTTTATACTTGTTTCCCCACGTGAAATCTTGTTGAGTTGCATTCCAACCTTCTGAATCTTCCCACCAAGTTTTGTGGTCCACCCCACCCCCAAGTATCCCAAGTGGATAATATTTTATACTAAAAAAAATAGATCCTTCTTTGTATTACCCTCCGGCTGCTACTTGGAGGAACTAACTAGCCAACCATATTGGACTATAAAATATTGGCAAAATTAATATATTATTTCCATTTAAAATTTTTTTAACTATATATTTCGGAATGAGTTAGGATTGTCACAATTCACAAAGGAGGAAGAGACGTCAAAACAATAATGCATCTTTTCATAAAATACTGCAACCTTGAAATGTCTCTCTCACATACATATATGAAAATATTCGCAAATGAATTAGAAAATTTATTGTTTCAATTAAATTTTTTTTAAACTAGAGAAAATTTATGTAATTTGCACTTACAAGCTTTTCATTATTCACCAACTGAGGAAGTAGCGAAAAGGGTCAAATATATGTGGTCAATAATGTCTTTTTTTTGGCTGGAAAAAATATCATAAAAAATTGAAGATAAATGCATTTAGAGGAATAATATTACTAAATTACTAACACCTCTCATTTTCAACTCTTCTTTGGTTGATGGAAACATCATCCTACTTGATAAGATAGTACCCTTGTCATCATTGTGAGCAACACTCTAGAAATTATTAACTCTGGATCTAAAATTTTCATTCATGGTCTCAAGAATTAAAAAGGGAAAAGAAAAATCCCTCAAGGCCTTTTCCATATCTATGGTACATACTAATATATAAATTTTCATTCATATTGATTTAAAAAACAATAAAAAAAGTCAAAGAGACTGCATAAAGAGAACTTGGCCCTTTGTTCCATCAACGAAGGCCATAATTGAGCTTAAATATTTACTCAGTGGTTGGACAAGACTTTTGATTATGCTGATTTGCCCTCCAAATCCGGAATCTTCCTATGCCATGTGGAGAGGTACAGATATACTATTTTGGTATATAAAAAACAATACCTCCTCAGGCTTATCTAACTTGGACCAAGCATATAACGAGTCAATCAATATTAAATGTTTGCTGGAATGTGAATACAATCAGCCATCGTAATGAACGGTTTGCAGAAAATATTCAAGAAAAAAAGGGTATGCAGAAACTAGAGGTTTTTTTTTTTTTTTTTTAATCACGTTAGATAATCTTCATTTAGAAGTTGGTCCATATGCATAAAAGCCTTGTTTTATTTATTTATTTTTATATTTTCTTGGCAATACATCATAGAAAGTCTTGGTGTGCGCAACTAGTGGGCAGGCAAACAAGTAGAAAGATTATTTCAACAAGTGAGCAGTCCAGATTTCGTTCTTCAATTATAAATGATAAAGAAATTTGAGAAGTAGAAACATCTCAATCGTGCCATACCTCTTGCATTTCCTTATGGATATCTCAATCTTCTTCCTTCTTTTATGTCTGCTACAAACTCTTTCTCTATCTTCATCTAATACATTAGACACTCTTAGAGGCACATCTCTATCAGTTGAGAAACCAAGTGACAATTGGTTTCAGAAAATGGTGAATTCTCTGCGGGGTTTTTCCCTGTTGGAGATAATGCTTTTTCCTTTGCCATATGGCTAAACAAGTCCTCAACTCCCACAGTTGTTTGGATGGCAAACCGAGATGAACCTGTTAATGGAAGAGGTTCAGTGCTTTCTATTTTGGCAGACGGCCAGCTTATACTAACCAATTCACTCGGTATCACCATTTGGACACAACTAAAGCAGGAGACTTGACCTCATTAGAGGTCACCAATTTGCAACTACAGCTCCAAAACACAGGCAATCTCGTTCTTCATAATTCCAAAGGTGTTGTCATCTGGCAAAGCTTTGATGCACCATCAGATACGCTTCTACCTCAACAAGCACTCACCATGATGTCGAGCCTTATCTCAAGAAAAAGCCAGGACGACTATTCTTCTGGCAACTATAAGCTCTTTTTTGACAATGATAATGTGCTGCGCCTGCTTTTCCAAGGTCCAACAATCTCCAGTCTCTACTGGCCGGAACCATGGCTTATTTTGAGTCATCTGATAATTTTCAATTCAATGCAACAGATTTTGGCGCGGTAACTCACAGACGATTAACACTTGACCCTGATGGCAACCTGCGATTATACAGCCTGCAAAAGATGAATGGGAGTTGGGATTGGGTTGTAACATGGCAACCGTTCTCTGATCCATGCAGGATTCATGGCATATGTGGACCTATAGTCTTTGCAGTTATTATCCTGTTTCTGGCAGGAGATGCTCTTGCTTGCAGGGCTTCAACCTTAAGATGAGACTGATTGGTCTTATGGCTGTGAACCAGAATTCAGTATTCCTTGCAACCATACAGATGAGACAAGCTTTGTCCAACTTGCTCATGCTGAATTCTATGGCTCAGATATCTTCCCGTCAGAATGTTACCTTTCAATTTTGTCAAGAACAATGCCTGAATAGGTGTGACTGCAATGGCTTCCAGTATAGTTCAATGAAGGTAGTGGTTACTATAATTGTTACCCCAAGTATCTACTAATGAATGGACACCAATCACCAAATTTGTTGGAGATTTTTATTTAAGACTACCAAAAGCTGGTCTTTTTATAGCAAGATTCCTGATGAAGAATTCAAGCTACAATGTTCAGCCAACCTAACCAAGCAAATCATAAGAACGTATGAAAATAAGACCGTAAAGCTTTTGCTTTGGTTTGCGACTACAGGGAGGTATGGAGGTGACTTGTGTTTTGCTGGTCTGGTTATTCTTGTTCAGAACTAGTAAACATCCTAACCCAGATCCTGCTTCTCAAGGATATCTCCTCACAACTAAATTTAAGCGATTCACCTTTGATGATCTAAGAAAGGCAACGCGGGGATTCAAAGAAGTGATTGGGCGAGGAGCAGGAGGGACAGTATACAAAGGTGTACTGCCTGATCAGCGGGTTGCAGCAATCAAGCAACTCGATGAAGCTAACCAAGGAGAAGCAGAATTTCTAGCTGAAGTAAGCACCATTGGCATGTTGAACCATATGTACTTAATAGAGATGTGGGGATATTGTGCAGAGGGAAAGCATAAGCTTCTGGTGTATGAGTACATGGAACATGGATCTTTAGCTGAAAATATTAGTTCTAATGTACTTGATTGGAAGAAGAGGTTTGAAATAGCAGGGGCACTGCAAAAGGCCTAGCTTATCTGCATGAAGAGTGCTTAGAGTGGGTTTACATTGTGATGTAAAGCCTCAGAATATATTGCTAGATTCCAACTTTCAACCAAAAGTAGCAGATTTTGGTTTGTCTAAACTAGTAAGTAGAAGCATGAGTGATCATTCAAGCTTCTCAAGGATGAGGGGAACTAGAGGTTACATGGCTCCTGAGTGGATTTACAATCTTCCCATTACTTCTAAAGTGGATGTTTACAGCTATGGAATTGTGCTGTTGGAAATGGTGACTGGAAAGAGCCCAGGTGGCATGCATGCCTCTGACAGTGGAGAGACAAGAGAGCATAAGAGTTGGTCACTTTGGTAAAAGAGTATATTAACATTGGAACTGCAACAAGGAAGTCAAGGATTGAAGAAATTATAGATCCCATGATGCCTGGCAAATATGACAAGGTTAAGATGGAACTTTTGGTCAAAGTGGCCTTGCAATGTGTGGCAGAAGACAGGGATGAGAGACCCAGCATGAAACAGGTAGTAGAGATCTTATAGGCCATGAGGATTAATATTTGTTGAAATAATTTAGAAGTTTTGTTTAATTTGAGTTGTAAAAAGATTTCATTATGCATTCCTATTTCTTTTTTGCTGAAGAATAGAAATTTCTGAACTGTAATAAAGGAAGTTAAGGATTCATTTTCTCTCCATTGTATATAGACTTTTCTTTGATTTTTTCCCACATGTAAAATTTGATGAGGAGTATTGCTACAGTCACAAATTATGTTACTATATTTTTACCTCTTATTAGTTTTCATTAAGGCCCACAATTAATGTACCTTTTTATTACCAATAATTACTCACTATATCAACAGTTTGTAAATTTTTTTATAAAATAATTTGTATTCTAGCATTATTCTTTGATAACATGACAGAGAAAGAGAACAGAAAATGTTGGACACTTTTGGCCTAATGGTTAATTAAACATGCTTTACAACGTTGTTACGAAGCTGTTGGCCAGACATAGGAAGCCTTTCCCATATGAACTCATTAATTAACTTCAGGCGAGCTTCATCTTCGGCAGGAGAGCAATAGATAACATTGTATATTCCAAAAGGCTGTTATGAAATTCAAGGAAGCAAGCCCAAATGTCGATCAAGATTGGTTTTGTGAAATTTTATGACATGCTATAATGGAGTTTCATTCCTTGGAGTCTAGAAATTGGTTTTGGGAAAACCTTCCTCTTACTAGTGATAGAAATATAAGGGAGTACACATCCTAAGCTCTTGTGTTTCTTTCTTGTAAAGCCTTGGACCAGAGGGAGCTGGTGGGTGTGACAGTAACGGATAAAAGGCTTTCCGGAATGTTAAGATAGCTTGGGAGAACCATGACAGTAACGGGTCAAAGTGAGTTTAAAATAGTTACTCAATTGACGAAAATTTCCCATAGATAAGGGTTTTACGTCACCTATTATTTGAAGAAAAAACCAAGTAGAAAAAAATTATAAAAAATTCATATTTATCTATCTATATACATCAAAAAGTTGAAGTTTTTTTTTTTTTTTGAGGGTCTCAAAAAGCTGAAGTTTAGTATTTATTTTTGCTCCTACGTTCCTGTTGAGCAAAATCAACAGCTACATTATCCAACCATTTTCAACATATTTTTTTTTTTTTTGTCATATTAATTTCCTAACTTATTGTTATACTTTCTCCAACTTTTTCCCTTCTTTTTATTTCATCTTCCTATTACTATCTACCTTAATATCACTTTTCCTCTATCCCTTTATCTTTATTTATTTTTGGCTTTATCTTATCCCCTTCTCTTACTAGAAATTTACAATTGTCTCTCTCATTCTATATATAGTTTTCCTACAAACAAATATGTGTCTCTCTCTTTCTCTCTCTCTCAAAATTTTGTTTTTCATTTTTTGGTAGGTTTTTAAAATTTTCTTGCAGCTCTAATTTGGGTTGATTTGATTAAGTTGTGTTTTAAGTTGTTTTTTTTCTTCTCTCTAATTTCATAGATCAATGTTATCATATTGCATTATAAATATAGTATATAAGAATATAATGTTATTTCATTACATAACATAACTTGATTTAGATAATTTAGTGTTTATTACTAAATATATTTATTTTTACCTTTTTCTTCTCATATTATTTTCTATAGATTTCTTATTATTTCTTTTGAAAAAGTAATTATAGGGACTTTCAATAATATATTCTCATCATTTTAGATTGAGAGAGTGAGAAAGATAGTTAGACTTCAACAGGTACGGTATGGAGACTTTCTAATTGAGGGGGAAAATTAGCACTAGCTAAGTATAGTCAAAGCACTAGTATTAAGGCCAATTATGGTCTTGTTTAGTGGGAAGATTAGGGGAGATATGTCTTGTTTAAGTATTGTTTATTATTAGCTTAGCTTTTATTTTAAATCGAGCTTGGAACATGGATTCTGTGTACATTATTAGCCTATCGTTTTGAGGGATCTTTGTTGTCTTATCATTTTTGAGACCATTGATGAATAATTTTGATCCAAAGCTAAAAGTTTAGGGAAATGTTAACAAATGCTTTAAAGACATTGATTTGTGAACTATTTTTAAAATATTTTATAAATATAATAAATGAATTAATATTTTTTATGGATTCTATAAAATAGTGGTCAAAACTTTCTTAAAATGATTTATTAACAATTGCCCTAAAATCACTTGTTAATATGACCCAAAAATTTATAGCGTGTTGATCAAAATGGTGGGACAAGTATTCAATGAATGTGGGATGATTTTTATAATAAAAGTATATTGACCATCATATGATTTATATGAAAAGGAAGTGGCAAAGATGGGAAATTAATGAATAAATTGTCGACAAAAAGTATATAATTTGTCAGTAGAAAAAGAAATAATCAAATTTGAAAAGTGCACACAAACCCTAGATTATGAATTTAGTGCACATAAACCAATTATAAAATATATCCACGATCTTTTTTTTTTCTTTTTTTTTTTTGAGAAAAATATAACCACGGTCTTGTGGGCACAACAGAATGTTGGAGTCGCCACCTAATTTTTGTGTGGTCTAGAAACTATATATATAGTGTCCTTTCGAGAAGTACCATTGATTTTATTACAAAAAATATGAGTTCGGAGTTAAGGTACGGTCTTGGGAAGATGTTAGGCACCCAAAACCGTCCAATTCTAAGGTCTTAACCCTATTAAAGACCAATTATGGTCTTGTTTAGAGGGAAGATTAGGGAGATGTCTTATTTAATTAAGTATTGTTTATTAGCTAGGCTTTTATCTTAAATCGCACTTGGAACATGGATTCTATTTACATTAACCTATCATTTGAGGGATCTTTGTTTATCTTATCATTATTGAGACCATGATGATAATTTTGATCCAAAACTAAAATTTAGGGAAAAGAAAATATTGGTTTAGAAATTATTTTAGAAACATTTTATGAGAAAATAATAAAACAATTAATATATATATATTATATATATATTTACAGTTTTTTATATTTCTATGAAATTGTGTAAAAAATTTCTTAAAATAGTTTATTAACAATTGTAGGACACTTATTAACATGACCCAAAAATATATAGCATGTTGACCAAATGGTGGGACAAGTATTTGATGAATGTGCACATATGATTTATATGAAAAGGAAGTGGCAAAGATGGGAATAATGAGGAAATTAATGAATAAATTGTCAGCAAGAAAAATTATTTGTTAGTAGAAAAAGAAATAACCAAATTTCGAAAGTGCACACAAACCCTAGATTATGAATTTAGTGCACATAAACCAATTATAAAATATATCCACGATCTTAAGAACGACTTCGTCAGGCGTCAGCTAAATCACTAGATTTGTAGGCAAAGGAATAGAGAATTTCTCTCAAATATTTTATAAAACTCAACCCAAGAATTGCTTTCTATTTTACAGTTAGTTGTTGACTGGTAGCTAGGCCTATATAAAGGGACCGTAAACCTGATTACCAAGAGAACAAAATATCTAGGAAAAACCGCAATATTAATGTTGGGTTAGGGGAGATAATAGGAAACACAATTAATGTTGGGGCGATCATAATTAATGTTGAGTTGGGGACATGATAGGAAAGACCGATTAATACTTGTGGCATAAGTTGTGGCACTAGACTTATTCCTAGGTAGATAATAGAAATACCATTAATGTTGGGGAAATAATAGGAAAGACAATTTCTATGAAGAGACATTCTGTCACTTCTTAATAGAAATTTTATCAGTTGAGTTAACTAGAATTACAAAACTATAAAGTTTTATTCTTCATATATAAACAAAATCCATGCTGGTCATTCATTAACCTGGACATATCTTTTTAAAATATTGAAATATCTTTTTTAAAATATTTTTGAATAGCAAGATTTATGTGATGCTTGATCTTCTTTATTCAGCTGTATCTTTTGATTGGTAATGGTAAGTCTTGAGAAAAGTTTGGATTATATTATCTTATACAATAATAGATAACTGTACTGTTGTTTTCCATGAATCCCGTGCATCTCCACTAGTGAATAATTATTTTTTAAGAAAAAAAGTTTCATTCACGGAAAAGCAAGAAAAGGACAATAGTATGTTAACGATAGCATGCGGCACGGGTTATGAAGGCATCCTAGTATTCCCAGTACGTTAGGGCAAAAAGAAAGAAAGAAACAACAATGACTACATGATTAGAAATTAGAAACAAAAACGCTACGCTATCATGAGCATGGTCCATACTCAGATTTTGGCTGCTTCTTCATTTCGAGGGGTAGTTTTGTTTTCCGATCGAGTTTAATTTGAGTTTGATCACTTGCTGCGTCTTGATGATGGGGCCTGAGATTTTGAGGGGAAGGATCATCCGCTAGATTCTAGATGCCAAAATTCAGTAATAAGCATATATACGGAATCAATTGACAATAGTACAAAGAGAAAAACTTATGCATCCTTTTTCTTACAAAATGATATGATGAATATTCCATCGAATTAACGGATGATATATAGGACTTTCTGTTTCATGTGTCATAATGAAAAAAACTTAAAACACTATTTTGAATTGAATTTTTTTTTTTTAAGTAATAGTATTATTCTATAGAGAAAAAGAAATACAATGTTCAAATCCCACATAGAGAAAAAGGAAGAAAAAAAAAAAAAACCTTTCAAAGATATTATAAGCTTATAATATCTTTGAAATTAAACTTAATTTCTTATAGCTTCAAGCTAAGTTGAAACACCAAAATAGAAAAATTAAATGGCCAATAAATTATTTTTATGAGTCAAATAATCTGATTAAGTATTAGAATGAAATCGTTGATTTAAGAAAAATAAAATTGCACAAAATATGGATCTAAAAAAGACAAATACAATTGCAGCTAAGGATGCAAATTTTCCAGCCCTTGTTGATTTACACATAGATGTGACAAACATCAAAATTTCATTCTTAATTATTTGAATAGAAAACAAATGTGATAGATTAGCAACAATAACAAACATCCAAAACATCGAATTCCATTTTCTACACAAAAAGTTCACTTATTAATTGGAGAATTTAATGTACTACACTTAAAGAATTGTATCTAAGTTTTACACTAAGAGTTCATAAAAGTTTTTTTTTCTCCTTCAACACTAGTAAAAAAAAAACACAAATTAAACCAAAATTTATCACTAGCCCCCTTGAAAATTTAGATTTTAGAATTGGCTGAACAAATTTTTTAACTAATCCAATAAAAGTCAAACCCAATCAAGTGAAATTGATATAAATACCCAAAAATGATAAATTTGGTATGATAAAAAAACCTCATCTGGTCCATTTCCTCTGCCCATGGCTTTCCCAAATGCTAACAAAATCCTAATTCTTCCTTTAATTGATAAGCCAAGAATGTATTGACCCCTTGTGATGAATTAATCAATAATTCAACCAAGTTAATTAATTAATCCAATTATATGCAATACGCGTGGTAGCACAAACAAAAACACTAAACTTAATTATATGCAGCGGAAAATAAAGTTGACACGGTAATTTGTTTATGAATGGAGAAAACCTCCAAGGCAAAAACCCCACTGGTGATTTTATGGTCATCACTCACGAGAATTCATTATTATCACAACAAGCGATTAAAAGTAAAAGAATCGCAGTACCTTATACCAACCTACAGTTGAACCCTTACTCCAATACATAATTGAATTTGTTCTGTAGTGACAATCTCTCATTTTCAATGCAAGGCTCCCAGTACGTGACTAACCTATTGATGCATGAATCCATATACGTGACTAACCACCAACTTAAGAAGGATGTTGCTGCAAAGTTCTTCAGTATTATATGATGATGAAGATCACGAAACTTATTGGTTACAAAACCCTACGACGTACAAACGCAGCAGCTTCAAAAGGACGATGAACTAGGGCATGTGTCTCAGGTCACAATATGCTTGTGAAAAACTTTTTCATTAAGTTGTATAAGCTTGACGGTCCTTAAAATAATCCTTATGTATGTTTAGGGTTGTAAGAAAAGAAAACCTAAACAAATATACATGGATTGGTGTGAAATCAGATATGAAAAACTGATTTTCATAAATCTTGATAGATAGGTTATCTATCGAGCAACTGTCGAGCATCGGGCTAAACTGCCTTTTAAACCTTGATAGATGCTATTTGTCAAGCTAGCTATCAAACTTTAAAATCCAGCACTTCTTCACTTAATTCTTGGACAGATTTGCATGGCTTTAATACTTGGACTTGAACTCTTGTTCCTTGAAGTATTAAACACATCCTAGATCTACCCAATTACAAGTAAAGTGTGTTTTGTCAAAGGATTAATTAATTCTAAATGACATATGCTCCTAACATGATTCACATATGTCCTAACAATCTCCCCCTTTGGTAATTTATGACAAAACCACAACAAACAAATGAACATATGAGAGAAGTCATAAATTACTTAACTCATACTCACTTGTTGAATACAATAAAATCTATCCTAACACAAACTCTTGAAAAACTTTGCAAGAAGAGAGTTCATGGCAAGAAAGATTTAAACAACCTGTATTTCTGAAATACTTTAAACAAAACTCATCACAGCATTTTAGTGTGAAACAAAAATAAAAGATTGCATATAATAAATAAGAAGCATGTGAATAAAGAGAGAAAAGAAACAACACATGAAGAGAAGGTGAAAGAATGTAATAACAACCTCAATATATAATCTATATATATATTATATATATATATATATATAAAATGAATACAAGATTTGCTTTCACAAAGTAAGAACAATGTATCTAAAAAAGATAGAAAGAAAAGATACAATAAGTCCTTACTACATCCCTCATAATAATAAATAAAAAAATTCCCCTAACAAAAATATTTCCTATAACTAAGTCTCTCTCTAAATACATAACTACTCTCATACCCAAAACTACTTCCCTTTTTTGTCACGAATGACAAAGGGTAAGTCACGAGAAGCAGTCATCCCATCATGACTAAAAGAGCTAGAAGCCTCATCTCCATCAATAGCACCACCAGAGTCACCACCATCGTCCTCATTCTCAGAAGCCTCTAGAGAAGGAGAGGGGAGACACGATGAAGCCACCTAGGCGAGCCTGTCGTCTAGCAATACGACCGACATGGGTGTTCACCTGATACATCTGAGTAGTGAGAGTATCAAGGTGAGCATCCATGTGCTGATGCTACGCCATGACCGCCTCGAGGGTTACACCACCCGCAAAAGAAGAAGGAGTAGATGTAGATGGAGCGGAAGAAGCTGGAGGAGTCATCATCCCAGTCCATGGCCACTTTGGTCAAAGTTAGGCCTCGCTCCATCTAACGGTAGCAATGTCTATGGCACACATCACGGAGTACTGAGGAAACTTGGGATAGGAGACAGACGCATGACGAAGAATTTGCATGATAGCAGAAGGAAAAATGAGCGCATCATGGGTTGTTGTATCCTTATAGACATCTGTTATTAACAACCTCTTTCCAACTCAGTTCGCTGTAAGGGAATACTTTATTCTATATTTATGGCTTGCCTCAAACAAGAGAAAGAAACAAACATAAAGATTTTCATAGATATTTACGATATGTTCCCTATGGTAACCAGGGTTATGGATTATGGTCAACAAACAGTACGAATTGCAAGATATATTGGTCAAAGTTTCATGATTACCCTATCCCATGCAAATCGTTTACCTGTAACTATTCAATATCCTTATGAAAAATTAATCACATCAGAACGTTTCCGCGGTTGAATACACTTCGAGTTTGATAAATGCATTGCTTGTGAAGTATGTGTTCGTGTATGCCCTATGGATCTACCTGTTGTTGATGGGAACTGGAAACTAATATTCGAAAGAAACGTTTGCTTAATTACAGTATTGATTTCGGAATCTGTATATTTTGTGGTAACTGCGTTGAGTATTGTCCAACAAATTGTTTATCCATGACTGAAGAATATGAGCTTCTACTTATGATCGTCACGAATTGAATTATAATCAAATTGCCTTGTCGGTTTACCGATGTCAGTAATTGACGATTATACAATTCGAACAATTTTAAATTCACCTAAAAAAAAAAAAAAGAAAGAAGTAAATCCTTTGATTAAAGATATTAAAGATAAAGAAATGGTAATTTCAAATTCAAATTAGGAAGGTCCTTTTTCTTTTGCTCGAAAGGAATGCGTTTCTTTCGTTTATTTTGTTTAGTCACTAATTAAAAAAAAAAAACTATTGAGGGTTGGTTCGTGCTTCAATTTGGATTGAAAATCTATGACTCTATCTCGAATTATTTCAAATATAAATATCTAGTCTAAAACTACCCTTTAAGATAAAAAATGATATTATATTATATTAGTCCAATAGCTGTACCTACATCAATTCACATTCTTTAGGATTTAATTCAATTAAAAACTTTTCATAAAAAAATGTTCCTGGTGGGGTCAATAAGGTCATGAAATTTTTTTGATTATTTATCTGTTTACATATAATGGGTTTGCCTGGACCGATACATGATTTTCTTTAGTCTTTTTGGGGTCAGGTCTTATATTAGGAGGTATAGGAGTCGTATTACTTACCAACACAATTCATTCTGCCTTTTCGTTGGGACTGGTTCTTGTTTGTATATCCTTATTCTATATTCTATCAAATTCCCATTTGGTAGCTGCCGCACAGCTACTTATTTACGTGGGAGCTATAAATGTTTTAATCATATTTGCTGTGATGTTATGAATGGTTCAGAATATTACAAAGATTTGAATCTTTGGACTGTTGGGGATGGGGTACTTTGCTGATTTATACAATTCTTTTGTCTATTAATGGCTACTATTTCAGATACGTCATGGTACGGGATTATTTGGACTACCAGATCAAACCAGATTATAGAGCAGGATTTGATAAGTAACAGTCAACAAATTGGAATTCATTTATCAACAGATTTTTTCCTTCCATTTGAACTCATTTCGATAATTCTTTAGCTGCTTTAATAGGCGCAATTGCTGTGGCTCGTCAATAATAAATCTTTCGAACTATTAATATTAATATAATAAGAAAAGTCCAAATTAAACTTTGTTCTATGTTATCACATCAATTTCCCCCACTTTCATTTTATTTGAAGATTTTTGTCTAAAAATGAAATTCTTTTATTCGATCTATACCAATACTAAAATATTCCCTTGTTCCATACTTTTTGATATTATAAATTTGAACCCATAAATTGTTTTTATCTTGAAATGAATCGAAATTGATAAGGAGTTGTTCAATGATGCTCGAACATGTACTTGTTGTGAGTGCCTATTTATTTTCTATCCGTATCTATGGCTTGATCACAAGTCGAAATATGGTTAGAGCCCTTATGTGTCTTGAACTTATACTAAATGCAGTTAATATAAATTTTGTAACATTTTCTGATTTTTTGATAGTCGCCAATTAAAAGGAAATATTTTTTCAATTTTTGTATAGCTATTGCAGCCGCTGAAGCAGCTATTGGACCAGCTATTGTTTCCTCAATTTATCGTAACAGAAAATCAACTCGTATCAATCAATCGAATTTGTTGAATAAGTAGTATTAATCATAGAAATTATACTATTATTTATATTTATCAAGGCGAATATATTTATTATCGTGGATGATACATAATATATTGATCGTGGTTACAAAAAATGTAAGAAATCAAAGCATCTTGGCCCTCTAGCATGAATCGATCCAGAAGCAGATTGATTAGAAAATTCTGGTAAATCATTGATTCATCTAGTGTCTAATGTTAATGTATAATTCATTTCTACTAGATCGAAAATTTATGATGTTCAAAAAATTATATATCCAATGTCACATTCAGTAAAGATTTATGATACGTGTATAGGTGTACTCAATGTGTCAGAGCTTGTCCCACAGATGTATTAGAAATGATACCTTGGGACAGATGTAAAGCTAAGCAAATTGCTTCTGCTCTCAAGAACAGAGGACTGTGTTGGTTGTAAGAGATGCGAATCCGCCTGTCCAACGGATTCTTAAGTGTTTGAGTTTATTTATGGCATGAAACAACTCGAAGCATGGGCCTCGCTTATTGATACGGTCCAAAAGCCCCCGAATACATTTCATTTTTTTTACCGACAAAAGAATCCGTGCTCGAAAACAAAAATATATATTTTGTTTTCGAGCACGGATTCTTTTGGTCCAGTGTATCTTGTTTTTACTACGAATTATTTTCCTTGGTTAACAATAGTTGCCGTTTTACCAATATTGGGGGGTTCCTTAATTTTCTTTCTCCCTCATAAAGGGAATAAGGTAATTAGGCTCTATACTCTATTTATATGCATCATAGAATCCTTCTAACAACCTATGCATTCTATTATTATTCCAATTGGATGATCCATTAATGCAACTCACGGAGGATTATAAATGGATCGATTTTTTTATTTTTACTGGAGATTGGGAATAGATGGACTTCCATAGGACCCATTTTACTGACAGGGTTTATAACCACTTTAGCTACTTTAGCGGCTTGGCCGGTTACTCGAGATTCCCGATTATTCCATTTCCTGATGTTAGCAATGTATAGCGGCCAAATATGATTATTTTCTTCTCGAGACCTTTACTTTTTTTCATCATGTGGGAATTAGAATTAATTCCCGTTTATCTACTTATATCCGTGTGGGGGGGGGGGGGGGGAAGAAACGCTTGTATTCAGCTACAAAGTTTATTTTGTACACTGCGGGAAGCTCCGTTTTTTTTATTACTGGGAGTTCTGGGTATCGGTTTATATGCTTCCAATGAACCAACATTAAATTTGAAACATCAGCTAATCAATCCTATCCAGTAGCACTGGAAATAATATTCTATATTGGATTTCTTATTGCTTTTGCTGTTAAATCGCCGATTATACCTTTCCATACATGGTTACCAGATACCCCATGGAGAGGCACATTACAGTACTTGTATGCTTCTAGCCGGAATCTATTAAAAATGGGAGCGTATGGGTTGGTTCGGATCAATATGGAATTCTTGCCCCGCGCTCATTCTATATTTGCTCCCTGGTTGATGATAGTAGGCACAATTCAAATAATCTATGCAGCTTCAGCATCTCCTGGTCAACGTAATTTAAAAAAAAGAATAGCCTATTCCTCCGTATCTCATATGGGTTTCATAATTATAGGAATTGGCTCTCTAAGCGATATGGGCCTCAATGGAGCCTTTTTACAAATAATCTCTCATGGCTTTATTGGCGCTGCACTTTTTTTCTTGGCGGGAACGAGTTATGATAGAATACGTCTTGTTTATCTCGACGAAATGGGCGGAATGGTGGTCCCGGTTCCAAAAATATTCACGACTTTCAGTATCTTATCGATGGCTTCCCTTGCATTACCGGGGATGAGGGTGTTTTGTTGCAGAATTAATAGTATTTTTTGGAATAATTACCAGTCAATTTTTTTTTTTAATACAAAAAATACTAATTACATTTGTAATGGCAATAGGAACGATATTAACACCTATTTATTCATTATCTATGTTACGCAAATGTTCTATGGATACAAGTTTTTTAATGCCCCAAACTCTTATTTTTATTCTGGACCGCGAGAGTTATTTATTTCTATCTCTATCTTTTTACGTAATAGGTATTGGTCTTTATCCAGATTTCATTTTCTCACTATCAGTTGACAATGTCAAAACTCTTATATCTAATTTTTTTTTTTATAAATAAAAAATTTTCCTGAATAAAATTCAAAATCAAATAGCAAGACTATACTATAACTAGAATAATATGTTTAAAAAAAAAAATTGTACAATTAGAAAACGAAAAAGAAGTATTTTTTCTTCTCTTAAATTTAACTTAAATTAAGTTAAAGATAAAAAAATGCTTTAGACTTTTATTTTAACCATATATGGTTGTCCTTTGTTTTGTAAGAACCTTTTGAATCACTACTTTGATTCAAAAGGTTCTCGATGGCTTACACGACGTTTTCTTATATAATATATATGTTGTCCCATGTTTTGTTTGTATTTATCAGATCCTGTCTTCAATTAGATGTTAGTGTAAATGTACCATAACTATGTAGCCCTATTCCTAATAGATTGACTCCCAAATAGCATATCCAAATTATAAGAAATCCCAGGGAGGCTACAATTGCAGAATTTACACCTTCCAGATTTGGATTTGTTCGAATATGTAAATAAATCGCGAATATAGTCCAAGTAATAAATGCCCAAGTTTCCTTCGGATCCCAATTCCAATATGAGCCCCATGCCTCGTTTGCCCATACCGCTCTCGAAAGAATACCCATGGTTAAAAAGATAAAACCTAGACTAATAATACGATAACTCCAATGATCCAATTGTTGAATCAATTGAGACCTATAATAATTCTTAGAAGAAATAAAAGGGGTGTTCCATAAAACATTGTTTCTTTCGTTAATGTATTGGATCTCACCAAAGGAAATGATTCATTATTGCTTTTATCAAAAGTTCTTATTATTTTTCTAAATGTAATGACAATAAGTGCTACTGATAATAATGATCCGCATAAAAGAGATGCATAGCCCAATACCATCTACTTACGTGCATCATTAACCAATGAGATTGAAGAGCGGGTACTAATATTCTGGATTGATGCATTTCGGTTAAAAAACTAGAAGTAGCAAAGCCTTGGGTCAAAATAACAATTGGCGCGGTTATTGCACTTAAATGGTTTTTGTGTTTTTTTAAATATGGAACCATATGAATAATGGACAAACTCCATGAAAGAAAAATGAATGATTCGTATAAATCACTTAATGGTAAATGCCTCGAATAAATCCAACGAGTAACTAATAATCCTGTTATACAGACAAAAGTAGTTATTATGCCTTTTTTGGACGAATCATATAGTCCTGCGATTTCATTAACTAATAAGATTAGTAAACGAATTGTAATTACAATTGAAACGACCGAAAAGGATATATGAATTAATATATGCTCTAAAATTGAAGATATCATAAAAATTATAAAAAGGGGGTCTCGCAATTATAGGAATGGGAATTGAATTTTTTTATTCTTTTATTCTAGGACTTACTCTTTTATAAGATGCCATGCCGCCACTCGGACTCGAACCGAGATGCTCTAGCACTGCTTCCTAAGAGCAGCGTGTCTACCGATTTCACCATAGCGGCTTGTTCGAAATCATAATAACCCATTTTGATTCAATCGTCGAGGTTAAAGTACTTAATCATGCAATAATTTTAGTTTTTAGGAAACATTGAAATTGATGAATAAAAACTAGTTTTAAAAATAGTGATTGGAACATATTTTCAAAAGGAATCAAGATAAAGGCATTTCGCACCCATGCAAATCAAGATATCTTAAATGTATTAAATTTCCTATTGTATCCGGAAGTTCCATTCTTAATTGCAAAGTTAATACCCGTAAATGGCTAAAATTCTGGACTAAATTGGACATGTTATAATCATTATGACTAAAAAAGATGACAGTGCGTAGATTTTTGGATCTATCAGTAGATGGAGGAAATTGGGATCCTGTTGAATATCCCAAATGGCGAGCTTTAGTAATTGACTGTGCAAAGTCATGCACTATATCATGCATTTTGTACCTCTTGAAAATATGTAAATATTCCCTGCATTCTTGGAAGAAAGAGCGAATGACTAAAATTTCAAAGTATTCTCATGCCATGATTTCCACCTCCATATTTCCCTTTGACTCAACAAACCCGTGTGTGTCCACGTATATACCAACTCATCAACATCAAAGAGATGGTCTTTCGGAAAGATAGCACAATATGAGAAACACTGTTTCAGTGGTGATGACAAATCAAATAACTCAGTAACAATGGTGCAAAAAGACCTTTTTCAGCATCTTCTAATTCCCACAAATTGTTACTCAAAACATTCCTCATTCTCTCTACTTTCTTAAAGCGCATGAGACTCCCCAGTGTCTTTGCAGCAAGGGGCAAACCTTTGCACTTCTTTGATATTTTTCTGCCAAAGTCTTCTAGTTGCTCACATTGCTGAGGATCCTTATCAAAAAATGCTATTATACTAAACACCAACCAACAATCTTCCTCAGACAAGTCCTCCAACTTGATCGTATTTGCACTTTCCATCATCTTCGCAACTTGGTCTTTACGTGTGGTGACTAGAATTCTACTACTTTGAGAACCACAATTTTTGAGTGCATCTTTGAATGGCTTCCAAATTGCAAAGTCTTCAGTCCACACATCATCAAAGACAAGCAAAAACTTCTTTCCCCCAACTTTGTCACAAATTCTATCTAGTAGACTTTGCAATGCAGTCAAGTTGGAGGATTGACATTCAATAGATTCAAGGATTTCTTTGGCAACCTTGCACTGATCGAAAGGATCCGAAACACAAACCCACACTTTTATCTCAAAATGAGTTTGCACCTCTTGATCATTGTAGGCTAATTGGGCAAGAGTAGTTTTTCCAATACCACCCATGCCCACCAATGAGATTACATGGGGTTGTTTATCTTTTTCAGTACCCTTGCCCAATAGGGTGCTCACTAGATCATTTTTAACCTTATCACGACCAAAAATTTCAGACACATCAACATAAGAAGTAGTTTTTGGTCTCTCAACTACTTCTTCAATGGGGCTACTCAATTCAAACCCGTACATCTCCCTCTCTTTGTAAATCTCATCTAATTTTTCGTTAAGTTCTTGTATCCTATGAGCAATATCACGATGCGGTAAAAGATTAGGAACTAAGAAATCGAAGTTGGAGATGAAGGGCCATAACTTCCTCTTCTTAGCATTACTAGTTTCAGCTTTTTCTTCTTTTTTTCTCGATTTCTTTTTGTTGTTTCTCAATCTCTGCTTTGATCATGACAGTGTTCCACTCATCCAACACGTCGTCGATCTCATACGATACGCCTTGGAGCTTATCAAACCAAAGCTTCACAGCTTCCTCCTTCAGCTGCCTCTTCTCAGCATCATTAAGCACTGCCTGAATGGTACGGAATTTAATTTGAAGCTTTTGGACTTCTTCCTTAACAGTTACAGTCAACTTGAACTCCGAAGAAATTAAAGAACCAAGCCGCTCCACGATAGCAGAAAGTAGAGCAGAATTTTTTTTAAAAAAAAAAAAATATATATATATATATATATATATATATAATTATTTTTATGTGTAAGCTTAATTTAGTCTACAAAAATCAGAGTTGGTCCCTTTAAATTTTTGAATTAGTTCAATAATACTCTTAAACAAAATAATTGGTCTAATAGTTATAGAGATATAACTTTATTTTTGGCAATTCTATTTTTGATGGTAAAATGTGCTTTTATTGTAGGGTTAAGTATTTGATAAAATTTGGTATCAAACTTCCAACTGAATGTATCTTTTTCAACCCGTTATGTGACAATTAATAAGTCATTAACTTATTAAAAATAATTTGTGGATCAAAATACACATGAAATGTGTTTTTAGTTGCCATATAATGGGTTAAAGTTTAGTTGTTTGATAAATATGTTTAGAGCATATCTTATTCCTAATTTAGTTTTGGATCATTCATGTTTTTGAAAATTTTATTAGTTCAATTGAAAGATTTTTTACTTACGTTAGCATAAAATTTCGTAATTTGTATTTAAAATGAAATTTTTAAAGAATTTGACTACGAAAAGGTAGAAAAAATGAATTTTATTTTATGAAAGATTGCCGTCAAAAATAATTTTGATTGAAAATACTAAACTCTTTTTTTTTTTTTTTTTTTTTTTTTTTTTGTGTGGACCTATTGGGTGTGTGTATATATATAACTTATCAAATAAAAAAGTGTGGGTATATATATGTGTGTATATATATGTCAGTGTGTGTGAAAGTTGTCTTGATAAATATATTAGCGTTGCAATTTGTCCCTCCAAACAAAAATTTCAGGCTCCGCCCCTACTCATATTAACCTTTTATTTTCACCATTAGCAAATAAACTACTGGAAAATAAGCACAGAAACATTGGGAGATCATTTTACTTTTCATATTTTGGGATGTTACGAATTTCCTTAAATCCTTCCATTACTAATAAGGGATAGAAGCCAAATAGAAATGGCTTAAAATGTCCCCAAAAAAAAAGTGGCTTAAAATGCAATTAGAAGAAGTGTATGTTTGGTTAGAGTTTATAAGGTCAGTTGTTTATTTATTTATTAAATATAAGTATATTATAATATATTTTCAGCAAAAAACTAAATAGGTTGTTCTTAAATAAACACTAAGGGCCTGTTTGGATACTACTTATTGCTGAAAACTGAAAACACTATAACAAAATAATTTTTAAATGTGTAAATAATATTGTGAGACCCAGTCTAAAGTAAAATTTGCTGAATTTCGTACTTATGGGTCTCGTAAACAGTATACAGGACCCACACAAAAAAATGCAGACATGCATTTTTAAACGTAGACGCGCAATCCAAACCCATCCTAAAGCTTTGCCCCTTACTTGATAAAGATTTGAGACGTTAGCCCATATCCAGGTATATAGGAAAGTGCATGTGGATGTAAATTGTAAATTGAAGATTTGATCAATAAAATCTTGATGAATAACTTGTAACTTATATACTGGTAGTATAAGATCAGTTAGGTATTCCAAACATCTCTTGCGCAAACCATAGTTAACATGACATAAAGAAATTGTTAAATCTCACATGAATTTTCAGATATATTATATATATCAAGAGATTGAAAGAGTATACCGTAACTGGTTGATGAAAGGAGAAACTAACTTGTGCCCTTTCACGTTCCTATGACATTTTGTAATATAAACTAGTCGCAGACTTACATGATGCGTAAGAATAAATAATTATTTTGTAATTGTAATCTAGTGTATAATTTTTCTCTAAAATTTGTTAAAGATAATTTGTTCACCCTAAAAATTAATCAATTTCTATTCAGTCCAATGAGGCTTATGCTAGTCCCATTCAATCCAATAAGGTCTATTTCGGTCCCATTTGGTCAAATTTGGTCCACTTGGTCAATTGTGGTCCTCTTCAGTCTTTTGGAATAATTGGGCCTTAAATTGATTATTATTATTATTATTATATTATTATTATTATTATTTTATTATTATTATTATTGTTATTATTATTTGTAGGTTGTCTTTGTCAAGTTTAGCTCAAGAATACAATTAAAAAAAATTTGGGTTAAAAAATATGAAATTTTCTTATATTTGGGCTAAAATTTTTAGTTTTGAGTTAAAAAATACAAATAAAATAAACATTAGAAATTAGAAATATGGGCCCTAAAAATGCAATAAAAATTAAATATTCAAAAGTTCTATTCGATCCACTTCCATCCTATTCGGTCCATTATGTTCTCTTCAGTCCACTTTGGTTAGATTCGGTCTACATTAGTCTTATTAGGTCCATTCTGTCCACTTCGGTCCTATTCTATCGACATTGGTCCTATTCAGTTCAATTCGGTCCTATTCGGTCCTATTTGGTCATATATGTTCCTATTTGGTCCATTATGTCCAATTTTTCCCTAATCTGTCCATTCGTTCTTATTCAGTCCCCTTAAATCCGTTTCCGTCTACATTAGTCCACTATATTTTATTCTATCCACTTCGGTCTTATACGGTCCACTTCGGTCCTATACTGTCCACTTCAATTCTATTCGCTCCAATTTGGTCCACCTTGTTTCCATTTGATCCTATTTTGTCCATTCGGTCCACTTCATTTTATTTGGCCCAATTCGATCCATTTACGTCAACTACGCTCCATTCGGACCACTTTGATCCATTTTGGTCTACTTCGGTCCATTTTTGTGCACATACATATAGGGAAAAAACATGTTTGGGTTGAGAACACCTATTCTAAATCTAAATTTATTAAAATATATATATAAATTCCAAACTCATAATATCTAAAATCTTAAGCATGACATTTATTGTTGCTATAATTTTGTTGACCCACCACTTTGGCTTAATTAAATTTAAGTGAAAGTTTTTCTAAATATGAAGGCTATGGGTTTCGATTCATGTTGGGATTGTTGGACGGTGTAGAGAGGTTCGTTTGATTATTGGTATTAGGGTTAGGGTTAGGGTTGCAAAGAGAGGAAGGAAGGAAGGAGGAGAGTGAGGACGAAGACGAAGACGAAGACGAAGAGGGAAGAACGAAGAAGTGGGCTTTTGTTTTATTAGGGTTGAGCCTACGACATTGTTTCTTTAAACTAAGGTTTTTTTTATTAAAAAAATTAATTTAAATTTAATTATTTATTTTTTAATAATATTTTTTTAATGGCTATTGCTTATTTATTTTAATGGCTATAACAAACGAATCTAAATCTTTTGTACCACTTTTTGAGTAACGTTATATGTTCCACCAATCACTACTTGTCATGTTTTCATTTTACTTTCCTTACAGAATAACTGAAGTTTAAAATAGAAACCAATCATACACATGGTAAGTAATAATTGGTGGAATATAGAGTGGTACACAAAAGTGGTACAGAAGATTTGCATTCCAAACAAAAAAGTGTTTAGAATCTTCAAACCTCTTCGAGTATTTGACAAGAAGTTTCAAACTCAAGATCTCGTGGATATTATGAAACCTTAAGAACTGCTAAACTATCTCCTTAAGGTTATTACTTATTAGAATTTAGAAGTAATATTTTTCAATAAAACTAGGACAACAATTTTACTATAATCCAATAGAATTTGCATTCTTCTATCTAATTAATTAATTTATTTTATAATCCATGTGTGAGGTGGTAGACAATTTTGAAAATATTGTGAATTTTTGTTATACTTATAAAAATACTCAATATTTTTATGTGATTAATTGAAATTTTTTTAACCCTATGATTAATTAATGTCTGCCATTTTAAAGAGAAAATTTTGAAATAAATATTGTGTTTAATATACAATTGCTATGCAAGTAAAAAGTTATGCTATGTTAATGAGCTTAAATAAAGGTCTTGAACAAAACAAGTTTGAAACTAAAGAAATGAGCTTAGAGTCCTTTTGGTTGGAGGGGTAGAAAAGTAGGAGGATAAAAAATGGTGGGAGGATGTAAAAGTAGGAGGATAAAAAAAATATTTTAATTTCTTTCCTTTTTGTTTGGTTGGGAGTGGAAAAGTGAAGGGATGAAAAAAGTAAGTTTGTATAAATTTACTCATATACCATTGTTAAAAAATGATGGCCAATTAATACAAAAAAGTAACAAACAACCAAAAAAAAAAAAACAATCATCCAATTATTAAAAAATAAAAATCATATCCCAAAAAAAAAACAAAACAACTATCACACCCATACCCCCCCCCCCCCCCCAACAAAAAAAAGGCAACATCCAGGAAAGAAAGGAAAAAAAGAGGAGGCAACATGCCCACTCATAGCCCAAGAAATGAAAAAATGAAAAAAAAAAAACAAAACAAAAACAAAACAAAAAAGCAATGTCCAGGAAAGAAAAGAAAAAAAGAAGAAATGAACTAGATATGGGCATTTTTGTCTATTAAGTAGCTATATTTTCTCCCTTCAGTTTTCTCTTCATTTTGGAGAGAAAATTTTTTAGTGAACCCGAGAAGAAAAAACCTTGGTCCAACAATTTATTTTCCTTTCTCTCCACCCAACCAAACACACTCAAAAAAGTTTTCCTTCCCATTTTCTCTCTAACGTTTTCCATCTACCCTATTTCACCTCCAAACAAACACATCCTTAGTGTTACTTCCAATGGTCTTGAGATGTGACATAAACTTAGAGGTCTTAAGTTTTATTCACCACTATAGATTCATGGACAAATACTACTTCCTTAATCAATAATTTAATTTCTTTTTATCGATTCCATAGTTACAATGAGGTGAAGAGATTTAAACTTTGAGCATTTCTGTTAGGAATACTAAGAGGTGTTAGTTCAGTTGAGTTACATGGCTATTGACAAAAGTATAAAACAAAATTGAGCTCAGTGTTAAGCTTTAGGGAAACTTTTTTGGTGAGTACAAAGTGAGTTTTATCAAGAAAAAAAAAAACACTAAATTTGAATGCAATAATACTCAAAAGGATTTGACTCAACTTGTTTAACTAAGGTCACAAATGTTTAGAAAAAAAACAAATTCTCTCTTTATACGAAAAAATAATTTTGATTTTTTTTTTCATATAGAAATTTAAAGTACAAAGCTATCTTAATTTTTTTTTTTTTGTGATTTTTTTTCTAACGATAGTGTCCAAAGCTCTTTGAATACTAGGAGCCCATTTGGTAAATGTGTTTAAATAACAATTTTTAGTTTTTTTTTTAAAATATGTGTGCGTGAAAAAGTGTGGAAATACGTGTAATGTTATTTAAAAACTGAAAATATGTGTTTAAACACATGTACTAGGGCAATAGAATCAAAGAAGTGACTTATTTGATGTCACTTACAAGATTCAATAGTTTGACAATGTCCACATTGGACACTTCCATAAACTCGAATTGTTGAGACTAGGTTTTTAGTGTTGGCAAATTGTGAACAAATATACCTAGCATATATTTGGAATCTTTAAACAAGTGTCAAATTGTATGCAAGATGAAGTGCAAATTATTGTGTAACTTGTAGTGATCATGAAATCTACTCAACACATGCTTGATCAATTGAGAATACTTACGTGTCGATCGATTGAGGCAAATTGAGAATACTTAAGTGTCAATCCATTGAGACAAGCATTCGATCAATCGAGAGTCAAGATTTTAGTTTTTTGCTTTCAACCCATTTAAGCCCACAAACTGCCTTGGGTTATGTGCCTACCAAGCCCAACTATAGAAGAAACCCTAGAGAACGTGAACAAAGACTTTTCAAGAGCTTTGTATTGCATATAAGGTTTTACTATTATTATTAACTAGTAAGTTTCCCGTGCAATGCACGGATACTGTTGTAATGTTTTATATAAATTTGTTTTTGGAAAATATTATACATATATTATAGCATATTTATTATAAAACTTTGTTAATAATGAGTTCATCATAAAAAGTAACAATTATAAATTGCACACATATATCTATTATAATTATTTTGTTCAAGTAATGAGCAATAATTAAAACAACTTTGACTAATATTGCATAATAAAAGTTGATAAAAGCATATTAATTCATTCTATATTACTAATTTTTATTATATGATGTAATAAAAAGCATCATTATGAAATCTTTTTTTTCTTTTCTTCAATCTTTGTTATTGCAGTATGGTGATGCTTGTTGTCATCATTAGTCTTTCCATCTTCAACGTTTGAAATTTAGTTCATCCATATTTGTTCAATTTTTGAGCTTTCATCATTTTTTTTCCTTTTGTTGCAACATTTGTGTTAATCACTAATGAATTGGCATCGAGAGACTCTTAATTGGATCTTGCAAAATTTGGACTTTGTTGCTAAGATTTTTCTTAGTATTTACTTTTATATTAAATTTCAATGATGTTACAGTTTTTTGTAAATATATATATATATATATATATATATTTGTTAATTTTGGAATAATGCAGCAAAAAGAATTAATATAGCATTGAATTAATATAGCATATTGAATTGTGTATTTTTTTTTTTCTTCCATACCTTTTTATCATTTGAAGGTGCATCAAAAATCTTAGTAACTATATAATTTTCAAAACCATCCTTTAGATTGAATTCATTCAAATGAAGTAGAGAAATCCATTTTTTTTCCATTTTTTTTTCAAACCACGTGGGATTCGTTTTCTAATATCAATATTTTTACAATAATTTAAATAAGTAATACCTCAGTTTATTTTTCAACAAGATCTCTTGTAGATTCATTTAGGATTTTCTTGGCATCTCGATTAAATATCACAAAATTTGTTTTGTTAGTTGCATCAAAAACTTCAATTTGAATCGTGTATCTGAAGTAGTTTGCAATTGTATATATATAGTAGTATATAAATATTTAGAGAGTATGTAGTTAATGTGAGTGCCTCTAACTTTGGGATAGAAAGATTTATTTTTGTTTCACATTTTGCACACCAAAATCATTTTGCTTGTGATTTGACATTCCTTTCATAAAGTACATACAAAATGTAATATCAACCTATTGTTGTATCAATGTTACTTATTATTGCAATACCTTAGCAGTTCATATCTTGCAAAGAACTTTGAAATTAATATGCATTATTTTTTTAATGTAAATAATATGATGTATTATTATTTTTTTACGTAAATGATGAGTATCATTTGAAATGATTAACAAACCTATTGCTTAGGATCTCATTCAATGCATTTTATCTTTATTATTTTCTTCATATTAGTTAAAGATAAATCCTCCTATGAAAATTGTTTTGCATGTAGTTTTGGTTTTTCTTGTATAGGATCTTGTTTTTTACCATTCCTTTTCATTGAATTTTTTAAAATAAAATATTAAGTTAATGGCATTTTGTAAGATAGTATATGATATTATTATTTCAGCAACCTCAGGGTTCTTAATATATATATATATATATATATATATATATATATTTTTTTTTTTTTTTGCACTGGTCAATGACAGAAATTTGTTTGCATAAATTGCATAAAATATTATTAATAGACAAAAGCATATTGAATTGAAATTGGGTAAAAATGAAGACATGATTTCATGAGAATGAGATTTTCTAGAAGTATCATCTATATGTGGGGGAGGAAGAAGAGAGTTTGTAAGAGGGTAAGAGTTTTTGCTTTGATTTACACGTAAAAAGGGTCAAACTTGGGTCATAATATATAAGGTAAGAACTGTGCTTGAGTTTTTCATAAGGTTTGGTCTACTTTTAAGAGGTATTCCATTTTATAGTGAACAAATTTTGGTTTAATGGGTCTAATTGTTAAGAACAACATGTATTTTATATAATAGTAAAAAGAAGTTACTATGATCTATTAGGTAATAGTAAAAAAAAAAAAAACTTAATAAAAAGAGGTAAAAAATGCTAAATTTATATAATGGTAAAAATAAGTAACTATGATTTATTGGGTAATGGTTAAAAAAACTTAATGAAAAAAAATTTTAAAAAAAAGGTTAAATGCAATATTAGAGTGTCACGTGGCAAAAAGTTACTATGATCTATTGGGTAATAGTAAAAAAAAAAACATAATAAAAAGAGGTAAAAAATGTTAAATTTATATAATAGTAAAAATAAGTTATTATGATTTATTAGATAACAGTAAAAAAAACTTGATGAACATGATCCTAAGGAACATGAACCTCAAGCTCAGTTGAAAATGGTTGCTGCCCATTTTTTTAACATTGTTGGACTAGGAAATGAAATCCCAAGCCCAACCAAAGAAGCCCAAGAAAGACAAGAGAAAAAGGGCATGAAGGGCCCACCAAGCCCATGCCTCGGCCAATTTGACCAAGTGACCAACGAAGAGATCTTCCTGCACCAATGGAGTGGTCGCCCGCGGTTAAGAAAAAGAGGATAAAAAGAACCTTCACGTCAAAGCTTATGAGAAAAGCAAAAGCAGACCCAAGAGTGGCCCAAAACATGTGTAAATGTACTCATCAGATATTTATTGAGAAATATATGCTGATTTTGCGGTGAACTAACTGTTATTAGATCGTGTTGTTGTATTTTGCTATCTGTTTGGAGTGTTTGTTTTGCTGCAAGACTTACCAGGCCCAATTTCAGTAGGGCCTACTTCCCAAAACGAACTAGGCCCAAGTCCCAAACCCACAAGCCTTTGTTCGATGAGCATTCTAAGCATTCCAACACGTGTATTTTGACCAAAAAGGCCCCCTTCAAAGATCAAATCTGAAGAACTGACAATCTAGTGATTGATTGGATTCAGATCTTCTAGAATTCCTAAGGTACTCTACCAGTAAATTTCATTAAATCCTAACCACTCTTTAATGATTTAATGGTTTAAATTCTGCCATGTCAGCATTTCATTAATAATATTCTTAAAATAATAAAATAATGTTGTAAACAAAACAATTAAGATGATTGTTAATGAAATGCTGACATGGCAGAATCTAGACCATTAAATCATTTAAGAGTGGTTAAGATTTAATGAAATCTACTTGGTAGAGTACCCTAGGAACTCTAGAGGATCTGAATCCTGAAATCTGATTGAAGTTGCTGCAACAAATTCCAACAAGCTGCTTGACTTGAATGGAATATTTGTACTCATTGTAGACAATAGAATAGGAAACAGAGTAAACAGCATAACAATTCTTTGTTTCTTAATCTTTTCTAGCACAGTACACTATTAAAAATTTCAAGAGATTTGAGAAAATCACTGATCATTTTCTATAATACTACTAATGAAATAAAAAATACATAATTAGCGTATACATACAATACAATACTGCACACGCTCTGCAATACAATTGAATCTCCTCTTTACGAACTCCTCAAATGTCAAAAGGATTATGACAATTACAAATCAAACTTCGGGGCACCAATCTTTCATAAACCAAGCTAACAGGACCAAGAGCACTTGAAATTTAGCTGCCCTAGCCATTTAGGCTTGGATTATTTCATTACAGCTCCACACAAAAGCGCAACACACAAGCACAACATAAATATATGAGAAACCTGCTTCTAAAGCCACCTTGTTGATTTAAGGTTGAGGAAACTGGCTGATTCAAGATTATTAAGACTCCTGTGCATCTTTCAGCTGCAATATTTTGTCTTTGCTTATTTATGATCAGAAAAATGAAATTTAACAAAAGAATCACTCGGCATTGTTTCTTCTTGACATCCATGATGTTGACTGGAGCCTCATCTATAAGCATTTTTGCATCTATGAATTGAGTATAGAGCTTAAATTCACATAAACACAGCAGAATGACATTGAGCAACATTTACAGTAATAATATAAAAATTCGTAATGAGAATTTCATAATTATATTGTTCTACTTCTCAAATAATATTTTTTAATAACATTTTTTTAATGGCTACTACACATTTATTTTAATGGCTATAACAAAAAAAGTGTTCAGAATCTTCAAATCTCTTCAAGTATTTGGCAAGAAGTTTCAAATCCAAGATCTCATGAATATTATAAGACCTTAAGAACTGTTAAGCCAACTCTTAAGGTATAACCTATTAGAATTTAGAAGTAATATTTTTCAACAAAACTATGACAACAATTTTACAATAATCCAACAGAATTTGCATTCTTCTATCTAATTAATTAATTTATTTTATAATCCATGTGTGAGGTGGTAAACAATTTTGAAAATATTGTGAATTTTTGTTATACTTATAAAAATACTCAATATTTTTTTTTAATTAATTGAAATCTTTTTAACCCTATGATTAATTAATGTGCAATTTTAAAGAGAATTTTTTGAAATAAATATTGCGTTTAATATACAATTTCTATGCAAGTTATGCTATGTTAATGAACTTAAATAAAGCTCTAGAACATAACAAGTTTTTGAAACTAAAAAAATGAGCTTAGTGTTACTTCCATAAGTACCCCTAGAGGTAGGCTCAATCGACTTGAGATGTAACGTAAACTTGAAGGTTTCAGGCTTTATTCACCACACTATAGATTCATGGATAAATACCACTTCTTTAATTAATATTAATTTTTTATTTATTTATCAATTTCATAGTTATAATAGGAAAAAGAGATTTGAACTTTAAACGTTTTTGTTAAAAATATCAGGAAGTGTTAATTTAGTTGAGTTACATAGATATTAACAAAAAAAAACAAAAACAAAATTGAGCTTAGTGTTAAGCTTTAAGGAATTTTTTTTTTGGTGAGTCTACTAAGCATGAATTTTATAAGGAAAAAAAAACCAATATATATATATATATATATATTTTTTTTTTTTTTTAATTTTTGAGAACGAAAATACACCAAATTTGAATACTATAGTACTCGAAAGGATTTGACTTATCTTGTTTAACTAAGGTCACAAATGTGTGAAGAAAAAAAATCTCTCTTTATAAGAAAAAAATAATTTTGAATTTTTTAATATAAAAATTTAAAATTTAAAACAAATACAGAGCTCTTAATTTTTTTTTTCCTTTTGTAGAAAGGTACGGACAATAGAATTAAAGATGTGACTAACTTGTTGTCACTTACAAGATTTAATAGTTTGACAATATCCAGATTGAACATTTCCATAAACTTGAATTGTTGAGACTAGGTTTAAATGTTGGCAGACTATGAGCTTAAGTTTGAGATTTTTAAAAAAGTGTTAAAATATATTCACGATGAAGTGCATTTTATTGCGCAACCCATAGTGATCACAACACATGCTTGATCAATTGAGAATACTAAATGTTAATAGATTGACGTAGCATTCAATAAATCCAGTTTTTTGTTTTCAACCCAATCAAGCCCACAAATTGCCTAGGATTTTGTGCCTACCAAATCCAACTATAAAAGGAAAAAAATGCTAGAGGTATAAACTATCTTACAATTTTTTTTACAAATTACTGATGTAATGAGTAATTATTAGTAAGTGAAAAAAATAATGTTAATGGTAGGTTGGCCACATCAACAATTTATAAAAATATTATAAAATAATTTGTAACTTTAGCATTACTCATAAAACCTCAGGAATGTGAACAAATACTTTTCAACAGCTTTTTATTGCATCTAACTCTAGAATACAATTGAATCTTCTCATTAACTACTCAAATGTGAAGAGGATTATCACAATTACAAATCAAACTTCAGGGCACCAATCTTCATATACCAAGCTAACAGGACCAAAAGCACTTGAATATTAGCTGCCCTAGCCATTTAGGCTTGAATTATTTAATTACAGCTCCGCACAAAAGCACAACACACATGAACAACATAAATATATAAACAATTTGCTTCTAAAGCCACCTTGTTGACTTGACTTATAGCGAACTGGCTGATTCAAGATTATTACAACTCCGGCATGTCTTTCAGCTGCAAGATTTTATCTTTGATTATTAATGATCAGAAAAATGAAATTTAACAGAAGAATCACTTGACATTGTTTCTTCTTGACATCCATGGTGTTGAGTAGAGCCTTGTCTATAAGCATTTTTGCATCTATGAATTGAGTATAGAGCTTTGACAAAAGGACAAAGCTTCAGAGAGGAGAGAAAGGGAGCTTTATTGTTCACCGTAATGACCTTTGCCATTCTGCTTCTGGATCTTTCTCAATAGCAACTTGTGTGAGAATGTAAGACATGGCCATTTGAGGTGCATCCTCGCCTAACAATTTCACCAGTATACACAACTCTTCTCCAATAGGTACTGCATAAGTTTTACAAATGAGGTTATTGATTTAAGACAAATGGGAGAAAAGAGAAAAACATATTTATGAGTTAAGCTTGAGAAATGAAAAGTTTCAACTATAGGTTTACTTTTGAAATCAAAATGATTTTATCTATGGACAACAATGGGAAAATTTCTCTTCTAATGCCCTTTTCTAGAAAAGAACAATAATACTTGCAATATTTAAGCTCTTGTAACATCTCTCCATCCCAAGATCAATCCGGTGTTTGATTCCACACCCATTTCTAGCAATTTCTCAAAGAAGAGTACAACATATTGAAAAATTTAGTAAGTTTTTTAGTATGCTGGATATAAGACCAGTATTTCAATGAAACATTCTATGTAAGGCGATTATTTATATGAACATTATGTAAAAGAGGGCTTGGACTAGACCTTTAATACCCTGAAATTTGAAACTTGTTCAATGTGAATTTAAACTCACAAAAACACAGCAGAATGACATTAGGCAATATTTACAGTAATAATATAAAAATTCATAATGATAATTACATAATTACATTTTTCTACTTCTTGGATAACATGAAAAAGTTAATAGAAAAGCACATTATGAGAATAATAAGAATACTAAATACGTACCTGTCAAGTTGAGATATGCAGTGCCAGTCTACCAGAACCCAGAGTTTATTTTGTACATGTACTTTGAAAATAAGTTGCTGATTGTGCGGGAAGGCTGAAGCCACGAACTCAGCAAATAGTATAGGAAATTGAACTGCAAATGAAGGACATGATAACTAAACAACAAAGGTCTTTTAACTCTTTATGCACATAGTCACTATCAAATTTTGAATATTTAGATTTCTTTGCAACTGCCAATGTTGTTCTTTTCTCCAAAAAAAAAAAAAAAAAAAAAAAAAAACGAATGTTGGTTGGCAAATGAAAATTTTTTTTTCATCCAAACAGTGTGAAAAATAGCATTTCAGTCAAAAACACAAAAAAAAAAAGAGAGTAAAATAAACTAAAAATACAAATACAAATAAAAGAGAAGCAAATGAGAGTTGCAATTTCAATTTGAAGGTATCATTATAAGTTAAGAAGTACAAAAAAGTCCACGATAAAAGAATATATCCTTTTTTTAACTTCAATTCTCCTACCAAGAATGCTGGTGCAACAACTGCTTGGAAATTTAAATATAATAGAGGTCATGTATGATGTACCTTACTAGTGACGGCAAAAAAACAGAGGACATAATGGCAACAAAGGATGAAATTGGAGGCCAATCTTTCAAATCATCATCAATATAAAACTCACCCTATAATAGAAAATACCATTCTCCATGCTTGTAAGTTCTATCTCGAATTGTTTTAGTATGTTAATTACCCTTGTCTATGATTTGAATCACAGTATTATACCAACAGATTAATGTGGCAAAAGAAAGACAAAAGAAACCAAACATGTCAAATAAAGAGCCTAATACAGAATCAGATCAATATTTGAAGTACAAATCTGAGAACATTTGGTCACTGGACATACTAGTATGTAAAGTGGGAAGACTTACCTCCTAGGCAGTTCAGAATCTTGCTTGCATCTCCAATTGCTTGCTGAACTTTTTTGTCCTCAAAGTTAACACGTCAAGTGTGGCATGTTTCCTATGGATGGGATAGAGCTCCCATCCATACTACTCTTCTATTATGCTTTTCTAACAAAGAGCAAAGACATTTGCAATGTGTGAGCTCCTTTAAATTGCATTTGGAGATCAATTTAAGGATATGATTCCCCACCTACCAATTCTAGCAAATTCACAATAGGTACACCATTTTGAATAATATACAAAATATTTTGTGTACTGGACGTAAATTGAGCTGAAAGGCAAACTGGTATTATTTGACAAAATTATACTAATTGTGTGAGATTGAGATAAATCAATTCACGATGTCTAAAAAAGCAGAGCTAGATATTCTTATATTGACAAAACAATATGGAAAAGGGAAGCTTTGACTAGACCTCTTAATCCCTGGTAATTTGCAACTTGTTGACTATGATTTAAAACTTATATAACCACATGGTGGAATGATGTTTGAACAATTGTTTTCTTACCTATCAAAAAAAATGTTTAAACAATTTTATGGTAATAATATAGATATTTGAAAAAGTGATTACAAACACATACAAATCTATCGTTCTACATCTTAGATAAGGTGAAAAATAAAACAAAAAAGAAATAAGAAAAGAAGAATAAAAATGCAAACTTTAAATGCTTGCCCAATGATGAGGAGAAAACAGAGGACATTGAAGCTAAAAACAGATGAAATTGGAGGTCAATCATTTAGATCATTATCACTGTGGAACACCACAATGGAGAACACAACACCATTCCCCATGTTATAACTTCAGCCAAGGTCTGCGCCTAGCTTAATTAGCTTCATCTGTGATTTATATGATCAGTGACAACCATTCCGATAGATTAAGGTAGAGAAAGATAGAATAAAACAAATAGTTGCATGACAGATAGAGAACCTATTAAGGCATCAGAGCAATATTTGAAGGACAAATTTGGGAAATTTGTTCCTTGGAAATATTTGTATGTAAAACAGGAAAACTTACTTCCAAGGCAGTTCAAAATCCTTGCTCGCATCCCCAAGTTGTCGCTGAACATCCCTTCTTTGTCCTCAGGGTCTGGTGGGTGGGCTTCAGGGATTATACAAGCATCACTAAACTAAAGAAGTTTGCAATGAAAAACATAATGTTTTAAATGATTAGAATAATATACTTTTAATCACAAAGGACAACAATGATAATGATCTAAAATAAATATAAGGCCTAGAGGCCTAAGCTCTATTTCAAGAAGATATAACACGTCAAGAGGAATTTCAAAGCCTAAGCATTAAACTAGGGATGAGCATCATGAGCCATACCCGAGCAATCCAAAGAGTAATTAGCAATGCTTTCTCTTTCTTTCTTCTTTTTTATAAATTTTTGAGTGACTAGTTGTACAGACTATTTCCAACAGCAGAGTGTCAATTCCTACAGTGGACTTCACTACTGAGCATTAGATGTTGAAAACCCACTTAAAAACATTAGAATCAACAAAAACCAGCAATTTATTTAACTCCTATGCAAGATGAGGAGCATAAAAATAAGTATATAACCCAAAAAGTATAATTCCAATTCCTACAACAAAACAAAGCTAACAAAGACTTTATGCAAAGGAGAAGCAACAAAAAGTACAGATTTAATAATCAAACAAACAAACTAAGAAAAATATATCATCTACCATATCAGGGTTTTCTCTCTTAAGATAGATCTTATGTCTGTGTCCAATACTCAAAATAAAAATCACAAGCATATCTTGATTATTAGTTCCAAAGGGATTGAGATGGTTACTTAATCCAACAAATGAAGCCAAAGTATTTGTAGCATCTGCATATCTACTGGTAATTGCTTCTCATACTTTGCACTCTCCCATGCTCTAAAAAAGCCTCTGAAAAAAGCAAAAAGCACAAAATATTTACTTAGGAACTTGATAGATAGCAAGTACATAACCCTATAACATCAAGACCAAATGATTAATAATTATAGGTTTGAGCTATGAGGGCACCCCACTTTCTTCTTTAAAAAAAATTATCACCAGTTGAATGAAAAAAGGTTGAAGAACTAAACGATAAATGGAAGAATGAGTATAGTTATTAAAAAATTAAATAGTTCGCTTTTCATATGTCACCATTTAAGATGGACTGCTATAGAAAACCAGATTACAGGTTAAGCTTGTTTGTAGCATCTTTGAATGGATAACAAGGTTTTTTTTTTTTTTTTAATAAGCATTGGGGTTTTTGTACTTAAAGCCTTGCCCATTTCTCTTTCTCTATCTCTGAATTATCTGTTTCAGTCACTACCTACCTATCTTAGTTTTGAGTTTGCATAATGTGTACAATGAATGAGGCCAAATGAGAACAAAGCATTTTGCATGATGTTCTGAATGAATAACACCAAAAAATTTCGGCAACCTTAAGGGTTTGAAATTAAAGTTATTGACCATGGATTAAAAAGCAGATGCAATAGCATGAAAAGAAGAACATAAAGTTACCTATATGTGAATTAGAACTGAATGGCCCAAAGAAAACAATTGTAATATGGCTTCATTGCCTTCTTTTTTATTGAACATATTAGTTACTAATTGGGGTCTGTTCATTTCTGAATGCCATTCCAAAATTGGGCAACTGTTGATGGGAAAAAACAAGAGAGGCATTTCTGAGCTCATCCCCTTCACTCCTGGTGGTAACATTCCATTCTCCCCCACACTCTACACACCTTTGTACTAAATCTCCTAAATTTGTAACACTAAGAGCATCCACATCAGTTCTTTTATTTTACACATCCACTTTTACACTAAAAACCCACTTTTTCTATTTAACACATCCAATTTTACAAAACACCCACATCAGTTCATCTATCCTACCACCTTTTTTAATTAAATAATCAATTCTCTTCAATTTTTTATTGTTTTCCTAACTACCCCGATATAATTAGCGCGGTCTCTCTTTCTCTCTCCCTACTCATTTCTGATTTTTGCTATCTCACTCTATACCCATCTCTCCAACTCCAACTCTCCCTCTCCCTCTCGATCAACTCCCTCTCCGATCACGAGCTCAGATCACCTCTCCCTCTCCGATCACGAGCTTCGATTCGCGAGCTCCGATCTGCGTCCGTGAGCTCCGATCCTCGATCCACGGCAAGACACATGAGCTCCGACCAGTCAAGCACCGATCTGTGTTTTTGTTTTTTTTGAGCAAAGCGTATCTTTGTGTATATTCTGTGTTGAGAAAAAAAAAAAAAAAAAGAGAATTGAGTTGGTTGAGCACAGATCAGAGAGAGAGAAAAAGGAGCGAAGGAGAAAATGACAAAATATTGTATAAACGAGCTACAATAGCCGTGTGTATTTACACGGTTATTGTAGCTCGTGGATGGTTTTGCGAGATTTTACACAGTTTTAGCTCTACTGATGCAGGAGATTTTTTGCTTAAAATGTGTAAAATTGAGGAATTTTTGTATTATACATGAAGCATATCCTTTTAGATTGTACAACTGATATTAGTTAGTGTGTGGTCCATTCCCACCAAGATTTTTGGGTTGATCCCTATCTCAAGTGAGATTCCACTTGTTTGACTTGTATTACCCTCCGGCTGCTACTAGGAGGGACTAGTAAACCATATTGGGCTGTAATATTGGCAAACAATATACTATTATTTCCAAATGAGTTAGGATTGTCACGAAAAATGAGGAAGAAATGTCACAACAAGAATATATCTTATCATAAAATACTAAAACCTCGAAATTTCTGTCTCATATACACAAATGTAGGTACGGGAGAAGAGTATTAGAAAAATTTATGATTTAAATCAAAATTAGAGAAAATTTATGTAACTTACGCCAACAAACTTTTTCATTAATCACCAACTAAGGAAGAAAATCATTCAAGGCAAAAGCGTCAAAGGTATATATGAGTGGTCAATAATGTTTTGCAGGAAATAATGTCATCAAACATTGAAGATGAATGCATTAGAGGAATAATGATACTAGCACCTCTCATTTTCAACTCTTCTTATGGTTGATGGAAACATCATCCCAAATTGATAAGATAGTACCATTGTGATCATTATGAGCAACACTCTAGAAATTATTAGCTTTGGATCCAAAATTTTCATTAATGGTCTCAACAATTAAAACGTAAAACAAAAAATCCCTCAAGCCTTTAGCATATCAATGGCACATACTAATATATACTGCATTATATCATCTTATTGATTTTAAGAAATAAATCAGACTGCATAAAGAGAACTTCGCCCCCAATTCCCCCACTAAAATAGACCATAATTGAGCTTAATATATACTCAGTACTTGGACAAGGCTTTGCTTGTGCTCATCTGCCCTCCCAATGAGAAATTTTCCAATTCCATGCTTGCTTGAATAAATTTACTATTTTTGGGATATAAAACAATGTCTTCAAGCTTGTCTAAATTGAACCAAGCGTGTAGCGAGTCAACAGATCAATATAAAATGTTTGATGGCATGTGAACACAATCAGCCATCATAATGAATGGTATGCAGAAACTAGAGCTTGATCATGAATTATAGGATCACCTATACACAATCTTAAATCTTCACTTAGAAGTTGGTCCATATGCTTGTCTTTTCTCTTGTTTTTTCATTTATTATTTTTAAATATTTTCTTGGTTGTACATCACATAAAAAGTCTTGGTGTGCCAAACTAGTGGGCAGGCAAACAAGTAGAAAGATTATTTAAGAAGTGGGCAGAACATATTTCCTTCTTCAATTATATATAATGAAGAATATTTAATAAGTATAAAGATCTCAATTGTGCAATACCTCTTCCATTCCTTATGGATATCTCAATTTTCTTCCTTGATCTATGTCTGCTACAAACTCTTCCTTCACCTTCATCTAATACACTAGACACTCTTAGAGGCACATCTCTATCAGTTGAGAAACCAACTGGCAAATTGGTTTCAGCAAATGGTGAATTCTCAGCCGGAGTTTCCCTGTTGGAGATAATGCCTTTTGCTTTGCCATATGGTTAAACAAGTCCTCAACTCCCACAGTTGTTTGGATGGCAAACAAGATGAACCTGTTGATGAAAGAGGTTCAGTGCATTTTATTTTGAGATGCATCCTTGCCTAACAATTTTCAAAAGTATAGACAACTCTTCTCCAATAGGCTTAGACTGCATAAGTTTTACAAATGAGATCATTGAATTAAGATGAAGGAGAGAAAACAGAAAACATACTTATGAGTAAAGCCTGAGAAACGAAAAGTTTCAGCTATAGGTTTATTATTGTGGATCAAATGGAATTTTTTTAACTTTTGGAAACATAATGATTTTATCAATGGGCAAACTTCTCTTCTATTGCCCTTTCTAGAAAAGAACAATCATACTTGCAATGATTAAGCTTTTCTAACCTCCATCCATCCCAAGATCAATCTGGTGTTTGATTCCCCACCCATGAATTCTAGGCTTCTAGTAACTTATTGATAAAGTGTACAATATATTAAAGATTTTAGAAAGTTCTTTTGTATGCCGAATAAAAGACCATTATTTCAATGAAACATTCTATGTAAGACAATTATTTATAGGACAAAGTTTAGCAATGAAACTAGTTGTAGCCTACAGCTACAACCTTATTTAATAAAATAAACATTACTACATATTTTGAAAATCTTACTATTGAATTGCATGTTCTTTACGTTCTTAATACACAAGCCAAATTTTGTATCAATGAGATATTATTTACTATATGATCTATAAGCTTATATTTTATGCATAATTTTAAACTACAATAATTTGCAATTTAAACAATTTATTGATGACATAGTTATTAGTCTTTAATTTTCTAGAAATTTTGCAAGCAAGGAGGATATAAGAAGATGTAATATAATGGTGAATTTGTAAAAATTCAACTTAAAAAAAAAGATATTTAGTACGGTTGTAGCCTAAGGCTACCAATTTTGTAACTAAATTTTTTCCATTATGAACATTATGTAAAAGAAGGCTTGGACTAGACCTCTAATCCCCAATAAGTTGCAACTCGTTCACTATGAATTTAAACTCACATAAACACAGCAGAATGACGTTGAGCAATATTTATAGTAATGATACAAAATTCGTAATGATAATTACATAATTATATTGTTCTACTTCTCAGATAATATGAAAAGGCTAACAGAAAAGCACATTATGAAAAAATAAGACTTAATAGGTACCTGTCGAGATGAGATATGCAGTACCAGTCTACCAAAACCCAGAGTTTATTTGGTTCATGTATTTGGAAAATAAGTTGCTAACTGTGCAGGAAGGCTGAAGCCACGAACTCAGGAAATAGTATAGGCAATTGAACTGCGAAAGAAAGACAACTAACAAAGATCTTTAACTCTTTATGCACAGTCACCATCAATTTTAATGTTTTGAAACAATAGCAAGCAATTTAAAATTTCGATTTTTAGATTTCTTTGCAAATACCAAACGTTGTTCTTCTCAAAAAATAAAAATAAAAAACAAAAACAAATGTTGGTTGTTGAATGAAATTTATTTTTCATCACATCGGTGTGAAAAAAAATCATTTCACAGTCAAAAACACAAAAAAAAAAAAAAAAAAAAGAAAAGAAAAGCAAATGAGAGTTGCAATTTCAATTTGAAGGTACTATTATATGTTGAGTAAAAAAATAGTCAATGATAAAAGTATATATTTACTTCAATTCTCCTACCAAGAACACTGATGCTACAACTGCTTGGAAATTTTAATATAATAGAGGTCATATTAGTCTACAAACCTTCTTGATGATGGGCAGAAAACAGAGGACATAACGGCTAAAAAGGACGACATCGGAGGTCAATCTTTCAAATCATCATCACTATAAAACCAACCGCTATAGTGGACAACACCATTATCCATGCTTGTAAGGTCTATCATGAGTTGTTTTACTATGTTAATTACCCGTCTATGATTTGAATTATAGTGTCATACCAACAGATTAATGCAGCAAAAGAAACCGAAAAATTGCATGTCAAATAAAGAATCTAATACAGAATCAGATCAATATTCGAAGTACTCTGAGAACATTTGGTCACTGGAAATATTAGTATGTAAAGTGGGAATACTAGGCAGTTTAGAATCCTTGCTTGCATCTCCAATTGCTCGCTGAACTTCCTTTTTCTGTCCTCAAAGCTCCCACGTATAGTGTGGATTGATTCCTATGGCTGGGATAGAGCTCCCTTCTAAACTACTCTTCTATTACGCTTTTCTAGAAAAGCGCAAAGACACTTGCAACGTGTAAGTTCTTTTAAACTGCATCTGGAAATCAATCTTAAGGATTTGATACCCCACCTACCAATTCTAGCAAATTCACAATAAGTACACCATTCTCAATAATATACAAAATATTTTGTGTACTGGATGTAAGCCCATTATTGTAATGTTACATTATATGGACTTGAGCCGAAAGGCAAACTGGAATTATTTGACAAAATTTTACTAATTGTGTTAGATTGAGATAAATCAACTCACGATGTCTAAAAAAGAAGAGATTGATATTCTTAAATTGACAAAACAATATGGGAAAGGGAAGCTTTAACTAGGCTGCTTAATCCCCTGTAATTTGCAACTTGTTGACTATGATTTAAAACTTAGATAACCACACAGTGGAATGATTTTTGAACAATTTTTTTGTTTTGACCTATGAAGAAAATTGAAAAATTTTATGGTAATAATATAGAAATTCGAAAAAGTGATTACAAACACACACAAATCTATTGTTCTACATTTTAGATAACATGAAAAATATATCAAAAAAGAAATAAGAAAAGAAGAATAAAAATGCAAACCTTGAATGTAAGCCTGATGATGAGGAGAAAACAGAGGACATCAAAGCTACAACAGATGAAATTGGAGGCCAATCGTTCATATCATCATCACTGTGGAACACCACACTGTAGCGCACAACACCACTCTCCATGCTTATAACTTCAACCACAGATTGTGCCTTGCTTAATTAGCTTCATCTGTGATTTATATGAGGAGTGAGAACCATAGCAATAAATTAAGGTAGAAACCGATAGAATAAACTAAATAGTTGCATGCCAGATAGAGAACCTATTAAAGCATCAGAGCAATATTTGAAGGACAAATTTGGGAAATTTCTTCCTTGGAAATATTTGTATGTAAAACAGGAAAACTTACGTCCATGGTAGTTCAAAATCCTCGCTCGCATCCCCAAGTTGTCGCTAAAGATCCTTTCTCTGTCATCGGGATCTGGTGGCTGGGATTTAGGGTAACAAGCATCACTAAAAGTAAGAAGCTTGCAAAGAAAAATGTAATGTTTTAAATGATTAGAATAATATACTTTTAATCACAATGGGCAACAATGATAATGATCTAAAATAAATGTAAGGCCTAGAGGCCTAACCTCTATTCCAAAGAGATATAACGCGTTAAGAGGAATTTTAAGTCTAAGCATTAAACTAGGGACGAGCATCATGAGCCATACACAAGCAATCCAAAGAGTAGTTAGCAATGCTTTCTCTTTCTTTTTTCATTTTTATAAATTTTTGGGTGACTAGTTGTACAAACTATTCCCAACAGCAAAATGTCAATTCCTATGTGGACTTCACTACTAAGCATTAGATGTTGAAAACACACTAAAAACATTATAATCAACAAAAACCAGCAACTTATTCATCTCCTTTGCAAGATGAGGAGCATAAAAATAACCCATAAAGCACGAAATATTTACTTAGGAACTTGATATATAGCAAGTACACAACCCTATAACATCAAGACAAGATGATTAACAAGTATAGGTTTGAGATATGGGGGCAACCCACTTTCTTCTTAAAAAAAAAATTATTACCAGTTGAATGAAAAAAAGGTTTCCAAAAATAAATGATAAATGGAAGACTGAGTAGGGCTATTAAAAAAATTTAGTTTGCTTTTCATATGTCACCATTTAAGATGGTCTGCTAAAGAAAACCAGATTACAGGTTAAACTTGTTTGCACAGGGCTTTTTTTTACAAGCAATGGGGTTTTTGTACTTAAAGCCTTTCCCATTTCTCTTTCTCCATCTCTAAATTATATATTTCACTCACTACCAACCTATCTTAGTTTTGAGTTCGCATAATGTTTACAATGAATGAGGGCAAATGAGAACAAAACATTTTGCATGATGCTCTGAATGGATAAGACCAAATCATTCCTGCAACCTTAAGGGTTGGAAATAAAAGTTATTAACCATGAATTAAAAAGCAAATGCAATAGCATCAAAAGAAGAACATAAAGTTACCTCTATGTGAATTAGAATTGAATGGCCCAAAGAAAACAACTGTAATACGGCTTCATTGCCTTCTTCTTTTTTGTTGATCATATAACATATTATTTACTAATTGGGGTCTGTCCATTTTTTAATTCATTCCAAAATTGGGCAACCGCTGATAGGAAAAAACAAGAGACGCATTTCTCAGCTCAACCCTTCCACTCCTGGTGTTAACATTCCATTCTCCCCCACGTTCTACACACCTTAGTACTAGATCTCCTAAATCTGTAACACTAAGCCAAGAAAATTAGAACGCCAGATTTCATACCCAAAAAAAATAAAAGTAGAAATTACATAAGTCGAAAATTGGTCAATTAGCTAGCTCACCATTCATCAGCCACCACATATAATATGGATTACTCAGGAGATGGCCGTGATACACTTCCTTGCTGCAGAATGAACTGATAAAGGAGTATCTTCTGTAGTGCTTTCTAAAATGTGCATCCATGAGTGACATTTTGCTTCATCACAAAACGTACTTCCCCAAATCTGATGTTTGGTTGAAATAAGGCCAAAAGAGAATTAGATATTCAGCATGAGGTTTTTATAGATGGAGAAAATTATAAGTAGAAACAGAAAGATGGTTAAGTAGAAATATCGAGATATGCCTTACAGTAGAAGAGTACATAATCCAAGGTATTTTGTCTCCTCTTCTTGCCTGAATCCCTGATGGTCACCTTGTGCACTTCACACACTTCCATGTAACGAAATACTTCAAACTATAAGAGAAGAAATAAGTATACAATATTACTTTATAAATAGATAACTAGCAAGTACCTAAACCTATAACTTTAAAACTTGATAACTAACAAAAAAAAAATTTAACTTTGAATGCCCCTCTCTTACTTCTTTATGGTAGTATTACTAGTAGAATTGTTATACTCAATGCACAAAAATCACATTGTGGAGGGTACTTACCATTGCACCATTGTTTGACTTCTAGTATTACTCATAGAATGAAGAAATAATAATTTTCTAGCATTGATATATAAAGAGAAAAGAATATGTACAAATGTTACTAGCATCTTTGAAGTCATAACAGAGCTTTCTAGAAAAAGCCCCATGATATGATGTTAAGATTGAATGAGGGCCAAAGAGAGATTTTTCACATGGAACAAAAAACAAATGCTGAAACAAATTAGAAAATAAAAAATAAAAAATAGAAAGAACAGAGTAACCTATACAAGAAACAATCTTCTCCTCTCCACTTTTTACGGTGCCCTTTTCAAAATGGGTAACTATGGATTGCAACAAATAGCAAGTATTTATCAAATTTTCCCACTCTTCCCCATCTTCATTGACAAGAAACACATCACTAACACTAGAAATCTATGTTCATCCAGATCCAAGCATTTAAAGTTGTAACATCAAAGCCTAAAGATTAGCAACTATACATTCAAGCCCTCAAAATTAAGGATAGAAGGTTGCCTAAGTTGTAGATTAGCAACTATACATTCAGTCTGGGTTCTTTTTAAAAAATAATAATAAAAATTCTTCTCTAACATTCACACATTCTAGTAATGTTGCAAATAGTGGGCCTAATAGATAGAATCATTGGTAATGGAGTCAGTTCTGAGTTTGGCCTAAATCTGAAAAAATTGCTTGTAAATTCTTTGGTGGGAGTTTTTGAGAGATAATTAAAATAATAAATTGATGTTTCAGCCAAATGACAGAAGTAGAAGAAGAGGAAGAAGTTACCATTTATTGGTTCAAACTTGCTCACACACAGATTTCAAGATTTCATCAAAATGCGCTTAAGAAAACCATTGTTGACAGTGTCGTTATGAGTTTTGCCAGAATTTGATAAAATTACGGAAGGTCATTGTTTATTCCCCTGAAATCAAGTAAATGAGCAAGACCCATATAAATATTAAAAAGCAAATGAAATAGAAAGAGGATGAAATAAGTAGGAAAAAGTTACCCTTTATTGGATCAGACTTGCAATTCCGCATCAAGCTGAGGATAAACTTAGCTCACACAAGCATCCAACTCCAAAATAAGACCACATGTGCTATCCGAGATTAGTGTACCCAAATCTAGAAAATGAGCAAGACCCATATAAATATTAAACCGCAAATGAAATAGAAAGAGGTAGGCAATTAATTTTGAGTTGTTTACTTTTAAATGCAAATAAGTTAAAATTTGGTGACTGTTCATTTGATTAGTCTATCTAAAATTCCAAACTTCAATTTTTTTAAATTATTTGTGAAATTTTAGTAAACCCATCAAGCAATTTTGGATACATCACAATATAGCTCTGAATCTAAGCAACAACAATAAACCGCGGTAATTCAAATTTATGTTAAATTTCATAAATCTACGCAGTTAGTAATTTATTTTCCATGGGAATTTTAACCAGAAAATGAGAATACTTAATTGATAGTATTTGTTTTCAAAATAAGAGAAGAAGAAGCAGAACAAGTTACCGTATCAACGCGGATTAAGAACAAAATCAGTAAAAGTTGATGATTAGGATGTGAGAAATGCTGTGCCAGTCCTCTCCTGTCTCTCTTGGGCAACGTTTCTGGATATTTGGACAGTCTTTGATATAGCTAGAGGACGAAATAAGTAGGAAAAAATTACCAATCCATATCAAGCAGAGGACGTTTCAGAAGCCCAATTCCTAAAGAAAACCATGAGTTATTTGAGATTAGTGTACCGAAATCAAGAAAATGAGCAAGACCCATATAAATATTAAACCGCAAATGAAATAGAAAGAGGTAGACATTTGAATTTAGTTGTTTACTTTTAAATGCAAATGAGTTAATATTTGGTGACTCTGTTCATCTGATTAGTCTATCTAAAATTCCAGCTTTTTATTTTTTTTTAAATTATTTGTGAAATTTTAGTAAACCCATCAAGCAATTTTGGATACATCACAATATAGCTGAATCTTAGCAACAACAATAAACCGTGCTAATTCAAATTTATGTGAATATGTTAAATTTCATAAATCTACGCTGTTAGTAATTTATTTTCCGTGGGAATTTTAAGCAGAAAATGAGTATATTTAATTGAAAGTATTTGTTTTCAAAATAAAAGAAAAAGAAGCAGAACTAGTTACCGTAATTTGAGGATTGGGATGTGAGAAATGTTGCGCCAATCCTCTCCTGTCTCCCTTCGGCAACGTTTCTGGATAATTGGACAGTATTTGATCTCCAATTCCTTCAACGGAGTTGTACGCAGGAAATCTGGCAACGACTTTAACTTTAAGCAGTATTGAATTGTCAACTTTTGAAGACGTGGCATTATAGTAATACAGTCTTCGTCTTCTTTTCCTCCTTCTCTCGTTCCTCCAATCCATTCTTCCCACTGGTCCAAGCAAATGAATTTGAGATATTTCAAATTTCGGAATATTTTTATGTCTTCTTTCTTGTTTTCAGATTCTATTCCCAAAAATTCAACTCCCACTTTTTTCAAACTCAGCGCAAACGATATAATTAATGATTCGAGGAGCGGAATCTTCCCCAAAGGAGGCAAACTCATTAAGTCTATGGCGCCTTTGAGATGAAGCTCTTTCAAATTGGTCAAAGACGCCAACAACCTAGGAGACATTGTGGTGCCCAAGTAATTCCTAATGTATAACTTCTCCAAGTCTTGAGGTAGCTCTAACGCATTTAAAATTAATACGTTACTCTCAATTCTTCTATCATTCGGAGTACTGGTAATCATCGTATTAGGCCCTTCATTAAAATATAGAGTCAAATAACGAAGGTGGATCAAATTTTTTAATTCTTCAAATTTACATCCTTTGCAATCCTCATCATTTATGACGCTTCTCAATGTTTTAAGAGAAGTCAATCTTCCAATTTCTCTTGGAATCACTAAATAATCTCCAGTAAGAAGTCTTAAATTAATTAATTTACCCATCCCCTGTGGTAATATTATAGGCTGATAAGGCCAAACTTGCCTAAGCCTCAAAAATTGTAAATTGCATAGATTGCCTATAGTTTCAGGCAATACACATTTGCCAAAAGAAAAAACCTCTTTACAAAAATGAACATCGAGATACCTTAGATGTATTAAATTTCCTATTGTATCCGGAAGTTTCATTGTGGAATTCAAAGTTAATACCCGTAAACGGTTAAAATTTTGGACTAAATTGGACATGTTATAATCACTATGACTGAAAAAGATGACAGTGCGTAGATTTTTGGATCTATCAGTAGATGGAGGAAATTGGGATCCGGTTAAATATCCCAAATGACGAGCTTTAGTAATTGACAGTGCAAAGTCATGCACTATATCATGCATTTTGTAACCTGTCAACCATGCAAATTCCATGTATTCTTGGAAGAAAGAGCGTATGGCTAAATTTTCAAAGTATTCTCGTGCCATGATTTCCACCTCCATATTTCCCTTCGACTCGACAAATCCATGTGCTATCCACATATCTACCAACTCATCAACGTCAAAGACATGATCTTTTGGAAAGACAGCACAATATGAGAAACATTGTTTTAGTGGTGATGACAAATCATAATAACTCAGTAACAACGGTGCAAAAAGACCTCTTTCAACATCTTCTAATTCCCACAAATTGTTATTCAAAACATTCCTCCATTCTTCTCTACTTTTCTTAAAGCGCATGAGACTCCCTAGAGTCTTTGCAGCAAGGGGCAAACCTTTGCACTTCTTTGATATTTGTCTGCCAAAGTCTTCTAGCTCCTCACGTTGCTGAGGATCCTTATCAAAAAATGCTATTTTACTAAACACCAACCAACAATCTTCCTCGGACAATTCGTTCAACTTGATCATATTTGCACTTTCCATCATCTTTGCAACTTGGTCTTTACGTGTGGTGACTAGAATTCTACTACCTTGGGAACCACAACTTTTAAGTGCATCTCTAAATGGCTTCCACATTGCAAAGTCTTCGGTCCACACATCATCAAAGATAAGAAAAAACTTCTTTTTCCCAACGTTTTCACAAATTCTATCCAATAGACTTTGCAAAGCAGTCAAGTTGGAGGATTGACGTTCAATAGATTCAAGGATTTCTTTGGCAACTTTGCACTGATCGAAAGGATCCGAAACACAAACCCACACTTTTATCTCAAAATGGGCTTGCACCTTCTGATCATTGTAGGCAAATTGGGCAATAGTAGTTTTTCCAATACCACCCATGCCCACCAAAGAGATGACATGGGGGTGTTTTTCTTTTTCAGTACCCTTGCCCAATAGAATGCTCACCAGATCATTCTTAACCTTATCACGACCAAGAATTTCAGACACATCAATATAAGAAGTAGTCTTTGATCTCTCAACTACTTCTTCAATGGCCCTACTCGATTCAAACCCGTACATCTCCTTCTCTTTGTTAATCTCATCTAATTTTTCATTAAGGTCTTTTATCTCACGAGCAATAGCACGATGCTTAAAAGGATTAGGAACTGAGAAATTGAAGTTGGGGGTGATGGACCATACCTTCCTCTTCTTAGCAGTACTAGTTTCAGCTTCTTCTTCTTCTGCAAATTCTTTTTGTTGTTTCTCAATCTCTGCTTTGATCATGACAGTGTTCCACTCATCCAACACGTCGTCGATCTCGTACGACACGCCTTCGAGCTTATCTAACCAAAGCTTCACACTTTCCTCCTTCAGCTGCCTCTTCTCAGCATCATTGAGCACTGCCTGAATGGTACGGAATTTGGTTTGAAGCTTTTGGACTTCTTCCTTCACAGTTACAGTCAACTTGAACTCCGAAGAAATAAAAGAACCAAGCCGCTCCACGATTGCAGAAAGTAGAGCACCAGCCATACTTTGGAAATGAAATTTTTCTGGATAACACAAGACAATAGAAGAGTCTGTGAAAGAGTACGTAGGTAGATGGCGAAATGGTTGATTATTGAGGAGAAACGAAATAGCAAATACTCTAGCTGATCAAAGTGCATGCACAATGAAGTTGAGGGCCCACGTTTTGATATCTACATCACCAGTTCACAGTGAAATTCATTCTATATCTATAAAGCAGAGTCAGCTAAATTGGAATCTACTCTTTAATCTTAAAAGTAGAGCCAGCTCTCTCATCAACGAAGTATGGTCCTCAGGCCACGCTGGAATCCACTCTATAATCTAAAAAGCAGAGCTGGCTCAACTTGAGTTTATTTTATAATCTAGCTATTTATGTACGGCTGAGATTTATAGTGCAAAAAGCTACTTTTTAATCTAGACTATTGATTAATAAAAAGTGAAAAAAAAAAGCAAAAAGCAAAATTTAAAAAAAAAAAAAAAAAACCGGATCCAAATCAACATGTCTAGACACGCTGGAATCCACCAGTCTTGTACATCCCCAAACGTTCACACTGGAATCCACTCTATTCTCTAAAAGGCAGAGCCAACTCAACTAAAATTCACCCCATAATCTCAAAAGAAGAGCCAGCTCTCAAAAGCAGAGCTAATTCACACTGATCTATTTATATCCTATTTAATCCATCCCAACGCACAAGGTGGAGTGAATTTCTCCGCCAATTTACAAAGTGAACTTTTAAAATTTTTCTGTTTACCCAAACCCAAAAAAAAAAAAATCAAATTTCTAGTCCCAATAGAGTGTCGACCAAGATGAACCAAGATGAAAAGAAAAAGAAAAAGAAAAAGGAAAGGAAAAAGAAAAGGAAAATGTGTCATGAAGAGAAATCCTTTAAATTATATATATAATAATATTATTTAATATAAACTAAAAGAATGCAATAATTAAATTACATATTTTTTATGCTCTTGACACATACAATTTTGTTTAATTTCGATGTTATTTACCATTGAATTAATAAATTTATTTTTATAAAAAATTTGAAATTTAATTTTTATGTTTTATTTTTTTTAAATTTTACAAATACAAAAATATAATAAAAATATATAATTTAATAATTAGATTTTTAAAATTTACGTATAATAAAAAGATATAAATGGTATTTGAAGAATTTTTTTACTAATTGTAAAAATTTGTGTGATTTTAAATTAATCTATTATTATTTATTTTTCTAAAAATTATTCGTTATTTATTATTATACATGCTGTGCTATACACTATAATATACCCTTTATCTCACGACGTCATTTCAATTATAAAGCGGTGTTGTTGTTCAACTTGTCCTTGGAAGGCCACCTGCTCGTTTGGTTGGTCACTTGGCCCAGATAATATAACTTTGCTTTTATGTGTCACTCACTAGCTCTTTTTTAAACTATTAATATTTTTGCCTTTTCTTATCAAAAATATTGCCTTTTTTGCATAACGAGTAGGAAGTTTGATGGTCAAACAGTTCAGGACAATCTTTTGTTCAAAAGGTGCTTGTTAGTACCATGGCAAGAAGTAAAGTTTTGGATTGGTTTGATTGGGAGGATAAAAAAATGAAAAGATAGAAAATAGAAAGAGGGTAGAAAAATAGAAAGATATAAAAAAATTTAGTTATTTTTATTTGTGTTTGATTGAGAGGATGAAAAAGTGAAGGAATGAAAAAAAATTTAATTTAATTGAAAATAAGATTTGTATAAATTTATCATCATATCTTTTTTTAATAAAACAAAAAGTATAGATGAGTAGACATTTTTAAAAATAACATAAAAAATTATCTAAAAATATTTTCTTAAAAAATTAGTAAAAATTGTGGATTTATAATACATGAATAGTGTGAATTGTACAATTTTCATGTTAGAAATATTATAGTTGGAGAGGCTCAAACCTATTATAGGTTTATATACTTGTAAAACAAACACAGGTAGATGGTGAAAGAGCACGTAGGTAGATGGTGAAATGGTTGATTATTGAGGAGAAACGAAATAGCAAATACTCTAGCTAATCAAAGTGCATGCAATAATGAAGTTGAGGGCCCACGTTTTGATATCTACATCACCAGTTCACATTGAAATTGATTCTATAATCTAAAAAACAGAGCCAGCTAAATTGGAATCTACTCTTTATTTTATAATCTAGCTATTTATGTACAGTTGAGATTAATAGTGCAAAAAGCTACTTTTTAATCTAGACTATTGATTAATAAAAAGTGAAAGATAAAAAAGTAAAAAGTAAAATTTTCAAAATAAAACCGGATCCTAATCCAGCTCTCGTCAACGAAGTCTAGACACGCTGGAATCCACCAGTTTTGTACATCCCCGAACGTTCACACTGGAATCCACTCTATTCTCTAGAAGGCCGAGCCAGCTCAACTGAAATTCACCCTATAATCTCGAAAGCAGAGCCTATTCACACTGACTTTTTTATAGAGGACGTTTGGATCAGCTTTTTTTTGGCTGCGTTTAAGTTTTGTTTTTTGTTTTTTTATTTTTTCTGCTGCGGAGACAAAAGCGCAGTGTGCACACTGTACACGTACTATACATATACTGTATACATACTTTTTTAACAAATTTTTATTAAAAATGGTTCTTGTAGCACTATTAATGCATTTAAAAATTATTTTGTTACAGTATTTTCAGTTTTTAGTTTTTAACAATAAATTTTATCCAAATGGACACTCAGTATACATGATTAATTTTGTTATTTAAGTTATTTGTGTTACCATTTATAACTTTTATTACATTTTTTATTCTTATTTATAAATCTCATTATATTATTTTAATTCACTTTTATATTTACCAACTGTTTTAACTCACTTTTATATTTATCTACTACTTTAACAAAATATATACAGTTTTATCAAAATAAGCCGATCCTAAACAATTTTAAATTGTGTTTACCGGTAACAACTTTTTTTAATTTTTGTCTTTTTTATACCTTTATTTTATTTTTTCAACTTTATAAATACTATTTATTTTTATTAATTTTTTAATATCAATCATCATTTTTTTGCTACTCACATCTCATCTCAAGCGAATTATACTCCAAATGGTGCGACTATACGGCACCAGCATAACTTGTACCAGTAGCATTACTTCAAGTGAAGTGAATTTCTCCACTTATTTACAAAGTAATGAACTTTTTAAAGTTCTAGTAGTAGTGGAGTGTTCGCCAAGATGAATTAGCAAAAGGAAAATGTTTCTTCACAGGCTCTTCTAACTCTCTATCCTTTTATTAAAATTTAAAAATTTATCGTTAGTTGTTTATACTCTTAACACCCAAAATTTTTTATTTAAATTGAATGTTATTTATCATTGAGTCAATAAACATATTTTTTATGCAAAATTTTAAACTACAAAAATTTAAGTTTTAAATATTTAATTGATAATATAGCTATTAATTTTTTATTTTCTTAAAATCTCACAAGAATGTAAGATATAATATTAACATTCAATGCAATCTAATAATTAAATTTTTAAAATTCATATATAATAAAAAAATTATAGAGAAAGTTTGAAATGTTTATCAATAATTATAAAAATTTGTTTGATTTTGAATACAGTAATATCAGTTCCTAGTAACTCCTTAATTGCAAAGAAATAAAACTCATACAACTACCATCCATGGCTCTTATACCAGTATCTACCTAGAGAGAGCACAACAGTAATATAGAAGCATAAATAATGATAAAATAGATGATAAAGAAGAAAACAACAAAATAGATATATTCAAAATAAGTTAAAATGGAGTACAGAAAATGAAAACAGAAACAGTAAAATCTTACTTGAATAAAACTTCTGTCTTTTGATGAAAACTGAAATCTTCTGTCTTTGATGCAAACAATCTTATGTTTTCGGAGTCTATCCTTTTAAAGACAAACTAAACCACGATTAGTCTTCAAAAGTAACCCAAGTATGTAAAGTTAACCTAAGTTAATCTGTCGGCAAAAACTTGTAAAACAATATGGAGAATACTGTTGATGAGTCTTTTAAAAAGTAACTTTTTGGCAGCTGTTATCAACGAAGAATGAGTCTGACGTGTACTTGTGGTGGCCGTTAATTTTTTTTTTTTTTTCTTTTTATAGTTTTATTTTATTTTTTTAACATTATAAGCGCTGTTTGGTGTTTTTTATTTTAACTTTTTCTGACTTTTTTTTTTTGTCTTTTTTACACCTGGTTAACATTTTCTTTTATTTGCTTTATTTTTTTTAATATTTGTCAGACGTGTTGTATTTTTCTGGTATTATTTATTAATTTTATTATATTATTTAGCTAACTTTAAAAAAAAAATTAATTTTAGCTAAATAAACAGTTCAAAAATCTAAACTATACGTCTTTAGTTCACACTCATCTATTTTCAAAGTGAATTTCTCTACTCATTTACAATGCACAAGGAGAATTTCTCGACTTATTTACAATGCAATGAACTTTTTAAAGTTCGAGTACTACTGAAGGGTTGACCATGGTGAAGAGAAAATGAAAAAGGTTTCTTTTTTGAAGACAAACTCTCCTAATTCTCTATATATCTTTTAATTTAGTGTAAATTTTAACTATTAGATTGTGCATTTTTTTAAGTTTTTAATACACAAATTTTTTTTCTCAAATTAGATACTATTTATCATTTAATCAATAAACTTATTTTTTATATAAAACTTTAATTTACAAAAATTAAAAAAAAAGTATGTTCCAAAAGACCTCTGCAAATGCGCAGTTGACGGGAACAGTGTTTGTCGTGTTTTACCCTCCTTTTATTTCTTTTTTCTTTGTCGCGAAAGAATCCTATTCTTTCCTCCCTTCTTGTTTTCTCTGCTTTGTTTCTTCTAGCTCCTTTTCCTTAAGAGCACAAAGAAAATGGAGGGTTTTGTGAAAATTAACCATATCTGCACTCATCTTCTTTCTGTCTTTCTTTTTTTCTATCCGAGCTTTTTCTTAGACAAATTGAGTGGTAAGAAGTGTTACCTTCTCTCTGCAAGAGACTAGCATTACATGTATTTTCATACATTTTTTCACGCACGCATATTTCAAAAAAGTACAAACAATATCATTCAAACTTCTCTACCAAATGGACCCTTTATTCCTCCAATTATATTATTTCATCATTATTTTGAGTTTGGAGTTATAAAAACATAACCCAAAAATTATACCAAACAACTCTAAATTTAATGGGCTCCACGTTTTTTATGTTTTGAGCGATGAATTTTGAATTACATCATTCAAAACAACTCAAACCAAACACTTTCTTGTTATCTTTACAATAAATTTGTCAACTTTCAATTCAAATATTAAGGGGTTGTTTGGTAGAGTAGTTTGAGATGTGATTTTTGTAATTTTTTTTAAATTTATATGGATGAAAAAGTGTGTGAAAAAAGTGTGTAAAGTTTTTTAAAATGTAAAAATGTGAGTTTGAGATGGTTAACAAACAGGCCCTAAAAGTTTTACGAAGAGATTTTTGGATTCCATCAAAGCTTTTGAGATTTTGCAATGTGAAAGTTTGACCGCACCGTCAATATGGTTCTTAGAGTGTAATGTAAAGAGTGCAACTGGTACCTAGAAGGTTCAAAAAGTAATTAGCTATAGTTCACAAAGAAAGCAAGACCATGCTTAAGTCTCCTCTTCCTTGCAAATAATCAAAGGTTTCTTGGAAGAAGGTTGTTGCAGTTTCTTTTTATCAAAATTGTGAATTTTATTATTACTTTTTATAAAGTTTTCAAATTAATTTATGGTAGTGAAAATTATTTTTGAGGATGTTTTATTTTGTTGGGATCTGACAATTGTGATGAAAAGTAAAATCTATAGCACTCAAATTTTGTTTGTTTACTTTGCTATCAAAATCAAGCTTAACACAAAGCTCAATTTTTATTTTCAAACATGAATTTTTATTTTTTAATTCTTAGTTGAAATTAAACTTGTTCAAAAGCTTTGTTACGTCCATTAAAGTTTATTTAACATAACATAACTTTTACTCATAGTTATTGCATAAGAGCAGCATAATAGCCATCGTAATTTTTATTCAAAATTTTCTCTTTAAATTTAAAATTACACCTATTAATTAATCACAAAAAAATATTATAAGTGCATAATTATACTTGGACCCAAATTTTTTTTTAAAATTATAAAAATTTCACCTTAAACTATTTTATCAAACACTCTCTTATTTTTCCATGATATTATTGCAATATAAAAAGCTAAAGTATGATACATGGAAGGCTCAAAAAGTATCTAAACACAGTTCACACAGGGAGCAAGACTGCACTTAAGTCTCATCTTCCTTACAAATACTTGAAGAGGTTTCTCGGAGGTTTCTTGGAGGAAGGCAGTGACAGCCTTTTTGGGTGAAAATTATTTTTGAGGATGTTTTTATATTGTTGGAATTAAGAGAAATGATAGAGACGTACATTTTACACAATTTTGTACTACAGACACATAAAAAGTAATAGCTACAGTACTCAATAGTTGTTCCATCGCAATTACGATTAGGCACTTGAAAGTTGAAACCTGTGAAAAGGGCATGAACCATCAAACTTCTGTTTCATATTTATTTTTTTCAATTTTCTTTCTGTTAAAGATGGCAGCTTTAAGCCTACGGCAGTCAGAGACTGATCACATGCTTGCATCTTTTAGAAAAACTTTTTTTTTTTTTTTTTTCAATTTTCTTTTGGTCAAAGATGACAGCTTCAAGCCTACGGCAATCCTGTTCTTAACTTGTTTCCAAACAATTAACATATTTGCATCTTTTAGAAAAACTTACTTTTAAAAGAGAGTTCACATTGAAGCTTTTAGAAGTCAAAATAGGGCAGAGCTTGTGTTCAGTGAAAATTTTCACTGGACACGGCAGAATTTGGACACGTATCTAATATCATTCTTTAAAAAAATAGCTAATATAACTTTGCTTTTATGTGTCACCCACTAGCTCTTTTTTAGCCTATTAATATATTTGCCTTTCCTTATCAAAAAGCAGAGCCAGCTAAATTGGAATCTACTCTTTAATCTTAAAAGTAGAGCCAGCTCTCTCATCAACGAAATATGGTCCTCAGGCCACACTGGAATCCACTATATAATCTAAAAAGCGGAGCCAGCTCAACTGGAGTTTATTTTATAATCTAGCTATTTATGTACGGTTGAGATTAATAGTGCAAAAAACTACTTTTTAATCTAGACTATTGATTAATAAAAAGTGAAAAATAAAAAAGCAAAAAGTAAAATTTTAAAAATAAAACCGGATCCTAATCCAGCTCCCATCAACGAAGTCTAGACACGCTGGAATCCACCAGTTTTGTACATCCCCAAACGTTCACACTGGAATCCACTCTATTCTCTAAAAGGCCGAGCCAGCTCAACTGAAATTCACCCTATAATCTCAAAAGCAGAGCCAATTCACACTGATCTATTTATAGTCTCTCTAACCCATCCGCAATGCGTAAGTGAAGTGAATTTCTCCCCCAATTTCCAAAGTAATGAACTTTTAAAATTTTTCTGTTTACCAAAACCCAGAAAAAAAAAAAAAAAATTCAAATCCCGATAGAGTGTCGATCAAGATGAAAAGGAAAAGGTTTCTTTAAGAGCAATCCTTTAAACTATATATATAAATTAAAAAAATGTAATAGTTAAATTACATATTTTTTATATTTTTAACACGCATCAAATTTTGTTTAATTTAAATATTATTTATCATTTAATTAATAAACTTATTTTTTATACAAAAATTTGATAGTAATTTTTTATTTTTTTAAAATTTTACAAATATAAAAAATATAATAAGGATATTCAATTCAATAATTAAAATTTTAAAATTCACACAGAATAAAAAAATATATAAAAAATTTGAAGAATTTTTTTTACTAATTGTAAAAATTTGTATGATTTAAGATTAATTATTTACTATTTATTTTTCTTAAAATTATACGTTAATTATTATTACACATCCTATCATATTCACAGGATCATACACTCTACCTCACAGCATGATTTCAATTATAAAGCTGTGTTGTTGTCCGAATTGTCCTAGGAAGGTCACCTGCTGGTTTGGTTGGTCACTCGGCCCAAATAATATAACATTACTTTTATGTATCACTCACTAGCTCTTTTTTAGCCTACTAATATCTTTGCCTTTTCGGCTTAACGAGTGAATGGATAGGAAGTTTGATGGACAAACAGTTCAGGACAATCTTTTGTTCAAAAGGTGCTTGTTTAGTACCATGGCAAGAAGTAAAGCTTTATAGTTTTTTAAAATTGTGGATTTATAATACATGAATAGTGTGAATTGTACAATATTCATGTTAGAAATATTATAGTTCGAGAGGCTCAAGCCCACTATAGGTTTATATACTTGTAAAACAAATGTATTAATTCTAAGCTTTATTTATGATTAGCTGATTAGTCTAGAGTTTTCTAACACACGCAAGATGAAGCGATAAATATTTTTTTTGTTGCAGATATAAGCTGTCAAACTGAATCATATTAAACTCTTAGCTATAATAATTCTTTAAAACTCCTACTACTAAAAAAAAGTTTGGCAATTTCAGCTAATCTATTTTTTATCATTGTAGAGCACTTTTAACCCTTTCAAAAGCATGACCAAATAGGCAGAATATCTTTCACAATGGTAAATTGTGACTGAAATAAATCACCCTCGTATAATACTATCACTTATAGTTAAATTTTTGCATATAAAAAAAAAAAAAAAGAAGTGAAATTGAATATTTTTTCCACCTAGGAATCCTAACTCACGTATTTGTCCCCATAAAAACCGGTCAATTTGTCTCACCTCTCAAAGTCTAGTATCAAAGCACAGTTTGACTTCACCTTATACGGTGTGTTCGTTTAGGGTAAAAATAGGGAGATAAATAATATAGAAATATTTACAAAAAAATAAATTGGACTGAGGTGCGACCAAGAATGGAGCCAGGATTTGGAGTTAAGGGGTAGTTTTGCTACTAATTGTATGCATCGACTCTTACCTCCAACTTTGCTCCTTATCCACTAAGGTTTATTTATTTATTTTAATTAATTAATTTTTGTTGTTGCTTACATTGCGGCTAGGTAAGGATAAAATTATTTTGTTTAAAATTTTTAAAGGTCCTGCTTGTTTGTTTTTGGTAAAATTGGTTGATTGGACTTAATTTTTTTTAGCTTTACTATTGGTAATTTTTGTTTTTGAGCTTGCATATTTTATTTAAATTTTAGTCAATAAATTTTTTTGTTGCCTTTAAAAGGAGGAAAATGCTAGAGTTACAATTTTTTTTTAAAATAAATTGTTGATGTCATAAGTGGTTATTGGTAGGTCAAAAAAGATGTAAGTGGTGGCCTCATTTGCGAACCAATAAGAATTTGTTATCTCAACAATTTGTAAAAAATAATTAGAAAAGTTTGTGGTTATAACATTCTATTAAAATAAGTAATGATATTGTTAAGGGGGTGACAAAGTGTAATTTTAAAGAACAAAAATATTAAAATTAGTACCTATGTACATGCAAATATATATATATATATATATATATATATATATATATATATATTAAATTCTATCCCCCCCCCCCTCAAGTTAATGACTCTCTCTATCCCTAGGTGTGACAGTTGCTCTATTTAAGAAGATTCAAGCCCTTGATGAAGTTTTTTTTTTTTTTTTTGCACAAACTTTATTACCCAAATTAATCTAATTAATTAGGTCCATTAATCCAATTTAGTGGAAGTTTCAATATTTATGTTGGACATGGTGCATAAATACGGCCACTAATTCATCAACAGCTAGGCTATTTATTTTGATTTGGCACCACCTCCACACACTTTTATGTAATTACAAATATGCCATCCAAACTCGTATCTTAAAAATTGGAAATAGCCTTAGACCTTACTTTCACTCAAAATTTTGAGTTTTGAATTACAAAAGTATAACCCAAAAAATAAACCAAACAATTCTAAACTCAATGGGCCCACGTTTTTTGAATTTTGGGTAAGTTATAATAATGTTATATTGCTCCAAACAACTCAATCCAAACACCACCATTATCTTTACAATAAATTTGCCAACTTTCAATTAAAATATTAATTTGACGAAGACATTTTTGGTTTCCAAGATTGTTTGTATGGTTCTTAGAAAGTTCGAAGAGTTATTTTCAAGATATTGTTGCAATATAAAAAGCGTAAGTATGGTAGTTAGAAGGTTAAAAAAGTAACTGGTCGCAATTCACACAGAAGGTTGTTGTACTTATTTATTTTCATCGAAATTAAGGATTTGATTATTACTTTTTATAAAAATTTTAAATTAAATTCTGGTGAAGATTATTGTTGAGGATGTTTTTATTTTGTTGGGATTAGAGCTACGGGAGTTGTGATGAAAAGTAGAACTATAGTATTCAAATTTGGTTCATTTACTTTGTTATCAAATCAAGCTTAACACAAAGCTCCATTTTTATTTTTCAAACTTGATTTTTATTTTTTACTTCTTAGTTGAAATTAAACTTGTTCAAGAGCTTTGTTATGTCTAGTAAAGTTTATTAACACAACATCACTTTTACTAATAGTTACTGCATAGTAGTAGCGTAATAGTCATCATAATTTTTATTCAAAATTTTATCTTTAAATTGAAAATTGCACATATTAATTAATCGCAGAAAATATTACTTTTAAATAATATTCACAAATAACCAATTAAAAAAATGAAAAAACAAAGTTGAGTAGGCTGCTGCTATTAAACATATAATATTTCACTTTTAATTTCAAATAAATAAAGTTACCCTTGTAAAGTGTTATAAAATAAACTTTATAACTAACAATGCATGAAAAGAAAATGAAATACAAAACACATGTCAATTTAGAGCACTAGCATTGGGGTGTAAACACCCCCAGTTGCTATTTTACAACCTAAAATAGCAAAAACTCACTCCATCCAGATTTGTATACCTACAAAATTTTGCAATCTATGAATAGTAAAGGTTGCATATATGCAACCTTACAATTCATAGGTTGTAAAAAAAAAAATTAATTTTGTAGTTGTGTGTGAAGAGAAAAAGATAGTGGAATGAAAAAGAAAAATACGAATACTTTTTATTATTTTATTAGGTAGTTTATATTATTTTATTAAGTTGTATGTAAAAGTAAAAAATGGGATGTAGGGTGAGTTGACCGCATCAGTCAATGCCAAATTGTGCAAAATACGAAAAATGGTTAATTTTACACATTTTAACAAAAAAAAAAAATGCTCACATCAGTGCTTACAAAATTGTGCATATATACAAAAGTGCTATAGTAACCGTGCATATATGCACAATTACTGTAGCTTTGCATACTAATATTTTATTAATTTCACATTTCTCTCTCTCTCTCTCTCTCTCTCTCTCTCTCTCTCTCTCTCTCCATCTGCAAAACCAACTCAACATCTTCTTTCCCTCATCATCTTCTTTTTTCCTCTGATACACACAAACACACCCACACACACGGACACACCAACAGACCCAACACTGCAAAATCAACTAAAAATCAACCGCAAATAAAACACACCACAAAATCAACCAAAAATCAAACACACCCACACATGGACACACCAACAGAGACAAAGAGCATTTTTGTGAACTTGTGATTGTGGGTTGGTGCTTGGAGGAGATCGGAATGTTTGGGTTGACCAGAACAAATCTCTATGGATCGAAGCTTGTGAATTGGCAAGTTTTAACCGCGGTGGATCGTAGCTTGTGACTGTAAATGGAGAGAGTTTCAGATGGGGAATGGAGAGAGAGAGTTGAGATAAATAATAATAAAAAGTTAGAAAAATGATTATTTAAATAAAATAAATGGTAAAATAGACAAACTGATGTGGGTATTTTGTATAAATTGGTGTGTAAAATTTAAAAACCGGACCAATCCGACCGGTTCAACCGGGAACCGGCCTAAAATCCGGTCCGGTTATGGTATAAAACCGGAAATAATATAAAAAACAGTGAACAGTTATGACCGGCCGGTTAAACCTTAAAAATCGAAAAACCGGCCGGTGGAACCGGTCATTTGGCAAAACTGTGCCGTTTTGCCCTAAAAAATTAAACCTAATCCTAATTCCTAAGTTCCTAACCTATCAGATTCATTCAGCTCTCTATCTCTCTCACTTCTCCTTAGTCCTCACGCCTCCAGCCTCCTCATTCCTCAAGCTTTCAGCCAATTAGCCTCTCACAGTCATGCTCTCCCTCACGCCTTCACCGCTCAGCCCCTCACCCCTCGCTCAGCCCCTCGCGCGCGCGCGCGCACACCCTAGCCCCTCGCCCCCTCGCGCTCGCCCTCTCTCAGCCCCTCGCCCCCTCGCGAGCGCCCCAGCCCCAACCTCCCAGCCCCAGCCCCTCGCGCGCGCCCCAGCCCCAGCCTCTCACGACCCTCGCGGCCCTCACGAACACCCCAGCTCCTCGTGCGCGCGCGCCCTAGCCCTAGCCCCTCGCGCGCGCCCCAGCCCCAGCCCCAGCCCCAGCCCCTTGCACCCTTCGCACCCCTCGCGCACGCCCCAGCCCCTCGCCACACCCACGAAAACTCTCTCTGCTCCACATATAGTTAAAAATGGGTATGGTAACTATGGTTCAATTTCATTTTTGCCTTTGTTTTTTCATTTCAATTTCCCTTTCTTTCTTTTCATTTTTCTTTTCTTTTTTCACTTAAATTTCTCATTTCCATGCTTCAATTCTTGTTTGCAGGATAAATTTATGGTTGTGATCGTGAACTCTGAAATCTGAAGTGTTGTTTGCTGGGTTTTTTTCAATTCTTGTTTGCTGGGTTTTTTTTTCCTCTGAAGTGTTGTTCTCTGTTTCTCTGCCTGGGTTCATCAGGTAACATTCTTTCCTTTTGATTTTGCTTTTGATCATGTTGTTGATTCTCTGTATGGTGTGGATTTGTTGTGGATTTAATTTACAGAGATTATTGTTTGTGAAATATTTTTTATAGAGAATTATACGTGTATGTCACTGTGTTGATTGTTGTGTTGATGAATTTATTTGTTGGTAAATAGTTGCTGCAAGTCTGAAATTGTTGAGTGAAATGGAGTCTGCCTCTGTACCATCTAATGAGCATGCTTCTACAACCGGGTCTAATGCTAATTCTTCATCTGTGAGAGTGAAATGTGATCCTGCATGGGATCATGTGACTGAAGAGTTGAAAGACGGAAAAAGTAGCTATAGATGCATACATTGGGGGAAAAGTTATAAAGGAGGGGGCATCAATAGGATGAAAAGACATTTCGCTGGAATTAAAGGTGATGTGGCTGCATGTATGGGTGTACCTTATGATGTTAGGTTTCAAATGGTTGAGAATTTGAAGGAAATTGCTAAATCTAAAGAAGAAACAAAAAAGGATCAAGACGCATCTAATTATTCGCCATTAGAGGACTCACCAGAATTTGAAGATGTCCAAGAAATTACTCCTAGAGGTAGGGGGTTAGGTACGGGAAATAGAAGTGGTGGTCCTAGTAATTTTCCATTAAGATCTAATCTTAGCAAGAGAAAGGTTGGTGACATTGGTAATTACTTCGCTCCTAGAACAACACCGGGAGCTCAACCTTCTATTAAAAGTGTTCTTGCTGGCAAAGAAAAGAAATTGAGGGTTGATATGGCTGTAGCAAGATGGATGTATGATGCTTGCATTCCAATTAATGCTGTGAATTCTAGTTATTATCAACCTATGCTCAATGTTGTAGCTTCTTATGGTCCTGGATATAGAAGCCTAAATTATCATACCCTTCGAGTGTCTTTGTTGAGAGAAGCAAAAAGAGAAGTCCACTTGATTGTTGATTCTTATCGTTCATATTGGGCTGAAACTGGTTGTACAATAATGGCTGATGGGTGGACTGATACTAGGCATAGAACATTGATTAATTTCCTTATTTATTGTCCTAAAGGAATTGCTTTTATACGTTCTGTTGATGCTCTAACTTGGTTAAGGATGCTATTAATTTGAGTAACTTGTTTGATGAGATTGTTAATTGGGTTGGTCCTGCAAATATAGTATATTTGGTTACTGACAATGCTGCAAATTATGTAGCTGCTGGAAGAATTTTGTGTGGAAAATATAGAAACATTAGTTGGTCACCTTGTGCAGCACATTGCCTAAACTTAATTTTTACGGAGATTGGGAAGATGGATCATGTAGCTAAACTTGCAAAACGTGCATCCAAGATCACAGTGTTCATCTATAATCATGTGGCTTTGCAAGTTTGGTTGAGGACTAGAAAAAATTGGACGAAAATTGTGCGTCCAGGGCCAACTAGGTTTGCTACTACTTTCATTGCCTTAGGGAGTCTTAAGGAACATAAGCATGACTTACAAGCATTGGTGACTAGCAAATTTTATGTTGAATCAAGATATGCAAAAGATAAGAAAGCAAAGGCAGTGGTGAAAATCATTCTTGATAATCAATTTTGGAATGATTGTCATGTAATTGTGCATATTATGTCACCATTGATTTGTTTATTACGCATTGTTGATTCTGATGAAAAACCAGCTATGGGTTATGTATATGATGGCATGTATAGAGTAATTGATGGAATCAAAAAAAAAATTTAAGGACAAGAAGAGACTATGGGAGCCTTATGTTAATATTATCAAGGATCGTTGGGATAATCAATTCTATAGAGATATTCATGCTGCTGCTTATTGGTTGAATCCTGCATTCCAATATGACTCATCTACTCTTAATAAGAGACTAGAGACACAATCTGCTGTGACAGATGTTATTGAATCAAAAATTTCAGTTGGCCGATTGAAGTTGGTGGAGGAATTAAGGCTATTTCGAGAGCGTGAACAAACTTTTGGAACCCAACTTGCTCAAGAATCAGCCAAGACATCTCAGCCGGGTAAGATATTATTTACTTTAGTTAATTATGTTTTAAAGATTATAGCTCTTTTTTATATTTTTGGGATAAGTATGTTTATTGATTAATTGTATTTTTGTTTTGTGTTGTATATGGAACTTAGATGAGTGGTGGAAGTTGTTGGGATCTTGTGTTCCAACCTTACAAAAGTTTGCAATTCGGATCCTTAGCCAAACAACTGCCTCTTCGGGATGTGAGCGGAATTGGAGTGCTTTTGAACAAATACATAGCAAAAGAAGAAATAGATTGGAGCATCAACGACTTAATGATCTTGTGTATGTTCATTATAACTATCGATTGAAAGAAATGTATATATTATATAATCTCTTTTAATTAACGTTGTTGTGGGAAAATATGAGTGATTCACTAATTTGGTCGAGTGGGTTCTTTGTGATTGTGAAATATATGTGATTTGATTATCAATTATTAATTATGTTCATTTTGTGATATAGAGTCAAAAGGAAGAAGTTCAATTTTGATCCTATTGATTATGCAAGTATCGATAAAACTGAATTTTGGGTAGTGGAAGATGAGGAACCTCCATTTCTGGATCATGAGGAGATAGAGAATGCATTATATGAAGAGGGAACTCATCCAATCGAAGAAGGGTCTTCTAGTCATGTTCAAAGAGGTTAGCTTATAACAATTCTTTGCCTAATTGCATATTTTAATTAGACTATTTATGATTTATGATAAATGATTATTAGAATCGTTATTTCATTTATTGTTCTTTGGTTTTGGAATTTTTATAGATATGGATAATGAAGTGATTGAGGATGATGATGACATCAATTTGGAATCATTTGGTGATGAAGATGATGCTCCTCCTGGATTTAAAGATAAAAATCATCCTATTCCTATTGAAGATGAAGAAAATGAGGATGATGATGATGATAATGATGCTAGTGGTGGAGCATTTGGTTTACATGATGAAATTGATTTCAATTTTCTTCATAACAAATGATGCTTGACTTTTCAAACTTATTAGTTGTTTGTATGAAACTTTAAAACTTATTTGCTATTTGGATGTAATGAACTTATTTGTTATTTTCCATTTGGATGTAAATATAACGACTAAGGAACTTATTTATTTGGTTTTGTTGATAGTTTATTATGTTAAGCATGATTTTTTTTGTAATGTTTTATGTTAAATTCTTTAAAAAATGTTATATACTTCTTTAAAAAATTTATTAATTATTTATATAATTTAAATAAATAATAATTAAATTATTTATGACATCACCGGTTCGACCATCGGTCGGACCCCGGTCCGACCTTAAAACTGTTAATTAGTTGCTTTTTCGGTTCGTTCACCGTACCGGTTTTTAAAACTATGAAAATTTTGTATTGACTGATGCGGTTGCTCTAAAATGAGTTGGTAAAATAGATAAAGTAGTATTTAAAGATGCAAAATAGACTTTTTTTTTTCATCCTTGGATGCTAGTGCTAGAAATGCTAACTAAAATATTTTTAAAATATTTAATTAGGAAATCAAATCAAAGGTAATATAAACAAACTAATAGTTTTGGATGTAACAATTGGACTCATAAAGTGTCCTCATAAAGGAAATGTTACAGTGCATTAAAGGAAAAATAGAATATAAAACACATGCTAATGTAGAAACATTTAATTAAAAAAATAATTAATGAGGAGATCAAACCAAACGTAACATAAACAAACTAATAATTATGGATGTAACATTAAAAGACAATGGTCAATTAATTAACACAAAACAATTAAAATGCAATATGGGCAGAAAAATTGGAAAAAAAAACGTTAAAATGCATATTTAATGCATTAGAGGAATGGATGAAATTAGATGCTTCTTCCAAATTCCATAGGAAGTTAAACGTTGATTAATCATAATCAAATTGGGGAAAACACTAGGAACAAAAGACTATATATATATATATATAAATAAATAAATAAAATGTCAATTAGTAATTGTTAATTCGAAAACAACGAGACTGTCAAGACTTAGGAGTATAAAACAAAACAATGATGACAACGCAGTGAACATGCTAAACATGGAATTGCTACCATAAAAATCCATCTTTAGGACAATAGGCGATGATCAATTGCTGAGTTATCTATTTTTCTTCTATAGTAGTTGTTTTTGGCCGTTTATTACTAACTAAATTCTCTTACATCATTTCATTTTTTGATCACTAAAATTATATTTAATTTCATAGAGGTCAAGGTTTTAGCAAATGTTCTTGAACATATATACATTCATCCGTTTAGATGCATGTATTTGCATTTAATTGTAGAATTTTGATATTTTTTATATGAAGTAGTCAAATTTTCATGACCTCTCTTTTCCTTCAATTTTATATGTCCTTTCTCTTTTCCTTTTTACATGAGCGTTTTCTAACAACTATTATCATATTGTATGCCAACATGAATTGGATTTATAGTTAACCTTTTATGTTCAAGCTTGGTGCATCATAAAGAGGTTTGCTTTTCTTACTAATGTTCAACCCTCATAGTCATTATAACCATTTTTGAGGGGGAAAGTAAATTCTAACCCAAGTTTTTGTCTACCCACTATTTTCTTAGCTTATTTCTTAAAATTTAAAATTGTGTGTTAGCTCCATCTTGCTAGGGTTATTTTTTTTTTCCATGATCATTGGTTTATATATAGTACTTTGGGCTAAAGTTGAAGTCCTTGAAGAATCAATCAAGAGGTGACTCCGAACCTACTAACACGAATCTTTAGAAAACAAAAGTAGTTGAGTTGATTTGGAAGAATTATTACTCTCTTAAAATCAATTAATATCAATGTAATTAAGCTAAGGGTCTAGTTAACGAACGTTATTAGGGAATTTGTTAATTGTTGCTTTGAGCATAAGGTAATGTTGTTATTTCTCTTTCTTTTTATAATCCATGTTATAATAAACTTGAATATGCATAAACAATTTAATCAAGAATACATTTGTTCATTGCATGTTCTAATGAAAATTATACATTCTTAAGTTTTTTATTGGGTTGCATTTTTATACTTGTCTCACTATATTAAGTTATTGCAAAATATCAAAATGCATTATGTTTCCTTTCCATAAAAAAAAAAAAAAAACAAAAAAAAAAACTCTTACACAAATTTAAAACACTTTCAAATAACAAGTAAATACTGCTTAACTTACAAACTATATATTATACTATATTAATTATACATTGTTAGAAAATAATTATATTATTTTAAGATAGATTTGGGACTAATACTTATAAGTTTAATATACCATTTTCGAATTTTCCTTTGGGACTAATATATATATATATATATAAAAGCTGAAGCGTAGAAGAGGGTACCCACAATCTCTCTCTCTCTCTACTTTGTTTTGGTGAATTTTTGTTCTTTCTTCTAACAAAATTGAGGTTAATTTTTTTTTTTAAAAAAGTGTTTTGGTATTATTATTATTATTTTTCATTTCCCTTCATTAAGTCTTCTCCCTCCATTTTATAGCTTTAGTTGAATTTTGGTTCAGGTTAATACCTAGTTTTTTTTTTAGAATTTGGAATTTGAGTTTATATTAAAACACAATCTACATGGTTAAGAATATGAATAGGCCTACCAATTGTTCGAGTAATAAATTATTATAAAGTCAATCTATTATTTATTTAGTTTTATTTTAATTTCAATTAAGATAAAATTATAATCTTGTGATAAGTTTTGATTATCATGATAATTTCCTTATTTTTTAAGAGATGAGAAATTTAAATAATAAATTTGAAACTTATAAAGTTTAGTTCACCTTAAAAAAATATCAATCAAACACATAAAAAATAATAGAATTATATATTTGTAGAGATAAAAATATAAAAAAAATACTTGTAGAAATTTTTTTTATTAAAAAAGTAGACAATACTTAAAAATAAAAGTTGTATTATATATTTATGTAATCAACAAATTGTAGTAAAAAGTTGTATTACACAAAATAATACCCTAGAAGAACTCTACTAGGAATTAGGAAGTAAAAAAAGATCACAACAATATTTTAAATTTTGTTGTCCGTGGGTTGATGAGAAGCTTCCCTTTTTTTTTTTTCTTTTTTTTCTTTTTTAATGAGAAAATGAAAAAGAAGTCATCAGTGTGAAGTGTGAACAGGTCATGAACCGCGTGGACTTCATCGACCATATAAGCAGCTTCTATTTGGTTTCTCCTTACATCAGCCATTTACTCTTTCAGTCTCTTTTTTTCATCCATCAAACTTCAATTTCCAATTCTTCTCAAAAAAAAAAAAATCAATTTCCAATTATGGATCGGGCGGATTGGGTTCAACAAGTTTCAGAAATTAAGTCCCAGCTTTTTTCAACGATTACTTCAGAGTTCAAGTTGATTGCAAATGTTAAGGAAGAGGTCCCAAAGCTGGAAAGCAAATTCCGTACCATTCAGGCAGTGCTCAACGATGCAGAGAAAAGGCAATTGAAGGAGGAAGCTGGGAAGCTTTGGTTAGATAAGCTGAAAGACGTATTCAACCAGATGAAGAACGTGTTGGATGAGTGGAACACGGCCACCAAGATCGTAGAAGATAATGAGGAAGAAGAAGCTGCAACTCGTACTGCTAAGAGGAGGAAGGTATGGCCTCTGTTCAACTTTGATTTATCAGTTACTAGTCTTCTTCAGCATCGTGATGTTGCTCATAAGATAGAAGAACTTAATGATAAATTAGATGAGATTATCAAAGAAAGAGACACATGTGGGTTTGAATTGACAAGGAGCACTGAAGAAGTTGAACGACCAAAATCTACTTCCTTTGTTGATGTGTCTGAAATTCTGTGTCGTGATGAGGTTAAGGATGATCTAGTGAGCATCCTATTGGGCAGGGGTAGTGAAGAAGAAATCAATCCCCACATCGTCTCTTTAGTGGGCCCAGGTGGTAGTGGAAAAACAATTCATGCCCAAGTAGCCTACAATGATCCCGAGGTGCAAGCCCATTTTCACATAAAAATATGGGTTTGTGTATCTCATCCTTTCGATCAATGCAAGGTTGCCAAAGCAATCCTTGAATCTATTGATCGTCAAACACCTAACATGACTACATTGCAAGGTCTATTGCATGGAATTTGTGACAAAATTAAGGGAAAAAAGTTTTTTCTTGTCTTAGATGATGTGTGGACTGAAGACTTCACAATGTGGGAGCCATTCAGAATTGTACTCAGATCTGGTGTGCAAGGCAGTAGAATTCTAGTCACCACACGCAAAGTTAAAGTTGCAGAGATGATGAGAAGTGCACGCATGATTGATTTGGGTGTATTGCCTGATGATCAAGTTGAAGAACCTTCACATGAGTCTTGAAATACATTGCTAGGGAAGCTTGGTAAATGTATATGGGGCTGAGACTCCACAACTCAAGAAGAATATGAACAAAAATGTCACAAAAGAAACTCTTATTGTTAAGTGACAAAATGGTTTTGTATCAAGATGCATTCCTATTGAATAATAAAGATACAATTATGCCTTAATTTGTTTAAAGTATACATTTATATTTGTGGAGAGAAGAAAATGAGGATGAGTAGGCATTCTGAATGGTCCGATGGTGCCGAGATTATTAGATTATTCAAGTCCCTTAAATTTGTAAAACAATGAAGTTTTAGTTTCTAAGAATGGTTCCTAGTAGAGATGATAGACTTTGACTACAAATAGACGATAATACAATTACGTCTCTTGCCACACATATATTAGACATTAGAAATGATGGACAATGTTTGAAAGATTGACAATAATTACCCATCTTGTATTTGGGACTAGTGATAAAGATTTGGGGAGTAAATGTTGTGTTAAAATAACGACCAAGGGCAAGAGTGAATTTTTATTTTTATAAAAAAAAAAACCTACTTTTTTTATTGGCTATAGATGTTAGAAGTTCTAATCTAATTTATTTTTTCGACCAATTCATATGATGTTAGTGCACTTATCTTGTAATGTTGGGGAGGTTGAGTTATTTAAAAAATTCTTGACGAGATTTATAGCACACTAATGAATGGGGTGTCAAAATTAGAGGAGCACCCTTTACAAATTTCATCTATATAAGTGTGGAAGTGGGCTTACTTTCTATGGAAGTGAGGTGATTTTCTAAATAACCATCTTACCCCTAGTATTTGTCAATAAAAAAAACCCTAAGTGCTTATAGAAAATGCTAGCGGTGCAAAACTAGGTAAAAGATCATGCACTACACGTCTATTACGGTAAATAAAAAGGAAACTTTAAAGTGGTGCTCTATGCTTAAAGCGTCAAACCTCTAAGTATGCACATGAAAAAATGATTAAAAATGACATTTAGGAAATGTAGGAGTTATACGGTGTAAATTTTTAGGTGACAGTCCCCATTAAGTCGTTATGATGTTGGGTAAGAGTGACCTTGTTTAGATTTTCTATGTCATCTCGCAGCTTTTCACACACTTTACATATATTCTTTGCTACAATTGGTACATTGTCATGCACCAAACTTGAACAAGGTCCAAAGAGCATGAGATATCTATTTGTTCAACCTGTGCAGGGATTTTTCTATAACCTCGATATAATTGTTTTAATTCAAAAAGAATAACCTGCTCATTTTGAGACAATCCATAACGAAATTAAACAAAATGCAACGTAATCTTTATAAATGGTTGAGAGTACCTATTCTAAATTTGCTTTTAAATATTATATAGATTATCTGCTTTTAAAGAAACAACGTATTTGATATGACTTTTGAGATTCAATTGTTTGATAGTGTCCAAATAACAGATTCAATAATTTGAAAGTGTCCAAATCAAAATCTTACAACATTTAGAAGTTTGATAGGCTTCAAATCGAAGACTTGAGGAACTCAAACGCAAGATGAAAACTAGAAAGTGTAAACAAACTTTGAATGAACTAAGTCTTTGTTTTTGTTATGGTATTAGGTGATAAATAGCATTCGCACGTGTTTTGAGAGAAAATTGTTATGAAACAGTCTCATAAGATACTTTTCCAAAATATAGAGCACTAATGCACACACCCTAAATCAATACATATTCAATATTCAATACATGAAAATGAAATCTTGAGAACCTGCAATAAATTGATTTGTACTTTGAATCCAATATGTCACAATAGAAGTTGAGTTGCATCCCAAGCTTCTGAATCTGAAAGCATATCCGTTTAGATTGTGCAACTGATATTAGTTAGTATGTTTCCATTCCCACCAAGGTTTTTGGGTTGCTCCCTATCTCAAGTGAGATTCCACTTGTTTGACTTGTATCACCCTCCGACTGCTACTAGGAGCAACTAGTAAACCATATTGGACTGTAATATTGGCAAATAATATACTATTATTTCCAAGTGAGTTAGGATTGTCATGAAAAATGAGGAAGAAATGTCACAACAAGAATATATCTTATCATAAAATACTAAAACCTCGAAATTTATTTCTCACATACACAAATGTAGGTATGTGAGAAGAGTATTAGAAAAATTTATGGTTTAAATCAAAATTAGATAAAATTTATGTAACTTATGCCAACAAGCTTTTTCATTAATCACCAACTAAGGAAGAAAATCATTCACGGCGAAAGTGTCAAAGGCTGTTATATATGAGTGGTCAATAATGTTGTTGTTGGAAATAATGTCATCAAACATTGAAGATGCATGCATTAGAGGAATAATAATACAAACACCTCTTATTTTCAACTCTTCTTATGGTTGATGGAAACATCATCCCAAATTGATAAGATAGTACCATTGTGATCATTATGAGCAGCACTCTAGAAATTTGAATCCAAAATTTTCAATAATGGTCTCAACAATTAAAACGTAAAACAAAAAATCCCTCAAGCCTTTACCATATTAATGGCACATACTTATATAGACTGCATTATATCATCATATTGATTCTAAAAAATAAATCAGACAGCATAAAGAGAACTTGGCCCCCAATCCCCCACCAAACAAGGCCATAATTGAGATTAATATATACTCAGTATTTGGACGAGGCTTTGCTTGTGCTGATTTGCCCTCCCAATGAGGAATTTTCCAATGCCATGCTTGCTTGAATAAATTTACCATTTTTGGGATATAAAACAATGTCTTCAAGTTGTCTAAATTGAACCAAGCATGTAGCAAGTCAACAGATCAATATTAAATGTTTGCTGGAATGTGAATACAATCAGCCATCATAGTGAATGGTACGCTGAAACTAGAGCTTGATCATGAATTATAGAATCACCTATGCAAAATCTTAAATCTTCATTTAGAAGTTGGTCCATATGCATTGTCTTTTCTCTTGTTTTTTCATATATTTTTTTATTATATTTTCTTGGTTATACATCACATAAAAAGTCTTGGTGTGCGAAACTAGTGGGCAGGCAAACAAGTAGAAAGATTATTTAAAAAGTGGGCAGAACATTTCCTTCTTCAATTATATATAATGAAGAATATTTAACAAGTAGAAAGATCTCAATCGTGCAATACCTCTTGCATTTCTTATGGATATCTCAATTTTCTTCCTTGTTCTATGTCTGCTACAACTCTTCCTCTGTCTTCCTCTAGTACACTAGACACTCTTAGAGGCACATCTCTATCAGTTGAGAAACCAACTGACAAATTGGTTTCAGCAAATGGTGAATTCTCTGCCGGGGTTTCCCTGTTGGAGATAATGCCTTTTCCTTTGCCAGATGGTTAAACAAGTCCTCAACTCCCACAGTTGTTTGGACAATTTTCAACAGTATACACAACTCTTCTCCAATAGGCTTAGACTGCATAAGTTTTACAAATGAGGTCATTGATTTAGGATGAAGGGGAGAAAACAGAAAACACACTTATGAGTAAAGCCTGAGAAATGAAAAGTTTCAACTATAGGTTTATTATTGCCAATCCGATGGAAATTTCTTACTTTATATAAAAAAAAAAAGATTTTATCAATGGACAATAATGGGCAAACTTCTCTTCTATTGCCCTTTTCTAGAAAAGAACAATTATACTCGCAATGATTAAGCTTTTCTAACCTCCATCCATCCCAACATCAATCCGGAGTTTGATTCCCCACCCATGAATTCTAGGCTTCTAGCAATTTCTTGATAGTGTACAACATATTGAAAAACTTAGAAAGTTCTTTTGTATGCTGGATATGAGACCATTATTTCAATGAAACATTTTATGTAAGACAATTATTTATATGAACATTATGTAAAAGCAGGCTTGGACTAGACGTCTAATCCCCAGTAAGTTGCTATTCATTCACTATGAATTTAAACTCACATAAACACAGCAGAATGACATTGAGCAATTTTAATAGTAATGATACAAAATTCGTAATGATAATTACATAATTATATTGTTCTACTTCTCAGGTAATATGAAAGGGCCAACAGAAAAGCACATTATGAGAAAAATAAGACTAAATAGGTACCTGTCAAGATGAGATATGCAGTACCAGTCTACCAGAACCCAGAGCTTATTTGGTTCGTGTACTTGGAAAATAAGTTGCTGACTGTGCAGGAAGGCTGAAGCCACGAACTCAGGAAATAGTATAGGCATTTGAACTGCAAAAGAAAGGCAAGATAACTAAACAACAAAGGTCTTTAACTCTTTATGCACATAGTCACCATCAATTTTGATGTTTTGAAACAATAGCAAGCAATTTAAATTTTGTTTTTTAGATTTCTTTGCAAATACCAAACGTTGTTCATCTCAAAAATAAATAAATAAATAAAAAATTGGAGGCCAATAAATTAAGGCTACAATAGATTAAATTGGAGGCCAATTATTCAGATCATCATCACTGTGGAACACAACACCATTCTCCATGCTTATAACTTCAACCACGGGCTGTGCCCAGCTTAATTAGCTTCATCTGTGATTTATATGAGGAGTGACAACCATACCAATAAATTAAGGTAGAGAAAGATAAAATAAACTAAATAGTTGCATGCCAGATAGAGAACCTATTAAGGCATCAAAGCAATACTTGAAGGACAAATTTGGGAAATTTGTTCCTTGGAAATACTTGTATGTAAAACAGGAAAACTTACTTCCACGGAAGTTCAAAATCCTTTCTCGCATCCCCAAGTTATTGCTGAACATCCTTTCTCTGTCATCAGGATCTGGTGGCTGCAATTCAGGGCTTATTCAAGGTAACAAGCATCACTGAAAGTAAGAAGTTTGCAAAGAAAACATAATGCTTTAAATGATTAGAATAATATACTTTTAATCACAATGGGCAGCAATGGTAATGATCTAAAATAAATATAAGGCCTAGAGGCCTAACCTCTATTTCAAGGAGACATAACGCGTTAAGAGGAATTTCAAGTCTAAGCATTAAACTAGGGGTGAGCATCATGAGCCATACATGAGCAATCCAAAGAGTAGTTAGCAATGCTTTCTCTTTCTTTTTACATTTTTATAAATTTTTGGGTGACTAGTTGTACAGATTATTTCCAACGTAAGAATGTCAATTACTACAGTGGACTTCACTACTATGCATTAGATGTTGAAAACCCACTTACAAACATTAGAATCAACAAAAACCAGCATCTTATTCAACTCCTTTGCAAGATGAGCATAAAAATAACCCAAAAAGTATAATTCCAATTCCTACAACATAACAGAGTCATCAAAGACTGTATGTAAAGGAGAAGCAACAAAAAGTATGGATTTGAAAATCAAACAAACAAAATGGAAATTAAGGGAAAAATATATCATCTACCATATCAGGGTCTCTCTCTCTAAGATAGATCTTGTGTCTGTGTCCAGTGCTTAAAATAAAAATCACAAGCATATCTTGATTTTTAATTCCAAAGGGATTGTGATGGTTAATTAATCCAATAAATGAAGCCAAAGTATTTGTAACATCTACATATTTACTGGTGCTTGCTTCTCATACTTTGCACTCTCCCATACCCATGAAACATTTAAGCCTCTGACAAAAGCAAAAAGCATGAAATATTTACTTAGGAACTTCATAGATAGCAAGTACATAACCCTATAACATCAAGACTAGATGATTAACAAGTATAGGTTTGAGCTATGAGGGCACCCCACTTTCTTCTTAAAAAAAAAATATTACCAGTTGAATATAAGAAGGCTTCCAAAACTAAATGATAAATGGAAGACTGAGTAGAGCTATAAAAAATTGAAATAGTTTGCTGATCATATGTCACAATTTAAGATGGACTGCTAAAGAAAACCAAATTACAGGTTATGCTTGTTGGCAGCATCTTTGAATGGATAACAGGGCTTTTTTTTATTATAAGCATTGGGTTTTTTGTACGTGAAGCCTTTCCAATTTCTCTTTCTCTGAATTATCTACTCACTACCTACCTATCTTAGTTTTGAGTTTGCATAATGTTTACAATGAATGAGGCCAAATGAGGAAAAAACATTTTGCATGATGTTCTGAATGGATAAGACCAAAACATTCCTGCAACCTTAAGGGTCGGAATAAAAAATATTGAACATGGAATAAAAAGCAAATGCAATGGCATCAAAAGAAGAACATAGAGTTATCTATATGTGAAATAGAATTGAACAGCCCAAAGAAAACAATTGTAATATGTCTTCATTGCCTTCTTTTCTGTTGAACATATTACTTACTAATTGGGGTCTGTCCATTTTTGAATGTCAATCCAAAATTGGGCAACTGCTGATGGGAAAAAACAAGAGAGGCATTTCTCAGCTCATTCCCTCCACTCCTGGTGGTAACATTCCATTCTCCCCAACATCCTACACACCTTTGTACTAGATCTCCTAAATCTGTAACACTAAGCCAAGAAAATTAGCACACTAGATTTCATACCCTAACAAGTAATAGTGGAAATTACATAAGTTGAAAATTGGTCATTTACCTAGCTCACCTTTCATCAGCCACCATATAATATGGATTACTCAGGAGATGGCCATGATACACTTCCTTGCTGCAGAATGAACTGATAAAGGAGTATCTATTGTAGTGCTTTCTAAAATGTGCATCCATGAGTGACACCTTGCTTCAGAATAAAATGTACTTCCCCAAATCTGATGTTTGGTTGAAATAAGGCCAAAAGAAAATTAGTTATTCAGTATGAGGTTTTTATAGATTGGAGAAAATTATAAGTAGAACAGAAAGATGATTAAGCAGAAATATCAAGATATGCCTTACAGTAGAAGAGTACATAATCCAAGGTATTTTGTCTCCTCTTCTTGCCTAAATCCCTTATGGTCACCATGTGCACTTCACACACTTCCATGTAACGAAATACTTCAAACTCTGGGACAAGAAATAAGTATACAATATTACTTTATAAATAGATAACTTGCATGTACCTAACCCTATAACTTTAAAACTTAATAACTAACAAAAAAAATTTTATGCTTTGAATGCCCCTCTTTCTTCTTTATAGTAGTATTACTCATAGAATTGTTATACCCAATGCACAGAAATCATGTTGCGGAGGGTACTTACCATTGCACCATGGTCTGTCTTCTAGTATTACTCATAAAATGAAGAAATAATAATTTTCTAGCACTGATAAACAAAGAGAAAAGATTATGTACAAATGTTACTAGCATCTTTGAAGTCATGACAGAGCTTTCTACAAAAAGCCCTATGATATGATGTTAAGATTGAACAGAGTAACTTATATAAGAAACAATATTTAGGAAATTTGCACTGATCCTATCTTCTCCTCTCCACCTTTTACGGCGCCCTTTTCAAAATGGGCAACTATGGATTGCAACAAATAGCAAGTATTTATCAAGTTTTCCCACTCTTCCCCATCTTCATTGACAAGAAACACATCACTAACACTAGAAATCTATGTTCATCCAGATTCAAGCTTTTAAAGTTGTAACATCAAAGCCTGAAGATTAGCAACTATACATTCACACCCTCAAAATTAAGGATAGAAGGTTGCATAAGTTGTAGATAAGCAACTATACATTCAGTCTGGGTTCTTTTTTTTTTTAAAAAAAAAAAAAATTCTTCCTGAACATTCACCATCATTGGTGATGGTGTCGTTGTGAGTTTGGCCTAAATTTGACAAAGTTGCTAGTAATTTCTTTGGTGAGAGTTTTTGAGAGATAATTAAAATAATAAATTGATGTTTCAGCCAAATGATAGAAGTAGCAGAAGAGGAAGAAGTTACCATTTATTGGTTCAGACTTGCTCACACGCAGATTTCAAGATTTCATCTACATGCCCTTAATAAAACCATTGCTGACAGTGTCGTTGTGAGTTTTGCCAGAATTTGATAAAATTACGGAAGGTCATTGTTTATTTCCCTGAAATCAAGAAAATGAGCAAGACCCATATAAATATTAAAAAGCAAATGAATTAGAAAGAGGCTGAAATAAGTAGGAAAAAGTTACTATCCCTAAAGAAAACCATATGAGTTATTTGAGATTAGTGTACCGAAATCAAGAAAATGAGCCAGACCCATATACATATTAAACCGCAAATGAAATAGAAAGAGGTAGGTATTTGAATTTAGTTGTTTACTTTTAAATGCAAATGAGTTAAAATTTGGTGACTCTGTTCATTTGATTTGTCTATCTAAAATTCCAACCTTTTACTTCTAAATTATTTGTGAAATTTTATTGAACCCATCAAGCAATTTTGGATACATCACAATATAGTTGAATCTAAGCAACAACAATAAACCGCCCTAATTCAAATTTTTAGGAGAATATGTTAAATTCTTCAATCTAAGTTGTTAGTAATTTATTTTCCGTGGGAATTTTAACCAGAAAATGAGCATATTTAATTGATAGTATTTGTTTTCAAAATAAAAGAAGAAGAAGAAGAAGAAATAGTTACCACGGAAATGCAGTTAATTTGATGATTGGGATGTGAGAAATGTTGTGCCAATACTCTCCTCGGCAACGTTTCTCGATAATTGGATAGAAAAGGATCTCCAATTCCTTCAATGGAGTTGTACGCAGGAAATCCGGCAACGACTTTAAGTTTTCGCAGTTGCGAATTATCAACTTTTGAAGATGTGGCATTATAGTAATACAGTCTTCGTCTTCTTTTCCTCCTTCTCTCATTCCTCCAATCCATTCTTCCCACTTGTACAAACCATCAAATTTGAGATATTTCAAATTTGGGAATATTTTTATGTCTTCTTTCTTGTTTTCAGATTCTATTCCCAAAAATTCAACTCCCACTTTTTTCAAACTCCTCACATCCTCTATGGTTAATGATTCAAGGCACGAAATCTTCCCCAATGGAGGCAAACTCGTTAACTCTGTGGCGAAAGCGAGATAAAGCTCTTTCAAATTGGTTAAAGACACCAACCAAATAGGAGACATTGTGGTGCCTTGGTACCAACAAATGCGTAACTTCTCCAAGTCTTGAGGTGGCTCTAACGCATTTAAAATTGATACTTTACTCTCAATTCTTCTATTATTCGGAGCTAAGGCAATCAGAATATCCTCTTTAAAAAATAGAGACAAATCACGGAGGCGAGTTAAATTTTTTAATTCTTCAAATTTACATCCTTCGCTACCCTCATCACTTATGAGGACACCTTTTAATGTTCTAAGAAAAGTCAATCTTCCAATCCCTCTTGGAATCACTAAATTATATCCAATAAGAAGTCTTAAGTTAATTAATTTACCTATCCCTTGTGGTAATATTCTAGGCTGAGACATAGGATCACACTTAAGCTTCAAAAATTGTAAATTGCATAGATTACATATAGTTTCAGGCAACACCCACTTGTTATGAGATAAAGGCATTTCGCACCCATGCAAATCAAGATATCTTAAATGTATTAAATTTCCTATTGTATCCGGAAGTTCCATTCTTAATTGCAAAATTAATACTCGTAAATGACTAAAATTCTGGACTAAATTGGACATGTTATAATCATTATGACTAAAAAAGATGACAGTGCGTAGATTTTTGGATCTATCAGTAGATGGAGGAAATTGAGATCCTGTTGAATATCCCAAATGGCGAGCTTCAGTAATTGATTGTGCAAAGTCATGCACTATATCATGCATTTTGTACCTCTTGAAAATATGTAAATATTCCCTGCATTCTTGGAAGAAAGAGCGAATGACTAAAATTTCAAAGTATTCTCGTGCCATGATTTCCACCTCCATATTTCCCTTTGACTCAACAAACCCGTGTGCTGTCCACGTATATACCAACTCACTAACATCAAAGAGATGGTCTTTCGGAAAGATAGCACAATATGAGAAACATCGTTTCAATGGTGATGACAAATCAAAATAACTCAGTAACAATGGTGCAAAAAGACCTCTTTCAGCATCTTCTAATTCCCACAAATTGTTACTCAAAACATTCCTCCATTCTTCTCTACTTTTCTTAAAGCGCATGAGACTCCCCAGTGTCTTTGCAGCAAGGGGCAAACCTTTGCACTTCTTTGATATTTGTTTGCCAAAGTCTTCTAGTTGCTCACATTGCTGAGGATCCTTATCAAAAAATGCTATTTTACTAAACACCAACCAACAATCTTCCTCAGACAAGTCCTCCAACTTGATTGTATTTGCACTTTCCATCATCTTCGCAACTTGGTCTTTACGTGTGGTGACTAGAATTCTACTACTTTGAGAACCACAATTTTTGAGTGCATCTCTGAATGGCTTCCACATTGCAAAGTCTTCAGTCCACACATCATCAAAGACAAGAAAAAACTTCTTTCCCCCAACTTTATCACAAATTCTATCTAGTAGACTTTGCAATGCAGTCAAGTTGGAGGATTGACATTCAATAGATTCAAGGATTTCTTTGGCAACCTTGCACTGATCGAAAGGATCTGAAACACAAACCCACACTTTTATCTCAAAATGAGTTTGCACCTCTTGATCATTGTAGGCTAATTGGGCAAGAGTAGTTTTTCCAATACCACCCATGCCCACCAGTGAGATTACATGGGGCTGTTTATCTTTTTCAGTACCCTTGCCCAATAGGGTGCTCACTAGATCATTTTTAACCTTATCACGACCAAGAATTTCAGACACATCAACATAAGAAGTAGTTTTTGGTCTCTCAACTACTTCTTCAATGGGGCTACTCAATTCAAACCCGTACATCTCCCTTTCTTTGTAAATCTCATCTAATTTTTCGTTAAGTTCTTGTATCTTATGAGCAATATCACGATGCGGTAGAAGATTAGGAACTGAGAAATTGAAGTTGGAGATGAGGGGCCATACCTTCCTCTTTTTAGCATTACTAGTTTCAGCTTTTTCTTTTTTTTCGATTTCTTTTTGTTGTTTCTCAATCTCTGCTTTGATCATGACAGTGTTCCACTCATCCAACACGTCGTCGATCTCATACGATACGCCTTGGAGCTTATCAAACCAAAGCTTCATAGCTTCCTCCTTCAGCTGCCTCTTCTCAGCATCATTGAGCACTGCCTGAATGGTACGGAATTTGGTTTGAAGCTTTTGGACTTCTTCCTTAACAGTTACAGTCAACTTGAACTCCGAAGAAATTAAAGAACCAAGCTGCTCCACGATAGCAGAAAGTAGAGCATCAGCCATACTTTGGAAATTGAAATTCGCTGGATAACACGAGATTGAAAAGTAGATGGTAACTCAGAATGGTTGATGGTTCAGGAGAAACGAAATAGTCTAGCTGCTCCAAGTACAATAATGAAGTTAAGGGCCCACATACTGATAAGTCTGATAGCAGAGCCACATACTGATAAATTTAGCTATTAATCTCATACTAATGGGCGGAGGCATGTATAAGGGTGGGGGAGGCATGTATTGGGGGGGGGGGGGGGGGGGGGGGTTTAAAAATATATATACAATTATTTTTATGTGCAAGCCTAATTTAGTTTACAAAAATCAGAGTTGGCCCCTCCAAAATTTTGAATTAGTCCAATAATACTCTTAAACAAAATAATTGGTCTAATAGTTATAGAGATATAACTTTATTTTTGACAATTATATTTTTTATTGTAAAATGTACTTTTATTGTAGGGTTAAGTATTTGATAAAATTTGGTATCAAGCTTCCAATTGAATCTATCTTTTTCAACCCGTTATATGGCAATTAACAAGTCATTAACTTATTAAAAACAATTTGTGGATCAAAATACACATGAAATGTGTCTTTAGTTGCCATATAATGGGTTAAAGTTTAGTTGTTTGATAAATATGTTTAGAGCCTATCTTATTCCTAATTTAATTTTAGATCATTCATGTTTTTGAAAATTTCATTAGTTCAATTGAAAGATTTTTTACTTACGTTAGCATAAAATTTGGTAATTTGTATTTAAAATGAAACTTTTTAAGAATTTGACTACGAAATATGGAAAAAATGAATTTTTTTTTATGAAAGATCGCCGTCAAAAATAATTTTGATTGAAAATACTAAACTTTTTTTTTTTTTTTTTGTGTGGACCAATTGGGTGTGTGTATATATATAACTTATCAAATAAAAAAGTGTGGGTATATATATGTGTGTATATATATGTCAGTGTGTGTGAAAGTTGTCTTGATAAATATATTAGCGTCGCAATTTGGCCTCCCAAACAAAAATTTCTGGCTCCGCCCCTACTCATATTAGCCTTTTATTTTCACCGTTAACAAATAAACTACTAGAAAATAAGCACAGAAACATTGGGAGATCATTTTACTTTTCATATTTTGGGATCTTACGAATTTCCTTAAATCCTTTCATTACTAATATGGGATAGAAGCCAAATAAAAGTGGCTTAAAATGTCCCAAAAAAAAAATGTGGCTTAAAATGCAATTAGAATAAGTGTATGTTTGGTTAGAGTTTATAAGGTCAGTTATTTATTTATTTATTGAATATAAGTATATTATAATATATTTTCAGCAAAAAACTAAATAGGTTGTTCCCAAATAAACACTAAGAGTCTGTTTGGATACTACTTATTGTTGAAAACTGAAAACACTGTAACAAAATAATTTTCAAATGTGTAAATAGTATTGTGAGACCCAGTTTAAAGTAAAATTTGCTGAATTTCATACTTATGGGTCTCGTAAACAGTACATGGGACCCACAAAAAAAATGTAGGCATGCATTTTTAAACGTAGACGTGCAATCCAAACCCATCCTAAAGCTTTGCCCCTTACTTGATAAAGATTAGAGACGTTAGCCCATATCCAGGTATATAGGAAAATGCATATGGATGTAAATTGTAAATTGAAGATTTGATCAATAAAATCTTGATGAATAACTTGTAACTTATATACTGGTAGTATAAGATCAGTTAGGTGTTCCAAACATCTCTTGCGCAAACCACATAGTTAACATAACATAAAGAAATTGTTGAATCTCACATGAATTTTCAGATATATTATATATATCAAGAGATTGAAAGAGTATACCGTAACTGGTTGATGAAAGGAGAAACTAACTTGTGCCCTTTCACGTTCCTATGACATTTTGTAATATAAACTAGTCGCAGACTTACATGATGTGTAAGAATAAATAATTATTTTGTAATTGTAATATAATGTATAATTTTTCTCTAGAATTTGTTAAAGATAATTTGTTCACCCTAAAAATTAATCAATTTCTATTCAGTCCAATTAGGCTTATGCTAGTCCCATTCAATCCAATAAGGTCTATTTCAGTCCCATTTGGTCCACTTGGTCAATTGTGGTCTCTTCAGTCCATTTTGGAATAATTGGGCCTTAAATTGATTTTTTTTTTTGTAGGTTTTCTTTTCAAGTTTAGCTCAAAAATACAATTAAAAAAAATTTGGGTTAAAAAATATGAAAGTTTCTTATATTTGGGCTAAAAATTTTAGTTTTGAGCTAAAAATACAAATAAAATAGACATTAGAAATTAGAAATATGAGCCCTAAAAATGCAATAAAAATTAAATATTCAAAAGTTCTATTCGATCCACTTCCATCCTATTCGGTCCATTATGTTCTCTTCAGTCCACTTTGGTTAGATTCGGTCTACATTGGTCTTATTCGGTCCATTCTGTCCACTTCAGTCCTATTCTATCGACATGGGTCCAATTCAGTTCAATTCGGTCATATATGTTCCTATTTGGTCCATTATGTCCAATTTCGCCCTAATCTGTCCATTCATTCTTATTCAGTCCCCGTCAATCCTTTTCGGTCCACATTAGTCCACTATGTTTTATTCTATCCACTTCGGTCTTATACGGTCTACTTCGGTTCTATACTGTCCACTTCAATTCTATTCGTTTCAATTTGGTCCACCTTGTTTCCATTTGATCCTATTTTGTTCATTCGGTCCACTTCATTTTATTTGGTCCAATTCGATTCATTTGTGTCAACTACGCTCCATTCGGACCACTTTGATCCATTTTGGTCTACTTCGGTCCATTTTTGTGCACATACATATAAGAAAAAAACATGTTTGGGTTGAGAACACCTATTCTAAATCTCAATTTATTAAAAAATATATATAAATCCCAAACTCGTAATATCTAAAATTTTAAGCGTGATATTTATTGTTGCTATAATTTTGTTGACCCACCACTTTGGCCTAATCAAATTTAAGTGAAAGTTTTTTTAAATATGAAGGCTATGGATATACAAATCTAATTTTTAGGGCAGCAACTCATTTGTTTTAAAATCATTATTTCTAAATGAAATGAATGTAGTTTGTTATACCTTCAAGCAATATATATATATATATACACACACACACACATACATACATATATATGTATGTATGTATGTATGTATGTATGTATAATTTTTATTTAATTAAATTATTCAAATTGTTCACTTTCTCAAAAGAGATTATTATGATAATCAAAATTTTATTTTCTAATTATACGTTAAGTTTTGGTTATCATACTGAATATGTATAATTTATTCTCTAAATTTTATTGTAGATAATTAGTTTTCCTAAAAATTAAACAATTTCAGAAAGTAATTTCCATAACTCTATTTTTACAAATATATAATTTTTTCATTTTTGATTGATATTATTATTTTTTGAAATTTTCAATATTCTTCTAACTATTTTTATTATGCATTATATTTTCTTAGTTTTTTTTTGTACAATTAAAATTTTTAAGTTTCAAAGCTATTATTAAAATTTCTCATTCTCTTAAGGAGATTATTATGATAACTAAAACTTAGCATATAATTACAATTGATATTACTTAAATCATTGATAATACTCTCAACCCAAACTTGTATTTTGCTATTCTTAAGTAGGTACACCGAATTGGGCAGAAGTGATTTGAAATAGACCAAGTGGTTCGAAGTGGACCAAATAAAACAAATTGGATTGAATGGACTAAATTGAACTAAATAGACCGAAGTGGAACAAATTGGACCTAATTCACCAAATTGCACTGAATTGGATGGAATGGACCAAAGTGGACGGAATGGGACGAAGTAGACCGAATGGACTGAAATATACGGAAGTGAACCAAATGAACCAAATTAGAATGAATTGTCCAAAATAGACTGAATGAACCTAATTGAACTGAAATGGACGGAAATAGACCAAATTAGACTGAGGTAGACCTTGGATTGAGATAAACTAAACTACTAAAGTAGACCGAAACTGGACCGAATAGATGAAGTGGATTGAATGCCGATCTGTAATTAGCATAGTCAGGATTGTGTTATGATATAAACTCAAATTCTTACTTCCAAAATAATCAAGTATTAACTCAAAAAAATAGATTCTAAGCTAAGTAAAAGAAAAATGGAGACCCTTTTAATCTACGAGATAAGAAATCAGGGGCAGAAGCAAGAGCATTTGATAATGCTAGTTAGACTCTGCAAATTTTAATGTTCTTTGCTCAGGTCTTGTCCTAGCAACTTACTTCAATATTTACTTTTTTCACTGTTATATTTCAGTGGAAGAGTTAGCTTGGGAGGAAGAAGAAGAAGAAGATGGGATATATGGCGTTGTTTTAATAAAATATATGGTTTGGTTTTGTTAATCTGTTTTTTGTTTTTAATTGGTTCTTTGTGAATATTGTTTGATAGTGTTCAAGTCGAACTCTTATGAGATTCAATAAGATTTCAGGAACCCAAAACACAAGATGGAAACTAGAAAGTGTAAACAACCATTGCATAACTATTATTAATAACGAAGACTTTGTTATGCTATTGGGTGATTCGATCGATGAACTCAACGTGATATAAAAAGTCTTACAAATAAAACCATCTGGTAAGATACTATTCTCTAAAAAGAGAACTCTTTCCAACCATCTGGTGATATACACACGCTCAATCGAGAAATATTCAATTAGTCAATACACGTGAAGTCTTGTTGAGTTGCATTCCAACCTATATTTGTGTCCATTCCCACCAAGTCTTTTGGGTCCATCCCTATCCCAAGTGGATAATATTTTATACTTAAAAAAAAGTAGATCCTTCTTTGTATTACCCTCCGGCTGCTACTCGGAGGAACTAACTAGCCAACCATATTGGACTCTAAAATATTGGCAAAATTAATATATATATATATATATATATATATATATATATATATTTTTTTTATATATAGAATTTAATATATTATTTCAGAATGAGTTAGGATTGTCACTATGTCAAAACAATAATGCATCTTTTCATAAAATACTGCAACCTTGAAATGTCTCTCTCACATACATATATGAAAATATTCACAAATGAATTAGAAAATTTATTGTTTTAATTAAAAAAATTTTAGACTAGAGAAAATTTATGTAATTTGCACCTACAAGCTTTTCATTATTCACCGAGGAAGAAAATCATTTAGCGAAAAGGGTCAAATATATGTGGTCAATAATGTCTTCTTCTTTTTTTTGGCTGGAAAAAATATCGTCAAAAATTGAAGATAAATGCATTTAGAGGAATAATAATACTAACTTACTAACACCTCTCATTTTCAACTCTTCTTATGGTTGATGGAAACATCTTCCTACATTAATAAGATAGACCATTGTCATCGTTGTGAGCAACACTCTAGATATTATTAGCTCTGGATCTAAAAGTCTCAAGAATTAAAAAAGGAAAAAAAAAAAAAAATCCCTCAAAGCCTTTTCCATATCAATGGTACATACTAATAAATACTGAATTATATCATCATATTGATTTAAAAAAAAATAAATCAAAGAGACTGCATAAAGAGAACTTGGCCCCTTTCCCCCATCAAACGAAGGCCATAATTGATTTTAAATATTTACTCAGTGGTTGGACAAGACTTTTGATTATGCTGATTTGCCCTCCAAATCAGGAATCTTCCTATGCCATGTGGAGAGGTATAGATATACTATTTTGGTCTATAAAACAATATCCTTAGGCTTATCTAAATTAGACTAAGCATATAAACGAGTCAACAAATCAATATTAAATCTTTGCTGGAATAAATACAATCAGCCATCATAATGAACGGTTTACAGAAAATATTCAAGAAAAAAAAAACGGTATGCAGAAACTAGAGGTTTATTTATTTATTTATTTTTAAATCACGTATAGATAATCTTCATTCAGAAGTTGGTCCATATGCAGAGTCTTTTGCCTTGTTTATTTATTGTTTATATTTTTCCTGGAAATACTGTATTGCCAATTCATCATAAAATGTCTTGGTGTGCGCAATTAGTGGGCAGGCAAACAAGTAGAAAGATTATTTCAACAAGTGAGCAGTGAAGATTTCGTTCTTCAATTATATATGACGAGGAATATATAAGTAGTAGAAAGATCTCAATCGTGCAATACCTCTTGCATTTCCTTATGGATATCTCAATCTTCTTCCTTCTTTTATGTCTGCTACAAACTCTTTCTCTTTCTTCATCTAATACATTAGACACTCTTAAAGGCACATCTCTATCAGTTGAGAAACCGAGTGACAAATTAGTTTCAGAAAATGGTGAATTCGCTGCGGGGTTTTTCCCTGTTGGAGATAATGCTTTTTCCTTTGCCATATGGCTAAACAAGTCCTCAACTCCCACAGTTGTTTGGATGGCAAACCGAGATGAACCTGTTAATGGAAGAGGTTCAGTGCTTTCTATTTTGGCAGACGGCCAGCTTATACTAACCAATTCACTCGGTATCACCATTTGGACAACTAAAGCAGGAGACTTGACCTCATTAGAGGTCACCAATTTGCAACTACAGCTCCAAAACACAGGCAATCTCGTTCTTCATAATTCCAAAGGTGTTGTCATCTGGCAAAGCTTTGATGCACCATCAGATACGCTTCTACCTCAACAAGCACTCACCATGATGTCGAGCCTTATCTCAAGAAAAAGCCAGGACGACTATTCTTCTGGCAACTATAAGCTCTTTTTTGACTATGATAATGTGCTCCGCCTGCTTTTCCAAGGTCCAACAATGTCCAGTCTCTACTGGCCGGATCCATGGCTTACAGACCCTGGACAAGCTGGAAGGTCTATGTACAATACTAGTAGACGTGCACTACTACACGACTCGGGTTATTTTGAATCATCTGATCATTTTCAATTCAATGCAACAGATTTTGGTGTGGTAACTCACAGACGATTAACACTTGACCCTGATGGCAACCTGCGATTATACAGCCTGCAAAAGATGAATGGGAGTTGGGATTGGGTTGTAACATGGCAAGCGTTCTCTGATCCATGCAGGATTCATGGCATATGTGGACCTAATAGTCTTTGCAGTTATGATCCTGTTTCTGGCAGGAGATGCTCTTGCTTGCAGGGCTTCAACCTTAAAGATGAGACTGATTGGTCTTATGGCTGTGAACCAGAATTCAGTATTCCTTGCAACCATACAGATGAGACAAGCTTTGTCCAACTTGCTCATGCTGAATTCTATGGCTCAGATATCTTCCCCTATCAGAATGTTACCTTTCAATTTTGTCAAGAACAATGCCTGAATAGGTGTGACTGCAATGGCTTCCAGTATAATTACAATGAAGGTAGTGGTTACTATAATTGTTACCCCAAGTATCTACTAATGAGCGGACACCAATCACCAAATTTTGTTGGAGATTTTTATTTAAGACTACCAAAAGCTGGTCTTTTTTATAGCAAGATTCCTGATGAAGAATTCAAGTTACAATGTTCAGCCAACCTAACCAAGCAAAATATAAGAACGTATGAAAATAAGACCGTAAAGCTTTTGCTTTGGTTTGCGACTACAGTGGGAGGTATGGAGGTGACTTGTGTTTTGCTGGTCTGGTTATTCTTGTTAAGAACTAGTAAACATCCTAACCCAGATCCTGCTTCACAAGGATATCTCCTCACAACTAAATTTAAGCGATTCACCTTTGATGATCTAAGAAAGGCAACGCGGGGATTCAAAGAAGTGATTGGGCGAGGAGCAGGAGGGACAGTATACAAAGGTGTACTGCCTGATCAGCGGGTTGCAGCAATCAAGCAACTCGATGAAGCTAACCAAGGAGAAGCAGAATTTCTAGCTGAAGTAAGCACCATTGGCATGTTGAACCATATGTACTTAATAGAGATGTGGGGATATTGTGCAGAGGGAAAGCATAAGCTTCTGGTGTATGAGTACATGGAACATGGATCTTTAGCTGAAAATATTAGTTCTAATGCACTTGATTGGAAGAAGAGGTTTGAAATAGCAGTGGGCACTGCAAAAGGCCTAGCTTATCTGCATGAAGAGTGCTTAGAGTGGGTTTTACATTGTGATGTAAAGCCTCAGAATATATTGCTAGATTCCAACTTTCAACCAAAAGTAGCAGATTTTGGCTTGTCTAAACTAGTAAGTAGAAGCATGAGTGATCATTCAAGCTTCTCAAGGATGAGGGGAACTAGAGGTTACATGGCTCCTGAGTGGATTTACAATCTTCCCATTACTTCTAAAGTGGATGTTTACAGCTATGGAATTGTGCTGTTGGAAATGGTGACTGGAAAGAGCCCAGGTGGCATGCATGCCTCTGACAGTGGAGAGACAAGAGAGCATAAGAGGTTGGTCACTTTGGTAAAAGAGTATATTAACATTGGAACTGCAACAAGGAAGTCATGGATTGAAGAAATTATAGATCCCATGATGTCTGGCAAATATGACAAGGTTAAGATGGAACTTTTGGTCAAAGTGGCCTTGCAATGTGTGGCAGAAGACAGGGATGAGAGACCCAGCATGAAACAGGTAGTAGAGATGCTTATAGGCCATGAGGATTAATATTTGTTGAAATAATTTAGAAGTTTTGTTTAATTTGAGTTGTAAAAAGATTTCATTATGCATTCCTATTTCTTTTTTGCGGAAGAATAGAAATTTCTGAACTGTAATAAAGGAAGTTATGGATTCATCTTCTCTCCACTGTATATAGACTTTTCTTTGATTTTTTCCAACATGTAAAATTTGATAAGGAGGATTGCTATAGTTACAAATTATGTTACAATATTTTTACCTCTTATTAGTTTTCATTAAGGCCTACAATTAATGTAACTTTTTTATTTACCAATAATCACTCACTATATCAACAGTTTGTAAAATTTTTTATAAAATAGCTTGTATCTCTAGCATTATTCTTTGATAAGGACATGAAAGAGAAAGCAGAAAATGTTGGACACTTTTGGCCTAATGGTTAATTAAACATGCTTTGCAACGTTGTTACGAAGCTGTTGGCCAGACATATGAAGCCTTTCCCATATGAACTCATTAATTAACTTCAGGCGAGCTTCATCTTCGGCAGGAGAGCAATAGATAACATTGTATATTCCAAAAGGCTGTTATGAAATTCAAGGGAAGCAAGCCCAAATGTCGATCAAGATTGGTTTTGTGAAATTTTATGACATGTTATAATGGAGTTTCATTCCTTGGAGTCTAGACATTGGTTTTGGGAAAACCTTCCTCTTGCTAGTGATAGGAATATAAGGGAGTACACATCCTAAGCTCTTGTGTTTCTTTCTTGTAAAGCCTTGGACCAGAGGGAGCTGGTGGTGTGACAGTAACGGATAAAAGGCTTTCCGAGGAATGTTAAGATAGCTTTGGGAGAACCATGACAGTAACGGGTCAAAGTGAGTTTCAAAATAGTTACTCAATTCACGAAAATTTCCCATAGATAAAGGGTTTTACGTCACCTATTATTTTAAGAAAAAACCAAGTAAAAAAAAGTTATAAAAAATACATATTTATCTATCTATATACATCAAAAAGTTGGAAGTTTTTTTTTTTGTTTTTTTGTTTGAGGGTCTCAAAAAGCTTAAGTTTAGTATTTATTTTTGCTTTTACGCTCCTGTTGAGCAAAATCAACAGCTACATTATCCAACCATTTTCAACATATTCTTTTTTTTTTGTCATATTAATTTCCTAACTTATTGTTATACTTTCTCCAACTTTTTCCCTCCCTTTTACCTTTTCATCTTCCTATTACTATCTACCTTAATATCACTTTTCCTCTATCCCTTTATCTTCATTTATTTTTGGCTTTATCTTATTCCCCTTCTCTTACTAGAAATTTACAATTGTCTCTCTCATTCTATATATAGTTTTCCTACAAGCAAAATGTTATGTCTCTCTCTTTCTCTCTCTCAAAATTTTGTTTTTCATTTTTTGGTGGATTTTTTAAATTTTCTTGCAGCTCTAATTTGGGTTGATTTGATTAAGTTGTGTTTTTAAGTTTTTTTTTTTTTTTTTCTTTCTTCTCTCTGATTTCATAGATCAATGTTATCATATTGCATTATAAATATAGTATATAAGAATATAATATTATTTCATTACATAACATAACCGGATTTAGATAAGTTAGTGTTTATTACTATATATATTTTTATTTTTACCTTTTTCTTCTCATATTATTTTCTATAGATTTCTTATTATTCTCTTTTGAAAAAGTAATTATTCTCTCTCTCTCTCTCTTAATTTTTTTTTTAATTCTTTCTTGCAATTCTACGTTATATTGATGAATCATTGTGATTTATAAACTCGAATTTGGGTTCATACGTTTTGGTGTTGTATTTTTTAGTTCCCATTACAAGTAGTCTCTCTCTCTCTCTCTCTCTCTCTCTCTCTGAGGTTGGATTTATTTATTTTTAGTTAATACTTGATTATTTTGGAAGTAAGAATTTGAGTTTATATCTAAACTGTTAGGTTCTAAAGATTCAGGTTTAAATGTTTAGAATCATAATTTTATTGTTTTGGCAAACTAATAACAAAACATGTCTAGTCTAGGTCTTTAGACAATGCTTAAAAGTGGTTGTTTCAAGGTTCAAGTTCAGCTGACTGCAAAAAAAGGAAGTGTGGTTCTGCCTTCCTCGATCGATTGAAAATCCTAGGTCCAGTTTTTCTGCAGAATTTTTAAATAGGCCCAAGCTCGTGAAAAAGATTAGGGTTTCATTTAAACTTCTCACATATAAAAGGGAAATCCTAGGCATGTACTGAAGACTTTTGGAAGACTTGTGTGTTACTCTTTGTGAGAACTGAGAGATTTTGTACCTTCTAACTACATAAGAATCTACCGAAGCAAGAACTACAATTAAGCGTTGGTAGAACTTAGTTGCTGCATCAGGATCATTAATAATGGTGATCTGAAACCTTTGAGTGGGATCTCAAAGTCACAAGCAAGGCGGCTTGTGTTGATGTAAATCCGAGAAGAGAAGGAGTCCGTAGATTAGGAGCTTGCATGTGGTCGTGTCAGTAAGTTACTACTGGAGGTAGCAATAGATTTAGGGTTAAATCTTTTGTAAAAACTTCAATTCTCTTATAGTGGATTTACTTTACCTTGAGGATAGTTAGGTTAAATCCTCCTCAGGTTTTTATCTTAAAACAGTTCGTTTTATTGGTTTTCTTGGGTCATCATATCGTGGTGTTATTTATTTTTCGCTGCATTGCATGATATGATTTATTTGTGTTTAACCTAGATCTGAATAATTAATCTAATAAGTGATCACTTGGTTAATATATTCGGTTAAATAATCTTGTTTAAAGGTCTAAACAAACAAAAATAAACACAATCTTGGCTATGCTAATTACAAATTGGCATTCGGTTCATTCGGTCTATTTGGGTTCACTTTATCCACTTCGGTCCAGTTCAGTCTACTTCTGTCCACTTCAGTCCATTTGGGTCTACTTCAATCCACTCTAGTTCAATTAGGTCCATTCGGTCTAGTTTGAATAATACTAAAGCTACATTGCTAATTTGAATAAAATACGACTTTATTTGGAAAAAAAAAAAAAAAAAACTAAAGCCTTTTTGGGTGATTCTGATGTGGTTGGGTTTGTGATTCTCCAATTTGTTGATTCGAGTGGTTGTTCAATCAAATCAATACAGGATTGGCTTGAATTAGTCTATACATAACTGGAATGACCATGGGAATCGCGATGGCAGTGCTTGATATGGAAAAACATCGGGGAGATGGAAGAAAATTTTTCTAGAGCCCAAACTCTTATACAATGAAAAGACTAAATGTTTCTATTGAATTGTGTATCAAATTGTACATAGGAATGCCTTTGATATACGCATAGAAGTATAAGTATAATATAGATGATGTCGCGAATGTCTGAAGAAAACATTCGCGATGCTCTCTTGATGGAATAGAAACTGAACTATTAGCTTTTGATTGTATACCTTGAATCCACAAGGAATTTTCCCGAATCCACAAGGAGATAAACTAGAATCCACCAAAGAAAGAATTTGACAAAAGTTTGTGTTCATTGATAATAATCTAATTTACCTCTGACAGCTACAAAACATATAAATACTAAGAAAAACATTTGAAACCCTAATTCGCACTAATTACGTGATTAGGTACAAAATACCGAAATTTATCAAATATGGCAAAATTGAATTAAATGAAGAATCATAAATTACTAACCTTAAGAGTTGTCCCAAAAAAAGCGGGATCTTATTTTGACTTTTGAGCAAAAAGTTATTAAGGAAATACAAATTATTATAAACGGAAATTTTTTAGTTTTTGGGGGTGTAAATGAAGGAATTTTCTATTTTTAAGGGGTACCTCATAGCAAAGCTATGATAATTGCTCAGAAGGCCGTTTCACTTTAGCTTGGCAAATTTCAAGTGATTTCGATTTTGAGGTCCATGATTTCCGCTAATGTCTTTTTACCTTGCGCGATGATTTCAGGCGTGCGTGAGAGTCCAAAGATCATGGCAGTCTGTTTTACGTCAATAGAAGTACAAACAAACGTGAAGTAGAAGGTAAAATGAAGTATACTGTATTACATGACTAGAATGGGCAGGAGCTACTAGACTTATATTTTAACATCCAACGAAAAGAATCAAAGAGAACAATTTGAAAAAGTTTTCATAATTTCAATTACAAAAAATTTCTAAATTATTTTTTCAACAACATTAATCCTCATTCTAAGAAGCATCTCTACTACTTGGTTCATGTTGGGTCTCTCATCCTTGTCTTCTGCCACACATTGCAAAGCCACTTTAATTTGACTAGAAGTTCCAACTTAGCTTGATCATATTTGCTGGCTATCATGGGATCTATAATTTCATCAATCCATGAATTCCTTGTAGATATTCCAATTAGAGGCGGCTTGATGCATTTGGGGGCATAAGGTGAAAATTGATTATCTTGTTTTATATATGAAATTACTATTTATTAACATGAACCACATATAATTTTTTTTTAAAAGTTTATATCACAAAAAAATTTGACAAATTTTTTTACATTTGTTGATGTGGCAGATTGATAGTAGTGAGTAAAAGAATGATGTTAGTGGTGAATTTAGTTGAAAACTAGTAAAAGTTTGTTAACTCGACTATTGTGAAAAATGTTGTGAATTTTTTTGGATTGCTTTCTTTCTTTTCTTTTTTCTTTTAGAAGTGCAACATTTATAATGTTTTTCATAACAAATCTTAGGTGTTAAGTTACTTCTTGTTTTCTATTTGAACCTACTACTAAAATTATTTTTTTGCTGTCAATAACAGCCCTTACCAATCTGCTATTTCAGATTTTTTTTTTTGTAAAAATGTTGTAAAAAATGTCGCGGACATAACATTTTTTTTATCTTTTTTATTTTTTTTTCATTTGATAAGAAAATATTATTTTATTTATTTTTTAATATTTAGGCTTAATTAATACTATTGGTTAAAATTTAAGTGTCTTTTTTCACTTGGAGCCTTAGGCGGCCGCATCAATGGCTTATACCATTGAGCCGACACTGGTTCCAATGTTAACATACTCTCTTACCAGAGTGACCAACCTCTTATGCTCCCTTGTCTCTCCACTGTCCGAGTATTGCATGCCAATTACTTTTAATCTTCATACACAATTACTTTTAAAAATCTAATGAACGATGCTACATCTCATTTAACACTTCTTTTATGAAAATCATTAGTCAGTAAATATATGATAATAGTAAGAAACATTACAAATGAGATTATGAAAAAGAAATGATAAAATTAATTAGATACTATCATTATGAGGTAGTAGTCTATGATTTAACACATCTAAAGAAATGGAATATATAGAGTTTACTTAAGGTATATGTAAAAATTCACATTAAAAAAAAAGCATATGTAAAGGTTTAAAAAAATGTATATTCTATAAATAAGAAAAAAGTATTTGTAAGGTTTTTATTGACTTAAAAGAAAATAAAAAATCAATTATTAATAACTAAAACAACAACAATAATATATAGGGGTAATTACATTCCCCTTTCTTGAGATTTGAAGAAATGACAATTTACCCTAAATTTGAAGGGAAAAAATATTTTCCCCCTTTACATTTGTTTGGCCAAATTTTGTTAAATTAATATTAAAATAATGTGTATTAACCTGCCTATGCTTAAGGGTAGGTTTCTAAAATTATCCTCAATTTCAAAATTAAAATCTCATATTTTAAAATTTTAAACTATGGTTTATTTCAAAATATTAAGTAATGACTTTTGCTTTTTTTCCCTTTTCTTTTCTCAATGAGTTATGGAGAGATTTGTTGTTTCAAATGTTTTAGTACTTTATATATTTTGTATTTTTAATATGAATTTATGAGTAATGTTTTTACTAACTATGGTTAAACATTTATAAAGAGATTCATAAAAAAATTTAAATTATTTTGTGATTAATATAAACAGAAGGAAAGAGTGTTAATTTCTTCAAGCTTTAAGGGAGGGAAGTGTTTTTTCCTTTAGATTTAGGGTGGAGGGTCATTTCTCTAAACCTCAAGGGAGGAGAATGTTATTACCCCAAATATATTTGATAAGATTACCCTAAAAAAAATTATCCTGCACAACACGTGGATAGTTTGCGTTTATGTTAAAACTTAAAACTACATGGGAGGACTTTCTAATGGTCAAAGTACAACTAAATATATTAAGGTCAATTATGGCTTTTTCAAGTGGGGGCATTAATAAAAAGCACGTTGATTAGGCTTAATTTTTAAAATCGAACTTGGATATTTTTCTTTGATTTGTAATAAAGAGGATAGATTTTATGACAACTAGTCGCGAACCCAGCCCATTGCGCGTGAAAATATTTTTAGGATGGTCTCATTAATTTTTTTTTTCTTTTCAATTTGTACTAATTTAACAAATAGTATTGTAATTCATAATCATCTTTTCATTTATTATAGTAACAATCACAAAATATAATGTATAGAATATTTGTTGTACCAAAATCAAAACAATACATTTCTTTTCTCAAGAATTCAAAGGTAAGTCAGTGAAAATATTAATTTTTTAATATAATTTATTTATAAATTTTGTATATCATTAAAAAGTATATATAATTTGGAAATTATTCTTTTAGTTTTAAACAAATTTTTCAAACCTAATTGTTTCTACAACACAATCTACCCCAAGAAATATATCTAAAAAAATTAATAAAAGTCAACAAAACTAAAATTAAAAATATAATAAAATAAAGGGGAAAAAAAAAGATTGTAACTCTTTTTCCTTTTAAAAAAAAACCAAGGGTACAATTCCAAAGGGGAAAAAAGTAGAGAATTTTTTTTTTTTTTTGTTGAAAAAGAAGAAGTATTGTGTTAATGCTGTCATAATCTAATGTTACATTTAATCCAACATGTGAAATTGAATAGATAAATAATAATTTTAAGCACAAAATTGAATATGTTTTTTTAAAAGTCTCAAAGAATACACTAATAAGATAAGGAAGATGAAGAACAATAAAAAATATTCATAAACGCTTAAAGCAATTACTCAAGCATCTAAGAATATCAAATAACAAAGACATAATAATTCACTACTAATTTGTTAAACAAAATATTTACAAACAGTGAAAGTAAACTGCACATAGACCATTATCTTCGACTGCACTAACTTTTCCTCATTAGCTTTTCCAAACTATTTTGTTGTTTTTCAAATAAATTAAAACCTGAAAACAACACAAAATTAGACATATTATAATACAATATTTCCTAAATGAGATCAACAACAAACACCATTCATTAAAAGTATTTAGTATTGTAAAGAAAATGATAAAAAAAAAATACTTGCATCAAGGAACACATATGAATTAGTCAATAATATTCATCAATCTAAGGTAGAGATGCAAGAAAAATAAAATTTTCAACAAAAAAAATGAGAGAGAGAGAGAGAGAGAGAGAGAGAGAGAGAGAGAACCTTTTTTGTATTGGAAAAATATGCAAAGAATGGGAGAGAGTGGCAATTTTATAGTAAAAGGCTAGGAATAAGAAGAGTCAAAATAAAGGAAGATTAATGGGTAAAATAATATTTCAAGTTAAAATCGCCCAAGAGAATATATATAGACAACATTTTGGTTTTGATTTTCCATCGATTTATTATTTAGTTAAAACTTCAAAATTAAAGTGAATGATTATGTACAGTTAAAACCGCTTAAACAGCTTAAACGAGGATTCATGGAGAATTGAAGTACTGTTTACTGATACACATTAGGTTGGCATCTCTCTCTCAGCATATAAAGTTTAACTGGTTTCAAGAGAATCACTTTTTAGCAACTTGGTCTTTGTCGAACGAGTTAGCTGGCTCTTTTGCTTTAGGCTGTACCCCTTAACCTTAGTTGGATAATATTTAGTGTATTTTGTTTAATTTATGTTGTTTCAATAAAATCTTCTTATTCTCAACTGAAAAAAAAAAGAAAAAAGAAAAAAAGTTTTGTAAATAAAAAATAAACACAAACTTTGACTATTTAATTTTTGTGGGTCTAGTTTTAATTAGGAGTGAGGAGCAAATATAATTTTCTTCAACCCATTTTTTTTAATAAAAAAAAAATTAAAAATACAATTATTCGAAAAATTGGGGGCCTAGTCTCTTACATGATTCTGTCCGGTGGGGCTTAATTGAAAGCTTTCTTCTCGCCACTTTACTTCTATGTAAATAAAATATGCACATTTTACAAAAAAAAATAAAAAATAAAAAATTGCCCTTATTTAGTCCTGCTCCAAATTGATAGATCAGTAGGTCTACGAGCACTGAAAGGAATTCGTTTAATCAAAACCTGCATCAAGTCAAGTGTGAGGAAAATCTCATCAATTAGTGATATCATTACATTAGACGATTGCCTATCTATATTGAAGTATGTAAATCTCTGAACTCTTTCATTCTTGGGCTTAGGCCATAAGACTTTTATCTTTGGGCCAAGGCTCTAAAGTCTCTCATTTTTGGGCATTAGTGATCTCATTACATTTGGCGATTGCCTATCTATATTGAAGTATGTAAATCTCTAAACTCTTTCATTCTTGGGCTTAGGCCATAAGACTTTTATCTTTGGGCCAAGGCCCTAAAGTCTCTCATTTTTGGGCCCGTGCCTTTGACATTCGTTAGATCTTTATTTTGGGTTCTATTTTAGCTAGATGTCAAAAATTGCCTTCTCGAATGGTGTTTTTTTTGAAGAAGTATATATACAACCTCCTTTAGCTCGTGCATTCCTCAGGTAGAGTTTGCCATGACTCAAAGTAGGCTATTTGGTTTGTCCAATTCAGCTTGGTAATTGCTCAACTTGTTTTAATTGCATCCTCAAAATGACTATCAATATACTCTAATATATTCTTCTTTTTATGTTTGTGCTATAATCATTATTGGAGATGATGACATTGTAGGGATATAAGCTCTTCAGAATTTTCTCAATAAGAACTTTGAGATAATTGATTTGGGGACCTTGAACTATTTCCTTGGACTTGAGGTCACTTCCACCCATGATGGGTATCATCTCTCTTAGGCTAAATATGCATATGATCGATCTTCTTTCCAAAGCCATCTTGACTAGCTAATTGCAAGACTGTTTCTAGCACTCTAGAGTAAAGGTTAATGTGAAGCGCCTAAATGCTGTTTGATGGAGAACCACGCCTATACATCTCACCGTTGTTCTCTCTTATTATCACCAAACCAGAGATCAAGAAAAATAAATCTAAAGAAGGTTCCATTGAAAGATTGGAGATCAATTGTTGAAGTCATAGAACCATCGAATTTAGTTACTATGAAGAGAATCTTCTAGGTGATTCTCGAAATAACATACGAAGTTCATGAGAAAAATCCATTTTGTCACTATCTTACTATGTGCTTTTCTTTATTGCTTTATTTGGTGACTCGTTAAATCTGTGGTAGTAACCTAAAATTTATTGATAATCATAATTGTTTAAATTGAGTAAATTTTTTTGTTTGATGGAAAAAAATAAGACTCGTGTGGTCATTGTTTTTGCCCACTTAAACTCTGTCATACATGGTGGGTGACCACTTACCCAAAATTGGTAATTGTCACTATTGTCCTTGATTAAAGGCTAATGAAAAGGCCCATACAAAGATTACAATATTCAAACGTTCAAGAATTTTATTCAAAATTTTGTTTAGTCTATTCCCTTCAAATCTACAAATAAAAAATAGTTTTCTCATTCATGGAAGAATTCTATAACAATATATAAATATAATAAATTTGTTAGGAATACACGTATTAGTGAAGTCTCATTGTGGATAACAATAGTAAAAGGAAGTAGTTAATATAATATAGTTGGATCCAAACTCACAAACTTAAGTTTTTTTAGTCAATTAGTATCCCTATATGTTATTTTCCCAACAAAGTTGGTTGGCATTTGGCCCTCTAATCTCAAGTGAGAGTATTTTGAAGTTAGAAGCAGACCCCACTTGCTTGAATTCCAGCTGCTAATTGAGAAAATTAGGGTCTATTTATTACTATTGTTTAAACAACGGTTTTTCAGTATTTAAACAACAATATAAGTATTTTCACACATTTTTTTACCTATACATATTTTTAAAAAATACAAACAACATTACCAGAACAACATTACCAAACCATACTTCATTAGTACTACTATTGACCAAAATTTTGAACTTACGTTTTAGAGCAAGTTGCGTACGTAAGTGAACAAGAAGTTAGTTTGTCAAAAGTTCACTGACATTTTTGGTGACAGGTGTATACAAAAGCTGTCTTCCATTTTGCTTGAAAATCAATTAAAGAAAGAGAACGTTGCCCAAAGGAGGCCATTGTTTATATATATTCGACTAGACTTGAACCTGATTAATTCTTCCAACAACAAAGTCTCCAAGATGCCGTACTTGCAGGAACAAAATTACTATATTTGGCATATTAATTGTTAAACACTATCCTCACCTCAAGTTCTTCTAAACTAGACTATATAAGCTTGTGATTAAAGAGTTTAAAATATCAATATCAATATCAATATCAATATTGTGCGTGGACTCATCAATCAATATATCATATATCATATATTATATACTATATATAATAGCAGAAACTGAAAGAAAGTTAATTCTTACAATTAAAGAGGCGTTGTCATGTAAATAACTGGTTATCTAAAATTCAGAGAGGTTTAAGTTAAAAAAGCGATAAATTACATTGTTTGGCAATGCTACGACACCATTTAAAAGCCTCTCACTATAAAAAAGAAAAATAACCAGTTAAAATTCAATTAAAAGCTTCCTATATAAAAAATTAAAAAAAAAAAAAAAAAAAACGCGAATACAGAGAGAGAAGGAGAGAGTTCCCTCGCCAGACTTAGAGCACTGTTGCAAGCAGAAAGAAAAATCTATGGGTATCACCGCATCAACACCGTTAGGCTATATATCTGCCACGATCAGATTGTCAGAATCGGCTCCGGTGCGTTTTTCTCTACTTTTTTAGATTTGGGTATGAAATATTACTTTTTATTGAGTTTTTTTTCATTTGATAGGTTTAGATTTAATTTTGGTTTTGATTCCTTCTTTTTTTTGTTTTGGGCTTTTGGGTTCTCTATGAAAATGTTTGTTTCCTCAATTTTTCGATTTATTTTGAAATCACTAAGCCTTTCCTTCACTATAAAAGACCTAAGATTGACAAAACATTTGAAAGAGAGAGAAAGAGAAATCTGAAGGGACGTCGCCTCCATCATATTGGCCTCCCACCACCATCAAGACGCCGAAACACCTACGGGTATTTTTTTTTTTCTTCTTTTTAAATTAGGGGATTAAATACGATTTAGGTTTGGGTAATTTGGTTGGATAGTTTTTGTTTAGGGTATATAAGTAGAGAGAATATTTGGTACGCAATGTAAAGCCATATTCTACTATGGTTTTAAATCATATTCTATCATAGTTTTAAATCATCTATAAGATACGTGCATACACACTTGCCCATACCATGTTTTAATGTCACACTATCAATGAGTGGAAGATAGTGGGAGAGTTGGACATACTTTTATTTCATAGTATTAAATAATAAATATGTGAACACAACATAAATTATTTGATTTTCACAGCCTTGTTACTCTTTTGCATTTATTTTTTGTTTCATGATTTAAAAAAAAAATTAATCTTACCTTCTTCTTTTTTTAGGGTGAAAAATTAATCTTACATTGAGAAGACTATAAATATACAGTGAAATAATAGTTATAAATTGCACACACATAATCATTATAATTATTCAATTCAAGAAATGAGTAGAATTTTTTTTTTTTTTTGGAGGAATATTGTAAAATAAAAGTTGTTACAAAATGTCTCTCTCTTAGAGACCTCATGCGAGAGTGCATGAGGTCCTGTCAAGTGGTACTCTAATTTTGCATTTAGCTTTTTTTTTTTTTTAATCTCTTTCATTAAGTTTATTTATTTATTTATTTTTATTGTTACCCAAAAGTTCACATTATATTATTTTACTGTTATCTCATTAATATCTCATTAATTGCCTAAGTTTACACCACACATTTCACTATTTTTCATGTCTTTTAGAATACCCACTGCTTTAGTATTTTTTTTTAAAAAAAGTAAGGGCTAATAGTAATAACTAACGAGATAAGACTCTATAGAGAGATAGAGAGACACAAAAATGCTCTAGATTGTTAAGTAAAAGACACTATTTCACTATATATTACCAAAATAAAAGATTTGAGACTAACAAAACATTTGAAAGAGAGAGAAAGAGGAATTTGAGGGGTCACCACCTCCGTTATAAACACCTACGGGTAATTTTTTTTTAAAAAAAATTAGGGGCTTAAATATGATTTAGGTTAAGTAATTTGGTTAGTTAGTTTTTGTTTTGGCTATATAAGTAGAGAGAATATTTGGTGTGCAATGTAAAGTCATATTTTACCATGGTTTAATTTTAATTCATCTATAAGACACATGCATACACACTTTCCCACACCATGTCTTAATGTCGCACTATAGATGAGTGGAAGATAGTTAGAGAGTTGGGTATACTTTTATTTCATAGTATGAAATATGTGAACACAACACAAATTAGTTTATTTCATGTTCCTGTTACTCTTTTGCATTTATTTTTGGTTTCATGATTTTAAAAAATAATAATCTTACCTTAAGAAGTCTACAAATATACAGTGAAGCTACTAAACCAATTTTTAATATCTCAAAATGCATATGTTTCTTTAATCTAATTTAGTTTACTTTTTCTTTATAATTTATGTACAACATTATTTAAAACTGTTTTACATAAAATATCACAAAATTATCTGTGCATTGCACGGACAACTTACTAGTATATATAAAAGCAAAGACCTCATGTGGGAAAGCAAGAGGTTCTGCCAAGTGGCGCATTTTTAGAAAAAAACTTTGAGATATTCTCAAGTGCCACATTAGAGATAAGAAATTAAATATTAAAAATTGTTTTATTTGGTTCAATATTTTTTAGACATTTCTAATTAAAAAGTAAATATTCTTTGTATTTTTTTATTCAATGTTTCAAGACTTTTTCTCCCTCACACATACACACAAAATTCTTTCCATTTCAATTCACCATTTTCACCCCTTGGACTTCTACTCCTTTATATATATAGCTACCCATAGCCCTTCATGCCATCCCATGTCAAATACAATGGACAAAAAATAATTTCATTTACCTTCAATCTTTCGATGACACCTACTTAGCTCTAACATTGTTGTCTCATCTAATCCTAACTCATATGAGTTGACTATAACCAAAGAAGGGAGGCATGCATCTTTTATTGAGTGACAATGGCACTTACGATTTTAATGTTAAGGTGAAATATTGTAGATTTGTGAGTTTTGTAAAGAATGTGATTGATTGTGGGTGTTTGGGATGTATATTTTTGTTTTTTAGAATTAAGGAGAAATAGAAAAGCACATTTTATATCAACTTTTATTCTACATTATTCCTCCAATGTTTTTTTTTTCTCGTTACTTGAACTAAATAATTATAATGGATATATATTTGCAATTTATAATTGTATCCTCTTTTATGATGAACTCACTACTAACAAAATTCTTTAACAATTATGTTGTAATATATGTACAATATTTTCCAAAACTATTTTACATAAAATATTACAACATTATCCGTGCATCGCATGGGCAACTTACTAGTTTATATAAAATAAGATAAGAAGAAAATGAGTCAAAAACTAGAAATGAAGAGTTGTAGGAAGAGTAATGGATATGTGAGGAATAATGTGGAGGAAGGCTTGGAAGAAGAATAATGGTAAGGTGAGAAATGATGGAAAGAAGAAGAGTCAAGAAATGCTATTGTTGTGGAATAAAAGGAGATTAACAAAATTAATTACTAATCCTCCATTACTATATGTATTTTTTTATAATTCTCCATTAATATATATTATATAAATTAGATAATAGAGTTTTAGTGAGAGTGTGTGTAACGCCCATAATCATAAATAATAATAATAAAATTCTCAGTTCACAATATAATTTGTAGCTGTTGTATTTCAAGAATCTCTACTCTAATGATCCCTCAAATGTATCTGTAAGGGAAAATAAAAGGGGGGAGGGGGAAGGGAGGGGTGAGATAACTCAATAAGTGGTATTCATTAACATTGGGGTGTGGGAATAAACATTTTAAATGAATAATCCATACAACAAATTTATAACTTTCAAACCATCTATATTTTTAACATCAAATATTTTATATAAAAAAAATAATTATATTGTGAGCCATCATAACATGCCAACACCATCATATAAACAATTTCCTAGACTTTTCTCGTGGTCAACGTTTACGCCCTCATTGACAGGGTTGTATTGTCCTCTTAAAGGTGGCTCATTTGGAACTTGAAGGTGCATTCCCTTGCTAAGGAGCCCTCCTTTCGGATCCTCAATGGTATACTCCCTTGCTAAGGAGCTAACAAATGTGCATTGTCCCCTTTTCTAGGACCTTCCCTTGCTAAGGACTAGCTACAGTATGATTGTCCCTTGCTAAGGACTAATACAACATTGAGCTTTTAATCACGACTTGCCATAGGATTCAAAACAAATTCAAGATGCACACAACAAATAATCCAGTCATAATAGTAAAAAATGCAAAGATTTCTCCACACATACAAATTAGAATAAGTTTAGGTTGTCCCACAAGTTTTTCATATAACAAATAGTCAATGTTTCCATACAATGTGCAAATCAAACATTTATAGGATATCAATATATTTATAGAATATCAACATATTTCTTTGATATAAGGATAGTTTCATAATAAAAAATATTTTGGGAAAACCCCCCAAAATTGGTAAACACCACTTATCTCTTATTTGCAAAAATGAAATCAACCACCCTTGAGTTACAATAAATCAATAGAATTAGAACCTAGCAGCACCAAAAATAGGTCGATCAATGCACAAATTTCCCACTTAAAAATCTGTTTTCACACTTAAATAGTTTTATCTATCAATATTAAAGCCTACTAAGATGTTAGGTTCTTTGAGATACACTCCCGTTGTGCCACTCTGATTGAAATCTCTGAAGGCTGCCTTATAAGTTCAAACTATATGTAGGGCCTAGTTCTGCTCAAATTTATGTCCCTCTACATTGCCCAATTTCATTCCTAGTTAGTGGACGTTTTCTTTGGTAATATAGAAAAACAATGAAGGCATTATTTTGATGTCATTGGAAAGGGTATAACAAATATCTAGATATTTTTCTTTGTTGAAAATTTCTTGTTTTAAGAAGTCATCTCAACTTGCTAGTGGCTGAAACGGTATGTTTATATTTGACAATGAAAATGGGGGAAAAACGAAAAGATATATGCATCATTCCTAATCTAATATAATAACAATTACAGGACCTCTTTTCCATTAACATAAGGATAGGTGGAAATTTATGAGACCAATGCCTCTTAGCTCCATTCCATGACACATGCCTATATGTACTTGTCTAGTCTTAAGTATGATAAAAATCATAGGAGTCATTTTTCCATTAATATAATGATAGATTAGGTTCATGGATTGACGCCTATAGGTACTAAAATAAATTCATGCACAAACTCATGTCTTTCCTTTAAGCATGGGACAATTGCTAGCCATTGAATATTCAAACTTCCTAAATTTAGAGCAGGAGGAAACCATACCTGCAGTTTCCCCGCATAGCCGCATAGAAGAAAAGAAAAGCTTAATTGTGGGCCTCCTTTTTAATTTATGTATAAGAAAGAAATTAGTAATAAAATTATGGGGTGTTACGTCCATCCCCCCTTAAAAAATTTTGTCCTCGAAATTATACATACCTTGTTAGAGAACAACTCTGAGTAATTTGATTTCATCTCATCTTCTCGCTCCCAAGATGTGTCCTCCACTATGTGATTCTTACAAAGGACCTTAACCAATGATATGGTCTTGGTGCGTAGCACTAGATCCTTGCAGTTAAGATGTCTTTGATCTTGAGTGGCTTATAGTTCAAAACTTGTGAAGGGTCTGGGATATACTTCCTCAGCATGGATACATGAAACACATTGTGCACTCCTTTCGTATAGACGATAAGGCCAACTCGTAGACAACTTTACCAATGCATTTTAGGATCTCAAATGGACCAACAAATCTGGGACTCAACTTCCCCTTTTTCCTAAATCTCATCACACCCTTCATCGGAGCGACTTTCAAGAATATCATATCCTCAACTTCAAATTCTACGTTCCTTCTCGAGTTGTCACAATAACTCTTTTGTCGACTTTGTGCTGTTTGCAATCTTTAACGAATCAAACCAATTTTCTCCGATGTCATTTGAATGATTTTAGTCCCAAAATTCTCTCACCAGCCTTTTCCCAACCCAATGGGGACTTGCATTTTCTGCTATACAAAGCCTCATAGGGAGCCATCTCGATACTAGAGTGGTAGCTATTACCATAAGAAAATTCCACTAAAGACAAGTATTTTTCCCAACTTCCTTTGAAATCTAATACACAAGTCCTCAACATATCCTCCAAAGTACGATTAGTCCTTTCTAATAGTCCATCTGTTTGTGGGTGAAAGGCTATACTAAAGCTAAGATTAGTACCCAAAGCTTTATGTAGACTTTCCCAAAACTTTGAGGTGAATCTTGGGTCTCAATCAGACGCAATTGATGCTGAGACTCCATGAAGACTCACAATCTCCTCAATATATATCTGTGCTAACTGATCAAGTGAGTAATTCATCTTAACTGGAATAAAATGTAATGTTTTCGTTATCCTATCTAGAATTACCCAAATGGGCTCATGTCCCTTAGGAGATCTTGGCAAATCAGTCACAAAATCCATACATATATGCTCCCACTTTCATTCGGGAATAGGAAGTGGTTGCTTGACAAGTCAAGCATTGCCCCACAAACTGAGCTATCTCTCTCTTCATGTTTTTCCATCAATAAGTTTCTCGAATGTCACGATACATTTTAGTACTACTAGGGTGCATTGAGTATGGGATATAATAGGCTTCTTCCATAATCTCCTTCTTTAATGTAAATTCATTTCGCAAACAAAGTCTATTTCCAAACCTTAAAACACCATCATTAGAGGTATCTTCCCTTCTTGTACTTCTCCTATAATCCTTACAATTTGTGCATTATCAACTTGTGAAGCCTTAATTTACTCAATCAAAGTGTGTTGTATTGTTAACCTGGCCATAAAACTTGGGAATCACTCATGACAATTTCAATTCCCATCCTTTCCAAGTCATTAGTAATCTCCTTTTGAGTGGTTAACAAGGTAGCTGAGAGACTGGAAGACTTCTGACTAAGTGCATCAACCACCATGTTAGCCTTGCCAGGATGGTAATTGATTGAGCAATCATAATCTTTAATCAACTTAAGCCACCTTTACTGTCTCATATTTAATTCCTTTTAAGTGAAAAAGTACTTCAAGCTCTTGTGATCGGTATAAACCTTACACCTTTCACCACACAAGTAATGTCTTCAAATCTTCAATGCAAACACCACTGTAGCTAACTCCAAATCACGAGTGAGATAATTTTGTTCATAACTCTTTAATTGGCAAGAAGCATAAGCTATGACTTTACCATGCTGCATCAACACACAACCAAGCCCTTTTCTTGAAGCATCACTATAAATGACAAAGCCTCCCAAGTTGCTAGGGATGGTTAGTATTGGTGCAGTGACCAACCTTTGCTTAAGTTCTTGAAAGCTCTTTTCACATTCTTCTGTCCACATAAACTTGGCATTCATACGAGTTAATTAAGTCAATGGGACTGCAATACGGGAAAATCCCTTTACAAACCTCCTATAATAGCCAACAAGGCCCAAAAAGCTTCTAACCTCACTCACATTCTTCGGTCTTGCCCAATCAACCACAACTTCAACCTTACTAGGGTCCACAGAAATCCCTGCCTTAGATATCACATGCCCTAGAAACACCACTTGGTTGAGCCAAAAATCACACTTCTTAAACTTTGCATATAGCTTCTTCTCCCTCAAAATTTGAAAAACAATTCACAAGTGTTCCTCATGTTCTTCCATACTTTTGGAGAAAACTAGAATGTCATCAATAAAACAATAACAAAGATGTCTAAGTACTCATGAAATGCCCTATTCATCAAGTCCATGAATGCAGCAGGGGCATTGGTCAATCCAAAAGGCATTACCAAGAACACATAGTGCCTATACCTCATCTTAAAAGCTGTCTTGGGTATGTCTTCACTCTTGATTTTTAACTAGTGATACCCAGAATGAAGGTCAATCTTAGAGAAGACTTATGCCTCTTGCAATTGATCAAATAGGTCATCAATACGAGGAAAAGGGCATTTGTTTCTCACGGTAACCCGATTTAATTCATGGTAGTCAATACACAACCTCAAAGCCCCATCCTTCTTTTTCACAAATAAAACTAGTGCACCCCAAGGAGATGCACTTGGTCTGATGAACCCCTTATCAAGGAGCTCTTGCAACTGTTCCTTGAGTTCCTAAAGTTCAGTTGGCACCATCTGATATGATGCTTTCGATATAGGAGAAATTCGAGGGAGCAAATCAATGGAGAATTCAATCTCCCTATCTATAGGTATCCCTGGTATGTCTTCAAGAAAGACATCAAAAAACTCCCTCACAACAGGGATATCATCCAACTTCAATATCTCTTTCCTAGTGTCCACCACATAAGCTAGGTACCCTTGGCATCCTTTCCGTAATAGACACTTAGCTCGAAGGGTTGATATCACCCTAGGTAAAGCATGCATCCTGGAGCCCTTAAATCAAAATTCGGGTTCTCTTGGAGGCTGAAACACGACCTCCTTTCCAAAACAATCTACACTAGCATGATAAGTTGCCAGCTAGTCCATTCCCAAAATTATATCATAGTCATACATGTCCATCAAAATTAAGTCTACTAACATTTTCCTATCCTCAATTTGGACGACACAAGACTTAAGCATATAATTACACACCAACGAATCACCCATAGGTGTGGCCACAAATAAGTCATAATCCATAAGTCCAGGTTTCTTATCACATAACTTAGCATATCGACAAGAGATAAAAGTGTGTATAGATCCAGAATCAAACAAAATTTTAGCAAAGTTTAAGAATAATGGGAGGATACCTATAACTATAGTATTTGAAGCTTGAACGTCTTTTGGTGTGAGTGCAACACTCTCCCTTGTGCCTTCCTCCTCTGGTCATTCCTTTTAGGTTGTGTCATTGAGTTTTGTTGAGGAGATGTACACATTCGAGCTAAGTGTCTCGTCTTCCAACAATTATAGCAAGCCTGTCCTTCGAAGAAACATGGCTTATCTCCATGAAACCTTCCACATGTACGGCAAGCATTTGAACTTCTACCTTGAGCATTCTAGGGTGGATTCTTATTTTCTAGCTTATTTGATGATGAATTACTCCCAGACCTCCCAAAAGATCCTTTCTTGTTCCAATGACCTGAGCATTGCCTTGTCAAAAGCCTGTCTGTCTAGTGTTTCTAAGTGGGTTCTCATTCCTAACATTGTTCTTGAAATCCTCCTCCAATCTTATAGCTCTCTTAATTGACTTTGCATAGTTATTAACCCCTGATGCAATCAAATGGTGTTGAAGTCTCTCATTCAACCCTTTTTGAAATCTTCTCGCTTTCTTCGCTTAAGTAAGGATTAAGTGGGGTCCAAAGTGAGATAACTCGATGAATTTAGCTGCATACTGCTCAACAATCATACTTCCTTGCAACAAATCAGCAAATTCCCTCTTTTTTCGTTCTCGAATCACCTCAGGGAAGTAGTTATCATAGAAAAACCCTTTAAATTTCTTCAAGTTATGGGGTTTATTTTAGTATCCATTCCCTCTAAAATGGCTTTAGTGGATCTCCAACAACTCTCAGCTTCTCCAATCAACTTGAAAGTTGCAAACCGCACCTTCTGAGAGTCAGTGCAATCTAAAGCTTCTAACAACTTCTCCATCTGTAAGAACCAGTTCTCAACTTCCATGGGATTTGGCTTCCCATCAATGAAAGGGGGATTCTGCTTCATAAAAGTCTCAAAAGAGCAATCAGTCCTTGCCTCTACTCTACCTGCACCTCTACTAGCAGCATGGGTCAACCTGTCCAACAGTCATGCAACAGCTTCATCCAAAGGATCAGTGCGTGTCAACCTAGGACATTCATTATCTCTCATGTTTTGAGTGACTTCAGCCTCAATATCAACCTTTGCCTTGGTTGACCTTCGAAATTAACAAGAGGTTCCTCCTTATTGGAATTAGCTACTCTTTTCTTTTTGGGTGGCATGATACCTAGTTAACAAAAAAATCAAGAAAAATAAATGGTGCAACAATTATTACACCAACATAAGAAGTAACATCGCCAAAATTATTTAAAATTTCTCATCAAACATAACCTTAATACCAAATGCTCTGACAAAAATCAAGATCATAACCTAGTTTCTAGTGTTTACAAAATCATAACCTAAGCTCTGATACCACAATTGTAACTCCCCAAAATCATAAATGATAATAATAATAAAATCCTCAGTTCTACAATATAATTTGTAACTATTGTCTTCCAAGAATCTCTACTCTAATGATCCCTCTAATGTATCTGTAAGGGGAAATAAAAGGGGGGTGAGATAACTCAATAAGTGGAATTCACTAATATTAGGGTGTGAGAACAAACCTTTTAAATGAATAATCCATAAAATACATTTATAACTTTCAAACCATCTATATTTTTAACATCCAATATTTCATATTAAAAATATAATTATATTTTTAGCCATCATAAAATACCAACACCATCATATAAATAATTTCCTAGGCTTTTCTCATGGTGAACGTTTATGCCCCATTACCAGAGTTGTGTTGTCCCCTTTTTGGGACTAGAAACCTCTTTTCATCCCTTTTCTCAAGGGTGACTCTTTTGGAACCTGAAGGTGCACTCCCTTACTAAGGAGCTCCCTTTTCAGATTTGCTTAGGAGCTACCAAATGTGCACTGTCCCCTTTTCTAAAACCGTCCCTTGCTAAGGACTAGTTACAGTATGATTGTCCCTTGCTAAGGACTAATACAATACTGAGCTTTTAATCACGACTTGCCATAGGATTCAAAACAAATTCAAGACGCTCAAAACAAATTATCCAGTCATAATACTCAAAAATACAAAGATTTCCCCACACATACAAATTTAAATAAGTTTAGGTTGTCCTACAAATTTTTCATATAACAGATAGTCAACGTTTCCATACAATGTGCACATCAAACATTTATAGGATATCAATATATTTATAGAATATCAACATATTTCTTTGATAAGGATAGTTTCATAATCAAAATGGTTTAGGGAAAACCCCCCAAAATTAGTAAACACCACTTATCTCTTATCTGCAAAAATGAAATCAACCACCCTCGAGTCACAATAATCAGTAGAATTAGAACCTAGCAACACTAAAAAATAGGTCCATCAATGCACGAATTTCCTACTTAAAAATCCGTTTTCACACTTAAATAGTTTTATGTATCAATATTAAAGTTTACAGAGATGTTAGACTCTTTGAGATACACTTCTGCTGCACCACTCTGATTGCAGTCACTGAAGGCTGCCTTATAAGTTCAAACTATATGTAGGGCCCAGTTCTGCTCAAATTTCTTTTCCTCCCTACTGTCCAATTTCATTCCTAATTAGTGGACGTTTTCTTTGCTAATATAGAAAAGCAATGAAGGCATTATATTAATGTCATAGGAAAGGGTATAACAAATATCTAGATATTTTTCTTTGTTGAAAATTTCTTGTTTTAAGAAGTCATCTCAACTTGCTAGTGGTTGAAAGGGTCATATTTATATTTGACGATGAAAATAGGGGAAAAACAAAAAGCTATATGCATCATTCTTAATCTAATATAATAACAATTATAAGACATCTTTTCCATTAATATAAGGATAGGTGGATATTCATGAGACCAACCCCTCTTAGCTCCATTCCATGACACATGCCTATATGTACTTGCCTAGTCTAAGTATGATAACAATCATAGGAGTCCTTTTTCCATTAATATAATGATCGATTTGGTTCATGGACTGACGCCTATAGGTACTAAAATAAATTCATGCACAAACCCATGTCTTTCCTATAAGTCTGGAACAATTGCTAGCCATTGAATATTCAAACTTCCTAAATTTAGAGCAAGAGAAAACCATACTTGCGGTTTCCCCACACAGCCACATAGAAGAAAAGAAAAGCTTAATCATGTGTTGTGGCTGAAACAAAAGGAACCGTCTTACATATATATACGTGTAGCTTAAGAGGAAAAAGATTAGGGTTTTTAAAGCTTATCGAGATCCATATATATATATACACTTATGACATCTCACTTGAGCCTCTTATACCATAATAATTATCTGATTTAAATATTTTAGGCCCAAATCAATTAAATCCATCAAATTGTGGGTCTCTTTTTTAATTTATGTATAAGACAGAAATTAGTAATAAAATTATGGGGTGTTACAGTGTGCCTGTGAATATTAGTCCATATTTCTTTTGATAATTTAATAGTTACAATTGGTGATGGAGAATTTGAACATCTGTATTAGAAACATCAGAAGATGTCGGTTGAGCTACAACACTTTTGCTAAGTGACACAATGTTATTGAAAAGAGCAAATGGAGACTCACAAAAGTCTGGAGGCTATTTATCCTTGAAAGCAACCAACCATAAATTGTTATATAAACAAGGCCCCTTGTTCTGCATTCTCACACCAAGTTTGTTCGAACAAGCTATGGGGCCTGTTGGTATGATAAACTTCTTGTCTGTCCTTTGTTGCCTTTGTTTAAACTTAGTCCTTGCCATAGACACCATTAGATCTTCTCAATCCATCAAAGACAAAGACTTTGATTTCATAATCTTCAACGGGAGTACGTTCAAACTGGGATTCTTCAGCCCAGTAAATTCAACCAATCGCTATGTCGGAATATGGTATAATAAAAATTCTGTTTCCCCTGCCCAATGGGTATGGTAGCTAACAGACAAAAACCCCTCAAAGATGCTTCTGGGGTTCTTACTATATTTAAGGATGGAAATCTTGTCATATTAGATGGACAAAAAAAGATTCTTTGGTCATCAGAAGTCACAAAATCTGTTGTCAATTCAAAAGCACAGCTTTTAGAATTAGGGAACCTTGTCCTGCAAGACACCACAGGGACAATCATATGGGAGAGTTTCCAATTTCCTACTAATACAATGTTGCCCAATATGAAAATTAGCAGTAATGTAAGAACAGGTAAGAAAGTTCAGTGTACATCATGGAAAAGCCCTTCTGATCCATCCATCGGAAGCTTCTCGAGTGGTGTTCAACCTCAACATCCTCCTCAAGCATTCGTTTGGAAAGACGGGAGCCCATTTTGGCGTAGTGGCCCATGGAGTGGTCGGACCTTTACTGGAATGCAAGAATTGTATCATGTATTTCAAAATGGATTAAGTTTCGTAGAGGATCAAGACGGAACATTAGTTTTGAGTTTCTTTTATGTGAACATGTCTTTGTCACATATTGTTCTGACTACGCAAGGAGATATGGAGCTAAGATATTGGGATAATGAGAAGGAAGATTGGAAGTTCTTGTGGAAAGCTTTGAAGAGTGAGTGCCATTTTTATGGTAAGTGTGGTGAATTTGGAAGTTGTTATTCACGGAACTCACCAATTTGCAGCTGCTTACGGGGGTTTAAGCCAAATGACACAAAAGAATGGAATAGAGGAAATTGGACTAGTGGATGTGTGAGGAGGACACCGTTGCAGTGTGGGAAGGTGAACAGTACTGGAAGTGAAGACGGCGAAATGGATGGGTTTTTGAAACTGAAGATGATGAAGGTGCCAGACTTTGCAGAATGGTCAGCTGCTCTTGAAGAAGACTGCAGGCAGCAGTGTTTACAGAATTGTTCATGTATAGCTTATGCATATGATATTGGCATAGGGTGTATGTCATGGACTAGAAACTTAATTGACACAAACCAATGGTCCAGCAGCGGAGTTGATCTTTACATTCGTCTTGCCTATTTAGAACTTGGTGAGTTATTTAGTTTTCTGTCTAAATTTATCTTAAGCTTCAAATCATGCACTGCTTCTTCTTTTTTAATTATTAAAAAAATGATAGGAAGGGGTGACCAGAGTAGCATTCCTACCTGGGCCATTGGTTATGACCACCTCGACCTGCAAATAGGGGATCTAATGAGCCATAGATGCTATCCCAACCCCACAAGGGCACTAGTGGGCAACAAAGGGGGCATGAGGTTTATTTTGAGCGCTTCTCATTACAGGATTCAAACTTGGAACCTCAACCTTTTAAACCACTTAGGAGTACGCTCATTAACTACTAGACCACCACCCTTGGTGATTCAAATCATACACTGCTGGTCCAGCTTGTTAGGTTACCTTTTCTTCCAACTTCAACCCACCCACCCCCCAGTTCCCCTAGATAATGAAGCCTTAGTTAAAGCCAATTTATTTGACCAAAAAAAGAAAAGAAAAGAAAACATATCCAGTAATCGATTTTGTATAAATTATATTGGGAAAAAAACCACCTCATGGTAAGAGAAAAATCTCAACAGATATCCTTAATCATGTGTAAATTTTCCAACATAGAGGTTGATAAATTACCAATTCTCCCAAAAACTTAAGTTGTTAAGAAATAATGAATTTAATCATTTAATCTTACACTCTCTTTTCACATGTGAGCTACCTGAGCTGCCCTTTAATTGGGGTCCAACATGTGAATTTTTTTTTTAATTGCGAGATGGAGTGGAGACAAGGGATTGAACCCAACATATACCAAGGTCCAGCAAGCAAAATATATAATTTTAAAGAGACAAACCATCAAACACATGGAAGGTACATCAACAGATGGAGCTTCAAATTATCCACTGTAATCAACAAGTTACAATGGTCTTCTACACAACGCGCACTCTTTGGTTTGGCCCCTAAGATTTCCATCGTGAACCCAAATCCAACTTCCACCACATCATCCTCTTATACTTGCTTTCTTTCTTTCTTTATAATATCCACCTACCTTCCAAATTAGTGTTAAAAGTATCATATATGATCAAATTAATCTTAATCAATCTTATAATTTTTTGTAGTTTTGTATGTACATTACCTATACTCTTATAGTTTATTGTGGATAGCTACCCATTAATCCGGAAGGACATCATAAATTAATATCTTTGGTTATAAGGGTGGAGAGCTATAATTAGCCCTAATAGTTTCATCATGCAACTTATAAGATTACCTACAGGAGTTTTACAAAACTCGCCTTCACGGCAATGAAATCTGCCAAACAACTTCTTGAAAGAAACCCCAAATAATTTTGAGATGCTTGCTTCAATAACCCTTGTCTCTCAACTTCGTGTATTTTCTTAGTTACCATTCCAGCAACTTTGTTTATAAAGCCTTGAGAATTTGGGCCAAGAAATAAATTAATAAGCCCTTATTGTAAGATTTTTTTTCCGATAAACAATGCCCACAAAATTAGTATTATACCTTTCTTCTGTTAACAGATACAGAGGGAGATTTGAAAAAAATTGTCACAATCACAGTGGTAATAGGAACAGTTTTCATTTCAATCTGCACTTTCATATTGTGGAGGTGTATAGCTAAACATAAAGGTAATAATTCCTATTAAAATTAATACAGTGGACTAGGAAGTGTTGCTAAATATTAGAGATTACTGACAACTTCAGTGGAAATCAGCAAGGAAAAAGAAAGCAAAGGCAATCTTATTGTTGAAGAGATGGGAAGCACATAAAACATTTCCAAATGAAAACATGCTTGGAGAAAACCTGAACCAAATTAAAGTCCAGGAGCTGCCGCTATTCAATTTTGAGAAGCTGGCGAGTGCAACAAACAACTTCCATCAATCTAACAAGCTTGGGCAGGGTGGATTTGGCCCCGTATACAGGGTAATGGTTGTTCCACTTGAGGTTTTTTGTGTAGTAATTTGAATATCTAGCTAATGATTTGATGTTTGTTTATAGGGAATATTGTCAAATGGGCAAGAAATTGCAGTAAAAAGACTTTCCAAACCTCTGGACAAGGGTTAGAAGAATTTATGATGAGGTGGTAGTAATTTCTAGACTCCAACATCGGAATCTTGTTAGGCTCCACGGCTGCTGTGTTGAAGGAGAAGAGAGGATGTTAATTTATGAATACATGCCAAACAAAAGTTTGGATGCATTTCTCTTCGGTTAGTTAATTTTGATACAATTTCTTTTTACCAAAATATTTTTCAAATTTTAAATTTGTGCCTAGAAATAGTGTCAATATATTAGGAGGCGATGGAACAATATTCTCTGTTGTGGTAATTCACTTGGAACATAGTTTTCTAATGACTTCCAACAAATGAACTTCTTTTGCAAACCTCATGTTCATTCACCTCATAACTTTAACCCTCACTTTCTTTCTCTTGTTTCTTTTGTTTAAATTCATTAGATCCACAAAAAGAAAATCCACTAGACTGGAGAAAACGCTTCAACATTATTCAAGGAATTGGACGAGGTCTGCTCTACCTTCATAGGGATTCTAGATTAAGGATTATTCATAGAGATCTAAAGGCAAGCAACATCTTGTTGGATAAAGAGCTACATCCAAAAATATCTGATTTTGGTACGGCTCGGATTTTTTGAGGTAATGAAGACTAGGCGAATACTATAAGGGTTGTTGGAACATAGTAAGTACCCTTAGTTTGCCGAATTCAATTGGTAAGTAGTCTTACTCCCAAAATCATACAAAAGTAGTAAAATGAGCTTTCTCCATTAAAACCAATCTCAATTATTACTACATTTCCTCAACACAGATCATGAGAAAAACCATTTGTTTGAGTACTAATTTCAATAAATGTGATGTAAAGGGGGTGTTTGGTTTGTGTTTTCAAACAACAATTTTCAGTTTTTAAATAATATTACACGTATTTTCACACACTTTTTTACTTACATGTATTTCTACAAATGTGTTCAAACAACAATTTTTAGTTTTTAACCACATATACCAAACGGGCCCTAAGATTTTCTGGGCAGTCCATGTCTTTGCAAAAAATTTCTTATTTATCAACTCGACATGAATTTTACTTATTCTTAGCACCTATTAAAACCTAAATTTGTTTGATTTTGACATAACATTAGCAATAAACCACTAAGTTATTTACACATTAAGTTAACTTTAGAATGAAAGAGAGAAATGGTTACGGACATTTATTGTAGTCTTGGAATTGGAATTCATGTTGGTTCTAGTATGCGTTTGGAGAGGGAAAGGGAGAGATGAATTGGAGAGAAGAGGGAAGAGGGAAGAGGGAGGAAAGGAAAGAAAAGGGCTTTGGAGAGCGGAAGAGTACACCTTGTGAGGGATTTTTATTTATCCTTTTTTACTGTATAAATTTTGTTTTAACAATATTTTTTTTGATATTATTTAATGGACCGAATTGGACTAAATTGGACCGAATAGACCAAAGAAGACCGAAACGGACCAATGTGGACTAAATAGTTTTAGTATTTTTTTTAATTATTATTATTATTTGTTTAATGAGTCATCTCTCCTTTTGAATTTTTTTTGGGTATTTATTAGGTACTCTATTGTCAAAGACACAAAGGAATATTTTTGGTATTATTATCTTTTTTTTGTTGTTGTAATTCTTAGTTATTATGCATTTAATGATAATTACCAAGTGGCATTAGTGAAGGAAATTAATACTTATGTATTTTAATGACACTTATTTTTTTGGTATATTTTTTTAATTATTAGTTCAATCTTTGTTTGATTATTTTTTAATTATTAGTCAATTAGTTTTTTAACAAGATTATTGAATAGTCATTATAATGGGAATGGTTAGGAAGATTTATAAGATACAAATGTCAATCATTTTGTGAGTTATAAATTGTAATATTCATTTATAACATAATAATTAAAAATATGGTAAAAATTTAATAATAACATACTTGAGGTTTGTAATAAAAGATAGTCATTTAATTTTGGCATTTTTTTAGGTTCAAATCCTTCACCTCTATTTTTTTTAAGTTGGAGAAGTGTTACGTCCACGATATTTTCACAATAAATCATTGGTGGTTAGTTATTATTGGTTCAAATTTGAACTTTCCACTAAGATTATTACTTTTTTACCCTAACAATAACAACCTATCATTTAAAATTTGTTTGGATATTGTGAAAATATTGTGGATATAACATTTCTCTATTGTTATAGGCTTTAGGAATATAACCTTTATAATAAATAGATAGATCCAACACACCGATTTATCTCAACAAAGTCAAGTAAGATTTTCCATTTGCAATGTCACTCCTAAGACGATGAATGGCAAATAAGAAACATGTCAAATACGATTTATTTGACCAACACAGGGAAGAGAAAACATGATTAGTGATCTATTTCGTTTGAATTAGTGTAATACCTTTCTCTGATTTACAGATACTGAGGGAAATGTGATGAAAATTGTCACCATCACAGTGATTATAGGAAAAGTTTGCATTTTATCTGCACAAACTTATTGCGGAGGTGGATGGCAAAACATAAAGGTAATATTCTGACAAAAATTTATAAAATGGATTAGGATATGTTGCTTTATATTAGAGATTACTCACAATTGTTGTAAAAATTAGCAAAGAGAAAGAAATAGAAGGGGACGTTGCTTGGAGACTATCTGAACCAAGTTGAAGCACAGGACTAGGAGAGCTACCACTATTTGATTTTCAAAAGCTGGCGAGTGCAACAAACAACTTTCATGAATTTATCAAGCATGGGGAAGGTGGATTTGGTCCTGTGTGCAGAGTAATGGTTGCTCTTCTAGAGTTTCTTGTCTAATAATTTGAATATCTATCTAATCAATGATTGGATGTTTGTTTATAGAGAAAATTTTAAGATGGGCTAAATATTAGAGTAAAAAGACTTCCCAATTCTTAATTATAAAAAATTATTTTACATTTTTTATTTTATTTTGTTCATAGAGATATTATTAGTGTATTTGGAGACAATGGAACAGTCTTCTTTGTCATTGGTACATCAATCGAAACAAGCTTTCTGATGACTTCCACTAAATGAATTTCTTTTGTAAAGTACTTTACAAAAGAAGTGAGGATTAAAATCACAATGTGAATGAACATGAGTTCATGTTCATTCACATTGTAATTTTAATCCTCACTTTCTTTCTTTTGTTTCTTTTGTCTAAATTTATTAGATCCACACAAAGAAAAACTATTAGATCGGAGAAAAGGCATCAACATTATTGAAGGAATTGATCAAGATCTGCTGTACCTTTATTGGGATTCTAGATTAAGAATTACAAGTTGTAGACCCATGCAATGCGTGAGAATAAATAATTTTATTTTAGTTAAGGTATAATATACAATTTGTTCTACAAATTTTGTGGAAAATAATTTGTTCTCCCAAAAACTTAAACCATTTCTAAAATTATTTTTCATTTATCTATCTCAAAAAATATATCATCATTTTATTATTTGGATTTATTTGATTGATATTATTCATTTTTTAGGCGGTCTATATTTTGATAAATTATGTTACTGTGCATTATATTTTCCTAATTGTTTTTTCTTGTACAACTAAACTGTTTGAGTTTTCCTATAAAAAAAAAAAAAAAAAAAAAACTGTTTGAGTTTCAAATATATTATTCAAAATTTTCATTATCTTAAAAAGAGATTATTATATTTATAATTTTTCTTATTGTAGGAGTAGCTTCGAACTATTGATTGAGTTTTGTTTACTAATATAGAATCATAAAATTGGAACTACATATTTCTTAGAAATTCCTAAGAGACTATACCATATTATAAATTTAATATTTAAAATAATATGTAGGGAAAAAGTAGACTTTATGTCTAAAATTGAACTCTTCATCTATCGAAATGAAATAAAATAATCTGTATAAAAACATAAAGAGAACATGATTAAAAAAAAAAATTGACTACATACACTTTTATTTATTAAGATTTAATTGCCTTTAATTGGATCTTCAAATCGAATTTTTGTTACTACACTCTTGTTGAGCCTTCTTATCCGTCACGTCATTGGCTATACCATTATTCTTTTTATTATTTATTTTTTACTTTTAATTTTTTGACAATATTAAATATATAAATATATTGGCTTTACAAATTCATCTTAGGCAGTTTTAACTTTACATATTCATTTATTTTAATTTTGATGTTATAACTAAATAATAAATCAATGAAAATTTAAAATTCAAATATTATCTATACATATTCATCTTGGGCAGTTTAATCTATATATATAATAATAGGTAAAGCAGAAAAAAAATTAAATTAAATTTCAAATGGAATTTAATTAGAGTCTAATTTTGCGTCATGTGCCTTATTTAATCTAAATTTTAGAACTTTGTGTCAAGTGAGTTAATTTAGTATAAAAATTGAATTTCAATTAGAGTTTAATTCTGCGCCATATGTCCTATCTAATCTAAAATTTTAAATTTTTGTTCCAAATTAGTTAATTTAGTGTAGAAAATGATGAGTCCAATATAATAAACCATAAAATACATAATCATATAACTAAAAAAAGTCACATTTATAAGTCATAATAATAATAATATAATAATAATAATAATAATAATAATAATAATAATAATAATAATAGGTGAAGCTAAGAGAAAATACAATTAAATTCTAAATTTAAGTCTAATTTTATGCCTCGTGTCTTATCTAATTTTAAATTTATGTGTCAAGTGAATTATTATGCACAAAAATCAAAGAGTCTAAATTCAATTAGATTTTAAATTGAATTTTAATTGAAGTTCAATTTTGTGCCATGTTCCCCATCTAATTTTTTAAATTTTGTGACAAATGAATTATTGGGTGCAAAAATTGAAGAGTCTAGATCCAATTAGATTCTAAATCTTGTCTAATTTTGCGCCATGTGTCTCATGTAATTTTTTAAGTTTTGTGTCAAATAAATTATTAGGTGCAAAAATCAAAGAGTCTAAATTCAATTAAAATCTAAATTGAATTTTAATAGAAGTTCAATTTTGTGCCATGTGCCCCATCTAATTTTTTAATTTTTATGGCACGTGAATTATTGAGTGCAAAAATTGAAGAGTCTAGATCCAATTAGATTTCAAATTATATATATATATATATATATATATATATATATAATTGTAATTGGTTTTAAATGTACCTATGCATATGCACAGAGTTAAATATGTCATCTAGAATTGGCAAATCTTTTGACAAAATGCACTTTACTTGTAATTGGGTAGATCTAGGATGTGTTTAGTATTTCAAGAAACAAGAATTTAAGTCCAAGTGTTAAAGCTATGTAAGTCTGTCTTAGATTTTAAATCTTGATAACTATCTCGACATATGATATTTATCGAGGTTTGGATAAAAACAACCTTCACGTCAAAGCTTGTGAAAAAAGCAAAAGCAGACCCAAGAGTGGCCCAAAACATGTGTAAAAGTACTCATGAGATATTTATTGAGAAATCTATGCTGATTTTGTTGTGAACTAACTGTTATTAGACCGTGTTGTTGTATATTGCTATCTGTTTGGAGTGTTTGTTTTGCTGCAAGACTTAGCAGGCCCAATTTCAGTACGGCCTACTTTGCGAAACGAACCAGGCCCAATTCCCAAACCCACAAGCCTTTTTTCGTTGAGCATTCTAAGCATTCCAACACGTATTTTGACCAAATAGGCCCCCTTCAAAGATCCAATCTGAAAAATTGACAATCTGCTCGAATTGAAGTGTTGAAAATTCCATGGATTCGGAGCTCCCCTAAGTAAACAACAGTAAGTATCTAATGGGATTGTAGACAATAGAATAGGAAACAGCAGCAGTATAACAATTCGTTGTTTCTTAAATCTTTTCTAGCACAGCACACAGCTAAAAATTCCAAGAGATTTGAGAAAATGAAAAGCAACGAAGTTACAAGAGATTTGAAAAATCATGAGCTCTAATCATGTTCTATAATACTACTAATGAAAAAAAAAATTACACTATTAGAGTATACATACAAATTACAATACAGTACTGCACACACTCTACAATACAATTGAATCTCCTCTTTACGAACTCCTCAAATGTCAAAAGGATTATCACAATTACAAATCAAACTTCAGGGCACCAATCTTTCATTAACCAAGCTAACAGGACCAGAAGCACTTCTAAAGCCACCTTGTTGATTTAATCTTTCAGTTGCAATATTTTGTCTTTGGTTATTTATGATCAGAAAAATGAAATTTAATAGAAGAATCACTTGACATTGTTTCTTCTTGACATCCATGATGTTGACTGGAGCCTCATCAAAACAAGGACAAAACTTCAGGGAGGAGAGAAAGGGAGCTTTTGTTGTTCTACCGTAATGAGCTTTGGCATTCTGCTTATGGATCTTTCTTAATTAGCAACTTGCATCAGAATGTAAGACATGGCTATTTGAGGTGCATCATTGCTTAACAATTTCGCCAGTATAGACAACTCTTCTCCAGTAGGTTTAGACTGCATAAGTTTTACAAACGAGGTTATTGATTTGAGACGAAGGGGGAAAACAGAAAAACATACTTATGAGTAAAGCTTGAGAAATGAAAAGTTTCAACTACAGGTTTATTATGGCAAATCTAACGGAAATTTTTTACTTTTGAAATCAAAATGATTTTATCAATGGACAATAATGGGCAAATTTCTCTTCTTATGCCCTTTGCTATAAAAGAACAATTATACTCACAATATTTAAGCTCTTGCAACCTCCATCCATCCCAAGACCAATCTGCTGTTTGATTCCACACCCATGAATTCTAGCAATTTCTCAATGAAGAGTACAGCATATTGAAAATTTTAGTGAGTTTTTCTGTATGCTGGATATAAGACCAGTATTTCAATGATACATTCTATGTAATGCAATTATTTATATGAACATTATGTATTGGACTAGACCTTCAATCCCCTGTAAGTTGAAACTCACATAAACACAGCAGAATGACATTGAGCAACATTTAATGATAATTACATAATTATATTGTTCTACTTCTCAGATAATATGAAAGGCTAACAGAAAAGCACATTATGACAAAAATAAGAATACTAAATATGTACCTGTCGAGATGAGATATGCAGTGTCAGTCTACCAGAACCCAGAGTTTATTTCGTTTATGTACTTCGAAAATAAGTTGCTGATTGTGCAGGAAGGCTGAAGCCACTAACTCAGCAAATAGTATCGCCAATTGAACTTCAAAAGAAATACATGATAAGTAAACAACAAAGGTCTTTAACTCTTCATGCTCATAGTCACCATTAATTTTGATGTTTTGAAACAATAGCAAACAATTTAAATTTTGAATCTTTAGATTTCTTTGCAACTACCAAATGTTGTTTTTCTTCACCCCACCTCCCCCCCCCCCCCCCCCTCCAAAAAAAAGAAAAAAAAAAAAAAAAAAAACCAAATGTTGGTTGGCAAATCAAATTTGTTTTTCATCCTAACAGTGAAAAATAGCATTTCAGTCAAAAAAAAAATCATAAAATACATAGAAAACAGAAGCAAATGAGAGTTGCGATTTCAATTTGAAGGTATTATTATATGTTAAGAGTACAAAAGTCAACGATAAAAGTATATATCCTTTTTTTAACTTCAATTCTCCTACCAAGAACGCTGATGCTACTGCTTGGAAATTTTAATATAATAGAGGTAGATATTCTTAAATTGACAAAACAATATGGAAAAGTGAAGCTTTGACTAGACCTCTTAATCCCCTGTAATTTGCATCTTGTTGACTATGATTAAAACTTAACCACATGGTGGAATGATGTTTGAACAATTTTATAGTAATAATATAGAAATTCGAAAAATCTAACAAAAAGGAAATAAGAAAAGAAGAAGAAAAATGCAAACCTTAAATGTAAGCCCGATGATGAGGAGAAAACAGGACATTAAAGCTACAATGGATGAAATTGGAGGCCAATTGTTTAGATCATCATCACTGTAGAACACCACACTGTATCGCACAACCCCATTCTCCATGCTTATAACTTCAACCACAGGCTGTGCCTAGCTTAATTAGCTTCATCTGTGATTTATATCATGAGCGACAACCACACAAATAGATTAAGGTAGAGAAAGATAGAATAAACCAATAGTTGCATGCCAGATAGAGAACCTATTAAGGCATCAAAGCAATATTTGAAGGACAAATTTGGGAATTTTGTTCCTTGGAAATATTTGTATGTAAAACAGGAAAACTTACTTCCACGAAAGTTCAAATAAATTTGGGTCTCGAGATGTGACATAAACTTAGAGATCTCAGGTTTTATTCACCACACTATAAATTCATAAATAAATACCATTTCCTTAATTAATATTTAAATTATTTTTTATCAACTCTGTAGTTACAATGGGGAGAAGATATTTGAACTTTGAATGTTACATGGTTATTGACAAAAAAAAAAAAAAAAATTGAGCTTAGTGTTAAGCTTTATGGAAATTTTCTTTGGTCAGTCAACTAAAAGTGAGTTTTCTCTCTTTATAAGAAAAAGTATTTTTGAATTTTTTTTATATAGAATTTTTTTTTCAATTTAAAACAAGTTCAAAGCTATCTTATATTTTATTTTGTGATTTTTCCCTAACAATAGTGTCCAAAGCTGTTTGAATACTAGAACTTTTTTATGTTTTGTAAAAAGGTACGGACAATAGAATCAAAGAAGTGACTTATTTGATGTCACTTAAAAGATTCAATACTTTGACAATGTCCAAGTTGAACACTTTCATAAACTAGAATTGTTGAGACTAGGTTTTAGTGTTGGCAAACTGGAACAAATTTACTTATTATGTTTGTAGTCTTTAAACAAGTGTTAATTTGTATTCAGGATGAAGTGCAAGTTATTGTATTCAGGATGAAGTGCAAGTTATTGTGCAACTTGTAGTGATCACGACATTTGCTCGACACATGCTTGATCAATTGAGAATACTTAAAGTGTCAATTGATTAAGGCAAGCATTCGGTCAATCAAGAGTCAAGATTCTAGTTTTTTGTGTTCAACCAATTCAAGCTCATAAATTGCCTAAGGAACATGAACCTCAAGCTCAGCTGAAAATGGTTGCTGCCCATTTTTTTAACATTGTTGGACTAGCAAATGAAATCCCAAGCCCAACTAAAGAAGCCCGAGAAAGACAAGAGAAAAAGGGGCTGAAGGGCCCACCAAGCCCATGCCTCGGCCAATTTGACGAGGTGCAGCAATGGCCTGGTCGCCCGCGGTTAAGAAAAAGAGGATAAAAAACACAACCTCACGCCAGCTTATGAGAAAGCAAAAGCCGGCCCAAGAGTGGCCCAAAACATGTGTAAATGTAACTCATCAGATATTTATTGAGAAATATATGCTGATTTTGCTGTGAACTACTGTTATTAGACCGTGTTGTTGTATTTTGTTGTCTGTTTGAGTGTTTGCTTTGCTGCAGACTGGTTCAACGGAAGCCCATTCTGCAGGACTTACCATGCCCACTTTCAATAGGTCCTACTTCGCAAAACGAACCAGGCCCAATTCCCAAACCCACAACTTTGTTCGATGAGCATTCTAAGCATTCCAACACGTGTATTTTGACCAAAAGCCCCCTTCAAAGATCAAATCTGAAGACTGACAATCTAGTGATTGAAGTTGCTGCAACAAATTCCAACAAGCAGCTTGAATTGAATGGGATATTTGTACTCATTGTAGACACTAGAATAGGAAATAGAGTAAACATTATAACAATTCTTTGTTGTTCTTAATCTTTTCTAGCACAGTACACTATAAAAATTTTCAAGAGATTTTGAGAAAATCACTGATCATTTTCTATAATACTACTAATGAAATAAAAATACATAATTAGCGTATACATACAATACAACACTGCACACGCTCTGCAATACAATTGAATCTCCTCTTTATGAGCTCCTCAAATGTCAAAGGATTATGACAATTAAAATCAAACTTCGGGCCACCAATCTTTCATAAACCAAGCTACAGGACCAAGAGCACTTGAAATTTAGTTGCCCTAGCCATTTAGGCTTGGATTATTTCATTACAGCTCCACACAAAGCGCAACACACAAGCACAACATAATATATGAAAAACTTGCTTCTAAGCCACCTTGTTGATTTAAGTTGAGCAAACTGGCTGATTCAAGATTATTAAGACTCCTGTGTATCTTTCAGCTTCAATATTTTGTCTTCGGTTATTTATGATCAGAAAAATGAAATTTAACAGAAAATCACTTGACATTTTTCTTCTTCTTGCATCCATGATGTTGACTGGAGCCTCATCTATAAGCATTTTTTGCATCTATGAATGAGTAAGCTTAAATTCACATAAACAACAGTAGAATGACATTGAGCAACATTTACAGTAATAATATAACATTCGTAATGAGAATTTCATAATTATATTGTTCTTTCTCAGATAATATGTTTTTAATAACATTTTTTAATGGCTACTACACATTTATTTTAATGGTTATAACAAAAAAGTGTTTAGAATCTTCAAATCTCTTCGAGTATTTGGCAAGAAGTTTCAAATTCAAGATCTCATGAAAATTATAAGACCTTAAGAACTGTTAAGCCAACTCTCAAGGTATAACCTATTAGAATTTAGAAGTAATATTTTTCAACAAAACTATGACAACAATTTTACAATAATCCAACGGAATTTGCATTCTTCTATCTAATTTATTTATTTATTTTATAATCCATGTGTGAGGTGGTAAACAATTTTGAAAATATTGTGAATTTTTGTTATACTTATAAAAATACTCAATATTTTTCTTTTTAATTAATTGAAATCTATTTAACCCTATGATTAATTAATGTGCAATTTTAAAGAGAAATTTTTGAAAAAAATATTGCGTTTAATATACAATTGCTATGCAAGTTATGCTATGTTAATGAACTTAAATAAAGCTCTAGAACAAAACAAGTTTTTGAAACTAAAAAATGAGCTTAGTGTTACTTCCATAAGTACCCCTAAAGGTAGGCTCAATCGACTTGAGATGTAACGTAAACTTGAAGGTTTGAGGTTTTATTCATCACACTATAGATTCATGGATAAATACCACTTCTTTAATTAAATTAATTTTTATTTATTTATCAATTTCATAGTTATAATAGGAAAAAGAGATTAACTTTAAAACGTTTTTTTGTTAAAAATATCAGGAAGTGTTAATTTAGTTGAGTTACATAGATCTAACAAAAAAATTAAGCTTTAAGGAATTTTTTTTTTTTTTGTGAGTCTACTAAGCGTGAATTTTTATAAGGAAAAAAAAAAACCAATAGATATATATATATTATATATATATATATTTTTTTTTTTTTTTTTTTTTTTTTTTGAGAACGAAAATCACACTAATTTGAATACTATAATACTCGAAGGATTTGACTTATCTTGTTTAGTTTAACTAAGGTCACAAATGTGAAAAAAAAATCTCTCTTTATGAAAAAATAATTTTGAATTTTTTAATATAGAAATTTAAAATTAAAACAAATACAGAGCTCTTAATTTTCCTTTTGTAAAAAGTACGGACAATAGAATTAAAGATGTGACTAACTTGTTGTCACTTACAAGATTTAATAGTTTGACAATATCCAGATGAACATTTCCATAAACTTGAATTGTTGAGACTAGTTTAAATGTTGGCAGACTATGAGCTTAAGTTTGAGGCTTTTAGACAAGTGCTAAATGTTTCAAGATGAAGTGCATTTTATTGCGCAACCCGTAGTGATCACGACACATGCTTGATCACTGAGAATACTAAATGTTGATAGATTGACGTAGCATTCAATAAATCCAATTTTTTGTTTTCAACCCATTCAAGCCCACAAATTGCCTAGGATTTTGTGCCTACCAAACCCAACTATAAAAGAAAAAAAATGCCAGAGGTATAAACTATCTTACAATTTTTTTTACAAGTTACTGATGTAATAAGTAATTATTAGTAAGTGAAAAAAATAATGTTAATGGTAGGTTGGTCACGTCAACATTTATAAAAATATATAAAATAATTAACTTTAGCATACTCATAAAACCTCAGGAATGTGAACAAATACTTTTCAACAGCTTTTTATTGCATCTAACTCTAGAATACAATTGAATCTTCTCATTAGCTCCTCAAATGTGAAGAGGATTATCACAATTACAAATCAAACTTCAGGGCACCAATCTTTCATATACCAAGCTAACAGGACCAACAGCACTTGAATATTAGCTGCCCTAGCCATTTAGGCTTGAATTATTTAATTACAGCTCCACACAAAAGCACAACACACATGTACAACATAAATATATAAACAATTTGCTTCTAAAGCCACCTTGTTGACTTGACTTATAGCGAACTGGCTAATTCAAGATTATCACAACTCTGGCATGTCTTTCAGCTGCAAGATTTTATCTTTGATTATTAATGATCAGAAAAATGAAATTTAACAGAAGAATCACTTGACATTGTTTCTTCTTGACATCCATGGTGTTGAGTAGAGCCTTGTCTATAAGCATTTTTGCATATATGAACTGAGTATAGAGCTTCGAGACAAGGACAAAGCTTCAGAGAGGAGAGAAAGGAAGCTTTATTGTTCGCCGTAATGACCTTTGCCATTCTGCTTCTGGATCTTTCTCAATAGCAACTTGTGTGAGAATGTAAGACATGGCCATTTGAGGTGCATCCTCGCCTAACAATTTCACCAGTACAGACAACTCTTCTCCAATAGGTACTGCATAAGTTTTACAAATGAGGTTATTGATTTTAAGACAAATGGGAGAAAAGAGAAAAACATACTTATGAGTTTAGCTTGAGAAATGAAAAGTTTCAACTATAGGTTTATTATGGCAAATCTAGGGGAAATTTTTTACTTCTGAAATCAAAATGATTTTATCTATGGACAATAATGGGAAAATTTCTCTTCTAATGCCCTTCTCTAGAAAAGAACAATTATACTTGCAATATTTAAGCTCTTGTAACATCCATCCATCCATCCCAAGATCAATCTGGTGTTTGATTCCACACCCATGAATTCTAGCAATTTCTCAAAGAAGAGTACAACATATTGAAAAATTTAGTAAGTTTTGCAGTATGCTGGATATAAGACCAATATTTCAATGAAACATTCTATGTAAGGCAATTATTTATATGAACATTATGTAAAAGAAGGCTTGGACTAGACCTCTAATACCCTGAAACTTGAAACTTGTTCAATGTGAATTTAAACTCACAAAAACACAGCAGAATGACATTAGGCAATATTTACAGTAATAATATAAAAATTCATAATGATAATTACATAATTATATTGTTCTACTTCTTGGATAACATGAAAAAGTTAACAGAAAAAGCACATTAGGAGAAAAATAAGAATACGAAATACGTACCTGTCAAGTTGAGATATGCAGAGCCAGTCTACCAGAACCCAGAGTTTATTTTGTACATGTACTTTGAAAATAAGTTGCTGATTGTGCAGGAAGGCTGAAGCCACGAACTCAGCAAATAGTATAGGAAATTGAACTGCAAATGAAGGGCATGATAACTAAACAACAAAGGTCTTTTAACTCTTTATGCACAGTCACTATCAATTTTGATGTTTTGAAACAATAACAAACAATTCAAATTTTGAATATTTAGATTTCTTTGCAACTGCCAAATGTTGTTCTTTTCTCAACAAAAAAAAAAAAAACGAATGTTGGTTGGCAAATAATTTTTTTTTTTTTCATTCAAACAGTGTGAAAAATAGCATTTCAGTCAAAAACACACAAAAAAAAAAGAGTAAAATAAAATAAAAATACAAATACAAATAAAAGAGAAGCAAATGAGAGTTGCAATTTCAATTTGAAGGAATCATTATAAGTTCAGAAGTACAAAAAAGTCAATGATAAAAGAATATATCCTTTTTTTAACTTCAATTCTCCTACCAAGAATGCTGGTGCTACAACTGCTTGGAAATTTAAATATAATAGAGGTCATGTATGATGTACCTTACTAGTGACGGCAAAAAAACAGAGGACATAATGGCAACAAAGGACGAAATTGGAGGCCAATCTTTCAAATCATCATCAATATAAAACTCACCCTATAATAGAAAATACCATTCTCCATGCTTGTAAGTTCTATCTCGAATTGTTTTAGTATGTTAATTACCCTTGTCTATGATTTGAATCATAGTATTATACCAACAGATTAATGTGGCAAAAGAAAGACAAAAGAAACCAAACATGTCAAATAAAGAGCCTAATACAGAATCAGATCAATATTTGAAGTACAAATCTGAGAACATTTGGTCACTGGACATACTAGTATGTAAAGTGGGAAGACTTACCTCCTAGGCAGTTCAGAATCTTGCTTGCATCTCCAATTGCTTGCTGAACTTTTTTGTCCTCAAAGTTAACACGTCAAGTGTGGCATGTTTCCTATAGATGGGATAGAGCTCCCATCCATACTACTCTTCTATTATGCTTTTCTAACAAAGAGCAAAGACATTTGCAATGTGTGAGCTCTTTTAAATTGCATTTGGAGATCAATTTAAGGATTTGATTCCCCACCTACCAATTCTAGCAAATTCACAATAAGTACACCATTCTGAATAATATACAAAATATTTTGTGTACTGGACGTAAATTGAGCTGAAAGGCAAACTGGTATTATTTGACAAAATTATACTAATTGTGTGAGATTGAGATAAATCAATTCACGATGTCTAAAAAAGCAGAGCTAGATATTCTTATATTGACAAAACAATATGGAAAAGGGAAGCTTTGACTAGACCTCTTAATCCCCAAGTAATTTGCAACTTGTTGACTATGATTTAAAACTTAGATAACCACATGGTGGAATGATGTTTGAACAATTGTTTTTCTTACCTATCAAAAAAAATGTTTAAACAATTTTATGGTAATAACATAGATATTCGAAAAAGTGATTATAAACACATATAAATCTATCGTTCCACATCTTAGATAAGGTGAAAAATAAAACAAAAAAGAAATAAAAATGCAAACTTTAAATGCTTGCCCAATGATGAGGAGAAAACAGAGGACATTAAAGCTAAAAACAGATGAAATTGGAGGTCAATCATTTAGATCATTATCACCGTGGAACACCACACTGGAGAACACAACACCATTCCCCATGCTTATAACTTCAGCCAAGGTCTGTGCCTAGCTTAATTAGCTTCATCTGTGATTTATATGATCAGTGACAACCATTCCGATAGAATAAGGTAGAGAAAGAATAAAACAAATAGTTGCATGACAGATAGAGAACCTATTAAGACATCAGGACAATATTTGAAGGACAAATTTGGAAAATTTGTTCCTTGGAAATATTTGTATGTAAAACAGGAAAACTTACTTCCAAGGTAGTTCAAAATCCTTGCTCGCATCCCCAAGTTGTCTCTGAACATCCCTTCTTTGTCCTTAGGGTCTGGTGGGTGGGCTTCAGGGATTATACAAGCATCACTAAACTAAAGAAGTTTGCAATGAAAAACATAATGTTTTAAATGATTAGAATAATATACTTTTAATCACAAAGGACAACAATGATAATGATCTAAAATAAATATAAGGCCTAGAGGCCTAATCTCTATTTCAAGAAGATATAACACGTTAAGAGGAATTTCAAAGCCTAAGCATTAAACTAGGGATGAGCATCATGAGCCATACACAAGCAATCCAAAGAGTACTTAGCAATGCTTTCTCTTTCTTTCTACTTTTTTATAAATTTTTGAGTGACTAGTTGTACAGACTATTTCCAACAGCAGAGTGTCAATTCCTACAGTGGACTTCACTACTAAGCATTAGATGTTGAAAACCCACTTAAAAACATTAGAATCAACAAAAACCAGCAATTTATTTAACTCCCATGCAAGATGAGGAGCATAAAAATAAGTATATAACCCAAAAAGTATAATTCCAATTCCTACAACAAAACAAAGATATCAAAGACTTTATGCAAAGGAGAAGCAACAAAAAGTACGGATTTAATAATCAAACAAACAAACTAAGAAAAAATATATCAACCACCATATCAGGGTTTTCTCTCTTAAGATAGATCTTGTGTCAGTGTCCAATACTCAAAATAAAAATCACAAGCATCTCTTGATTATTAGTTCCAAAGGGATTGAGATGGTTACTTAATCCAACAAATGAAGCCAAAGTATTTGTAACATCTGCATATCTACTGGTAATCCCTTCTCATACTTTGCACTCTCCCATGCTCTAAACAAGCCTCTGAAAAAAGCAAAAAGCACAAAATATTTACTTAGGAACTTGATAGATAGCAAGTACATAACCCTATAACATCAATACCAAATGATTAATAATTATAGGTTTGAGTTATGAGGGCACCCCGCTTTCTTCTTTAAAAAAAATTATTACCAGTTGAATGAAAAAAGGTTGAAGAACTAAACGATAAATGGAAGAATGAGTACAGTCATTAAAAAAATTAAATAGTTCGCTTTTCATATGTCACCATTTAAGATGGACTGCTATAGAAAACCAGATTACAGGTTAAGCTTGTTTATAGCATCTTTGAATGGATAACAGGGCTTCTTTTTTTTTTTTTATAAGCATTAGGGTTTTTGTACTTAAAGCCTTGCCCATTTCTCTTTCTCTATCTCTGAATTATCTGTTTCAGTCACTACCTACCTATCTTGGTTTTGAGTTTGCATAATGTGTACAATGAATGAGGCCAAATGAGAACAAAACATTTTGCATGATGTTCTGAATGAATAACGCAAAAACATTTCGGCAACCTTAAGGGTTGGAAATTAAAGTTATTGACCATGGATTAAAAAGCAGATGCAATAGCATGAAAAGAAGAACATAAAGTTACCTATATGTGAATTAGAATTGAACGGCCCAAAGAAAACAATTCTAATATGGCTTCATTGCCTTCTTCTTTTTTATTGAACATATTAGCTACTAATTGGGGTCTGTTCATTTTTGAATGCCATTCACAAATTGGGCAACTGCTGATGGGAAAAAACAAGAGAGGCATTTCTCAGCTCATCCCCTACACTCCTGGTGGTAACATTCCATTCTCCCCCACACTCCACACACCTTTGTACTAGATCCCCTAAATCTGTAACACTAAGCCAAGAAAACTAGCACACTAGATTTCATACCCTAAGACTTTGTTTTTGTTATGGTATTAGGTGATAAATGGGACTCACGTGTTTCGAGATGAAATTCTCATGAAACAGTCTCGTAAGATACTTTTCCAAAATATAGGGCACTAATGCACACAAATCAACACACATTCAATAGTCAATACATGAAAATGAAATCTTGACTCTTGAGAACCTGCTATACATTGATTCATACTTTGAATCCAATATGTCAATGTAGAAGTTGAGTTGCATCCCAAGCTTCGGAAACTGAAAGCATATCCTTTTAGATTGTACAAATGATATTAGTTAGTGTGTGGTCCATTCCCACCAAGATTTTTGGGTTGATCCCTATCTCAAGTGAGATTCCACTTGTTTGACTAGTAAACCATATTGGGCTGTAATATTGGCAAATAATATACTATTACTTCCAAATGAGTTAGGATTGTCACAAAAAATGAGGAAGAAATGTCACAACAAGAATATATCTTATCATAAAATACTAAAACCTCAAAATTTCTTTCTCATATACACAAATGTAGGTACTTGAGAAGAGTATTAGAAAAATTCATGATTTAAATCAAAATTAGAGAAAATTTATGTAAATTATGCCAACAAAATTTTTCATTAATCACCAACTAAGGAAGAAAATCATTCAAGGCAAAAGCGTCAAAGGTATATATGAGTGGTCAATATTGTTTTGCAGGAAATAATCTCATCAAACATTGAAGATGAATGCATTAGAGGAATAATAATACTAACACCTCTCATTTTCAACTCTTCTTATGGTTGATGGAAACATCATCCCAAATTGATAAGATAGTACCATTATGATCATTATGAGCAACACTCTAGAAATTATTAGCTTTGGATCCAAAATTTTCATTAATGGTCTCAACAATTAAAACGTAAAACAAAAAATCCCTCAAGCCTTTATCATACGAATGGCACATACTAATATATACTGCATTATATCATCTTATTGATTTTAAGAAATAAATCAGACTGCATAAAGAGAACTTCGCACCCAATTCCCCCACTAAACAAGACCATAATTGAGCTTAATATATACGCGGTACTTGGACAAGGCTATGCTTGTGCTGATCTGCCCTCCCAATGAGGAATTTTCCAATTCCATGCTTGCTTGAATAAATTTACTATTTTTGGGATATAAAACAATGTCTTCAAACTTGTCTAAATTGAACCAAGCGCGTAGCGAGTCAACAGATCAATATAAAATGTTTGATGGCATGTAAACACAATCAGCCATCATAATGAATGGTATGCAGAAACTAGAGCTTGATCATGAATTATAGGATCACCTATACACAATCTTAAATCTTCACTTAGAAGTTGGTCCATATGCTTGTCTATTCTCTTGTTTTTTCATTTATTATTTTTAATTATTTTCTTGGTTGTACATCACATAAAAAGTCTTGGTGTGCCAAACTAGTGGGCAGGCAAAAAAGTAGAAAGATTATTTAAGATGTGGGCAGAACATATTTCCTTGTTCAATTATATATAATGAAGAATATTTAACAAGTAAAAAGATCTCCATTGTGCAATACCTCTTGCATTCCTTATGGATATCTCAATTTTCTTCCTTGATCTATGTCTGCTACAAACTCTTCCTTCACCTTCATCTAATACACTAGACACTCTTAGAGGCACATCTCTATCAGTTGAGAAACCAACTGGCAAATTAGTTTCGGCAAATGGTGATTTCTCGGCCGGAGTTTCCCTGCTGGAGATAATGCCTTTTGCTTTGCCATATGGTTAAACAAGTTCTCAACTCCCACAGTTGTTTGGATGGCAAACAAGATGAACCTGTTGATGAAAGACGTTCAGTGCATTTTATTCTGAGATGCATCCTTGCCTAACAATTTTCAAAAGTATAGACAATTCGTCTCCAATAGGCTTAGACTGCATAAGTTTTACAAATGAGGTCATTGAATTAAGACGAAGGGGAGAAAACAGAAAACATACTTATGAGTAAAGCCTGAGAAACGAAAAGTTTCAGCTATAGGTTTATTATTGTGGATCAAATGGAAATTTTATTACTTTTGGAAACATAATGATTTTATCAATGGGCAAACTTCTCTTCGAGAAAAGAACAATCATACTTGCAATGATTAAGCTTTTCTAATCTCCATCCATCCCAAGATCAATCTGGTGATTGATTCCCCACCCATGAATTCTAGGCTTCTAGTAACTTTTTGATAAAGTGTACAATATATTAAAAATTTTAGAAAGTTCTTTTCTATACCGAATAAAAGACCATTATTTCAATGAAACATTCTATGTAAGACAATTATTTATAGGACAAAGTATAGCAATGAAACTAGTTCTAGCCTATAGCTACAACCTTATTTAATAAAATAAACCTTACTACGTATTTTGAAAATCTAATTATTGAATTGCATGTTCTTTACGCTCTTAATATACAAGCCAAATTTTGTATCAATGAGATATTATTTATTATATGATCTATAAGCTTATATTTTATGCATGATTTTAAACTACAAAAATTTGCAATTTAAACAATTTATTGATGACATGGTTATTGGTCTTTAATTTTCTAGAAATTTTGTAAGCAAGAAGGATATAAGAAGATGTAATATAATGGTGAATTTGTAAAAATGCAACTTCAAAAAAAAGATAATTGGCAAGGTTGCAGCATAAGGCTACCAATTTCGTAGCTAAATTTTGTCCATTATGGACATTATGTAAAAGAAGGCTTGGACTAGACCTCTAATCCCCAATAAGTTGCAACTCGTTCACTATGTATTTAAACTCACATAAACACAGCAGAATAACATTGAGCAATATTTATAGTAATGATATAAAATTCGTAATGATAATTACATAATTATACTGTTCTACTTCTCAGATAATATGGAAAGGCTAACAGAAAAGAACATTATGAAAAAATTAAGACTTACTAGGTACCTGTCGAGATGAGATATGCGGTACCAGTCTACCAAAACCCAGAGCTTATTTGGTTCACGTATTTGGAAAATAAGTTGCTAACTGTGCAGGAAGGCTGAAGCCACGAACTCAGGAAATAGAATAGGCAATTGAACTGCGAAGAAAGACAACTAACAAAGATCTTTAACTCTTCATGCACAGTCACCATCAATTTTAATGTTTTGAAACAATAGCAAGCAATTTAAAATTTTGATTTTTAGATTTCTTTGCAAATACCAAATGTTGTTCTTCTCAAAAAATAAAAATAAAAAACAAAAACAAATGTTGGTTGTTGAACGAAATTTATTTTTCATCACATCGGTGTGAAAAAAAATCATTTCAGAGTCAAAAACACAAAAAGAAAAAAGAAAAAAATAAGAAAAAAGAGAAGCAAATGAGAGTTGCAATTTCAATTTGAAGGTACTATTATATGTTAAGTACAAAAATAGTTTACTTCAATTCTCCTACCAAGAACACTGATGCTACAACTGCTTGGAAATTTTATTATAATAGAGGTCATATTAGTCTACAAACCTTCTTGATGATGGGCAGAAAACAGAGAGCATAACGGCTAAAAAGGACAACATTGGAGGCCAATCTATCAAATCATCATCAATATAAAACCCACTGCTATAGTGGACAACACCATTATCCATGCTTGTAAGTTCTATCATGAGTTGTTTTACTATGTTAATTACCCGTCTAAGATTTGAATTATAGTGTCATACCAACAGATTAATGCAGCAAAAGAAACCAAAAAATTGCATGTCAAATAAAGAATCTAATACAAAATCAGATCAATATTTGAAGTACTCAGATCAATATTAGTATGTAAAGTGGGAATACTAGGCAGTTTAGAATCCTTGATTGCATCTCCAATTGCTCGCTGAACTTCCTATTTCTGTCCTCAAAGCTACCACGTATAGTGTGGATTGATTCCTATGGCTGGGATAGAGCTCCCTTCTAAACTACTCTTCTATTACGCTTTTCTAGAAAAGCGCAAAGACACTTGCAACATGTAAGCTCTTTTAAACTGCATTTGGAGATCAATCTTAAGGATTTGATACCCCAGCTACCAATTCTAGCAACTTCACAATAAGTAAACCATTCTCAATAATATACAAAATATTTTGTGTACTGGATGTAAGCCCATTATTGTAATGTAACATTATATGGACTTGAGCCGAAAGGCAAACTGGCATTATTTGACAAAATTTTACTAATTGTGTTAGATTGAGATAAATCAATTCACGATGTCGATAAAAGAAGAGATAGATATTCTTAAATTGACAAAACAATATGGAAAAGGGAAGCTTTAACTAGGCCGCTTAATCCCCTGTAATTTGCAACTTGTTGACTATGATTTAAAACTTAGATAACCACACAGTGGAATGATTTTTGATCAATTTTTTCTTTTCTTTTTTCTGACCTATCAAAAAAAAAATTGAACAATTTTATGGTAATAATATAGAAATTCGAAAAAGAGATTACAAACACATACAAATCTATTGTTCTACATTTTAGATAACATGAAAAATCTATCAAAAAAGAAATAAGAAAAGAAGAATAAAAATGCAAACCTTGAATGTAAGTCTAATGATGAGGAGAAAACAGAGGACATTAAAGCTACAACAGATGAAATTGGAGGCCAATCGTTCATATCATCATCACTGTGGAACACCACACTGTAGCGCACAACACCACTCTCCATGCTTATAACTTCAACCACGGACTGTGCCTAGCTTAATTAGCAACATCTGTGATTTATATGAGAAGTGAGAACCATAGCAATAAATTAAGGTAGAAACCGATAGAATAAACTAAATAGTTGCATGCCAGATAGAGAACCTATTAAAGCATCAGAGCAATATTCGAAGGACAAATTTGGGAAATTTGTTCCTTGGAAATATTTGTATGGAAAACAGGAAAACTTACGTCCACAGTAGTTTAAAATCCTCGCACGCGTCCCCAAGTTGTCGCTGAAGATCCTTTCTCTGTCGTCGGGATCTGGTGGCTGGGATACAGGGTAACAAGCATCACTAAAAGTAAGAAGCTTGCAAAGAAAAATGTAATGTTTTAAATGATTAGAATAATATACTTTTAATCACAATGGGCAACAATGATAATGATCTAAAATAAATGTAAGGCCTAGAGGCCTAACCTCTATTCCAAAGAGATATAATGCGTTAAGAGGAATTTTAAGTCTAAGCATTAAACTACAAATGAGCATCATGAGCCATACACAAGCAATCCAAAGAGTAGTTAGCAATGCTTTCTCTTTCTTTTTTCATTTTATAAATTTTCGGGTGACTAGTCGTACAAACTATTCCCGACAGCAGAATGTCAATTCCTACAGTGGACTTCACTACTATGCATTAGATGTTGAAAACCCACTTACAAACATTATAATCAACAAAAACCAGAAACTTATTCATCTCCTTTGCAAGATGAGGAGCATAAAAATAAGCCAAAAAATATAATTCAATTCCTACAGCATAATAGAGCTATTAAAGACTTTATGCAAAGGAGAAGCAACAAAAAGTATGGATTTGAAAATCAAACAAACAAAATAGAAATTAAGAGAAAAATATATACAGGTGGCCAAAGGAATTGTGATGGTCAATTAATCCAACAAATGAAGCCAAAGGTATTTGTAACATCTACATATCTACAGGTGGCCACCTCTCATACTTTGCACTCTCCCATGCCCATGAAACATTTAAGCTTCTACACAAGCAAAAAGCACGAAATATTTACTTAGGAACTTGATATATAGCAAGTACACAACCCTATAACATCAAGACTAGATGATTAACAAGTATAGGTCTGAGATATGGGGGAAACCCACTTTCTTCTTAAAAAAAAAATTATTACCAGTTGAATGAAAAAAGGTTTCCAAAACTAAATGATAAATGAAGACTGAGTAGGGCTATTTGTAACATCTACATATCTACAGGTTAAACTTGTTTGCCCAGGGCTTTTTTTTTATAAACAATGGGGTTTTTGTACTTAAAGCCTTTCCCATTTCTCTTTCTCTATCTCTAAATTATATATTTCACTCACTATCTTAGTTTTGAGTTTGCATAACGTTTACAATGAATGAGGCCAAATGAGAACAAAACATTTTGCATGATGTTCTGAATGGATAAGACCAAAACATTCCTGCAACCTTAAGGGTTGGAAATAAAAGTTATTGACCATGGATTAAAAAGCAAACGCAATAGCATCAAAAGAAGAACATAAAGTTACCTATATGTGAATTAGAATTGAACGGCCCAAAGATAACAATTACAATACGGCTTCATTCCCTTCTTCTTTTTTGTTGATCATATAACATATTATTTACTAATTGGGGTCTGTCCATTTTTTAATTCATTCCAAAATTGGGCAACCGCTGACAGGAAAAAAGAAGAGACGCATTTCTCAGCTCATCCCTTCCACTCCTGGTGTTAACATTCCATTCTCCCCCATGCTCTACACACCTTAGTACTAGATCTCCTAAATCTGTAACACTAAGCCAAGAAAATTAGCACGCTAGATTTCGTACCCAAAAAAAATAACTGTAGAAATTACATAAGTCGAAAATTGGACAATTAGCTAGCTCACCATTCATCAGCCACCATATAATATGGATTACTTAGGAGATGGTCGTGATACACTTCCTTGCTGTAGAATGAACTGATAAAGGAGTATCTTCTGTAGTGCTTTCTAAAATGTGCATCCATGAGTGACATTTTGCTTCATCACAAAATGTACTTCCCCAAATCTGATGTTTGGTAGAAATAAGGCCAAAAGAGATCTAGACATTCAGCATGATGTTTTTATAGGTGGAGAAAATTATAAGTAGAAACAGAAAGATGGTTAAGTAGAAATATCGAGATATGCCATACAATAGAAGAGTACATAATCCAAGGTATTTTGTCTCCTCTTCTTGCCAGAATCCCTGATGGTCACCTTGTGCACTTCACACCCTTCCATGTAACGAAATAGTTCAAACTCTAAGTGAAGAAATAAGAATACAATATTACTTTATAAATAGATAACTAGCAAGTACCTAACCCTATAACTTGATAACTAACAAAAAAAATTTAAAACTTTGAATGTCCCTCTCTTACTTCTTTATGGTAGTATTACTTGTAGAATTGTTATACTCAATGCACAAAAATCACATTGTGGAGGGAACTTACCATTGCACCATGATCTGACTTCTAGTATTACTCATAGAATGAAGAAACAATAATTTTCTAGCATTGATAAATAAAGAGAAAAGTATATGTACAAATGTTACTAGCATCTTTCAACTCATAACAGAGCTTTCTACAACAAGCCCCATGATATGATGTTAAGATTGAATGAGGGCCAAAGAGAGATTTTTCACATGGAACAATAAACATATGCTGAAACAAATTAGAAAATAAAAAATAAAAAAATAGAAATAACAGAGTAACCTATACAAGAAACAATCTTCTCCTCTCCACTTTTTATGGTGCCCTTCTCAAAATGGGCAACTATGGATTGCAACAAATAGCAAGTATTTATCAAATTTTCCCACTCTTCCCCATCTTCATTGACAAGAAACACATCACTTACACTAGAAATCTATGTTCATCCGGATTCAAGCATTTAAAGTTGTAACATCAAAGCCTGAAGATTAGCAACTATACATTCAAGCCCCCAAAATTAAGGATAGAAGGTTGCATAAGTTGTAGATTAGCAACTATTCATTCAGTCTGGGTTCTTTCTAAAAAATAATAATAAAAATTCTTCTTTAACATTCACACATTCTAGTAATGTTGCAAATAGTGGGCCTAATAGATAGAATCATTGGTGATGGAGTCGGTTCTGAGTTTGGCCTAAATTTGACAAAGTTGCTAGTAATTTCTTTGGTGGGAGTTTTTGAGAGATAATTAAAATGATTGATTGATGTTTCAGCCAAATGACAGAAGCAGCAGAAGAGGAAGAAGTTACCATTTATTGGTTCAAACTTGCTCACACACTGATTTCAAGATTTCATCAACATGCCCTTAAGAAAACCATTGTTGACAGTGTCGTTATGAGTTTTGCCAGAATTTGATAATATTACGGAAGGTCATCATTTATTCCCCTGAAATCAAGAAAATGAGCAAGACCCATATAAATATTAAAAAGCAAATGAAATAGAAAGAGGATGAAATAAGTAGGAAAAAGTTACCCTTTATTGGATCAGACTTGCAATTCCGCATCAGCAGAGGACGATTCAAAATCCGAATCCGAATCCCAATCCAAATCCCTAAAGAAAACCATGAGTTATTTGAGATTAGTGTACCGAAATCAAGGAAATGAGCGAGACCCATATAAATATTAAACCGCAAATGAAATAGAAAGAGGTAGGCATTTGAATTTAGTTGTTTACTTTTAAATTCAAATGAGTTAATATTTGGTGACTCTGTTCATCTGATTAGTCTATCTAAAATTCCAGCCTTTTATTTTTTTTTAAAAATTATTTGTGAAATTTTAGTAAACCCATCAAGCAATTTTGGATACATCACAATATAGCTTAATCTAAGCAACAACAATAAACCATGCTAATTCAAATTTATGTGAATATGTTAAATTTCATAAATCTACGCTGTTAGTAATTTACTTTCCGTGAGAATTTAAACCAGAAAATGAGCATATTTAATGGATAGTATTTGTTTTCAAAATAAAAGAAGAAGAAGCAGAACTAGTTACCGTAATTTGATGATTGGGATGTGAGAAATGTTGTCCCAATCCTCTCCTGTCTCTCTTCGGCAACGTTTCGTAATAATTGGACAGCCTTCGATCTCCAATTCCTGCAATGGAGTTGTACGCAGGAAATCCGGCAACGACTTTAACTTTTCGCAGTATTCAATTGTCAACTTTTGAAGACGTGGCATTATAGTAATACAGTCTTCGTCTTCTTTTCCTCCTTCTCTCGTTCCTCCAATCCATTCTTCCCACTCGCCCAAGCAAAAGAAATGGAGATATTTCAAATTTGGGAATATTTTTATGTCTTCTTTCTTGTTTTCAGATTCTATTCCCAAAAATTCAACTCCCACTTTTTTCAAACTCCCCGCACACGATATAATTAATGATTCGAGGCGCGGAATCTTCCCCAAAGGAGGCAAACTCATTAACTCTATGGCGGATATGAGATGAAGCTCTTTCAAATTGGTCAAAGACGCCAACAACCTAGGAGACATTGTGATGCCCAAGTAATTCGTAATGTGTAACTTCTCCAAGTCTTGAGGTAGCTCTAACGCATTTAAAATTAACACGTTACTCTCAATTCTTCTATCATTCGGAGTACTGGCAATCATCGTATCAGGCCCTTTATTAAAATTTAGAGTCAAATAACGAAGGTGGATCAAATTTTTTAATTCTTCAAATTTAAATCCTTTGCAATCCTCATCATTTATGAGGCATCCTAATGTTTTAAGAGAAGTCAATCTTCCAATTTCTCTTGGAATCACTAAATCACCCCCAGTAAGAAGTCTTAAATTAATTAATTTACTTATCCCTTGCGGTAATATTATAAGCTGAGAAGGCCAAACTTGCCTAAGCCTCAAAAATTGTAAATTGCATAGATTGCCTATAGTTTCAGGCAATACACATTTGGCAAAAGAAAAAGCCTCTTTACAAAAATAAACATCGAGATACCTTAGATGTATTAAATTTCCTATTGTATCCGGAAGTTTCATTGCGAAATTCAAAGTTAATACCCGTAAACGGCTAAAATTTTGGACTAAATTGGACGTGTTATAATCACTATGACTAAAAAAGATGACAGTGCGTAGATTTTTGGATCTATCAGTAGATGGAGGAAATTGGGATCCGGTTGAATATCCCAAATGACGAGCTTTAGTAATTGACTGTGCAAAGTCATGCACTATATCATGCATTTTGTAACCTGTGAGCCATTCATATTCCCTGTATTCTTGGAAGAAAGCGCGAATGGCTAAATTTTCAAAGTATTCTCGTGCCATGATTTCCACCTCCATATTTCCCTTCGACTCGACAAATCCGTGTACTATCCACATGTATACCAAATCTTCAACATCAAAGACATGATCTTTCGGAAAGACAGCACAATACGAGAAACACCGTTTCAGTGGTGATGACAAATCATAATAACTCAGTAACAACGGTGCAAAAAGACCTCTTTCAACATCTTCTAATTCCCACAAATTGTTATTCAAAACATTCTTCCATTCTTCTTTACTTTTCTTAAAGCGCATGAGACTCCCTAGAGTCTTGGCAGCAAGGGGCAAACCTTTGCACTTCTTTGATATTTGTCTGCCAAAGTCTTCTAGTTCCTCACGTTGCTGAGGATCCTTATCAAAAAATGCTATTTTACTAAACACCAACCAACAATCTTCCTCAGACAATTCGTTCAACTTGATCGTATTTGCACTTTCCATCATCTTTGCAACTTGGTCTTTACGTGTGGTGACTAGAATTCTACTACCTTGGGAACCACAACTTTTAAGTGCATCTCTAAATGGCTTCCACATTGAAAAGTCTTCGGACCACACATCATCAAAGATAAGAAAAAACTTCTTTCCCCGAACTCTATCACAAATTCTATCCAATAGACTTTGCAAAGAAGTCAAGTTGGAGGATTGACGTTCAATAGATTCAAGGATTTCTTTGGCAACTTTGCACTGATCGAAAGGTTCCGAAACACAAGCCCACCCTTTTATCTCAAAACGGGCTTGCACCTTCTGATCATTGTAGGCTAATTGGGCAATAGTAGTTTTTCCAATACCACCCATGCCCACCAGAGAGATGACATGGGGGTGTTTTTCTTTTTCAGTACCCTTGCCCAATAGAATGCTCACCAGATCATTCTTAACCTTATCACGACCAAGAATTTCAGACACATCTACATAAGAAGTAGTCTTTGGTCTCTCAACTACTTCTTCAATGGCGCTACTAAATTCAAACCCGTACATCTCCTTCTCTTTGTTAATCTGATCTAATTTTTCGTTAAGATCTTTTATCTTATGAGCAATATCACGATGCTGAAAAAGATTAGGAACTGAGATGAGGGGCCATACCTTCCTCTTCTTAGCAGTACTAGTTTCAGCGTTTTCTTCTTCTTCGAATTCTTTTTGTTGTTTCTCAATCTCTGCTTTGATCATGACAGTGTTCCACTCATCCAACACGTTGTCGATCTCGTCCGATACGCCTTCGAGCTTATCTACCCAAAGCTTCACAGCTTCCTCCTTCAGCTGCCTCTTCTCAGCATCATTGAGCACTGCCTGAATGGTACGGAATTTGGTTTGAAGCTTTTGGACTTCTTCCTTCACAGTTACAGTCAACTTGAACTCCGAAGAAATTAAAGAACCAAGCCGCTCCACGATTGCAGAAAGTAGAGCACCAGCCATACTTTGGAAATGGAATTTCTCTGGATAACACAAGACAATAGAAGAGTCTGTGAAAGAGTTCGTACGTAGATGGTGAAATGGTTGATTATTGAGGAGAAACGAAATAGCAAATACTCTAGCTGATCAAAGTGCATGCACAATAAAGTTGAGGGCCCACGTTTTGATATCTACATCACCAGTTCACATGGAAATTCATTCTATAATCTATAAAGCAGAATCAAATAAATTGGAATCTACTCTTTAATCTTAAAAGTAGAGCCAGCTCTATCATCAACGAAGTATGGTCCTCAGGCCACGCTGGAATCCACTCTATAATCTAAGAAGCAAAGCCTGCTCAACTTGAGTTTATTTTATAATCTAGCTATTTATGTACGGCTGAGATTAATAGTGCAAAAAGCTACTTTTTAATCTAGACTATTGATTAATAAAAAGTGAAAACTAAAAAGGTAAAAAAAAAATTTAAAAAAAAAAAAACGGATCCAAATCAACGATGTCTAGACACGCTGAAATCCACCAGTCTTGTACATCCCCAAACGTTCGCACTGGAATCCACTCTATTCTCTAAGAGGGCGTTTGGATTCACGTCCAGCCCACGTACACGTTTTGGAGACTTTTTTTTTTTTTTTTAAGCAGCCGCACATATTGACTTTCAGTTATGAACAGTATACAAAATTACTGTTTATGAGTCCATAAATTTCACTTTTTAGCAACTTTTTCATTAAAAATGGGTCTTACAATACTATTCACACATTTAAAAATTAATTTGCTACAGTGTTTTCAATTTTCAGTTTCAGCAAAATAAATTCTATCCAAACAGACCCTTATCTCAACTAAAATTCTCCCTATAATCTCAAAAGAAGAGGCAGCTCTCAAAAGCAGAGCTAATTCACCCTGATCTATTTATATTCTATTTAATCCATCCCAACGCACAAGGTGGAGTGAATTTCTCCGCCAATTTACAAAGTGAACTTTTTAAATTTTTCTGTTTACCAAAACCCAAAAAAAAAAAAAAATCAAATTTCTAGTCCCAATTGAGTGTCGACCAAGATGAAACGGAAAAGAAAAAGAAAAGGGAAATGTTTCATTAAGAGAAATCCTTTAAATGATATATAAAAAATAATGTTATTTAATATAAATTAAAAAATGTAATAATTAAATTACATATTTTTTATACTTTTGACACACATATAATTTATTTAGTTTAGATGTTATTTATCATTGAATTAATAAATTTATTTTTTATAAAAAATTTGAAATTTAATTTTTATTCTTTATTTTTTTAAAATTTTACAAGTACAAAAATATAAAAAAATATACAATTCAATAATTAAATTTTTAAAATTTACTTAAAATAAAAAAAATATAAATGGAATTTGAAGAATTTTTTTACTAATTGTAAAAATTTGTATGATTTTAAATTAATCTATTATTATTTATTTTTCTAAAAATTATACGTTATTTATTATTATACATGCTGTGCTATACACTATAATATACCCTTTATCTCACGACGTGATTTCAATTATAAAGCGGTGTTGTTGTCCGACTTGTCCTATAGGGAAGGTCACCTGCTGGTTTGGTTGGTCACTTGGCCCAGATAATATAACTTTGCTTTTGTGTCACTCACTAGCTCTTTTTTAGCATATTAATATATTTGCCTTTTTTTTATCCCAAAATATATATATATATATATATATATATATATATATGCCTTTTTTGCTTAACGAGTGAATGGATAGGAAGTTTGATGGTCAAACAGTTCAGGACAATCTTTTGTTCAAAAGGTGCTTGTTAGTTCATAGCAAGAAGTAAAGTTTCGGGCCTGTTTGTTAGGAGGATAGAAAAGTGAGTATATAGAAAATAAAAAGAAAATAGAAAAATGAGAGGATAGAAAAAATTTTAATTTTTTATTTATTTTTATTTGATTGAGAGGATGAAAAAGTAAAGGAATAGAAAATTTTTTATTTAAGTTGAAAATAAAGTTTGTATAAATTTACTACTTTTAAATAAAACAAAAAGTATTACATTATATATATTTTTTAATTTTGTATAGATAAAAGTGGATATTTTTAAAAATAACATAAAAAAATCATTTAAAGTTGTTTTCTTAAAATAAAAAACTAAAAAAAAAAGTAAAAATTGTGGAATTATAAAACATGAATAGTGTGTATTGTACAATTTTCATGTTAGAAATATTATAGTTGGAGAGGCTCAAACCTATTATAGGTTTATATACTTGTAAAACAAACATAGGTAGACGGTGAAAGAGTACGTAGGTAGATGGTGAAATTGTTGATTATTGAGGAGAAACGAAACAGCAAATACTCTAGCCGATCAAGGTGCATGCAATAATGAAGTTGAGGGCCCACGTTTTGATATCTACATCACCAGTTCACATTGAAATTCATTCTATAATCTAAAAAGCAGAGCCAGCTAAATTGGAATCTACTCTTTAATCTTAAAAGTACAGCCAGCTCTCTCATCAACGAAGTATGGTCCTCAGGCCACACTGGAATCCACTCTATAATCTAAAAAGTAGAGGCAGCTCAACTGGAATCCACCTATAATCCAAAAAGTTGAGTACGAGTCCGTTTGGATAGAACTTATTTTGTTGAAATTGAAAACTGAAAATACTGTAGTAAAATAATTTTTAAATGTGTAAATAGTACCGTGGAACCTATTTTTAATGAAAAAATTGTTAAAAAATAAAATTTGTGGGACTCATGAACAGTGCATTTGTGCACTATTCATGTCTGGAAAGTCAAACCTTGCGGCTGCTGGGTAAAAAAAAGAAAAAAAAAAAAGAAGCAAAACGATGGACGTGGACGCAGCTGCTGGATCCAAACGCACACTAAGGGTCCGTTTGGATAGAACTTATAGCTGAAAACTGAAAACACTGTAGCAAAATAATTTTAAAATGTGTAAATAGTACCGCGAGACCCATTTTTAATGAAAAAGTTGCTGAAAAGTGAAAATTGTGGATCCGTGAACAGTGCACGAATGCACTGTTCACAGGAGATTGGGTCAACACTTGCGGCTGGAGGAAAAAAAAAAAAAAAAACCTGAAAACGCAGACGCAGAATAATTGCAATCCAAACGCCCTCTAAGCTGTTATCAATGTGAGTCTGCTTATTTCTTTTTCCTATTTAGCATACATGATTAATTTTGTTATTTTATTTTATTATTTAAGTTATTTGTGTTACAATTTATAACTTTTATTGCACTTTTTAATTCCATTCTTGAAACTCATTGTAATATTTTAATTCTCTTTTACCTTTATTTATTGTTTTAACTAACTTTTATATTTATTTACTATTTTAACAAAATATATTCAGTTTTATCACAATTTTAAATTGTGTTTACCGGTAACAACTTTATTTAACTTTTGTCTTTTTTATACCTTTATTTTATTTTTTCAACTTTATAAATACTATTTATTTTTATTAATTTTTTTATATCAATCATCATTTTTTTGCTGCTCACATCTCATCACAAGCAAATTATACCACAAATGGTGCGACTATACGGCACCAGCATAACTTGTACCAGTAGCATAACTTCAAGTGAAGTGAATTTCTCCACTTATTTACAAAGTAATGAACTTTTTAAAGTTCTAGTAGTAGTGGAGTGTTGGCCAAGATGAATTAGCAAAAGGAAAATGTTTCTTCACAGACTCTTCTAACTCTCTGTCCTTTTATTAAATTTTAAAAATTTATCGTTAGTTGTTTATACTCTTAACACCCAAAATTTTTTATTTAAATTGAATGTTATTTATCATTGAATCAATAAACATATTTTTTATGCAAAATTTTAAACTACAAAAATTTAAGTTTCAAATTTTTAATTGATAATATAGCTATTAATTTTTTATTTTCTTAAAATCTCACAAGAATGTAAGATATAATATTAACATTCCATGCAATCTAATAATTAAATTTTTAAAATTCATATATAATAAAAAAATATAGATAAAGTTTGAAATGTTTATCAATAATTATAAAAATTTGTTTGATTTTGAATACAGTAATATCAGTTCCTAGCAACTCCTTAATTGCAAAGAAATAAAACTCATACAACTACCATCCACGGCTCTTATACCAGTATCTACCTAGAGAGAGCACAGCAGTAATATAGAAGCATAAACAATGATAAAATAGATGATAAAGAAGAAAACAACAAAATAGATATATTCAAAATAAGTTAAAATGGAGTATGGAAAATGAAAACAGAAACTGTAAATCTTACTTGAATAAAACTTCTGTCTTTTGATTGAAACTAAAATCTTCTGTCTTTGATGCAAACAATCTTACGTTTTCGGAGTCTATCATTTTAAAGACGAACTAAACCACGGTTAGTCTTCAAAAGTAACCCGAGTAGATAAAGTTAACTTAAGTTAATCTGTCGGCAAAAACTTGTAAAACAATGTGGAGAATACTGTTGATGAGTCTTTTAAAAAGTAACTTTTGGGCAGCTGTTATCAACGGAGCATGAGTCTGACATGTGCTTGTGGTGCCCATTAATTTATTTATTTTTTTGTCTTTTTATAGTTTTATTTAATTTTTTTAACATTATAAGTGCTATTGGTGTTTTTTTTTTTAACTTTATCTGACTTTTTTTTATTTATTTGTCTATTTTAAACCTGGTTAACATTTTCTTTATTTTTCTTTATTTTTTTAATATTTGTGAGACATGTTGTATTTTTCTAATATTATTTATGGATATTATTATACTATTTAGCTAACCTTTTTTTAAAAAAAAGTCTACAATTTCAACTAAATAAGCGGTTCAAAAATCTAAATCATATGTCTTTAATTCACACTCATCTATTTTCGAAGTGAATTTCTCTGCTCATTTACAATGCACAAGGAGAATTTCTCCACTTATTTACAATGTATTGAACTTTTTAAAGTTCGAGTACTGCTGAAGGGTCGACCATGGTGAAGAGAAAATAAAAAGGTTTCTTTTTTGAAGACAAACTCTTCTAATTTTCTCTGTATCTTTTAATTTAGTGTAAATTTTAATTGTTGGATTGTACATTTTTTTTAAGTTTTTAATACACATAAATTTTTTCTCAAATTAGATGTTATTTATCATTTAATCAATAAACTTATTTTTTATACAAAATTTTAATTTACAAAAATTTAAACATTTGACAAATGATATAGTTATTGATCTTTTTTATTTTCTTGAAATTTTCAAGCAAGGAAGATATAATAAGAACATCTAATCCAATTGTTATATTTTCAAAATTCACCTATAATAAAAAGATATAGAGAAAGTTTGAAGAATTTTTCACTAATTGTGAAAAATTGTATGATTTTAAATTAATTATTTACAACTTATTTTTCTCAAAATTATACCTTAATTATTTTTGTATACACTGTGTTATATATTGCCATACACACTCTATCTCACAACATAATTTCAATTATAAAGCTAAATGGATTTCAATTATAATTGTTGCTAGTGATAATACACTAAAATATAATAAAATCACACAAAATTAAACATTAGAGCAAAACAATAATTGGAGATGTATAATATAGAAAAAAAAAATTGGATTGAGGTGCAACCAAGGATAAAGCTAGGACTTGGAGTTAGGAGGGAGAGTGGTTGTTCAGATATATTTTTAAAAAATTCCTTAAACAATTAGCAATATATACGTGTGTGTGTGTGCGCGCGCGCATTTGTCTGGTGTGTTTGGATGACATGATTTGGGCATTTGGATTTGGATTAGGGTGAATAAAGTCCAAATTGTTTGGAAAGTTTAAAAAGGATTAAGTATTTAGATTTAACAAATCCACCAAGAGTTTTAAAGGGGTAATTACACTAAACCAACTTGTGGTTTGACTCGAAATCACTTTGCCTACCCGTGGTTTAAAAAGTGTCACTTTACCCACCTGAGGTATGTTCCGTTTGTTTTTCATAACCCACCTCTGTTAAAATCAAGGGTAAATAGTATTTTTGCTCAAATTTTATGTCTCTCTTCTCCCAAAACAAAAAATAACATAAAAATGCAAGAGAAACAAGAACAAAATTGACGGTTTTGTGAAAATTAACCATATCTGCACTCATCTTCTTTCTATCTTTCTTTTTTTTTATCAGAGCTTTTTCTTAGACAAATTGAGTGGTAAGATATGTTACCTTCTCTCTGCAAGGGACCAGCATTACATGCATTTTCATACATTTTTTCATGCACACGTATTTCAAAAAAATACAAACAACATTACTCAAACTCCTCTTCCAAACGGACCATTTATTCCTCCAATTATATTATTTCATCATTATTTTGAGTTTGGAGTTATGAAAACATAAACCAAAAACTATACCAAACCACTCTAAATTTAATGGGCTCCACGTTTTTTATGTTTTGAGCGGTGAATTTTGAGTTACATCGTTCAAAACAACTCAAACCAAACACTTTCTTGTTATCTTTACAATAAATTTGCCAACTTTTAATTAAAATATTAAGGGGCTGTTTGGTGGAGTAGTTTGATATAAGATTTTTGTAGTTTTTTTAAATTTATGTGGATAAAAAAGTGTGTGAAAAAATTGTGTAAAATTATTTAAAATGTAAAAATGTGAGTTTAAAATGATTAACAAATAGGCCCTAAAAGTTTGACGAAGAGATTTTTGGTTTCCATCAAAGCTTTTGAGATTTTGCAATGTGAAAGTTTGACCGCACCGTCGATATGGTTCTTAAGAGTGTAATGTATAGAGTGTAACTGGTACCTAGAAGGTTCAAAAAGTAATTAGCTACAGTTCACAAAGAAAGCAAGACCATGCTTAAGTCTACTCTTCCTTGCAAATAATCAGAGGTTTCTTGGAAGAAGGCTGTTGCAGTTTCTTTTTATCAAAATTGTGAATTTTATTATTACTTTTTATAAAGTTTTTAAATTAATTTATGGTAGTGAAAATTATTTTTGAGGATGTTTTATTTTGTTGGGATCTGACAATTGTGATGAAAAGTAAAATCTATAGCACTCAAATTTTGTTTGTTTAATTTGTTATCAAAATCAAGCTTAACACAAAGCTCAAAATTTTTTTTTTCAAACTTGAATTTTTTTTTTAATTCTTAGTTGAAATTAAACTTGTTCAAGAGCTTTGTTACGTCCATTAAACTTTGTTTAACATAACATAACTTTTACTCATAGTTATTGCATAAGGGCAGCATAATAGTCATCGTAATTTTTATTCAAAATTTTCTCTTCAAATTTAAAATTACACCTATTAATTAATCAAAAAAAAATATAACTTTTAAATTAGATTCACAAATAACCAAATAAAAAAATGGAAAAACAAAAACAATCTCTCTCTCTCTCTCTCTCTCTCTCTCTCTCTCTCTCTCTCTATATATATATATATATATATATTTATATATATTTATATTTAATGTTGTTATACTTTTGTTGCGCCAACTCATTCGTCATGCCATATATTATTTTTTAGATTGTGGTTTGTTATTACGTTTCTTTCATTTCCCATCGCAAAGTCTTCTCCCTCGATTTTATAGTTTTAATTGAATTTTGGTTTGGGTTAGTACTTTTTTTTTAAAATAGGAATTTGATTTTTTTTTTTTTGAGAAACACACAAACACATATAGGGGAAAATGGATGAGATAAGAGAATACACTCACACGCTAACACCAAAATTGCATGCGGCAGTTAGTGTCGTGAAGCAAGTGATAAACCCCTTCTCAATATCACATCTTACCGGTGTAGGACGACTCAAAAACACTGAGTATATTTTTTTCTAAGAAAAACACACACACACATACACACACACACACACATATATATAGGGGAAGGGAGATGAGATAAGGAAATAGGAATTTGAGTTTATATTAAAACACAATTTACATAATTATGAATTTGAATATCCCTACCAATTGTTTGAGTAATAAATTATTATAAAATCTATCTTTTATTTCTTTAGTTTCATTTTATTTTTGGTTAAGATAATATTATAATTTTATGATGAGTTTTGATTTCCATGATAATCTCCTTATTCTTTATTAGGTGATAAACTTGAATAATAAATTTGAAACTTATAATGCTTAGTTATATATTAGGAAAATATAATGCACTATAATAGAAGTTAGAAAAATATGATTCATCTTAAAAGGATATTAATCAAACACAAAAAATAATAAAATTATATATTTGTAGAGATAAAAAGATATAAAAAAAAATACTTGTAGAAATTATTTTATAAAAATATAAACAATACTTAAAGTAAATGTTATTTTTTATATATGATACCACGTTACCTAATATATTTATATATTCAAATAATTGTAGTAAACGTTGTATTATACAAAATAATACCCTAAAAGAACTCTACTAGTAATTAGGAAATAAAAAATATTACAAAAATATTTTGTATTTTAAATTAGGTCTTCCTTAACAGTTATAGTTAACGTGAACTGTGAAGAAATGAACCAAGCCGCTCCACGATAGCAGGAAATAAAGCAGCAGCCATACTTTGGAAATGAAAATTTACTATGAAAGAGTACGTAGGAAGACGGTGAAATGAATAAGGAGAACCCAAATAGCAAATAGTGTAGCTGCACAAAGTGCATGCAATAATGAAGTTGAGGGCCACGTTCTGATGTCTTAAAAGGAAGGCCAGCTCTAGTCAATCAATGAATTAGTCCACATTGGTTCACACTAGAATCCACTCTATAATCTAAAAAGCAAAGTCAGCTCAACTGGAATTCACCTATAATCCAAAAAGCAGGGCCAGCTGTTATCAACGAAGGATGAGTCTGACGTGGGCTTATTTCTTTTTGCTTATTTAGTTTTGGGTTGTGTTTACCGTTAACAACTTTTTTTTTTTTTTTAATTTTTTTTTCTTTTTATACCTTTATTTTATTTTTTCAGTTTTATAAATACTGTGGAGTGCTTATTAATATTTTTCTTTACTTTTTAGGTTTTTTTAATATTATTTATGAGTTATATTATAATTTTTTTAGTATTATTTATAAGTTTTATTGTACTATTCAATTAATTTTTAAATTAATTTTTTAATAATTTTTTTTAATTTCAATTAAATAAGTTAATTGACTCAAAGTCTGAACCATATATCATTAGTTCCCACTGATCTATTAACAAAGTGAATTTCTCCACTTATTTACAAGGAAAAAGTTTCTCTCCAAACTAGTTTGGAGATAAATCTTTCAAATTTATCAAATATTTTTATATTGAGTGTGAAATTTAAAAATCTAACTGTTGGATTGCATGTTCTTATTATATTATTCATGCTTGTAAAATTTCAAGAAAATCAAAAATCAATTGCTATGTATTTCAAGTTTTTGTCATCTAAAATTGTGTATAAAAAATAAGTTTATTGATCAAATAGTAAATAAAATCCGATTTGAACGAAATTTAATATGTATTAAGAATATAAGGAACATGAAATTCGATGGTTAGATTTTTAAAATTCACATATAATAAAAAGATATATAATAAGTTTGAAAAATTTCCCTCCAAACTAGTTTAGAGAAAAACTTTGTTCTATTTGACAAGGTGAATTTCTCTCTTATATACAAAATAATGAACACTTCAACCCATCGACAAGTAAAATGAATTCAAATCTTACACTGATGCATGGGACCCTAACTAATAGACATTACAAGTAATGGAAATACCATTAATTTATTGTCGGTAAGAAAAACTGGAGTGATCTTGTTATTGTTCACAGTTGGGATTTTAAAATTTTCCTCCAATTATATTATTCCATCATTAATGGGAAATTTTCTCTTTTTCTTTCCCTAATAAATCAGTGATCCTCATTTGAAAAAGTCATCACCTCTTAGTAATGTTTATAGAGATAATAAGCCTAAATTCACGCATTCGAAAATGCAAAACATGCAAATTGTAAATTGAAAGATTTGATCACTTACTCGGGAATTATAAGTTATAATAAATAATATCTTTGATTTGACACCACCTCCATGTATCTGACCCATTTCAACTCTAATTTATATTAGGTTCAGAGAGGTGGGTGAGATGAGTTAAGGAGGTCGTATTGGAGTTGTAATGGCTCTGGAGAAAATCAGAAGAAAAGGTGGGTGGGATGAGTAAATGAGGTGGCTGGAGTTGTAATGGCTCTAGAGAAAAATCAGAATAGAAAAAGCTTGCAACTGAGCTTGGATTTGACAAGTCACTGACTTGGGCCCCACATACTTGCATCTAATTAACATGCCACCCAATCTCATATCTTGCAAATCGGAAATAGCCTCAGAACTGAACTCAGTTTCCGTTTTACTCACTCAAAATTTTGAGTTTGGAGTCATGAAAACATAACTCTAAAACTAGACTAAACGACTCTAAATTTAGTAAGCCCTACGTTTTTTAAGCTTTTTTTTTTTTTTTAAAGAAATAAACAAACGTTATCATCACAATAAATTTGCCAACTTTCAATTAAAATATTAAGGTTCTATTTGGTGGTAAAGTTCAAACTTATATTTTTTACATTTTAAACAACTTTATATAATTTTTTTTATTTATACTTATTTAAAAAAACTATAAAAATCTTGTCTATCAAACAACCCCTAACAGTTTTACAAAAAAAACTATTGGTTTCCAACAAAGCATTTGAGATTTTACATTGTGAAAGTTTGACCGCAATAATTGCCAATAATTGCCAGTATGGTTCTTAGAAAGTTTAAAGAGTTATTTCCATAATATTGTTACGAGTAAACATTTAGTCAAGCTGTGGCGTAAAACTATGGTTTTGTACTAGCCAATAAGAGGCTCTCATTAATGATAAAAAATATTATTTTTACTGTTTGGTTAGAGAAGAAAAATAAAATATAAAGAAAGTTTGAAGGGCTTTTTACTAATTGTGAAAATTTATATGGTTTTAAATTAATTGTCTACTATTTGGAAATGGAAATTTGCTGGATAACACAAGACAACAAAAGAGTCAGTGAAAGAGTACGTAGGTAATTGGCGAAACGGTTGATTACTGAAGAGACCCCAAATAGCAAATAGTCTAGCTGCATAAAGTGCTAGCAATAATGAAGTTGAGGGCCCACGTTTTGATATCTCAAAAGCAAGGTCATCTCTGGTCAATCAAATGAATAAGTACACACTGTATATCACCGGTTTACACTGTAATCCACTCTATAATCTCAAAAGTAGAGCAAGCTGTCATCAACGAATTGTAAAATTGGTCGGGATTATTTTTATTAATTTATTTTATAATTTAACTTATTTTTATTATTATTTATAATTTTTTTTACATTTTTTAAAATTATTTATGAGTTTCATTATATTATTTTAACTAATTTTTATTTTTATTTATAATATTTTAAGTAAAAAAATTTAATTTTATCAAAATATGTGAATTTCCAAGAAGACACTAAGCCCAATACCACATTTAATTTCACAACGTGACACTCGGTGAAATCATAATCCACGTACACCCACATCACTTATAAGACTTTCACCAAAATAATTGAAGCCCCACCCAACCAATAAGTGAAAAAAGCAATGGAATCCACTATCCCAAAAGCCTGAGGACTGAGGGTCTACTTTCGTCAATGGAGTCCACGCGTGGGCCGCATTATCAGACCACAATTCCCGCTCACACTCACACTGATCCGAGCTTTTCATCAACCCACCAACAAGTAATATGAATTTCCACACATTTACACTCACCGTAAGGCATGGGACCCTAGCGAAAAGACATAAGTTTAAAACCCTATAATGGAAATACCATTAATTTCTTGCCGGTGAGAAAAACTTGGGAGATCCATTTATTTTTCACAGCTGAGATTTTAAAATTTTCCTCCACTAATAGTGTTCCATCATTAATGGGAAATTTTCTCTTCTCTGGCCCTAATAAAAGAAAATAACTATAAATTATTTTTATTCCTCCAATTATATCATTTAATCATTATTTAGAGTTTGGAGTTATGAAAACATAAACCTAAACTAGACCAAACACTTCTAAATTTAATGGGCTCCAGGTTTTTTTAGTTGTTGAGGGATGAATTTTGAGTTACATCATTAAAAACAACTCAAATCAAACACTTTCTGGTTATCTTTACAATAATTTTGCCAACTTTTAATTAAAATATTAAGGGCTGGTAAAAGAGTTTTAGTAACGTTATTTGAGTATTTTTGGTATATGTGTGAATGAAAAAATGTAAAAATGTAGACAATGTTGTTTAAAATGAAAAAATGTGTGCTAGTACTTGAATACCAAACAAGGCCTAAAAGTTTGACAAAAAGATTCTTAGTTTCCATCAAAGCTTTTGAGATTCTGCAATATGAAAGTTTGTCGATATGATTCTTAGAAAGTTCAAAAATTTACTTCCATAGTATTGTTGCAATGTAAAGAGAGTAACTGGTACCTAGAAGGTTCAAAAAGTAATTGGCCACAGTTCACACAGAAAGCAAGACTGTGCTAAGTCTCCTTTTCCTTGCAAATAATCAGAGGTCTCTTGGAAGAAAGCTGTTGCTCTCTAGAAGAACTCTACTAGTAATTACGAAATAAAAAAGATTACAACAATATTTTAAATTTTAAAATTTTAAATTAGGTCTTCCTTAACGGTTACAGTCAACGTGAACTGTGAAGAAATGAATAAACCAAGCCGCTCCAGGATAGCAGAAAATAGAGCAGCAGCCATACTTTAGAAATGGAAATTTGCTGTGAAAGAGTACTTAGGAAGATGGTAAAATGAATAAGGAAAACCCAAATAGCACAAAGTGCATGCAATAATGAAGGTGAGGGCCCATGTTCTGATGTCTCAAAAGGAAAAGTCTACATTGTACATCACCAGTTCACAATCCACTCTATAATCTAAAAAGTAGAGCCAGCTCAACTGGAATCCACCTATAATCCAAAAAGTTGAGCAAGCTGTTATCAACAAAGGATGAGTCTGCTTATTTCTTTTTCCTATCTAGTATACATGATTAATTTTGTTATTTTATTTTATCGTTTAAGTTATTTGTGCTGCAATTTACACCTTTTATTATATTTTTTAATACTATTTATAAATCTCATTATATTATTTTAATTCACTTTTATCTTTATTTACAATTTTAACTCATTTTCATATTTATCTACTATTTTAACAAAATATATTCAGTTTTATCAAAATAAACCGATCCTAAACAATTTTGAATTGTGTTTACCGGTAACAACTTTATTTACTTTTTGTCTTTTTTATACCTTTATTATATTTTTTCAACTTTATAAATACTATTTATTTTTATTAATATTTTTTATATCAATCATCATTTTTTTGATGCTCACATCTCATCACAAGCGAATTATACCACAAATGGTGAGACTATACGGCACCAGCATAACTTGTACCAGTAGCATAACTTCAAGTGAAGTGAATTTCTCCACTTATTTACAAAGTAATGAACTTTTTAAAGTTCTAGTAGTAGTGGAGTGTTCGCCAAGATGAATTAGCAAAAGGAAAACGTTTCTTCACAGACTCTTCTAACTCTCTATCCTTTTATTAAATTTTAAAAATTTATCGTTAGTTGTTTATACTCTTAACACCCAAAAATTTTTATTTAAATTGAATGTTATTTATCATTGAATCAATAAACATATTTTTTATGAAAAATTTTAAACCACAAAAATTTAAGTTTTAAATATTTAACTGATAATATAGCTATTAATTTTTAATTTCTTAAAATCTCACAAGAATGTAAGATATAATATTAACATTCAATGCAATCTAATAATTAAATTTTTAAAATTCATATATAATAAAAAAAAATAGAGAAAGTTTGAAATATTTTTCAGTTTGATTTTGAATACAGTAATATCAGTTCCTAGTAACTCCTTAATTGCAAAGAAATAAAACTCATACAACTACTATCCATGGCTCTTATACCAGTATCAACATAGAGTGACCACAACAGTAATATAGAAGCATAAACAATGATAAAATAGATGATAAACAAGAAAACAACAAAATAGATATATTCAAAATAAGTTAAAATGGAGTATGGAAAATGAAAACAGAAACTATAAAATCTTACTTGAATAAAACTTCTGCTTTTTGATTAAAACTGAAATCTTCTGTCTTCGATGCAAACAATCTTCTGTTTTCGGAGTCTATCCTTTTAAAGATGAACTAAACCATGGTTAGTCTTCAAAAGTAACCCGAGTAGGTAAAGTTAACCTAAGTTAATCTGTTGGCAAAAACTTGTAAAACAATGTGGAGAATACTATTGATGAGTCTTTTAAAAAGTACAAAGGATGAGTCTGACATGTGCTTGTGGTGCCCGTTAAATTTTTTTTTTTTTTTTGTCTTTTTATAGTTTTATTTTATTTTTTTAACATTATAAGTGCTGTTGGTGTTTTTTTTAAAAACTTTTTCTGACTTTTTTTTTTATTTGTCTTTTTTACACCTGGTTAACATTTTCTTTTATTTTCTTTATTTTTTTAATATTTGTAAGACATGTTGTATTTTTCTGATATTATTATACTATTTAGCTAACTTTTTATATATATATATATATAATTTCAGCTAAATAAGCGGTTCAAAAATCTAAATCATACGTCTTTAGTTCACACTCATCTATTTTCGAAGTGAATTTCTCTACTCATTTATAATGCACAAGGAGAATTTCTCCACTTATTTACAATGCATTGAACTTTTTAAAGTTCGAGTACTACTGAAGGGTCGGCCATGGTGAAGAGAAAATGAAAAGGTTTCTTTTTTGAAGACAAACTCTTCTAATTTTCTATATATCTTTTAATTTAGTGTAAATTTTAATTGTTGGATTGTACTTTTTTTTTTAAATTTTTAATACACATAAATTTTTTCTCAAATTAGATGTTATTTATCATTTAATCAATAAATTTATTTTTTATACAAAATTGTAAATTGAAGATTTGATCACTTACTCGTGAATTATAAGTTATAATAAGCAATATCTTTGATTTGACACCATCTCCATGTATCTGACCCATTTCTACTCTAATTTATTTTAGGTTCAGAGAGGTGGGTGAGAGGAGTTAAGGAGGTCGTATTGGAGTTGTAGTGGCTCTAGAGAAAATCAGAAGAGGAGTTGGGTGAGATGAGTAAATGAGGTCGCTGGAGTTGTAATGGCTCTAGAGAAAATCAGAAGAGGTGGGTGGGATGAGTAAATGAGGTGGATGGAGTTGTAATGGCTCTAGAGAAAAATCAGAGGGAGGGGTGGCTGTCTGTACTTTTAGAGAACCTGTGAAATTGGAGGTAAACCCAAAAATAGAAAAAGCTTGCAACTGAGCTTGGATTTGACAAGTCACTGACTTGGGCCCCACATACTTGCATCTAATTGACTTGCCATCCAAACTCATATCTTACAAATCGGAAACAGCCTCAGAACTGAACTCAGTTTCCGTTTTACTCACTCAAAATTTTGAGTTTGGAGTCATGAAAACATAACTCTAAAACTAGACTAAACAACTCTAAATTTAGTAGGCCCTACGTTTTTTAAGCTTTTTTTTTTATTTTTTATTTTTTATTTTAAGAAATAAACAAACGTTATCATCACAATAAATTTGCCAACTTTCAATTAAAATATTAAGGGTTTATTTGATGTTAGAGTTCAAATTTATATTTTTTACATTTTAAATAACTTTATACACTTTTTTACACATTTTTTTACTCATACTTATTTCAAAAAACTATAAAAATCCTATCTATCAAACAACCCCTGACAGTTTTACAAAAAAACTTTTGGTTTCCGACAAAGCTTTTAAGATTTTACAATGTGAAAGTTTGACCACAATAACCGCCAGTATAGTTCTTAGAAAGTTCAAAGAGTTATTTTCATAATATTGTTAGAGTAAATATTTGGTCTGGCGTAAAACCATGGTTTTATGCCAGCTAATAAGAAGCTCTCATTAATGATGAAAAATGTTGTATTTTACTGTTTGGTTAGAGAAGAAAAATAGAATATAAAGAAAGTTTGTAGGGTTTTTTACTAATTGTGAAAATTTGTATGGTTTTAAATTAATTGTTTACTATTTATTTTTATCAGAATTATAAATTATTTAAATTAATTGTTTACTATTTATTTTAAATTAATTTGTATGGTTTTAAATTAATTGTCTACTATTTGGAAATGGAAATTTGCTGGATAACACAAGACAACAGAAGATTCGGTGAAAGAGTACGTAGGTAGATGGTGAAACGGTTGATGACTGAAGAGAAACCAAATAGCAAATAGTCTAGCTGCATAAAGTGCTAGCAATAATGAAGTTGAGGCCCACGTTTTGATATCTCAAAAGCAAGGTCATCTCTGGTCAATCAAATGAATAAGTCCACACTGTATATCACCGGCTTACACTGTAATCCACTCTATAATCTCAAAACTAGAGCAAGCTGTCATCAACGAATTGTAAAATTGGTCAGAATTATTTTTATTAATTTATTTTATAATTTAACTTATTTTTGTTATTATATATAAAATTTTTTACATTTTTTAAAATTATTTATAAGTTTCATTATATTATCTTAACTAAATTTTATTTTTATTTATAATATTTTAAGTAAAAAAATTTAATTTTATCAAAATATGTGAATTTCCAAGAAGACACTAAGGGTGCGTTTGTTTCAACGGTAAAGTAATTCTGGAAAATATTTTCAGGAAAAGAGAATATTTTCGGGAAAAGAAAATATTTTTAGATGTTTGGTGGCATTTTAAAAAAAACTTTGGAAAATATTTTCAAGTGTTTGGTAACATTCTGAAAATGCAAAATTTTTATTGATTTTTCACATTTTCTCAACCATTTTCTCACATCCCAAACAAATTTTATAATAAAACGTTAAAATCTACCAACTTCTGCACAAACAAAAATCAAATCACCGGCCAAATCTAAACTGAGAGAGGGATGTGAGACAGGGAGGAGGAAGAGTGAGATCGCCGGCGCGGGTGTCTCGCCGGCACGATCAAGCGTCGATCTCGCCAGGCGCGAGCTCGACGGCGCGATCTCGCGCCGTCGAGCTCGCGCAGGGCGAGATCGACGCGCGACTCATGCCGTCGATCTCGCGCATCGCGCCTCGATCTCGCCCGGCGCGAGCTCGACGGCGCGAGATTGCGCCTCGATCTCGCCCGGCGCGAGCTCGACGGCGCGAGATCGCACGTCGATCTCGCCCGGCGCGAGCTCGACCGCGCGAGATCGCGCCTCGATCTCGCCGGGACTGGGTTCGACGAACCGAGACTCGCCGGCGTGGGTTGGGGCGCGACTCGCCGGCGCGGGTGGGGCGCGAGATCGCCGGCGTGACTCGCTCTCTCTACTCTCTCTTCGTGCTCTCTCTCTCTCTCTTCGTGCTGTCTCAATTTTCTGGAAAATTGCCATTTGAAGGTAAAATACAAATGGAAACGAATTTCCGGGTCAGAGGAGCAAATTTTCCGTTTGACCGTTCTTATTTTCCGTTTGACTGAATTTTCAGTCCGTGCCAAACGACGGAAAACGCGGAAAATCATTTCCTGAAATCGTTTTCCGTCGAAACAAACGCACCCTAAGCCCAATACCACATTTATTTCACAATTATATAATGTGACACTCGGCGAAATTATAATCCACGTACACCAACATCAGTTATAAGACTTTCACCAAAATAATTGAAGCCCCACCTAACCAATAAGTGAAAAAAGCAATGGAACCCACTATCTCAAAAGCCTGAGGACTGAGGGCCTACTTTAGTCAATGGAGTCCACGCGTGGGCCACATTATCAGTCCACAATTCACGCTCACACTCACACTGATCCAAGCTTTTCATCAACCCACCAACAAGTAATATGAATTTCCACACATTTACACTCACCCTAAGGCATGGGACCCTAGCGAAAAGACATAAGTTTAAAACCCTATAATGGAAATACCATTAATTTCTTGTTGGTAAAGTAATGAACATTTTAAAGTTCTAGTAGTAGTGGAGTGTTCGCCAAGATGAATTAGCAAAAGGAAAATGTTTCTTCACAGACTCTTCTAACTCTGTGTCATTTTATTAAATTTTAAAAATTTATCGTTAGTTGTTTATACTCTTAACATCCAAAATTTTTTATTTAAATTAAATGTTATTTATCATTGAATCAATAAACATATTTTTTATGAAAAATTGTAAACTACAAAAATTTAAGTTTTAAATATTTAACTGATAATATAGCTATTAATTTTTAATTTCTTAAAATCTCACAAAAATGTAAGATATAATATTAACATTCAATGCAATCTAATAATTAAATTTTTAAAATTCATATATAATAAAAAAAATATAAAAAAAGTTTGAAATGTTTTTCAGTTTGATTTTTGAATACAGTAATATCAGTTCCAAGTAACTCCTTAATTGCAAAGAAATAAAACTCATACAACTACTATCCATGGCTCTTATAACAGTATCAACATAGAGTGAGCACAACAGTGATATAGAAGCATAAACAATGATAAAATAGATGGTAAACAAGAAAACAACAAAATAGATATATTCAAAATAAGTTAAAATGGAGTATGGAAAATGAAAACAGAAACTGTAAAATCTTACTTGAATAAAACTTCTGTCTTTTGATTGAAACTGAAATCTTCTGTCTATGATGCAAACAATCCTACGTTTTCGGAGTCTATCATTTTAAAGACGAACTAAACCACGATTAGTCTTCAAAAGTAATCCGAGTAGGTAAAGTTAACCAAAGTTAATTTGTCGGCAAATACTTGTAAAACAATGGGGAGAATACTGTTGATGAGTCTTTTAAAAAGTAACTTTTGGGCAGCTGTTATAAACGAAGGATGAGTCTGACATGTGCTTGTGGTGCCCGTTAATTTTTTTTTTTTTTTTTGTCTTTTTAAAGTTTTATTTTATTTTTTTAACAATATAAGTGCTGTTTGGTGTTTTTTTTTATAACTTTTTCTGACTTTTTTTTTATTTGTCTTTTTTACACCGGGTAAACATTTTTTTTTTATTTTCTTTAATTTTTTAATATTTGTGAGTTGTGTTGTATTTTTCTGGTATTATTTATGGATCCTATTATACTATTTAACTCTTTTTTTTTAATTTTTTTTTTACAATTTCAGCTAAATAAGCAGTTCAAAAATCTAAACCATATGTCTTTAGTTTACACTCATCTATTTTCAAAGTGAATTTCTCTGCTCATTTACAATGCACAAGGAGAATTTCTCCACTTATTTACAATGCAATGAACTTTTTAAAGTTCGAGTACTACTGAAGGGTCGACCATGGTGAAGAGAAAATGAAAAGGTTTCTTTTTTGAAGACAAATTCTTCTAACCCTCTATATATCTTTCAATTTAGTGTAAATTTTAAAATTTTAATTGTTAAATTGTACATTTTTTAAAAGTTTTTAATGCAAATAAATTTTTTCTCAAATTAGATGTTATTTATCATTTAATCAATAAAATTATTTTTATACAAAATTTTAATTTACAAAAATTTAAATATTTGACTGATGATATAGTCATTGATTTTTTTTTTCTTGAAATTTTGAAGCAAGGAATATATAATAAGAACATCTAATCCAATTGTTAGATTTTCAAAATTCACATATAATAAAAAGATATAGAGAAAGTTTGAAGAATTTTTCACTAATTGTGAAAAATAGTATGATTTTAAATTAATTATTTACAACTTATTTTTCTCAAAATTATACCTTAATTTTTTTTGTATACACTGTGTTATATATTGCCATACACACTCTATCTCACAAAATTATTTCAATTATAAAGCTAAATGGATTTTAATTATAATTGTTGCTAGTGATAATACACTAAAATATAATAAAATTACACAAAATTAAACATTAGAGCAAAACAATAATTGGAGATGTATAATATAGAAAAAAAAAATGCACAAAAACAAAATTGGATTGAGGTGCAACCAAGGATGAAGCTAGGACTTGGAGTTAGGGAGAGAGTGGTTGTTCAGATATATTTTTAAAAATTTCCTTAAACAATTAGCAATATATATATATATATGTGTGTGTGTGTGTGTGTATGTATTTGTTTGGTGTGTTTGGATGACATGATTTGGGCATTTGGATTTGGATTAGGGTGAATAAAGTCCAAATTGTTTGGAAAGTTTAAAAAGGGTTAAGTATTTAGATTTAACAAATCTACCAAGAATTTTAAAGGAGTAATACATTAAACCCACTTGTGGTTTGACTCGAAATCACTTTGCCTATCCGTGGTTTAAAAAGTGTCACTTTACCCACCTAAAGTATGTTCCATTTGTTTTCCGTAACCCACCTCTGTTAAAATCAGGGGTAAATAGGTATTTTTGCTCAAATTTTATGTCTCTCTCCTCCTAAAACAAAAAATAGCATAAAAATGCAAGAGAAACAAAATCAAAATTGAGGGTTTTGTGAAAATTAACCAGCACCCATCTTCATTTTGTCTTTCTTTTTTTCTATCAAAGTTTTTTCTTACACAAATTGAGTGGTAAGAAATGTTACCTTCTCTTTGCAAAAGACCAGCATTACATGCATTTTCATACATTTTTTCACGCACATGTATTTCAAAAAAGTACAAACAATATTACTCAAACTTCTCTACCAAACAGACCCATTATTCCTCCAATTATATTATTTCATCATTATTTTGAGTTTGGAGTTATGAAAACATAACCCAAAAACTATACCAAACAACTCTAAATTTAATAGGCTCCACGTTTTTTTATGTTTTGAGCAATGAATTTTGAGTTACATCATTCAAAACAACTCAAATCAAACACTTTCTTATTATCTTTACAATAAATTTGCCAACTTTTAATTAAAATATTAAGGGTTGTTTGATAGAGTAGTTTGAGATGAGATTTTTGTATTTTTTTTTTTAAATTTATGTGGGTGAAAAGGTGTGTGAAAAAAGTGTGTAAAGCTGTTTAGAATGTAAAAATGTGAGTGTGAGATAGTTAACAAACAAGCCCTAAAAGTTTGACGAAGAGATTTTTGGTTTCCATCAAAGCTTTTGAGATTTTGCAATATGAAATTTTGACCGTCAATATGGTTCTTAGAGTGTAATGTAAAGAGTGTAACTGGTACCTAGAAGGTTCAAAAAGCAATTAGTTACAGTTCACAAAGAAAGCAAGACCATGCTTAAGTCTCCTTTTCCTTGCAAATAATCAAAGGTTTCTTGGAAAGAGGCTGTTGCAGTCTTTTTTCTTTTTTTTTTTTATCAAAATTGTGAATTTTATTATTACTTTTTATAAAGTTTTTAAATCAATTTATGGTAGTGAAAATTATTTTTGAGGATGTTTTATTTTGTTGGGATCTGACAATTGTGATGAAAAGTAAAATCTATAGCACTCAAATTTTGTTATCAAAATCAAGCTTAACACAAAGCTCAATTTTTATTTTCAAACTTGAATTTTTTTTTTTTAATTCTTAGTTGAAATTAAACTTGTTCAAGAGCTTTGTTACGTCCATTAAAGTTTATTTAACATAACATAACTTTTACTCATGGTTATTGCATAAGAGCAGCATAATAGTCATCGTAATTTTTATTCAAAATTTTATCTTTAAATTTAAAATTACACCTATTAAATAATCACAAAAAATATAACTTTTAAATTAGATTCACAAATAACCAAATAAAAAAAATGGAAAAACAAAAACAATCTCTCTCTCTCTCTCTCATGTTGTTATACTTTTGTTGTTATACATTTATTCATAATGTTGTTATACTTTTGTTGCACCAACTCATTCGTCATGCCATATATTATTTTTTAGATTGTGGTTTGTTATTATGTTTCTTTCATTTCTCATCACAGAGTCTTCTCTCTCGATTTTATAGTTTTAACACACACATATACAGGAGAAGAGGGATGAGATAAGGGAATACACTTACACGCTATCACCAAAACTGCATGCGGCGGTTAGTGTCGTGAAGCAAGTGATAAACCCCTTCTCAATATCACACCTTAACAATGTGGGACGACTCAATAACACTGAGTATCTTTTTTTTTAAGAAACACACCCATACACACATATAGGGGAAGGAGGATGAGATAAGGGAATAGGAATTTGAGTTTATATTAAAACACAATCTACATAATTATGAATTTGAATATCCCTACCAATTGTTTGAGTAATAAATTATTATAAAATCTATCTTTTATTTCTTTAGTTTCATTTTATTTTTGGTTAAGATAATATTATATATATTTATGATGAGTTTTGATTTCCATGATAATCTCCTTATTCTTTATTAGGTGATAAACTTGAATAATAAATTTGAAACTTATAAAGCTTAGTTATATATTAGGAAAGTATAATGCACTATAATAGAAGTTAGGAAAATATGATTCATCTTAAAAGAATATTAATCAAACACACAAAAAATAATAAAATTATATATTTGTAGAGATAAAAAGATATAAAAAAAATACTTGTAGAAATTATTTTATAAAAATATAAACAATACTAAAGTTTATTTTTTATATATGATACTACGTTACCTAATATATTTATATATTCAACTAATTGTAGTAAACGTTGTATTATACAAAATAATACCCTAAAAGAACTCTACTAGTAATTAGGAAATAAAAAATATTACAAAAATATTTTGTATTTTAAATTAGGTCTTCCTTAACAGTTACAGTTAACGTGAACTGTGAAGAAATGAATGAACCAAGCCGCTCCACGATAGCAGGAAATAAAGCAGCGGCCATACTTTGGAAATGAAAATTAACTATGAAAGAGTACGTAGGAAGACGGTGAAATGAATAAGGAGAACCCAAATAGCAAATAGTGCAGCTGCACAAAGTGCATGCAATAATGAAGCTGAGGGCCCACGTTCTGATGTCTTAAAAGGAAGGCCAGCTCTAGTCAATCAATGAATAAGTCCACATTGGTTCACACTAGAGTCCAGTCTATAGTCTAAAAAGCAGAGGCAGCTCAACTGGAATCCACCTATAATCCAAAAAGCAGGATAACAGCTGATGAGTCTGACGTGAGCTTATTTCTTTTTGCTTATTTTTAGTTTTGGGTTGTGTTTACCGTTAACAATTTTTTTTTTTTTTCTTTTCATATCTTTATTTTATTTTTTCAGTTTTATAAATACTGAGAAGTACTTATTAACATTTTTCTTTATTTTTTAGGTTTTTTTTTATACTATTTATGAGTTATATTATAATTTTTTAGTATTATTTATAAGTTTTATTGTACTAAATTAATTAATTTATTTAATTTTTAATAATTTATTTTTAATTTTAACTAAATAAGCTGTTCTCAAATTGACTCAAAATTTGAACATATATCATTCGTTTACACTGATCTATTTACAAAGTGAATTTCTCTACTTATTTACAATGCACAAGGTGAATTTCTCCCTTATTTACAAAATAATGAACAGCTTCAACCCATCGACAAGTAAAATGAATTCAAATCTTACACTGGTGCATGGGACCCTAACTAAAAGACATTACAAGTAATGTCTTTTAGTTAAATTATTGGCAGTTGTTTATGTTTTTAACATTTATAAAATTTTATTTAAATTAAATATTATTTATTATTAAATCAATAAATTTATTTTTTATTTAAAATTTTAAATATTTAATTGATAATATAATTATTATAATAAATTTTTATTTTCTTAAAATCTTACAAGTATCTAAAATATAATAAGTACAATTAATTTAAGATCTATTTGAAATTTCATTATTTTGTACAGAGCTGGTCTTTTCTTCAACCCACCGACAATTAAAATGAATTCAAATCTTACACTGATGCATGGGACCCTAACTAAAGGACATTACAAGTAATGGAAATACCATTAATTTATTGTCGGTAAGAAAAACTGGGGTGATCATGTTATTGTTTACACTTGGGATTTTAAAATTTTCCTCCAATTATATTATTCCATCATTAATGGGAAATTTTCTCTTTTTCTTTCCCTAATAAATCAGTGATCCTCATTGAAAAAGTCATCACCTCTTAGTAATGTTTATAGAGATAATAAGCCTAAATTCACGCATTCGAAAATGCAAAACATGCAAATTGTAAATTGAAGATTTGATCACTTACTCGTGAATTATAAGTTATAATAAACAATATCTTTGATTTGACACCACCTCCATGAATCTGACCCATTTCTACTCTAATTTATTTTAGGTTCAGAGAGGTTGGTGAGATGAGTTAAGGAGGCCGTATTGGAGTTGGAGAAAAATCAGAGGGAGGAGTGGCTGTCTGTACTTTTAGAGAACCTGTGAAATTGGAGGTAAACCCAAAAATTAAAAAAGCTTGCAACTGAGCTTGGATTTGACAAGTCACTGACTTGGGCCCCACATACTTGCATCTAATTAACATGCCATCCAAACTCATATCTTACAAATCGGAAACAGCCTCAGAACTGAACTCAGTTTCCGTTTTACTCTCTCAAAATTTTGAGTTTGGAGTCATGAAAACATAACTCTAAAACTAGACTAAACAACTCTAAATTAAGTAAGCCCTACGTTTTTTAAGCTTTTTTTTTTTTTTTAAAGAAATAAACAAACGTTATCATCACAATAAATTTGCCAACTTTCAATTAAAATATTAAGGGTCTATTTGTTGTTTACATTTTAAACAACTTTATATACCTTTTTATATATTTTTTTATTCATACTTATTTTAAAAAACTATAAAAATCCTGTCCATCAAACAACTCCTAACAGTTTTACAAAAAACCTATTGGTTTCCAACAAAGCTTTTGAGATTTTACAATGTGAAAGTTTGACCGTAATAACCGCCAGTATGGTTTTTAGAAAGTTCAAAGAGTTATTTCTATAATATTGTTACTGAGTAAACATTCGGTAAGGCTGTGACGTAAAACCATGATTTTATACCAGCCAATAAAAGGCTCCCATTAATAATGAAAAATGTTATTTTTTATTATTTAGTTAGAGAAGAAAAATAAAATATAAAGAAAGTTTGAAGGGTTTTTTATTAATTGTGAAAATTTGTATGGTTTTAAATTAATTGTTTACTATATATTTTTCTCAGAATTATACATTATTTAAATTAATTGTTTACTATTTATTTTAAATTAATTTGTATGGTTTTAAATTAATTGTCTACTATTTGGAAATGGAAATTTGCTGGATAACACAAGACAACAGAAGAGTCGGTGAAAGAGTACGTAGGTAATTGGTGAAACGGTTGATTACTGAAGAGACCCCAAATAGCAAATAGTCTAGCTGCATAAAGTGCTAGCAATAATGAAGTTGAGGGCCCACGTTTTGATATATCAAAAGCAAGGTCATCTCTGGTCAATCAAATGAGTAAGTCCACACTGTATATTACCGGTTTACACTGTAATCCACTCTATAATCTCAAAAGTAGAGCAAGCTGTCATCAACGAATCGTAAAATTGGTTGGAATTATTTTTATTAATTTATTTTATAATTTAACTTATTTTTGTTATTATTTATAATTTTTTTTTACATTTTTTAAAATTATTTATAAATTTCATTATATTATCTTAACTAAATTTTAGTTTTATTTATAATATTTTAAATAAAAAAATTTTAATTTTATCAAACTATGTCAATTTTCAAGAAGACACTAAAGGTCCGTTTGGATAGAACTTATTGCTGAAAACTGAAAACTGAAAACACTGTAGCAAAATAATTTTTAAATATGTGAATAGTACCGCGGGACTTATTTTTAATGAAAAGTTGTTAAAAAGTGAAATTTGTAAGACTCATGAACAGTGCATTTATACACTGTTCACAGCTGAATAGTCAAACCTTGCGACTGCTGGGTTAAAAAAAAAAAGAAGCTGGGTTAAAAAAAAAAAGGAAGCAAAACGCTGGACGTGGACGCAGCTGCTGGATCCAAACGCACACTAAGCCCAATACCACATTTAATTTCACAATTTTATAACGTACACCCACATCACTTATTAGGCTTTCACCAAAATAATTGAAGCCCCACCTAACCAATAAGTGAAAAAAGCAAAAGCCGTGTCCATTGCCCCTTGGAAGTGGAACCACTATCTCAAAAGCCTGTTTACTGAGGGCCTACTTTCGTCAATGGAGTCCACGCGTAGGCCGCATTATCAGTCCACAATTCACGCTCACACTCACAATGATCCAAGCTTTTCATCAACCCACCAACAGGTAATATGAATTTCCACACATTTACACTCACCCTAAGGCGTGGGACCCTAGCGAAAAGACATAAGTTTAAAACCCTATAATGGAAATACCATTAATTTCTTGTCGGTAAGAAAAACTTGGGAGATCCATTTATTTTTCACAGTTGAGATTTTAAAATTTTCCTCCACTTATAGTGTTCCATCATTAATGGGAAATTTTCTCTTTTCTGACCCTAAGAAAAGAAAATAACTATAAATTATTTTTATTCCTCCAATTATATTATTTAATCATTATTTAGAGTTTGGAGTTATGAAAACATAAACCTAAAACTAGACCAAACACTTCTAAATTTAATGCGCTCCAGGTTTTTTGAGTTTTTGAGCGATGAATTTTGAGTTACATCATTAAAAACAACTCAAATCAAACACTTTCTGGTTATCTTTACAATAATTTTGCCAACTTTTAATTAAAATATTAAGGGTTAGTAAAGGAGTTTGAGTAATGTGGTTTGAGTATTTTTGATATATATGTGAATAAAAAAGTATAGAAATGTATGCAATGTTGTTTAAAATGAGAAAATGTGTGTTAGAACTTGGATACCAAACAAGGCCTAAAAGTTTGGCAAAAAGATTCTTAGTTTCCATCAAAGCTTTTGAGATTCCGCAATATGAAAGTTTGTCGATATGATTCTTAGAAAGTTCAAAAAGTTACTTTCATAGTATTGTTGCAATGTAAAGAGAGTAACTGGTACCTAGTAGGTTCAAAAAGTAATTGGCCACAGTTCACAAGAAAGCAAGACTGTGCTAAGTCTCCTCTTCCTTGCAAATAATCAGAGGTTTCTTGGAAGAAAGCTGTTGCAGTTTTCTTTTTATCGAAATTGTGGATTTTATTATTACTTTTAATAAAGGTTTTAAATTAATTTATGTAGTGAAAATTATTCTTGAGGATGTTTATTTTGTTGGGATTTGACAATTGTGATGAAAAGTAATATTTATAGCACTCAAATTTCGTTTGTTTACTTTGTTATCAAAATCTGGCTTAACACAAAGCTTGATTTATTTTCAAACTTGATTTTATTTTCTTTTAATTCTTAGTTGAAATTAGACTTGTTCAAGAGCTTTGTTATGTCCATTAAAGTTTATTTAACGTAACATAACTTTTACTCATAGTTACTGCATAGGAGCAGCATAATAGTCATCATAATTTTTATTCAAATTTTCTCTTTAAATTAGAATTACACATACCAATTAATTACAGAAAATTTTACTTTTAAATTAGATTTACAAATAACCAAATAAAAAAAGGAAAAACAGAATCAATCTCTCTCTCTCTCTAGAAGAACTCTACTAGTAATTACGAACTAAAAAAGATTACAACAATATTTTAAATTTTAAATTAGGTCTTTCCTTAACAGTTACAGTCAACGTGAACTGTGAAAAAATGAATAAACCAAGCCGCTCCAGGATAGCAGAAAATAGAGCAGCAGCCATACTTTAGAAATGGAAATTTGCTGTGAAAGAGTACTTAGGAAGATGGTGAAATGAATAAGGAGAACCCAAATAGCACAAAGTGCATGCAATAATGAAGGTGAGGGCCCATGTTCTGATGTCTCAAAAGGAAAAGTCTACATTGTACATCACGAGTTCACACCGGAATCCACTCTATAATCTAAAAAGCAGAGCCAGCTCAACTGAAATCCACCTATAATCCGAAAAGCTGAGCCAGCTGTTATCAACGAAGGATGAGTCTGCTTATTTCTTTTTCCTATTTAGTATACATGATTAATTTTGTTATTTTATTTTATTATTTAAGTTATTTGTGTTACCATTTATAACTTTTATTGCATTTCTTAATATTATTTATGAATCTCATTATACTATTTTAATGCATTTTTATCTTATCTACGGTTTTAACTAACTTTTATATTTATCTACTATTTTAACAAAATATATTCAGTTTTATCAAAATAAGCCGCTCCTAAACAATTTTGAATTGTGTTTACCGGTAACAACTTTATTTAATTTGTCTTTTCTATACCTTTATTTTATTATTTCAACTTTATAAATACTATTTATTTTTATTAATTTTTTTATATCAATCATCATTTTTTTGCTACTCACATCTCATCACAAGCGAATTATACCACAAATGGTGCGACTATATGGCACTAGCATAACTTGTACCAGTAGTATAACTTCAAGTGAAGTGAATTTCTCTTCTTATTTACAAAGTAATGAACTTTTTAAAGTTCTAGTAGTAGTGGAGTGTTCGCCGAGATGAATTAGCAAAAGGAAAATGTTTCTTCACAGACTCTTCTAACTCTCTATCCTTTTATTAAATTTTAAAAAATTTATCGTTAGTTGTTTATACTCTTAACACCCAAATTTTTTTATTTAAATTGAATGTTATTTATCATTGAATCAATAAACATATTTTAATGCAAAATTTTAAACCACTAAAATTTAAGTTTTAAATATTTAATTAATAATATAGCTATTAATTTTTTATTTTCTTAAAATCTCACAAGAATGTAAGATATAATATTAACATTCTACGTAACCTAATAATTAAAATTTTAAAATTCATATATAATAAAAAAAATATAGAGAAAGTTCGAAATGTTTTTCAATAATTATAAAAATTTGTTTGATTTTGAATACAGTAATAATAGTTCCTAGTAACTCCTTAATTGCAAAGAAATAAAACTCATACAACTACCATCCATGGCTCTTATACCAGTATCTACCTAAAGAGAGCACATCAGTAATATAGAAGCATAAACAATGATAAAATAGATGATAAAGAAGAAAACAACAAAATAGATATATTCAAAATAAGTTAAAATGGAGTACGGAAAATGAAAACAGAAACTGTAAAATCTTACTTGAATAAAACTTCTGTCTTTTGATGAAAACTGAAATCTTCTGTCTTTGATGCAAACAATCTTCTGTTTTCGGAGTCTATCTTTTTAAAGACGAACTAAACCACGGTTAGTCTTCAAAAGTAACTCGAGTAGGTAAAGTTAACTACCATCCATTATAAAAATTTGTTTGATTTTGAATACAATAATATCTATTCCTAGTAACTCCTTAATTGCAAAGAAATAAAACTCATACAACTACCATCCATGGCTCTTATACCAGTATCTACCTAGAGAGAGCACAGCAGTAATATAGAAGCATAAACAATGATAAAATAGATGATAAAGAATAAAACAACAAAATAGATATATTCAAAATAAGTTAAAATGGAGTACGAAAAATGAAAACAGAAACTGTAAAATCTTACTTGAATAAAACTTTTGTCTTTTGATGAAAACTGAAATCTTCTGTCTTTGATGCAAACAATCTTCTGTTTTCGAAGTCTATCTTTTTAAAGACGAACTAAACCACGGTTAGTCTTTAAAAGTAACCTGAGTAGGTAAAGTTAACCTAAGTTAATCTGTCGGCAAAAACGTGTAAAACAATGTGGAGAATACTGTTGATGAGTCTTTTAAAAAGTAACTTTTGGGCAGCTGTTATCAACGAAGGATGAGTCTGACGTGTGCTTGTGGTGCCCTTTTTTTTTTTTCTTTTCTTTTTTTTTTGCCTTTTTATAGTTTTATTTTGTTTTTTTAACATTATAAGTGCTGTTTGGTGTTTTATTTTTTTAACTTTTTTTTTTATTTGTCTTTTTTACACCTGGTTAACATTTTCTTTTATTTTCTTTATTTTTTTAATATTTGTGAGACATGTTGTATTTTTCTGTTATTATTTATAGATCCTATTATACTATTTAGCTAATTTTTTTTAAAAAAAATTTACAATTTCAGTTAAATAAGCGATTCAAAAATCTAAACCATACGTCTTTAGTTCACACTCATCTATATTCAAAGTGAATTTCTCTGCTCATTTACAATGCACAAGGAGAATTTCTTCACTTATTTACAATGCATTGAACTTTTTAAAGTTCGAGTACTACTGAAGGGTCGACCATGGTGAAGAGAAAATGAAAAGGTTTCTTTTTTGAAGACAAACTCTTCTAATTTTCTATATATCTTTCAATTTAGTGTAAATTTTAAAATTTTAATTGTTGGATTGTACATTTTTTTTAAGTTTTTAATGCACATAAATTTTTTTCTCAAATTAGATGTTATTTATCATTTAATCAATAAACTTATTTTTTATACAAAATTTTAATTTACAAAAATTAAAACATTTGACTGATGATATAGTTATCGATCTTTTTTATTTTCTTGAAATTTTCAACCAAGGAAGATGTAATAAGAACATCTAATCCAATTGTTAGATTTTCAAAATTCACATATAATAAAAAGATATAGAGAAAGTTTGAAGAATTTTTCACTAATTGTGAAAAATTGTATGATTTTAAATTAATTATTTACAACTTATTTTTCTCAAAATTATACCTTAATTATTTTTGTATACACTGTGTTATATATTGCCATACACACTCTATCTCACAACATAATTTCAATTATAAAGCTAAATGGATTTTAATTTTAATTGTTGCTAGTGATAATACACTAAAATATAATAAAATCACACAAAATTAAACATTAGAGAAAAACAATAATTGAGGTGCAACCAAGAATGAAGCTAGGACTTGGAGTTAGGAGGGAGAGTGGCTGTTCAGATATATTTTAAAAAATTTCCTTAAACAATTAGCAATATATGTGTGTGTGTATGTGCGTGTATTTGTCTAGTGTGTTTGGATGACATGATTTGAGCATTTGGATTTGGATTAGGGTTAAAAAAGTCGAAATTGTTTGGAAAATTTAAAAAGGGTTAAGTATTTAGATTTAACAAATCCACCAAGAGTTTTAAAGGGGTAATTACACTAAACAACTTGTAGTTTGACTCGAAATCACTTTGCCTACCCGTGGTTTAAAAAGTGTCTCTTTACCCACCTGAGGTATGTTCCGTTTGTTTTCCGTAACCCATTTCTGTCAAAATTAGGGGTAAATAAGTATTTTTGCTCAAATTTTTTGTCTCTCTCCTCCCAAAACAAAAAATAGCATAAAAATGCAAGAGAAACAAGATCAAAATTAAGGGTTTTGTGAAAATTAACCATATCTGCACTCATCTTCTTTCTGTCTTTCTTTTTTTTCTATCAAAGCTTTTTCTTTGACAAATTGAGTGGTAAGAAACGTTACCTTCTCTCTGCAAGGTACCAGCATTACATGCATTTTCATACATTTTTTCATGCACAAGTATTTCAAAAAAGTACAAATAACATTACTCAAACTCCTCTATTAAACGGACCTTTTATTCCTCCAATTATATTATTTCATCATTATTTTGAGTTTGGAGTTATGAAACATAACCCAAAAACTATACCAAACCACTCTAAATTTAATGGGCTCCATGTTTTTTATGTTTTGACCGATGAATTTTGAGTTACATCATTTAAAACAACTCAAACCAAACACTTTCTTGTTATCTTTACAATAAATTTGCCAACTTTTAATTAAAATATTAAGGGGCTATTTGGTAGAGTAGTTTCAAATGAGATTTTTGTAGTTTTTTTTAAATTTATATGGGTGAAAAAGTGTGTAAAAAAAATGTGTAAAATTGTTTAAAATGTAAAAATGTGAGTGTGAGATGGTTAACAGACCCTAAAAGTTTAACGAAGAGATTTTTGGTTTCCATCAAAGCTTTTGAGATTTTGCAATGTGAAAGTTTGACCGCACCGTCAATATGGTTCTTAGAGTGTAATGTAAAGAGTGTAACTGGTACCTAGAAGGTTCAAAAAGCAATTAGTTACAGTTCACAAATAAAGCAAGACCTTAAAGTTGAGTTTGGATACAGCGTTTTGTGGTCATGTCCAGCGATTCTGCGTTTTTTTTTTTTTTTCAACGTGCATGAACAGTAACCGGTATTGTTCATGCATGGTATTTTACTGTGCGGGAGACCAATTTCATTGTTCACGCACTGTTCATGGGACCCACAAGCACTTTATTCAGAAAAAAATATTAAAAATAGGTCCCACAACACTATTCACACATTTAAAAATTATTTTGCTACAGTGTTTTCAGTTTTCAGTTTTCAGTTTTCAACAATAAGCTCTATCCAAACGGACCCTTAAGTCTCCTTTTCCTTGCAAATAATCAAAGGTTTCTTGGAAGAAGGCTGTTGCAGTTTTTTTTTTTTATCAAAATTGTGAATTTTATTATTACTTTTTATAAAGTTTTTAAATCAATTTATGGTAGTGAAAATTATTTTTGAGGATGTTTTATTTTGTTGGGATCTGACAATTGTGATGAAAAGTAAAATCTATAGCACTCAAATTTTGTTTGTTTACTTTGTTATCAAAATCAAGCTTAACACAAAGCTCAATTTTTATTTTCAAACTTGATTTATTTTTTAATTCTTAGTTGAAATTAAACTTGTTCAAGAGCTTTGTTACGTCCATTAAAGTATATTTAACATAACATAACTTTTACTCATAGTTATTGCATAAGAGCAGCATAATAGTCATCGTAATTTTTATTCAAAATTTTCTCCTTAAATTTAAAATTACACCTATTGATTAATCACAAAAAATATAACTTTTAAATTAGATTCACAAATAACCAAATAAAAAAATGGAAAAACAAAAGCAAAAAAACAATCTCTCTCTCTCTCTCTCTCTCTCTATTATATATATATATATATATATATATATATATATATATATATATATATTTAATGTTGTTATACTTTTGTTGCACCAACTCATTCGTCATGCCATATATTATTTTTTAGATTGTGGTTTGTTATTATGTTTCTTTCATTTCCCATCACAGAGTCTTCTCCCTCGATTTTAGTTTTAATTGAATTTTGGTTTGGGTAGTACTTTTTTTTTTTTTTTTTTAAATAGGAATTTGATTTTTTTTTTTGAGAAACACACACACACATATATAGGGGAAGAAGGATGAAATAAGGGAATACACTCACATGTTAGCACCAAAATTACATGCGGCAGTTAGTGTCGTGGAGCAAGTGATAAACCCTTCTCAATATCCCACCTTATCGATGTGGGACGACTCAACAACAATGAGTATCTTTTTTTTTTTTTTTAAGAAACACATACATATATATATATATAGGGGAGGGGGATGAGATAAGAGAATAGGAATTTGAGTTTATATTAAAACACAATCTACATAATTATGAATTTAAATATCCCTACCAATTGTTTGAGTAATAAATTATTATAAAATCTATCTTTTATTTCTTTAGTTTCATTTTATTTTTGATTAAGATAATATTATAATTTTATGATGAGTTTTGATTTCCATGATAATCTCCTTATTCTTTATTAGGTGATAAACTTGAATAATAAATTTGAAACTTATAAAGCTTAGTTATATATTAGAAAAATATAATGCATTATAATAGAAGTTAGAAAAATATGATTCATCTTAAATGAATATCAATCAAACACACAAAAAATAATAAAATTATATCTTCGTAGAGATAAAAAGATATAAAAAAATACTTGTAGAAATTATTTTATAAAACTATAAACAATACTTAAAGTAAATGTTATTTTTTATATATGATACCACGTTAACTAATATATTTATATATTCAACTAATTGTAGTAAACGTTGTATTATACAAAATAATACCCTAGAAGAACTCTACTAGTAATTAGGAAATAAAAAACTGAAAATTGAAAACATTGTAATAAAATAATTTTTAAATGTATAAATAGTGATACGGGACTCATTTTTAATAAAAAATTAATTAAAAAGTATATGAACAGAACGTGCACAGTATGCACACTACACCCTTGTCCCCCTGCAGCAAAAGAAAAAAAAAAAAAAAAAAAAAAACAAAACACAAAACGTGAAAAATATAAGTTGAATCCCAATGCCTTCTTCATTAACAGTTACAGTTAACGTGAACTGTGAAAAAATGAATGAACCAAGCCGCTCCACAATAGCAGGAAATAAAGCAGCGGCCATACTTTGGAAATGAAAATTTACTGTGAAAGAGTACGTAGGAAGACGGTGAAATAGATAAGGAGAACCCAAATAGCAAATAGTGTAGCTGCACAAAGTGCATGCAATAATGAAGTTGAGGGCCCACGTTCTGATGTCTTAAAAGGAAGGCCAGCTGTAGTCAATCAATGACACTAGAATCCACTATATAATCTAAAAAGCAGAGCCAGCTCAACTGGAATCCACCTATAATCCAAAAAGCAAGGCCAGCTGTTATCAACGAAGGATGAGATTGACGGGAGCTTATTTCTTTTCGCTTATTTAGTTTTGGGTTGTGTTTACCGTTAACAACTTTTTATTTTTTTAATTTTTTTTCTTTTTATACCTTTATTTTATTTTTCCGGCTTTATAAATATTGAGCAGTGCTTGTTAACATTTTTTTTTTTAATTTTTTAGTTTTTTTTTACTATTTTTGAGTTATATTATAATTTTTTGGTATTATTTATGAGTTTTATATACAATTTAGCTAATTTTTTAAAAAAATATATATATTTTTTTAATTTCAACTAAATAAGCTGTTCTCAAATTTACTCAAAGTCTGAACCATATATCATTAATTCACACTAATCTATTTAGAAAGTGAATTTCTCCACTTATTTACAATGCACATGGTGAACTTCTCTCTTATTTACAAAATAATGAACTTTTAAAAGTTCTTGTACTAGTGAACAGAAAAAGGAAAATGTTTCTTTTTCGAGGACAAACTCTTCTAATTTTTTGTATATCTTTTAATTTAAAATTTTAACTATTGAATTATACAATTTTTTTTATGTTTTTAATATACATATATTTTTTTGAAATTAGATATTATTTATCATTCAATTAATAAACTTATTTTTTATGCAAAATTTAAACATTTGACTCGTGATATAGCTATTGATTTTTTATTTTTTTGAAATTTTTTGCAAGTATAGAAGATATAATAAAAACCTGTAATTCAATTGTTAGATTTTCAAATTTCACATATAATAAAAATATATAGAGAAAATTTGAAGGATTTTTCACTAATTGTGAAAATTTTTACGATTTTGAATTAATTATTTACTATTTATTTTTCTCAAATTATACGTTAATTATTTTTGCATACGCTATGTTATATATTGCCATGCACACTCTATCTCACAACATGATTTCAATTATAAAGCTAAATTGATTTTAGTTATAATTGTTGTTAGTGATAATACACTAAAATATAATAAAATCACACAAAATTAAAAATTAGAGCAAAAAACAAAATTGGGGATGTATAATATAGAAAAAAAAATACACAAATTTTTTTTTTTGGATTGAGGTGCAACTAAGGATGAACCCAGGACTTAGAGTTAGGGGCAACTCAACTACTAACTGCATGCGGCAGCTTCGGTCTCCAACTCTGCTCCTTAACCATTGAGAGTTATTTATTTTAATTAATTAATTAATATTTTTTGTTGCATGCATTTGTTGTTGTGTAAGGATAAAATTATTTTGTTTAAAATTTTTTAAAAAGCCGGTTGTTTGCTTTGGGTAAAATAGGTTAATTGAACTAAATGTTTTTTGGCTTTACTATTGATAATTTTTGTTGTTGAGCTAATTTTTTTGAGCTTGTATATTTTGATTTAAATTTTAGTCTATAAATTTTTTTATGACTTTTAAAAAGAGAAAAATGCTAGAGTTATATATATATATATATTTTTTTACAAATTATTGATGCGGTAAGTGGTTATTGGTAAATAAAAAAATGATGTAAGTTGTGGGTTTAGATTCAAACCAATAAGAATTTGCTACTTCAACAATTTGTAAAAATATTATAGAAAAGTTTGTGGTTATAACTTTCTCTTAAAAGAAATAATGATTTTGTTAAAGGGGGACAAAGTGTACTTTTTTGGAATAAAATTGCTGAAACTAGTACCTATGTTCATGGTAATATATTTTTTATAAAAAAATTGGAAGGGAGGGGAGTCCATGACTCACTCTATCCCTAGGTGTAACACACCTTCTCTCTTTAAGAAGATTCAAACCCTCAGTTGGCACTTGACAAAACTTTTTTTCGATGCACAAATTTCATCATCCAAATTAATCTAATTGATTAAGTTTATTAATCTAATTTAGCGGGAGTTTTAATATTCATGTTGGACATAATGCATAAATAGCCCATTAACTCACCAATGACTACATCATTTATTTTGATTTGGCACCATCTCCACATAGCTGTCCCAATTTTTATTCCAATAAATTTTAACCCATTAATTAACGCACTTATAAATAATTAAGGAGTCTCTCTCCTTATCAATGTGAGATTTTACATTTGGCTAACTTAAAGTATCCACATTAGTGGAGCTATATTTTTAGCTAATTAGCACTACAAAAAGTTACTTTATCTATTTACCTACTCACATGCTGCAGTAGTGAATCTATTTTAGTTTTTAACACAATAAAATAATATAAACATTACAATAAAACAATATATCTCATACAATAAAATAATACAAATCCACAGCCACCACAAAAACAAACCCACAACAACCTAAAACTGAAACCCACCATGCTGGTACGCCGAAACCCACCACGCCGATACGCCAAAACCCACTCCTATCCACGAGTAAGCACAACCACGAGCGATAACCACTCCAATTCACGAGCAAGCACTCCGATCCACAGAAAGCCACTTCGATCCACAAGGCCGGAGCATAACCACGACCCAGCAGCGAAGTGGAGGTGAAAGAAGAAGAGCACCAACCGTTTCGGCACTGAGACCAGCCATGAACTGTTTCGGCACCGAACCCAACTGTTGCCGAGCTTAGTCGCACTGTTTCGGCACCGAGATCCTCACTGAAATCATCAACACTGTCCATCTCTGATCTCTCCATGGAGGAAGAGAGGGAAAAAAAAAAAAAGGGAAAAGAGCTTAAGTGTGTTCAGGCTACAGTGCTACAAATTATAGTAAATATTATTTAATTTAAAAGATAAATAAAATATTATTATTTTAATGTAGCTTGGAGCTACAATGCACAGCCAAAGATGGCTGTGCACTGTAACTCAAGCTAAAATTTTTAGATATGCCTCCATTGTTAGAGCACTTGCAGCAGTGGAGCTAAATAGCTATATAGCTATTTTAGTTCAACCAAAACACAAAAAATCCCCTTCAGCAGTGGAGGTATAGCTAAATTTTTTAGTTTAATTGCTACAGTGCACATGTATAGATACACGAGCACTGTAATTGAGAGCTAAATTTTTTTTTATTTTTTTATTCAGCTTTCAATTAAAATAATATAGATTGAATTATTTCTTTTCATTCTTTTATTCACGTCTCTCTCTCTCACAGTGTCACTCTCATCTCATCTCCATCTGAAAGAAACTCTCAACTCTCTCAAAACACTCTCAAGCTCACTCTCTTAAGCTCATCGCCGCCGCCCTTTGTCATCTTTAACGTCACCGACCCACCATCGATCAACCCTCTCAGCCTTAAACCCACGCCGCCGATCTGTCTGAGTTTGATCTGAGTTTTTGGTTGGGTTGATCACTGTGGCTTTTGATGTCAATTACTATAGTGGACTTCACTACTATGCATTAGATGTTGAAAACCCACTTACAAACATTAGAATCAACAAAAGCCAGCATCTTATTCAACTCCTTTGCAAGATGAGCATAAAAATAACCCAAAAAGTATAATTCCAATTCCTACAACATAACAGAGTCATCAAAGACTGTATGCAAAGGAGAAGCAACAAAAAGTATGGATTTGAAAATCAAACAAACAAAATGGAAATTAAGGGAAAAATATATCATCTACCATATCAGGGTCTCTCTCTCTAAGATAGATCTTGTGTCTGTGTCCAGTGCTTAAAATAAAAATCACAAGCATATCTTGATTTTTAATTCCAAAGGGATTGTGATGGTTAATTAATCCAATAAATGAAGCCAAAGTATTTGTAACATCTACATATTTACTGGTGCTTGCTTCTCATACTTTGCACTCTCCCATACCCATGAAACATTTAAGCCTCTGACAAAAGCAAAAAGCATGAAATATTTACTTAGGAACTTCATAGATAGCAAGTACATAACCCTATAACATCAAGACTAGATGATTAACAAGTATAGGTTTGAGCTATGAGGGCACTCCACTTTCTTCTTAAAAAAAAATATTACCAGTTGAATATAAGAAGGCTTCCAAAACTAAATGATAAATGGAAGACTGAGTAGAGCTATAAAAAATTTAAATAGTTTGCTTATCATATGTCACAATTTAAGATGGACTGCTAAAGAAAACCAGATTATAGGTTAAGCTTGTTGGCAGCATCTTTGAATGGATAACAGGGCTTTTTTTTATTATAAGCATTGGGTTTTTTGTACGTGAAGCCTTTCCAATTTCTCTTTCTCTGAATTATCTATTTCACTCACTACCTACCTATCTTAGTTTTGGGTTTGCATAATGTTTACAATGAATGAGGCCAAATGAGGAAAAAACATTTTGCATGATGTTCTGAATGAATAAGACCAAAACATTCCTGCAACCTTAAGGGTCGGAATAAAAAATATTGAACATGGAATAAAACGCAAATGCAATGGCATCAAAAGAAGAACATAGAGTTACCTATATGTGAAATAGAATTGAACAGCCCAAAGAAAACAATTGTAATATGTCTTCATTGCCTTCTTTTTTGTTGAACATATTACTTACTAATTGGGGTCTGTCCATTTTTGAATGTCAATCCAAAATTGGGCAACTGCTGATGGGAAAAAACAAGAGAGGCATTTCTCAGCTCATTCCCTCCACTCCTGGTGGTAACATTCCATTCTCCCCAACACCCTACACACCTTTGTACTAGATCTCCTAAATCTGTAACACTAAGCCAAGAAAATTAGCACACTAGATTTCATACCCTAACAAGTAATAGTGGAAATTACATAAGTTGAAAATTGGTCATTTACCTAGCTCACCTTTCATCAGCCACCATATAATATGGATTACTCAGGAGATGGCCATGATACACTTCCTTGCTGCAGAATGAACTGATAAAGGAGTATCTACTGTAGTGCTTTCTAAAATGTGCATCCATGAGTGACACCTTGCTTCAGAATAAAATGTACTTCCCCAAATCTGATGTTTGGTTGAAATAAGGCCAAAAGAAAATTAGTTATTCAGTATGAGGTTTTTATAGATGGAGAAAATTATAAGTAGAACAGAAAGATGATTAAGCAGAAATATCAAGATATGCCTTACAGTAGAAGAGTACATAATCCAAGGTATTTTGTCTCCTCTTCTTGCCTAAATCCCTGATGGTCACCATGTGCACTTCACACACTTCCATGTAACGAAATACTTCAAACTCTGAGACAAGAAATAAGTATACAATATTACTTTATAAATAGATAACTTGCATGTACCTAACCCTATAACTTTAAAACTTGATAACTAACAAAAAACATTTTATGCTTTGAATGCCCCTCTTTCTTCTTTATAGTAGTATTACTCATAGAATTGTTATACCCAATGCACAAAAATCATGTTGTGGAGGGTACTTACCATTGCACCATGGTCTGTCTTCTAGTATTACTCATAAAATGAAGAAATAATAATTTTCTAGCACTGATAAACAAAGAGAAAAGATTATGTACAAATGTTACTAGCATCTTTGAAGTCATGACAGAGCTTTCTACAAAAAGCCCTATGATATGATGTTAAGATTGAACAGAGTAACTTATATAAGAAACAATATTTAGGAATTTGCACTGATCCTATCTTCTCCTCTCCACCTTTTACGGCGCCTTTTTCAAAATGGGCAACTATGGATTGCAACAAATAGCAAGTATTTATCAAGTTTTCCCACTCTTCCCCATCTTCATTGACAAGAAACACATCACTAACACTAGAAATCTATGTTCATCCAGATTCAAGCTTTTAAAGTTGTAACATCAAAGCCTGAAGATTAGCAACTATACATTCACACCCTCAAAATTAAGGATAGAAGGTTGCATAAGTTGTAGATAAGCAACTATACATTCAGTCTGGGTTCTTTTAAAAAAAAAAAAAAAAAAAAAAAAATTCTTCCTGAACATTCACCATCATTGGTGATGGTGTCGTTGTGAGTTTGGCCTAAATTTGACAAAGTTGCTAGTAATTTCTTTGGTGAGAGTTTTTGAGAGATAATTAAAATAATAAATTGAAGTTTCAGCCAAATGATAGAAGTAGCAGAAGAGGAAGAAGTTACCATTTATTGGTTCAGACTTGCTCACACACAGATTTCAAGATTTCATCTACATGCCCTTAATAAAACCATTGCTGACAGTGTCGTTGTGAGTTTTGCCAGAATTTGATAAAACTACGGAAGGTCATTGTTTATTTCCCTGAAATCAAGAAAATGAGCAAGACCCATATAAATATTAAAAAGCAAATGAATTAGAAAGAGGCTGAAATAAGTAGGAAAAAGTTACCGTTCCATATCAGAATCCAAGGACACTTCAAAATTCAATAAAAAGTTACTATCCCTAAAGAAAACCATATGAGTTATTTGAGATTAGTGTACCGAAATCAAGAAAATGAGCAAGACCCATATACATATTAAACTGCAAATGAAATAGAAAGAGGTAGGTATTTGAATTTAGTTGTTTACTTTTAAATGCAAATGAGTTAAAATTTGGTGACTCTGTTCATTTGATTAGTCTATCTAAAATTCCAACCTTTTACTTTTAAATTATTTGTGAAATTTTATTGAACCCATCAAGCAATTTTGGATACATCACAATATAGTTGAATCTAAGCAACAACAATAAACCGTGGTAATTCAAATTTAGGAGAATATGTTAAATTCGTCAATCTAAGTTGTTAGTAATTTATTTTCCGTGGGAATTTTAACCAGAAAATGAGCATATTAATTGATAGTATTTGTTTTCAAAATAAAAGAAGAAGAAGCAGAAGAAGAAGAAGAAGAACGAGTTACCACGGAAATGCAGTTAATTTGATGATTGGGATGTGAGAAATGTTGTGCCAGTACTCTCCTCGGCAACGTTTCTCGATAATTGGACAGAAAAGGATCTCCAATTCCTTCAATGGAGTTGTACGCAGGAAATCCGGCAATGACTTTAAGTTTTCGCAGTTGCGAATTATCAACTTTTGAAGATGTGGCATTATAGTAATACAGTCTTCGCCTTCTCTCATTCCTCCAATCCATTCTTCCCACTTGTACAAACCATCAAATTTGAGATATTTCAAATTTGGGAATATTTTTATGTCTTCTTTCTTGTTTTCAGATTCTATTCCCAAAAATTCAACTCCCACTTTTTTCAAACTCCTCGCATCCTCTATAGTTAATGATTCGAGGCACGGAATCTTCCCCAAAGGAGGCAAACTCGTTAACTCTGTGGCGAAAGCGAGATAAAGCTCTTTCAAATTGGTTAAAGACGCCAACCAAATAGGAGACATTGTGCTGCCCTGGTACCAACAAATGCGTAACTTCTCCAAGTCTTGAGGTGGCTCTAAGAGCATCCACAGCAGTGGAGCTAAAAATTTAGCTTTCTAGCTTCACAAAAAGTTACTTTATCTATTTTATCTATACATTTTACAAAACATGCTGCAGCAGTGGATCTATTTTAACTTTCAACACAATAAAATAATATAAACCTCACAATAAAATAATATATCTACTACAATAAAATAATATATTTATTACGATAAATAACAATCACAACCAACCGCAACCGCTATCACTACCACTACCACTACCACCACCGCCACCGACTCTTCCACCGCCACCGCAATCGCCACCGCCGCCCACCGTCATCGCCGCCACGTAATAGAATAATATATTCTCTACAATAAACAACAATCACAGCCACTGTCATCACCACTGTACTACCACCATCGCCATTGCAACTGCTACCACCACTGCAACCGCCACCATCAAAAAAATTATTTTTTTCTCACCAATATTAAATATTAATAATTTACCGCTTAAAATTTATTACAAAAATATTATAAAACATTATTTAATTTTAATTTCTTATTATTCTTTATTTTATTTTTCTTATTTATCTTATTTGTTGGTTTCATCCAAATACACGTATTTTTTTTTTCCTCTTTGTTTGCTTCATTTCTTCAATCCTCTGAACTTTTCTTTCTGAAAGTGAATGAGAGATAGAGAGAGGCACGATGATAAAAGAAAGGAAAAAAAATGGAGCAAAACCCAGAAGGATCGGCGGTGAGCTCAGAAGGATCAACGGTGAGCTCAGAAGGATCGGCGGTCAAACTCAACCAAAAACCCAGATCAAACTCATAAGGATCGGCGGCGTGGGTCTGAGCTAATCGGCGACTTGGAGGGTCGGTGACGGTGTGGGTTTGAGAGCTTGGGACGGAGTGGGTCTTAGTTGATCGGCGGTGGGTCTTACCAGGTGGAACGGTGACGTTGAAGACGGCAAGGGCCGGCGGCGGCGAGCTTCAGAGAGTTGAGAGCTTCGACGGCGTGGGCTGAGGTTGATCGGCGGTGAGCTTGAGAGAGTTGAGAAGGCGTCGGTGTGGGTCGGCGGCGAGCTTCAGAGAGTGACTGTGAAGAGAAAGTGGAGAGAGTGAAATGGAGAGACTTCCGGAGTGACTGAAGAGAGAAGACGGCGTCGGCGGCGGTGGCGGTGAGCTTCAGAGAGGGCGGTGAGCTTCAGAGAGGGCTGTGAAGAGAAAGAGAAGGAGAGACTGAAATGGAGAGGCTTTCCAGAGTGAATGAAGAGAAGAGGGATAGCGTGAAATGAAAAAAAGGGAAAGAGTCTGATAATGTTTTTTAATCTTGCCCGGAATAAAATACTATTTTTTTTTTATAACTTTCAGCTACAGTGCTCATGTATTGATACATGAGCACTGTAGCGCAAAACTAAAAAATTTTAGCTTTGCCTCCACTGCTGCGTATGGGATTTTGTGGTTTGAGTAGAGCTAAAATAGCAATATAGCTATTTAGCTCCACTGCTGTGAATGCTCTAACGCATTTAAAATTAATACTTTACTCTCAATTCTTCTATTATTCGGAGCTAAGGCAATCAGAATATCCTCTTTAAAAAATAGAGACAAATCACGGAGGCGAGTTAAAATTTTTAATTCTTCAAATTTACATCCTTTGCTATCCTCATCACTTATGAGGACACCTTTTAATGTTCTAAGAGAAGTCAATCTTCCAATCCCTCTTGGAATCACTAAATTATATCCAATAAGAAGTCTTAAGTTAATTAATTTACCTATCCCTTGCTGTAATATTCTAGGCTGAGACATAGGATCACACTTAAGCTTCAAAAATTGTAAATTGCATAGATTACATATAGTTTCAGGCAACACCCATTTGTTATGAGATAAAGGCATTTCGCACCCATGCAAATCAAGATATCTTAAATGTATTAAATTTCCTATTGTATCCGGAAGTTCCATTCTTAATTGCAAAGTTAATACCCGTAAATGGCTAAAATTCTGGACTAAATTGGACATGTTATAATCATTATGACTAAAAAAGATGACAGTGCGTAGATTTTTGGATCTATCAGTAGATGGAGGAAATTGGGATCCTATTGAATATCCCAAATGGCGAGCTTCAGTAATTGACTGTGCAAAGTCATGCACTATATCATGCATTTTGTACCTCCTGAAAATATGTAAATATTCCCTGCATTCTTGGAAGAAAGAGCGAATGACTAAAATTTCAAAGTATTCTCGTGCCATGATTTCCACCTCCATATTTCCCTTTGACTCAACAAACCCGTGTGCTGTCCACGTATATACCAACTCATCAACATCAAAGAGATGGTCTTTCGGAAAGATAGCACAATATGAGAAACACTGTTTCAGTGGTGATGACAAATCAAAATAACTCAGTAACAATGGTGCAAAAAGACCTCTTTCAGCATCTTCTAATTCCCACAAATTGTTACTCAAAACATTCCTCCATTCTTCTCTACTTTTCTTAAAGCGCATGAGACTCCCCAGTGTCTTTGCAGCAAGGGGCAAACCTTTGCACTTCTTTGATATTTGTTTGCCAAAGTCTTCTAGTTGCTCACATTGCTAAGGATCGTTATCAAAAAATGCTATTTTACTAAACACCAACCAACAATCTTCCTCAGACAAGTCCTCCAACTTGATCGTATTTGCACTTTCCATCATCTTCGCAACTTGGTCTTTACGTGTGGTGACTAGAATTCTACTACTTTGAGAACCACAATTTTTGAGTGCATCTCTAAATGGCTTCCATATTGCAAAGTCTTCAATCCACACATCATCAAAGACAAGAAAAAACTTCTTTCCCCCAACTTTATCACAAATTCTATCTAGTAGACTTTGCAATGCAGTCAAGTTGGAGGATTGACATTCAATAGATTCAAGGATTTCTTTGGCAACCTTGCACTGATCGAAAGGATCCGAAACACAAACCCACACTTTTATCTCAAAATGAGTTTGCACCTCTTGATCATTGTAGGCTAATCGAGCAAGAGTAGTTTTTCCAATACCACCCATGCCCACCAATGAGATTACATGGGGGTGTTTATCTTTTTCAGTACCCTTGCCCAATAGGGTGCTCACTAGATCATTTTTAACCTTATCACGACCAAGAATTTCAGACACATCAACATAAGAAGTAGTTTTTGGTCTCTCAACTACTTCTTCAATGGGGCTACTCAATTCAAACCCGTACATCTCCCTCTCTTTGTAAATCTCATCTAATTTTTCGTTAAGTTCTTGTATCTTATGAGCAATATCACGATGCGGTAAAAGATTAGGAACTAAGAAATCGAAGTTGGAGATGAAGGGCCATAACTTCCTCTTCTTAGCATTACTAGTTTCAGCTTTTTCTTTTTTTTTCGATTTCTTTTTGTTGTTTCTAAATCTCTGCTTTGATCATGACAGTGTTCCACTCATCCAACACGTCGTCGATCTCATACGACACGCCTTGGAGCTTATCAAACCAAAGCTTCACAGCTTCCTCCTTCAGCTGCCTCTTCTCAGCATCATTAAGCACTGCCTGAATGGTACGGAATTTAATAAAGTAAAGGGCCCACATACTGAAAAGTCTGATAGCAGAGCCACATACTGATAAATTTGACTTTTAATCTCATATTAATGGGCGGAGGCATGTATAAAGGAGGGGGTGGGTTGGGGGGTGGATTTTAAAATTTTAAAAAATATATATATATTTATATATATAATTATTTTTATGTGCAAGCTTAATTTAGTCTACAAAAATCAGAGTTGGTCCCTTTAAATTTTTGAATTAGTTTAATAATACTCTTAAAAAAAATAATTGGTCTAATAGTTATAGAGATATAACTTTATTTTTGGCAATTCTATTTTTGATAGTAAAATGTGCTTTTATTGTAGGGTTAAGTATTTGATAAAATTTGGTATCAAACTTCCAACTAAATGTATCTTTTTCAACCCGTTATGTGACAATTAATAAGTCATTAACTTATTAAAAACAATTTGTGGATCAAAATACACATGAAATGTGTTTTTAGTTGCCATATAATGGGTTAAAGTTTAGTTGTTTGATAAATATGTTTAGAGCATATCTTATTCCTAATTTAGTTTTGGATCATTCATGTTTTTGAAAATTTTATTAGTTCAATTGAAAGATTTTTTACTTACGTTAGCATAAAATTTTGTAATTTGTATTTAAAATGAAACTTTTTAAGAATTTAACTACGAAAATGGAAAAAATGAAATTTATTTTATGAAAGATCGCCGTCAAAAATAATTTTGATTGAAAATACTAAACTTTTTTTTTATGTGGACATATTGGATGTGTGTATATATATAAAACTTATCAAATAACAAAAGTGTGTATATATATATATGTGTGTGTGTGTATATATGTCAATGTGTGTGGAAGTTGTCTTGATAAATATATTAGCGTAATTTGGCCCCCCCAGATAAAAATTTCTGGCTCCGCCCCTGCTCATATTGACCTTTTATTTTTACCATTAACAAATAAACTACTAGAAAATAAGCAAAGAAACATTGGGAGATCATTTTACTTTTCATATTTTGGGATGTTACGAATTTTCTTAAATCCTTCCATTACTAATAAGGGATAAAAGCCAAATAAAAGTGGCTTAAAATGTCCCCAAAAAAAAAGTGGCTTAAAATGCAATTAGAATAAGTGTATGTTTGGTTAGAGTTTACAAGGTCAGTTATTTATTTATTTATTAAATATAAGTATATTATAATATATTTTCAGCAAAAAACTAAATAGGTTGTTCTTAAATAAACACTAAGGGCCTGTTTGGATACTACTTATTGCTGAAAACTGAAAACACTATAACAAAATAATTTTTAAATGTGTAAATAATATTGTGAGACCCAGTCTAAAGTAAAATTTGCTGAATTTCGTACTTATGGGTCTCGTAAACAGTATACAGGACCCACACAAAAAAATACAGACATGCATTTTTAAACGTAGACGCGCAATCCAAACCCATCCTAAAGCTTTGCCCCTTACTTGATAAAGATTTGAGACGTTAGCCCATATCCAGGTATATAGGAAAATGCATGTGGATGTAAATTGTAAATTGAAGATTTGATCAATAAAATCTTGATCAATAACTTGTAACTTATATACTGGTAGTATAAGATCAGTTAGGTACTCCAAACATCTCTTGCGCAAACCATAGTTAACATAACATAAAGAAATTGTTAAATCTCACATGAATTTTCAGATATATTATATATATCAAGAGATTGAAAGAGTATACCGTAACTGGTTGATGAAAGGAGAAACTAACTTGTGCCCTTTCACGTTCCTATGACATTTTGTAATATAAACTAGTTGCAGACTTACATGATGCGTAAGAATAAATAATTATTTTGTAATTGTAATCTAATGTATAATTTTTCTCTAAAATTTGTTAAAGATAATTTGTTCACCCTAAAAATTAATCAATTTCTATTCAGTCCAATGAGGCTTATGCTAGTCCCATTCAATCCAATAAGGTCTATTTCAGTCCCATTTGGTCAAATTTGGGCCACTTGGTCAATTGTGGTCCTCTTCAGTCCATTTTGGAATAATTGGGCCTTAAATTGATTATTATTATTATTATTATTATTATTATTATTATTGTTATTATTATTTGTAGGTTGTCTTTTTCAAGTTTAGCTCAAGAATACAATTAAAAAAAATTTGGGTTAAAAAATATGAAATTTTCTTATATTTGGGCTAAAATTTTTAGTTTTGAGTTAAAAAATACAAATAAAATAGACATTAGAAATTAGAAATATGGGCCCTAAAAATACAATAAAATTAAATATTCAAAAGTTCTATTCGATCCACTTCCATCCTATTCGGTCCATTATGTTCTCTTCAGTCCACTTTGCTTAGATTCGGTCTACATTGGTCTTATTAGGTCCATTCTGTCCACTTCGGTCCTATTCTATCGACATTAGTCCTATTCAGTTCAATTCGGTCCTATTTGGTCATATATGTTCCTATTTGGTCCATTATGTCCAATTTTTCCCTAATCTGTCCATTCGTTCTTATTCAGTCCCCTTAAATCCGTTTCCGTCTACATTAGTCCACTATGTTTTATTCTATCCACTTCGGTCTTATACGGTCCACTTCGGTCCTATATTTTCCACTTCAATTCTATTCGTTCCAATTTGGTCCACCTTGTTTCCATTTGATCCTATTTTGTCCATTCGGTCCACTTCATTTTATTTGGCCCAATTCGATCCATTTGCGTCAACTACGCTCCATTCGGACCACTTTGATCCATTTTGGTCTACTTCGGTCCATTTTTGTGCACATACATATAGGGAAAAAACATGTTTGGGTTGAGAACACCTATTCTAAATCTAAATTTATTAAAATATATATATAAATTCCAAACTCATAATATCTAAAATCTTAAGCATGACATTTATTGTTGCTATAATTTTGTTGACCCACCACTTTGGCTTAATTAAATTTAAGTGAAAGTTTTTCTAAATATGAAGGCTATGGGTTTCGATTCGTATTGGGATTGTTGGAGGGTGTAGAGAGGTTCGTTTGATTATTGGTATTAGGGTTAGGGTTAGGGTTGCAGAGAGAGGAAGGAAGGAAGGAGGAGAGTGAGGACGAAGACGAAGACGAAGAGGGAAGAACGAAGAAGTGGGCTTTTGTTTTATTAGGGTTGAGCCTATGACATTGTTTCTTTAAACTAAGGTTTTTTTTATAAAAAAAATTAATTTAAATTTAATAATTTATTTTTAATAATATTTTTTTAATGGCTATTGCTTATTTATTTTAATGGCTATAACAAACGAATCTAAATCTTTTGTACCACTTTTTGAGTAATGTTATATGTTCCACCAATCACTACTTGTCATGTTTTCATTTTACTTTCCTTACAGAATAACTGAAGTTTAAAATAGAAACCAATCATACACATGGTAAGTAATAATTGGTGGAATATAGAGTGGTACACAAAAAGTGGTACAGAAGATTTGCATTCCAAACAAAAAAGTGTTTAGAATCTTCAAACCTCTTCGAGTATTTGACAAGAAGTTTCAAACTCAAGATCTCGTGGATATTATGAAACCTTAAGAACTGCTAAACTATCTCCTTAAGGTTATTACTTATTAGAATTTAGAAGTAATATTTTTCAATAAAACTAGGACAACAATTTTACTATAATCCAATAGAATTTGCATTCTTCTATCTAATTAATTAATTTATTTTATAATCCATGTGTGAGGTGGTAGATAATTTTGAAAATATTGTGAATTTTTGTTATACTTATAAAAATACTCAATATTTTTATGTGATTAATTGAAATTTTTTTAACCCTATGATTAATTAATGTCTGCCATTTTAAAGAGAAAAATTTGAAATAAATATTGTGTTTAATATACAATTGCTATGCAAGTAAAAAGTTATGCTATGTTAATGAGCTTAAATAAAGGTCTTGAACAAAACAAGTTTGAAACTAAAGAAATGAGCTTAGAGTCCTTTTGGTTGGAGGGGTAGAAAAGTAGGAGGATAAAAAATGGTGGGAGGATAAAAAAAATATTTTAATTTCTTCCTTTTTGTTTAGTTGGGAGTGGAAAAGTGAAGGGATGAAAAAAGTAAGTTTGTATAAATTTACTCATATACCATTGTTAAAAAATGATGGCCAATTAATACAAAAAAGTAACAAACAACCAAAAAAAAAAAAAACAATCATCCAATTTATTAAAAAATAAAAATCATATCCCAAAAAAAAACAAAACAACTATCACACCCATACCCCCCCCCCCCCCAACAAAAAAAAGGCAACGTCCAAGAAAGAAAGGAAAAAAAGAGGAGGCAACATGCCCACTCATAGCCCAAGAAAAGAAAAATGAAAAAAAAACAAAAAACAAAAAACAAAAACAGAAACAAAAACAAAAAAGCAATGTCCAGGAAAGAAAAGAAAAAAAAAAAGAAAAGAAATGAACTAGATATGGGCATTTTTGTCTATTAAGTAGCTATATTTTCTCCCTTCAGTTTTCTCTTCATTTTGGAGAGAAAATTTTTTAGTGAACCCGGGAAGAAAAAACCTTGGTCCAACAATTTATTTTCCTTTCTCTCCACCCAACCAAACACACTCAAAAAAGTGTTCCTTCCCATTTTCTCTCTAACGTTTTCCATCTACCCTATTTCACCTCCAAACAAACACATCCTTAGTGTTACTTCCAATGGTCTTGAGATGTGACATAAACTTAGAGGTCTTAAGTTTTATTCACCACTATAGATACATGGACAAATACTACTTCCTTAATCAATAATTTAATTTCTTTTTATCGATTCCATAGTTACAATGAGGTGAAGAGATTTGAACTTTGAGCAATTCTGTTAGGAATACTAAGAGGTGTTAGTTCAGTTGAGTTACATGGCTATTGACAAAAATATAAAACAAAATTGAGCTCAGTGTTAAGCTTTAGGGAAACTTTTTTGGTGAGTACAAAGTGAGTTTTATCAAGAAAAAAAAAACACTAAATTTGAATGCAATAATACTCAAAAGGATTTGACTCAACTTGTTTAACTAAGGTCACAAATGTTAAAAAAAAAAAAAACAAATTCTCTCTTTATACGAAAAAATAATTTTGATTTTTTTTTTTTCATATAGAAATTTAAAGTACAAAGCTATCTTAATTTTTTTTTTTTTTGTGATTTTTTTTCTAACAATAGTGTCCAAAGCTCTTTGAATACTAGGAGCCCATTTGGTAAATGTGTTTAAATAACAATTTTTAGTTTTTTTTTGAAAATATGTGTGCGTGAAAAAGTGTGGAAATACGTGTAATGTTATTTAAAAACTGAAAATATGTGTTTAAACACATGTACTAGGGCAATAGAATCAAAGAAGTGACTTATTTGATGTCACTTACAAGATTCAATAGTTTGACAATGTCCACATTGGACACTTCCATAAACTCGAATTGTTGAGACTAGGTTTTTAGTGTTGGCAAATTGTGAACAAATATACCTAGCATATATTTGGAATCTTTAAACAAGTGTCAAATTGTATGCAAGATGAAGTGCAAATTATTGTGTAACTTGTAGTGATCATGAAATCTACTCAACACATGCTTGATCAATTGAGAATACTTACGTGTCGATCGATTGAGGCAAATTGAGAATACTTAAGTGTCAATCCATTGAGACAAGCATTCGATCAATCGAGAGTCAAGATTTTAGTTTTTTGCTTTCAACCCATTTAAGCCCACAAACTGCCTTGGGTTATGTGCCTACCAAGCCCAACTATAGAAGAAACCCTAGAGAACGTGAACAGAGACTTTTCAAGAGCTTTGTATTGCATATAAGGTTTTACTATTATTATTAACTAGTAAGTTTCCCGTGCAATGCACGGATACTGTTGTAATGTTTTATATAAATTTGTTTTTGGAAAATATTATACATATATTATAGCATATTTATTATAAAATTTTGTTAGTAATGAGTTCATTATAAAAAGTAACAATTATAAATTGCACACATATATCTATTATAATTATTTTGTTCAAGTAATGAGCAATAATTAAAACAACTTTGACTAATATTGCATAATAAAAGTTGATAAAAGCATATTAATTCATTCTATATTACTAATTTTTATTATATGATGTAATAAAAAGCATCATTATGAAATCTTTTTTTTTTCTTCAATCTTTGTTATTGCAGTATGGTGATGCTTGTTATCATCATTAGTCTTTCCATCTTCAACGTTTGAAATTTAGTTCATCCATATTTGTTCAATTTTTGAGCTTTCATCATTTTTTTTCCTTTTGTTGCAACATTTGTGTTAATCACTAATGAATTGGCATCGAGAGACTCTTAATTGGATCTTACAAAATTTGGACTTTGTTGCTAAGATTTTTCTTAGTATTTACTTTTATATTAAATTTCAATGATGTTACAGTTTTTTTGTAAATATATATATATATATATTTGTTAATTTTGGAATAGTGCAGCAAAAAGAATTAATATAGCATATTGAATTAATATAGCATATTGAATTGTGTATTTTTTTTTCTTCCATACCTTTTTATCATTTGAAGGTGCATAAAAAATCTTAGTAACTATATAATTTTTAAAACCATCCTTTAGATTGAATTCATTCAAATGAAGTAGAGAAATCCATTTTTTTTCCTTTTTTTTTTTTTCAAACCACGTGGGATTCGTTTTCCAATATCAATATTTTTACAATAATTTAAATAAGTAATACCTCAGTTTATTTTTCAGCAAGATCTCTTGTAGATTCATTTAGGATTTTCTTGGCATCTCGATTAAATATCACAAAATTTGTTTTGTTAGTTGCATCAAAAACTTCAATTCGAATCGTGTATCTAAAGTAGTTTGCAATTGTATATATATAGTAGTATATAAATATTTGGAGAGTATGTAGTTAATGTGAGTGCCTCTAACTTTGGGATAGAAAGATTTATTTTTGTTTCACATTTTGCACACCAAAATCATTTTGCTTGTGATTTGACATTCCTTTCATAAAGTACATACAAAATGTAATATCAACCTATTGTTGTATCAATGTTACTTATTATTGCAATACCTTAGCAGTTCATATCTTGCAAAGAACTTTGAAATTAATATGCATTATTTTTTTAATGTAAATATATATGTATGTATTATTTTTTTTACGTAAATGATGAGTATCATTTGAAATGATTAACAAACCTATTTCTTAGGATCTCATTCAATGCATTTTATCTTTATTATTTTCTTCATATTAGTTAAAGATAAATCCTTCTATGAAAATTGTTTTGCATGTAGTTTTGGTTTTTCTTGTATAGGATCTTGTTTTTTACCATTCCTTTTCATTGAATTTTTTAAAATAAAATATTAAGTTAATGGAATTTTGTAAGATAGTATATGATATTATTATTTCAGCAACCTCAGGGTTCTTAATATATATATATATATATATTTTTTTTTTTGGGTTGCACTGGTCAATGACAGAAATTTGTTTGCATAAATTGCATAAAATATTATTAATAGACAAAAGCATATTGAATTGAAATTGGGTAAAAATGAAGACACGATTTCATGAGAATGAGATTTTCTAGAAGTATCATCTATATGTGGGGGAGGAAGAAGAGAGTTTGTAAGAGGGTAAGAGTTTTTGCTTTGATTTACACGTAAAAAGGGTCAAACTTGGGTCATAATATATAAGGTAAGAACTGTGCTTGAGTTTTTCATAAGGTTTGGTCTACTTTTAAGAGGTATTCCATTTTATAGTGAACAAATTTTGGTTTAATGGGTCTAATTGTCAAGAACAACATGTATTTTATATTATAGTAAAAAGAAGTTACTATGATCTATTAGGTAACAGTAAAAAAAAAAAACTTAATAAAAAGAGGTAAAAAATGCTAAATTTATATAATGGTAAAAATAAGTAACTATGATTTATTGGGTAATGGTTAAAAAAACTTAATGAAAAAAGATTAAAAAAAAAGGTTAAATGCAATATTAGAGTGTCACGTGGCAAGAAGTACTATGATCTATTGGGTAATAGTAAAAAAAAAAACATAATAAAAAAAGGTAAAAAATGTTAAATTTATATAATAGTAAAAATAAGTTATTATGATTTATTAGATAACAATAAAAAAAACTTGATGAACATGATCCTAAGGAACATGAACCTCAAGCTCAGTTGAAAATGGTTGCTGCCCATTTTTTTAACATTGTTGGACTAGGAAATGAAATCCCAAGCCCAACCAAAGAAGCCCAAGAAAGACAAGAGAAAAAGGGCTTGAAGGGCCCACCAAGCCCATGCCTCGGCCAATTTGACCAAGTGACCAACGAAGAGATCTTCCTGCACCAATGGCCTGGTCGCCCGCGGTTAAGAAAAAGAGGATAAAAAGAACCTTCACGTCAAAGCTTATGAGAAAAGCAAAAGCAGACCCAAGAGTGGCCCAAAACATGTGTAAATGTACTCATTAGATATTTATTGAGAAATATATGCTGATTTTGCGGTGAACTAACTGTTATTAGATCGTGTTGTTGTATTTTGCTATCTGTTTGGAATGTTTGTTTTGCTGCAAGACTTACCAGGCCCAATTTCAGTAAGGCCTACTTCCCAAAACGAACCAGGCCCAATTCCCAAACCCACAAGCCTTTGTTCAATGAGCATTCTAAGCATTCCAACACGTGTATTTTGACCAAAAAGGCCCCCTTCAAAGATCAAAGATCAAATCTGAAGAACTGACAATCTAGTGATTGATTGGATTCAGATCTTCTAGAGTTTCTAAGGTACTCTACGAGTAAATTTCATTAAATCCTAACCACTCTTTAATGATTTAATGGTCCATGTCAGCATTTCATTAATAATATTCTTAAAATAATAAAATAATGTTATAAACAAAACAATTAAGATGATTGTTAATGAAATGCTGACATGGCAGAATCTAGACCATTAAATCATTTAAGAGTGGTTAGGATTTAATGAAATCTATTTGGTAGAGTACCCTAGGAACTCTAGAGGATCTGAATCCTGAAATCTGATTGAAGTTGCTGCAACAAATTCCAACAAGCTGCTTGACTTGAATGGAATATTTGTACTCATTGTAGACAATAGAATAGGAAACAGAGTAAACAGCATAACAATTCTTTGTTTCTTAATCTTTTCTAGCACAGTACACTATTAAAAATTTCAAGAGATTTGAGAAAATCACTGATCTTTCTATAATACTACTAATGAAATAAAAAATACATAATTAGCGTATACATACAATACAATACTGCACACGCTCTGCAATACAATTGAATCTCCTCTTTACGAACTCCTCAAATGTCAAAAGGATTATGACAATTACAAATCAAACTTCGGGGCACCAATCTTTCATAAACCAAGCTAACAGGACCAAGAGCACCTGAAATTTAGCTGCCTTAGTCATTTAGGCTTGGTTTATGTCATTACAGCTCCACACAAAAGCCCAACACACAAGCACAACATAAATATATGAAAAACCTGCTTCTAAAGCCACCTTGTTGATTTAAGGTTGAGCAAACTGGCTGATTCAAGATTATTATGACTCCTGTGCATCTTTCAGCTGCAATAATTTGTCTTTGGTTATTTATGATCAGAAAAATGAAATTTAACAGAAGAATCACTTGACATTGTTTCTTCTTGACATCCATGATGTTGACTGGAGCCTCATCTATAAGCATTTTTGCATCTATGAATTGAGTATAGAGCTTAAATTCACATAAACACAGCAGAATGACATTGAGCAACATTTACAGTAATAATATAAAAATTCGTAATGAGAATTTCATAATTATATTGTCCTACTTCTCAGATAATATTTTTTAATAACATTTTTTTAATGGCTACTACACATTTATTTTAATGGCTATAACAAAAAAGTGTTCAAAATCTTCAAATCTCTTTGAGTATTTGGCAAGAAGTTTCAAATCCAAGATCTCATGAATATTATAAGACCTTAAGAACTGTTAAGCCAACTCTTAAGGTATAACCTATTAGAATTTAGAAGTAATATTTTTCAACAAAACTATGACAACAATTTTACAATAATCCAACGGAATTTGCATTCTTCTATCTAATTAATTAATTTATTTTATAATCCATGTGTGAGGTGGTAAACAATTTTGAAAATATTGTGAATTTTTGTTATACTTATAAAAATACTAAATATATTTTTTTTAATTAATTGAAATCTTTTTAACCCTATGATTAATTAATGTGCAATTTTAAAGAGAAATTTTTGAAATAAATATTGCATTTAATATACAATTGCTATGCAAGTTATGCTATGTTAATGAACTTAAATAAAGCTCTAGAACAAAACAAGTTTTTGAAACTAAAAAAATGAGCTTAGTGTTACTTCCATAAGTACCCCTAGAGGTAGGCTCAATCGACTTGAGATGTAACGTAAACTTGAAGGTTTCAGGTTTTATTCACCACACTATAGATTCATGGATAAATACCACTTCTTTAATTAATATTAATTTTTTATTTATTTATCAATTTCATAGTTATAATAGGAAAAAGAGAATTGAACTTTAAACGTTTTTGTTAAAAATATCAGGAAGTGTTAATTTAGTTGAGTTACATAGATATTAACAAAAAAAATAAAACAAAATTGAGCTTAGTGTTAAGCTTTAAGGAATTTTTTTTTTTGGTGAGTCTACTAAGCGTGAATTTTATAAGGAAAAAAAAAAACCAATTTATATATATATATATATATATATATATATATTTTTGAGAATGAAAATACACCAAATTTGAATACTATAATACTCGAAAGGATTTGACTTATCTTGTTTAACTAAGGTCACAAATGTGGAAAAAAAAAATCTCTCTTTATAAGAAAAAAATAATTTTCAATTTTTTAATATAGAAATTTAAAATTTAAAACAAATACAGAGCTCTTAATTTTTTTTTTCCTTTTGTAAAAAGGTACGGACAATAGAATTAAAGATGTGACTAACTTCTTGTCACTTACAAGATTTAATAGTTTGACAATATCCAAATTGAACATTTCCATAAACTTGAATTGTTGAGACTAGGTTTAAATGTTGGCAGACTATGAGCTTAAGTTTGAGGTTTTTAAACAAGTGTTAAAATGTATTCAAGATGAAGTGCATTTTATTGCGCAACCCGTAGTGATCACGACACATGCTTGATCAATTGAGAATATTAAATGTTGATAGATTGACGTTGCATTCAATAAATCCAGTTTTTTGTTTTCAACCCATTCAAGCCCACAAATTGCCTAGGATTTTGTGCCTACCAAACCCAACTATAAAAGAAAAAAAATGCTAGAAGTATAAACTATCTTACAATTTTTTTTACAAATTACTGATGTAATGAGTAATTATTAGTAAGTGAAAAAAATAATGTTAATGATAGGTTGGTCACATCAACAATTTATAAAAATATTATAAAATAATTTGTAACTTTAGCATTACTCATAAAACCTCAGGAATGTGAACAAATACTTTTCAACAACTTTTTATTGCATCTAACTCTAGAATACAATTGAATCTTCTCATTAACTCCTCAAATGTGAAGAGGATTATCACAATTACAAATCAAACTTCAGGGCACCAATCTTTCATATACCAAGCTAACAGGACCAAAAGCACTTGAATATTAGCTGCCCTAGCCATTTAGGCTTGAATTATTTAATTACAGCTCCACACAAAAGCACAACACACATGAACAACATAAATATATAAACAATTTGCTTCTAAAGCCACCTTGTTGACTTGACTTATAGCGAACTGGCTGATTCAAGATTATTACAACTCCGGCATGTCTTTCAGCTGCAAGATTTTATCTTTGATTATTAATGATCAGAAAAATGAAATTTAACAGAAGAATCACTTGACATTGTTTCTTCTTGACATCCATGGTGTTGAGTAGAGCCTTGTCTATAAGCATTTTTGCATCTATGAATTGAGTATAGAGCTTTGACAAAAGGACAAAGCTTCAGAGAGGAGAGAAAGGGAGCTTTATTGGTCACCGTAATGACCTTTGCCATTCTGCTTCCGAATCTTTCTCAATAGCAACTTGTGTGAGAATGTAAGACATGGCCATTTCAGGTGCATCCTCGCCTAACAATTTCACCAGTATAGACAACTCTTCTCCAATAGGTACTGCATAAGTTTTACAAATGAGGTTATTGATTTAAGACAAATGGGAGAAAAGAGAAAAACATTCTTATGAGTTAAGCTTGAGGAATGAAAGTTTCAACTATAGGTTTATTATGGCAAATCTAGGGGAAATGTTTTACTTTTGAAATCAAAATGATTTTATCTATGGACAATAATGGGAAAATTTCTCTTCTAATGCCCTTTTCTAGAAAAGAACAATTATACTTGCAATATTTAAGCTCTTGTAACATCCATGCATCCCAAGATCAATCTGGTGTTTGATTCCACACCCATGAATTCTAGCAATTTCTCAAAGAAGAGTACAACATATTGAAAAATTTAGTAAGTTTTTCAGTATGCTGGATATAAGACCAGTATTTCAATGAAACATTCTATGTAAGGCAATTATTTATATGAACATTATGTAAAAGAAGGCTTGGACTAGACCTCTAATACCCTGGAAGTTGAAACTTGTTCAATGTGAATTTAAACTCACAAAAACACAGCAGAATGACATTAGGCAATATTTACAGTAATAATATAAAAATTCATAATGATAATTACATAATTATATTGTTCTACTTCTCGGATAACATGAAAAAGTTAACAGAAAAGCACATTATGAGAAAAATAAGAATACTAAATATGTACCTGTCAAGTTGAGATATGCAGTGCCAGTCTACCAGAACCCAGAGTTTATTTTGAACATGTACTTTGAAAATAAGTTGCTGATTGTGCGGGAAGGCTGAAGCCATGAACTCCGCAAATAGTATAGAAATTGAACTGCAAATGGACATGATAGCTAAACAACAAAGGTCTTTTAACTCTTTATGCACATAGTCACTATCAATTTTGATGTTTTGAAACAATAACAAACAATTCAAATTTTGAATATTTAGAGTTATTTGCAACTGCCAAATGTTGTTCTTTTCTCAAAAAAAAAAAAAAAAAAAAACGAATGTTGGCTGGCAAATGAAATTTTTTTTTTCATCCAAACAGTGTGAAAAATAGCATTTCAGTCAAAAACACAAAAAAAAAAAAAGTAAAATAAAATAAAAATAAAAATACAAATAAAAGAGAAGCAAATGAGAGTTGCAATTTCAATTTGAAGGTATCATTATAAGTTAAGAAGTACAAAAATGTCAATGATAAAAGAATATACCCTTTTTTTAACTTCAATTCTCCTACCAAGAATGCTGGTGCTACAACTGCTTGGAAATTTAAATATAATAGAGGTCATGTATGATGTACCTTACGAGTGTAGGCAAAAAAACAGAGGACATAATGGCAACAAAGGACGAAATTGGAGGCCAATCTTTCAAATCATCATCAATATAAAACTCACCCTATAATAGAAAATACCATTCTCCATCCTTGTAAGTTCTATCTCGAATTGTTTTAGTATGTTAATTACCCTTGTCTATGATTTGAATCATAGTATTATACCAACAGATTAATGTGGCAAAAGAAAGACAAAAGAAACCAAACATGTCAAATAAAGAGCCTAATACAGAATCAGATCACTATTTGAAGTACAAATCTAAGAACATTTGGTCACTGGACATACTAGCATGTAAAGTGGGAAGACTTACCTCCTAGGCAGTTCAGAATCTTCCTTGCATCTCCAATTGCTTGCTGAACTTTTTTGTCCTCAAAGTTAACACGTCAAGTATGGCATGTTTCCTATGGATGGGATAGAGCTCCCATCCATACTACTCTTCTATTATGCTTTTCTAGCAAAGAGCAAAGACATTTGCAATGTGTGAGCTCTTTTAAATTGCATTTGGAGATCAATTTAAGGATTTGATTCCCCACCTACCAATTCTAGCAAATTCACAATAAGTGCACCATTCTGAATAATATACAAAATATTTTGTGTACTGGACGTAAATTGAGCTGAAAGGCAAACTGGTATTATTTGACAAAATTATACTAATTGAGTGAGATTGAGATAAATCAATTCACAATGTCTAAAAAAGCAGAGCAGATATTCTTATATTGACAAAACAATGTGGAAAAGGGAAGCTTTGACTAGACCTCTTAATCCTTGGTAATTTGCAACTTGTTGACTATGATTTAAAACTTAAATCAACCACATGGTGGAATGATGTTTGAACAATTGTTTTTCTTACCTATCAAAAAAAATGTTTAAACAATTTTATGGTAATAATATAGATATTCGAAAAAGTGATTACAAACACATACAAATCTATCGTTCTACATCTTTAGATAAGGTGAAAAATAAAACAAAAAAGAAATAAGAAAAGAAGAATAAAAATGCAAACTTTAAATGTTTGCCAGATGATGAGGAGAAAACAGAGGACATTAAAGCTAAAAACAGATGAAATTGGAGGTCAATCATTTAGATCATTATCACTGTGGAACACCACACTGGAGAACACAACACCATTCCCCCCATGCTTATTTCTTCAGCCAAGGTCTATGCCTAGCTTAATTAGCTTCATCTGTGATTTATATGATCAGTGACAATCGTTCCGATAGATTAAGGTAGAGAAAGATAGAATAAAACAAATAGTTGCATGACAGACAGAGAACCTATTAAGGCATCAGGGCAATATTTGAAGGACAAATTTGGGAAATTTGTGCCTTGGAAATATTTGTATGTAAAACAGGAAAACTTACTTCCAAGGCAGTTCAAAATCCTTGCTCGCATCCCCAAGTTGTCGCTGAACATCCCTTCTTTGTCCTCAGGGTTTGGTGGGTGGGCTTCAGAGATTATACAAGCATCACTAAACTAAAGAAGTTGCAATGAAAAACATTATGTTTTAAATGATTAGAATAATATACTTTTAATCACAAAGGACAACAATGATAATGATCTAAAATAAATATAAGGCCTAGAGGCCTAGCCTCTATTTCAAGAAGATATAACACGTTAAGAGGAATTTCAAAGCCTAAGCATTAAACTAGGGATGAGCATCATGAGCCATACACGAGCAATCCAAAGAGTACTTAGCAATGCTTTCTTTCTTTCTTCTTTTTTATAAAATTTTGAGTGACTAGTTGTACAGACTATTTCCAACAGCAGAGTGTCAATTCCTACAGTAGACTTCACTACTAAGCATTCGATGTTGAAAACCCACTTAAAAACATTAGAATCAACAAAAACCAGCAATTTATTCAACTCCTATGCAAGATGAGGAGCATAAAAATAAGTATATAACCCAAAAAGTATAATTCCAATTCCTACAACAAAACAAAGCTATCAAAGACTTTATGCAAAGGAGAAGCAACAAAAAGTATGGATTTAATACTCAAACAAACAAACTAAGAAAAATATATCATCTACCATATCAGGGTTTTCTCTCTTAAGATAGATCTTGTGTCTGTGTCCAATGCTCAAAATAAAAATCACAAGCATATCTTGATTATTAGTTCCAAAGGGATTGAGATGGTTACTTAATCCAACAAATGAAGCCAAAGTATTTGTAACATTTGCATATCTACTGGTAATCGCTTCTCATACTTTGCACTCTCCCATGCTCTAAACAAGACTATGAAAAAAGCAAAAAGCACAAAATATTTACTTAGGAACTTGATAGATAGCAAGTACATAACCCTATAACATCAAGACCAAATGATTAATAATTATAGGTTTGAGGTATGAGGGCACCCCGCTTTCTTCATAAAAAAAAATTATTACCAGTTGAATGAAAAAAGGTTGAAGAACTAAACGATAAATGGAAGAATGAGTACAGTTATTAAAAAATTAAATAGTTCACTTTCATATGTCACCATTTAAGATGGACTGCTATAGAAAACCAGATTACAGGTTAAGCTTGTTTGTAGCATCTTTGAATGGATAATAGGGCTTCCTCTTTTTTTTTATTTTTATAAGCATTGGGGTTTTTGTACTTAAAGCCTTGCCCATTTCTCTTTCTCTATCTCTGAATTATCTGTTTCAGTCACTACCTACCTATCTTAGTTTTGAGTTTGTATAATGTGTACAATGAATGAGGCCAAATGAGAACAAAACATTTTGCATGATGTTCTGAATAAGTAAGACCAAAACATTTCTGCAACCTTAAGGGTTGGAAATTAAAGTTATTGACCACGGATTAAAAAGCAAATGCAATAGCATGAAAAGAAGAACATAAAGCTACCTATATGTGAATTAGAATTGAACAGCCCAAAGAAAACAATTGTAATATGGCTTCATTGCCTTCTTCTTTTTTGTTGAACATATTATTTACTAATTGGGGTCTGTTCATTTTTGAATGCCATTCCAAAATTGGGCAACTACTGATGGGAAAAAACAAGAGAGGCATTTCTCGCTCATCCCCTCCACTCCGGGTGGTAACATTCCATTCTCCCCCACACTCTACACACCTTTGGACTAGATCTCCTAAATCTGTAACACTAAGTCAAGAAAATTAGCACACTAGATTTCATACCCTAACAAATAATGGTAGAAATTACTTAAGTTGAAAATTGGTCAATTAGCTAGCTCACCTTTCATCACCCACCATATAATATGGCAATGATACACTTCCTTGCTGCAGAGTGAACTGATAAAGGAGTATCTTCCGTAGCGCTTTCTAAAATTTTCATCCATGAGTGACACCTTGCTTCATCATAAAATGTACTACCCCAAATCTGATGTTTGGTTGAAATAAGGCCAAAAGAAAATTAGAAATTCAGCATGAGGTTTTTATAGATGGAGAAAATTATAAGTAGAAACAGAAAGATGATTAAACAAAAATATTGAGATATGCCTTACAGTAGAAGAGTACATAATGCAAGGTATTTTGTCTCCTCTTCTTGCCTGAATCCCTGATGGTCACCTTGTGCACTTCACACACTTCCATGTAACGAAATACTTCAAACTCTAAGACAAGAAATAAGAATACAATATTACTTTATAAATAGATAACTTGCAAGTACCTAATCTTTTATAGTAGTGTTACTCATAGAATTATTATACCCAATGCACAAGACTCATGCTTTTGCCCCAACTAAACATGGTTTGGGTGGAGGGAACTTAGCATTGCACCATGGTCTGATTTCTAGTATTACTCATAGAATGAAGAAATAATAATTTTCTGGCGTTGATATACAAAGATAAAGGATTATGTACAAATTTTACTAGCATCTTTGAAGTCATAACAGAGCTTTCTTTAAAAAGCCCTATGATACGATGTTAAGATTGAATTAAGGCCAAAGAGTGAGAAATATTTTACACGATGTCTAGACTGAAGGATAGCAAAAAATTCCTGTGGCATTATTGACCATGGAACAACAAACAAATGTAGAAATAGATTTTTTTTTAAAAGTAGTAGAAAGGACAGAGTAATACATTCAAGAAACAAAATTTAAGTGCCTAGATCAAGGAAGTTTGGACTGGTCCTATCTTCTCCTCTTCCACTTTTTATGGTGCCCTTTCCAAAAAAGGCAACCATAGATTGCAACAAATAGCAAGTATTTATCAAAATTTCCCACTCTTCCCCATCTGCATTGACAAGAAACACATCACCAAGACAAGAAATCTATGTGCATTCAGATTCAAGCTTTTAAAGTTGTAACATCAAAGCCTGAAGATAAGCAACTGTACATTCAAGCCCTCAAAATTAAGGATAGAAGGTTGCGTAAGTTGTAGATGGTAAAAATAAAAATATTAAATAACAAGGCCATACATATGCCAATAATAGAAATCTACTAGTAAAGTTTCAGCACCATTCAGTTTGGGTTCTTTTTAAAAAATAAAAATAAAAATTCTTCCTTACATTCACACATGCATTCCGGTAATGTTGCAAATAGTGGTCCTACTAGATAGAATCATCAGTGATGGTGTTGTTGTGAGTTTGGTCTAAATTTGACAAAGTTGCTAGTAATTTCTTTGGTGGGAGATTGAGAGATAATTAAAATAATAAATTGATGTTTCAGCCAAATGACAGAAGTAGCAGAAGAGGAAGAAGTTACCCGTTATTGGTTCAGACTTGCACACACACAGATTTCAAGATTTCATCAACATGCCCTTAAGAAAACCATTGCTGACAGTGTCGTTGTGAGTTTTCCCAAAATTGATAAAATTACAGAAGGTCATTGTTTGTTTACCTGAAATCAAGAAAATGAGCAACACCCATATAAATATTGAAAAGCAAATGATATAGCTAGAGGATGAAATAAGTAGGAAAAAATTACCAATCCATATCAAGCAGAGGACGTTTCAGAATCCAAACCCCTAAAGATAACCATGAGTTATTTGAGATTAGTGTACCGAAATCAAGAAAATGAGCAAGACCCATATAAATATTAAACCGCAAATGAAATAGAAAGAGGTAGGCATTTGAATTTAGTTGTTTACTTTTAAATGCAAATGAGTTAATATTTGGTGAATCTGTTCATCTGATTAGTCTATCTAAAATTCCAGCCTTCTATTTTTTTTTTAAAATTATTTATAAAATTTTAGTAAACCCATCAAGCAATTTTGGATACATCACAATATAGCTGAATCTAAGCAACAACAATAAACCGTGCTAATTCAAATTTATGTGAATATGTTAAATTTCATAAATCTACGCTGTTAGTAATTTATTTTCCGTGGGAATTTTAACCAGAAAATGAGCAAATTTAATTGATAGTATTTGTTTTCAAAATAAAAGAAGAAGAAGCAGAACTAGTTACCGTAATTTGATGATTGGGATGTGAGAAATGTTGCGCCAGTCCTCTCCTGTCTCTCTTCGGCAACGTTTCTGGATAATTGGACAGCAATTGATCGCCAATTTGTTCAATGGAGTTGTACGCAGGAAATCCGGCAACGACTTTAACTTTCTGCAGCTGCGAATTGTCAACTTTTGAAGACGTGGCATTATAGTAATACAGTCTTCGTCTTCTTTTCCTCCTTCTCTCGTTCCTCCAATCCATTCTTCCCACTGGCCCAAGCCACTGAATTTGAGATATTTCAAATTTGGGAATATTTTTATGTCTTCTTTTTTGTTTTCAGATTCTATTCCCAAAAATTCAACTCCCACTTTTTTCAAACTCCCCGCAGACGATATAGATAATGATTCAAGGCGCGGAATCTTCCCCAAAGGAGGCAAACTCATTAACTCTATGGCGTAATGGAGATCAAGCTCTTTCAAATTGGTCAAAGACGCCAACAACCTAGGAGACATTGTGGTGCCCAAGTAATTCCAAATGTCTAACTTCTCCAAGTCTTGAGGTAGCTCTAACGCATTTAAAATGAATACGTTACTCTCAATTCTTCTATCATTCAGATCAATGATAAACATCGGAAGAGGCCCTTCATTAAAATATAGAGTCAAATAACGAAGGTGGACCAAATTTTTTAATTCTTCAAATTTACATCCTTTGCAATCCTCATCATTTATGAGGCTTCCTAATGTTTTAAGAGAAGTCAATCTTCCAATTTCTCTTGGAATCACTAAATCACCCCCAGTAAGAAGTCTTAAATTAATTAATTTACCTATCCCTTGCGGTAGTATTATAGGCCGATAAGTAAGACCATCTTGGCTAAGCCTCAAAAATTGTAAATTGCATAGATTGCCTATAGTTTCAGGCAATACACATTTGCCAAAAGAAAAAGCCTCTTCACAAAAATGAACATTGAGATACCTTAGATGTATTAAATTTTCTATTGTATCCGGAAGTTTCATTGTGGAATTCAAAGTTAATACCCGTAAACGGCTAAAATTTTGGACTAAATTGGACATGTTATAATCACTATGACTAAAAAAGATGACAGTGCGTAGATTTTTGGATCTATCAGTAGATGGAGGAAATTGGGATCCGGTTGAATATCCCAAATGACGAGCTTTAGTAATTGACTGTGCAAAGTCATGCACTATATCATGCATTTTGTAACCTGTGAGCCATTCATATTCCCTGTATTCTTGGAAGAAAGAGCGAATGGCTAAATTTTCAAAGTATTCTCGTGCCATGATTTCCACCTCCATATTTCCCTTCGACTCGACAAATCCGTGTGCTATCCACATATCTACCAACTTATCAACATCAAAGACATGATCTTTTGGAAAGACAGCACAATATGAGAAACATTGTTTTAGTGGTGATGACAAATCATAATAACTCAGTAACAACGGTGCAAAAAGACCTTTTTCAACATCTTCTAACTCCCACAAATTGTTATTCAAAACATTCCTCCATTCTTCTCTACTTTTCTTAAAGCGCATGAGACTCCCTAGAGTCTTTGCAGCAAGGGGCAAACCTTTGCACTTCTTTGATATTTGTCTGCCAAAGTCTTCTAGTTCCTCACGTTGCTGAGGATCCCTATCAAAAAATGCTATTTTACTAAACACCAACCAACAATCTTCCTCAGACAATTCGTTCAACTTGATCGTATTTGAACTTTCCATCATCTTTGCAACTTGGTCATTACGTGTGGTGACTAGAATTCTACTACCTTGGGAACCACAACTTTTAAGTGCATCTCTAAATGGCTTCCACATTGCAAAGTCTTCAGTCCACACATCATCAAAGATAAGAAAAAACTTCTTTTTCCCAACGTTTTCACAAATTCTATCCAATAGACTTTGCAAAGAAGTCAAGTTGGAGGATTGACGTTCAATAGATTCAAGGATTTCTTTGGCAACTTTGCACTGATCGAAAGGATCCGAAACACAAACCCACACTTTTATCTCAAAATGGACTTGCAGCTTCTGATCATTGTAGGCTAATTGGGCAATAGTAGTTTTTCCAATACCACCCATGCCCACCAAAGAGATGACATGGTGGTGTTTTTCTTTTTCAGCACCCTTGCCCAATAGAATGCTCACCAAATCATTCTTAACCTTATCACGACCAAGAATTTCAGACACATCAACATAAGAAGTAGTCTTTGGTCTCTCAACTACTTCTTCAATGGCCCTACTCAATTCAAACCCGTAAATGTCCTTCTCTTTGTTAATCTCATCTAATTTTTCGTTAAGGTCTTTTATCTTATGAGCAATATCACGATGCTGAAAAAGATTAGGAACTGAGATGAGGGGCCATACCTTCCTCTTCTTAGCAGTACTAGTTTCAGCTTTTTCTTCTTCTTCGAATTCTTTTTGTTGTTTCTCAATCTCTGCTTTGATCATGACAGTGTTCCACTCATCCAACACGTCGTCGATCTCGTACGACACGCCTTCGAGCTTATCTAACCAAAGCTTCACACTTTCCTCCTTCAGCTGCCTCTTCTCAGCATCATTGAGCACTGCCTGAATGGTACGGAATTTGGTTTGAAGCTTTTGGACTTCTTCCTTCACAGTTACAGTCAACTTGAACTCCGAAGAAATTAAAGAACCAAGTCGCTCCACTATTGCAGAAAGTAGAGCACCAGCCATACTTTGGAAATGGAATTTTTCTGGATAACACAAGACAATAGAAGAGTATGAAAAAGTACGTAGGTAGACGGTGAAATGGTTGATTATTGAGGAGAAACGAAATAGCCAATACTCTAGCTGATCAAAGTGCATGCACAATGAAGTTGAGGGCCCACGTTTTGATATCTACATCACCAGTTCACATTGAAATTCATTCGGTAATCTATAAAGCAAAGTCAGCTAAATTGGAATCTACTCTTTAACCTTAAGAGTAGAGCCAGCTCTCTCATCAACGAAGAATGGTCCTCAGGCCACGCTGGAATCTACTCTATAATCTAAAAAGCAGAGCCTGCTCAACTTGAGTTTATTTTTATAATCTAGCTATTTATGTACGGCTGAGATTAATAGTGCAAAAAGCTACTTTTTAATCTAGACTATTGATTAATAAAAAGTGAAGAAAAAAAAAAAAGCAAAAAGCAAAATTTAAAAAAAAAAAAAAAAAAAAAATCCAAATCAACGATGTCTAGACACGCTGGAATCCACCAGTCTTGTACATCCCCAAACCTTCACACTGGAATCCACTCTATTCTCTAAAGGCAGAGCCAGCTCAACTAAAATTCACCCTATAATCTCAAAAGAAGAGCCAGCTCTCAAAAGCAGAGCTAATTCACACTGATCTATTTATATTCTATTTAATCCATCCCAACGCACAAGGTGGAGTGAATTTCTCCGCCAATTTACAAAGTGAACTTTTAAATTTTTCTGTTTACCAAAACCCCAAAAAAAAAAAAAAAAAAAATCAAATTTCTAGTCCCAATTGAGTGTCGACCAAGATGAAACGGAAAAGAAAAAGAAAAGGGAAATGTTTCATTAAGAGAAATCCTTTAAATTATATATAAAAATAATGTTATTTAATATAAATTAAAAAATGTAATAATTAAATTACATATTTTTTATACTTTTGACACACATATAATTTATTTAGTTTAGATGTTATTATCATTGAATTATAAATTTTTTTTTATAAAAAATTTGAAATTTAATTTTTATTTTTTATTTTTTTTAAATTTTACAAGTATAAAAATATAAAAATATACAATTCAATAATTAAATTTTAAAATTTACTTAAATAAAAAAATATAAATGGAATTTGAAGAATTTTTTACTAATTGTAAAAATTTGTATGATTTTAAATTAATCTATTATTTATTTTTCTAAAAATTATACGTTATTTATTATTATACACTGCTGTGCTATACACTATAATATACCCTTTATCTCACGACGTGATTTCAATTATAAAGCGGTGTTGTTGTCCGACTTGTCCTAGGGAAGGTCACCTGCTGGTTTGGTTGGTCACTTGGCCTAGATAATATAACTTTGCTTTTGTGTCACTCACTAGCTCTTTTTTAGCATATTAATATATTGCTTTTTTTTTATCCCAAAATATATATATATATATATATATATATATATATATGCCTTTTTTGCTTAACGAGTGAATGGATAGGAAGTTTGATGGTCAAACAGTTCAGGACAATCTTTTGTTCAAAAGGTGCTTGTTAGTACATAGCAAGAAGTAAAGTTTCGGGCCTGTTTGTTAGGAGGATAGAAAGTGAGTATATAGAAAATAAAAAGAAAATAGAAAATGAGAAGGTAGAAAAAATTTTAATTTTTTATTTATTTTTATTGATTGAGAGGATGGAAAAGTGAAGGGATAGAAAATTTTTTATTTAAGTTGAAAATAAAACTTGTATAAATTTACTTCTTTTAAATAAAATAAAAAGTATTACATTATATATATTTTTTAATTTTGTATAGATAAAAGTGGATATTTTAAAAATAACATAAAAAAATCATTTAAAGTTGTTTTCTTAAAATAAAAATTAAAAAAAAAAGTGAAAATTGTGGAATTATAATACATGAATAGTGTGAATTGTACATTTTCATGTTAGAAATATTATAGTTGGAGAGGCTCAAACCTATTATAGGTTTATATACTTGTAAAACAAACATAGGTAGACGGTGAAAGAGTACGTAGGTAGATGGTGAAATTGTTGATTATTGAGGAGAAACGAAACAGCAAATACTCTAGCCGATCAAGGTGCATGCAATAATGAAGTTGAGGGCCCACGTTTTGATATCTACATCACCAGTTCACATTGAAATTCATTCTATAATCTAAAAAGCAGAGCCAGCTAAATTGGAATCTACTCTTTAATCTAAAAAGTAGAGCCAGCTCAACTGGAATCCACCTATAATCCAAAAAGCTGAGTCAGCTATTATCAACGAAGGATGAGTCTGCTTATTTCTTTTTCCTATTTAGCATACATGATTAATTTTGTTATTTTATTTTATTATTTAAGTTATTTGTGTTACAATTTATAACTTTTATTGTACTTTTTAATTCCATTCTTGAAACTCATTGTATATTTTAATTCCCTTTTACCTTTATTTACTGTTTTAACTAACTTTTATATTTATCTACTATTTTAACAAAATATATTCAGTTTTATCAAAATTTTAAACAATTTTGAATTGTGTTTACCGGTAACAACTTTATTTAACTTTTATCTTTTTTATACCTTTATTTTATTTTTTCAACTTTATAAATACTATTTATTTTTATTAATTTTTTTATATCAATCATCATTTTTTTGCTACTCACATCTAATCACAAGCGAATTATACCACAAATGGTGCGACTATACAGCACCAGCATAACTTGTACCAGTAGCATAACTTCAAGTGAAGTGAATTTCTCCACTTATTTACAAAGTAATGAACTTTTAAAGTTCTAGTAGTAGTGGAGTGTTCGCCAAGATGAATTAGCAAAAGGAAATGTTTCTTCACAGACTATTCCAACTCTCTATCCTTTTATTAAATTTTAAAAATTTATCGTTAGTTGTTTATACTCTTAACACCCAAAATTTTTATTTAAATTGAATGTTATTTATCATTGAATCAATAAACATATTTTTTATGCAAAATTTTAAACCACAAAATTTTAAGTTTCAAATTTTTAATTGATAATATAGCTATTAATTTTTTATTTTCTTAAAATCTCACAAGAATGTAAGATATAATATTAACATTCAATGCAATCTAATAATTAAAATTTTAAAATTCATATATAATAAAAAAAATATAGAGAAAGTTTGAAATGTTTTTCAATAATTATAAAAAATTGTTTGATTTTGAATACAGTCATATTAGTTCCTAGTAACTCCTTAATTGCAAAGAAATAAAACTCATACAACTACCATCCATGGCTCTTATACCAGTATCTACCTAGAGAGAGCACAACAGTAATATAAAAGCATAAACAATGATAAAGAAGAAAACAACAAAATAGATATATTCAAAATAAGTTAAAATAGAGTATGGAAAATGAAAACAGAAACTGTAAAATCTTACTTGAATAAAACTTCTGTCTTTTGATGAAAACTGAAATCTTCTGTCTTTGATGCAAACAATCTTCTGTTTTCGAAGTCTATCATTTTAAAGACGAACTAAACCACGGTTAGTCTTCAAAAGTAACTGGAGTAGGTAAAGTTAACCTAAGTTAATCTGTCAGCAAAAGCTTGTAAAACAATGTGGAGAATACTGTTGATGAGTCTTTTAAAAAGTAAATTTCGGGCAGCTGTTATCAACGAAGGATAAGTCTGACGTGTGCTTGTGGTGCCTGTTAAATTTTTTTTTTTTTTGTCTTTTTATAGTTTTTTTTTTTTTTTTTAACATTATAAGCGCTGTTTGGTGTTTTTTTTTTTTTAACTTTTTCTGACTTTTTTTTTGTCTGTTTTACACCTGGTTAACATTTTCTTTTATTTGCTTATTTTTTTAATATTTGTCAGTTGTTTTTTCTGGTATTATTTATTAATCCTATTATATTATTTAGCTAACTTTTTTTAAAAAATTTTAATTTTAGCTAATAAGTAGTTCAAAAATCTAAACCATACGTCTTTAGTTCACACTCATCTATTTTCAAAGTGAATTTCTCTACTCATTACAATGCACAAGGAGAATTTCTCAACTTATTTACAATGTAATGAACTTTTTAAAGTTTGAATACTACTGAAGGGTCGACCATGGTGAAGAGAAAATGAAAAAGGTTTCTTTTTGAAGACAAACTCTTCTAATTCTCTATACATCTTTTAATTTAGTGTAAATTTTAAAATTTAACTATTAAATTGTACATTTTTTTAAAGTTTTTAATACACATTAATTTTTTCTCAAATTAGATACTATTTATCATTTAATCAATAAACTTATTTTTTATACAAAATTTTAATTTACAAAAATTAAAAAAAAGTATGTTCCGAAAGACCTCTGCAAATGCGCAGTTGACGGGAACAGTGCTTGTCGTGTTTTTACCCTCCTTTGATTCTTTGGGTCCGTTGGATAGAGCTTATTGCTGAAAACTGAAAACTGAAAACACTGTAGCAAAATAATTTTTAATGTGTAAATAGTACCGTGGGACCCCATTTTTAATAAAAAAAATCTGTAAAGTGAAGTTTGGGTCCCGTGAACAGTACACGGGACCCACAAATATGCTGAAAAGTCAGCAAAATCGGTTACTGTTTATGCACTGTAGCATGAACAGTAACCGATTCCCCTGACCCTTGCAGCAGAAAAAAAAAAAAAAAAAAAAAAAAAAAAAAAAAAAAACAAAACGCTGGACACTGGCCGCAAAACGCCCAATCCAAACCCAGCCTTTATTTCTTTTTTCTTTGTCGCGAAAGAATCCTATTCTTTCCTCTCTTCTTGTTTTCGCTGCTTTGTTTCTTTCATTGCGTAAATTTATAACTCAACAATAATAATTTTTTATTTGTAGTTGGCTAAGGTTTGTAAGTCTTTCTTTCTTTTTGTTAATCCAACTTGCGTATTGGACTACAAACTTTGAAAACCGGATGTGAACGAATCCTGATTTCAGGACAATCTTTTGTTCAAAAGGTGCTTGTTTAGTACCATGGCAAGAAGTAAAGCTTTATAGTTTTTTAAAATTGTGGATTTATAATACATGAATGGTGTGAATTGCACAATATTCATGTTAGAAATATTATAGTTCGAGAGGCTCAAGCCCACTATAGGTTATATACTTGTAAAACAAATGTTAATTCTAAGCTTTATTTATGATTAGCTGATTAGTCTAGAGTTTTCTAACACACACAGGATGAAGCGATAAGTGTTTTTTTGTTGCAGATATAAGCTGTGAAACCGAACCATACTAAACTCTTAGCTATAATAATTCTTTAAAACTCCTACTACTTAAAAAAAAAGTTTGGCAGTTTCAGCTAAACTATTTTTTATCATTGTTGAGCACTTTTAACCCTTTCAAAAGTATGACCAAATAGGCAGAATATCTTTCACAATGGTAAATTGTGACTGAAATAAATCACCCTCATATAATACTATCACTTATAGTTAAATTTTTGCATATAAAAAGAAAAAGAAAAAAAAAGTGAATTGAATATTTTTTCCATGTCAGCAAGGTTTGAATTACGTCACCTAATCAACCTCCACATGTGCACACCTAGGAATCCTAACTCACGTATTTGTCCCCATAAAAACCGGTCGATTTGTCTCACTTCTCAAAGTCTAGTATCAAAGCACAGTTTGACTTCACCCTATAGGGTGTGTTCATTTGGAGTGAAAAGAGAGAAGATGAAAAATAGAAAGGAAAAAAAAAGATGAAAAATGTTATTTTTTACTGTTTGGTTAGAGAAAGAAAATAAAATATAAAGGAAGTTTGAAAGGTTTTTTACTAATTGTGAAAATTTGTATGGTTTTAAATTAATTGTTTACTATTTATTTTTCTCAGAATTATACATTAATTATTTTTACACACACAACGCTATACACTATCACACACACTCTACCTCACAATATGATTTCAATTACAAAGTTGATAGGATTTTAGATATAATTGTTGTTAGTGATAATTCACTAAAATATAATAAAATAACACGAAATTAAAAATTAGAGCAAAACAAAAATTGGAGATATATAGTATAGAAATATTTACACAAAAAAGAAAAAAAAATTGGACTGTGGTGCGACCAAGAATGGAGCCAGGATTTGGAGTTAAGGGGTAGTTTTGCTACTAATTGTATGCAGCGACTCTTACCTCCAAATCTGCTCCTTATCCGCTAAGGTTTATTTATTTATTTTAATTAATTAATTTTTGTTGTTGCTTACATTGCGGCTAGGTAAGGATAAAATTATTTTGTTTAAAAATTTTAAAGGTCCCGCTTGTTTTTTGGTAAAATAGGTTGATTGGACTTAATTTTTTTTAGCTTTACTATTGGTAATTTTTGTTTTTGAGCTTGTATATTTATTTAAATTTTAGTCAATAAATTTTTTTGTTGCCTTTAAAAGGAGGAAAATGCTAGAGTTACAATTTTTTTTAAAAATAAATTGTTAATGTGGTAAGTGGTTATTGGTAGGTCAAAAAAGATGTAAGTGGTGGGCTCATTTGCGAACCAATAAGAATTTGTTATCTCAACAATTTGTAAAAAATAATTAGAAAAGTTTGTGGTTATAACATTCTATTAAAATAAGTAATGATATTGTTAAGGGGGTGACAAAGTGTAATTTTAAAGAACAAAAATACTAAAATTAGTACCTATGTACATGCAAATATATATATATATATATATATATATATATATATATATATATATATATATTAAATTCCATCCCCCCCCCCCCCCTCAAGTTAATGACTCTCTCTATCCCTAGGTGCGACACTTGCTCTATTTAAGAAGATTAAAGCCCTTGATGAAGTTTTATTTTTTTGTGCACAAACTTTATTACCCAAATTAATCTAATTAATTAGGTCCATTAATCAAATTTAGTGGGAGTTTCAATATTTATGTTGGACATGGTCCATAAATACGGCCACTAATTCATCAACAGCTAGGTTATTTATTTTGATTTGGCACCACCTCCACACACTTTTATGTAATTACAAATATGCCATCCAAACTCGTATCTTAAAAATTGGAAATAGCCTTAGACCTTACTTTCACTCAAAATTTTGAGTTTTGAATTAAGAAAGTATAACCCAAAAAATAAACCAAACAATTCTAAACTCAATGGGCCCACGTTTTTGAATTTTGGGTAAGTTATAATAATGTTATATTACTCCAAACAACTCAATCCAAACACCACCATTATCTTTACAATAAATTTGCCAACTTTCAATTAAAATATTAATTTGACGAAGACATTTTGGTTTCCAAGATTGTTAGTATGGTTCTTAGAAAGTTCGAAGAGTTATTTCCAAGATATTGTTGCAATATAAAAAGTGTAAGTATGGTACTTAGAAGGTTCAAAAAGTAACTGGTCGCAATTTACACAGAAGACTGTTGTAGTTATTTCTTTTCATCGAAATTGAGGATTTGATTATTACTTTTTATAAAAATTTTAAATTAAATTATGGTGAAGATTATTGTTGAGGATGTTTTTATTTTGTTGGGATTAGAGCTATGGGAGTTGTGATGAAAAGTAAAACTATAGTATTCAAATTTGGTTCATTTACTTTGTTATCAAATCAAGCTTAACACAAAGCTCTATTTTTATTTTTCAAACTTGATTTTTATTTTTTACTTCTTAGTTGAAATTAAACTTGTTCAAGAGCTTTGTTATGTCAAGTAAAGTTTATTAACACAACATCATAGTTATTGCATAGCAGTAGCGTAATAGTCATCATAATTTTTATTCAAAATTTTATCTTTAAATTGAAAATTGCACATATTAATTAATCGCAGAAAATATTACTTTTAAATAATATTCACAAATAACCAATTAAAAAAATGAAAAACAAAGTTGAGTACGCTGCTGCTATTAAACATATAATATTTCACTTTTAATTTCAAATAAATAAGTTACCCTCGTAAAGTGTTATAAAATAAACTTTATAACTAACAATGCATGAAAAGAAAATGAAATACAAAACACATGTCAATTTAGAGCACTAGCATTGGGGTGTAAACACCCCTAGTTGCTATTTTACAACCTAGGACAGCAAAAACCCACTCCATCCAGATTTGTATACCTACAAAATTTTGCAATCTATGAATAGTAAAGGTTGCTTATATGCAACCTTACAATTCATAGGTTGTAAAAAAAACAAATTTAATTTTGTAGTTGTGTGTGAAGAGAAAAAGATAGTGGAATGAAAAAGAGAAATAAGAATACTTTTTATTATTTTATTAGGTAGTTTATATTATTTTATTAAGTTGTATGTAAAAGTAAAAAATGGGATGTAGGGTGAGTTGACCGCATCAGTCAATGCCAAATTGTGCAAAATACGAAAAATGGTTAATTTTACACATTTTAACCAAAAAAAAAAAAAATGCTCACATCAGTGCTTGCAAAATTGTGCATATATACAAAAGTGCTATAGTAACCGTGCATATATGCACAATTACTGTAGCTTTGCATACTAATATTTTATTAATTTCACATTTCGCTCCTTTTTTCTCTCTCTCTCTCTCTCTCTCTCTCTCTCCTCCATCTGCAAAACCAACTCAACATCTTCTTTCCCTCATCATCTTCTTTTTTCCTCTGATACACACAAACACACCCACACACACGAACACACCAACAGACCCAACACCGCAAAATCAACACAGACCCACCATCCACACAGACCCAACACCGCAAAATCAACTAAAAATCAACCACAAATCAAACACCACAAAATCAACCAAAAATCAAACACACCCACACATGGACACACCAACAGAGACAAAGAGCATTTTTGTGAACTTGTGACTGTGGGTTGGTGCTTGGAGGAGATCGGAATGTTTGGGTTGACCGGAACAAATCTCTATGGATCGAAGCTTGTGGATTGGCAAGTTTCAACCGCGGTGGATCGTAGCTTGTGACTGTAAATGGAGAGAGAGTTTCAGATGGGGAATGGAGAGAGAGAGTTGAGATAAATAATAATAAAAAGTTAGAAAAATGATTATTTAAATAAAATAAATGGTAAAATAGACAAACTGATGTGAGTGTTTTGTAAAAATTGGTGTGTAAAATTTTGTATTGACTGATGCGGTTGCTCTAAAATGAGTTGGTAAAATAGATAAAGTAGTGTTTAAAGATGCAAAATAGACTCTTTTTTTTCATCCTCATATGCTAGTGCTAGAAATGCTAACTAAAATATTTTAAAAATATTTAATTAGGAAATCAAATCAAAGGTAATATAAACAAACTAATAGTTTTGGATGTAACAATTGGACTCATAAAGTGTCCTCATAAAGGAAATGTTACAGTGCATTAAAGGAAAAATAGAATATAAAACACATGGTAATGTAGAAACATTTAATTAAAAAAATAATTAATGAGGAGATCAAACCAAACGTAACATAAACAAACTAATAATTATGGATGTAACATTAAAAGACAATGGTCAATTAATTAACACAAAACAATTAAAATGCAATATGGCAGAAAAATTGGAAAAAAAAAAACGTTAAAATGCATATTTAATGCATTAGAGGAATGGATGAAATTAGATGCTTCTTCCAAATTCCATAGGAAGTTAAACGTTGATTAATCATAATCAAATTGGGGAAAACAATAGGAACAAAAGACTATATATATATATATATATATATATATAAAATGTCAATTAGTAATCGTTAATTGGAAAACAACGAGACTGTCAAGACTTAGGAGTATAAAACAAAACATAATGACAACACAGTGAACATGCTAAACATGGAATTGCTACCATAAAAATCCATCTTTAGGACAATAGGTGATGATCAATTGCTGAGTTATCTATTTTTCTTCTATAGTAGTTGTTTTTGGTCGTTTATTACTAACTAAATTCTCTTACATCATTTCATTTTATGATCACTAAAATTATATTTGATTTCATAGAGGTCAAGGTTTTAGCAAATGTTCTTGAACATATATACATTCATCCACTTAGATGCATGTATTTGCATTTAATTGTAGAATTTTGATATTTTTTATATGAAGTAAGTAGTCAAATTTTCATGACCTCTCTTTCCCTTCAATTTTATATGTCCTTTCTCTTTTCCTTTTTACATGAGCGTTTTCTAACAACTATTATCATATTGTATGCCAACATGAATTGGATTTATTGTTAACCTTTTATGTTCAAGCTTGGTGCATCATAAAGAGGTTTGCTTTTCTTACAAATGTTCAACCCTCATAGTCATTATAACCATTTTTGAGGGGGAAAGTAAATTCTAACCCAAGATTTTGTCTACCCACTATTTTCTTAGCTTATTTCTTAAAATTTAAAATTATGTGTTAGCTCCATCTTGCTAGGGTTTTTTTTTTTTTTTTTCCATGATCATTGGTTTATATATAGTACTTTGGGCTAAAGTTGAAGTCCTTGAAGAATCAATCAAGAGGTGACTCCAAACAAAAGTAGTTGAGTTGATTTGGAAGAATCATTACTCTCTTAAAATCAATTAATATCAATGTAATTAAGCTAAGGGTCTAGTTAACAAACGTTATTAGGGAATTTGTTAATTGTTGCTTTGAGCATAACGTAATGTTGTTATTTCTCTTTCTTTTTATAATCCATGTTAAAATAAACTTGAATATGCATAAACAATTTAATCAAGAATACATTTGTTCATTGCATGTTCTAATGAAAATTATACATTCTTAAGTTTTTTATTGGGTTGCATTTTTATACTTGTCTCACTATATTAAGTTATTGCAAAATATCAAAATGCATTATGTTTCCTTTCCATAAAAATAAAATTAAAAAAAAAACAAAAAAAAACTCTTACACAAATTTAAAACACTTTCAAATAACAAGTAAATACTGCTTAACTTACAAACTATATATTATACTATATTAATTATACATTGTTAGAAAATAATTATATTATTTTAAGATAGATTTGGGACTAATACTTATAAGTTTGATAGACCATTTTCGAATTTTCCTTTGGGACTAATATATATATATATAAGCTGAAGCGTAGAAGAGAGTACCCACAATCTCTCTCTCTCTCTACTTTGTTTTGGTGAATTTTTGTTCTTTCTTCTAACTCTAATTGAGGTTAATTTTTTTTAAAAAAGTGTTTTGGTATTATGTTTTTTTTTTTTTCATTAAGTCTTCTCCCTCCATTTTATAGCTTTAGTTGAATTTTGGTTCGGGTTAATACCTAGTTTTTTTTTTATATTTATTTATTTAGAATTTGGAATTTGAGTTTATATTAAAACACAATCTACATGGTTAAGAATATGAATAGGCCTACCAATTGTTCGAGTAATAAATTATTATAAAGTCAATCTATTATTTATTTAGTTTTATTTTAATTTCAGTTAAGATAAAATTATAATTTTGTGATAAGTTTTAATTATCATGATAATTTTCTTATTTTTTAAGAGATGAGAAATTTAAATAATAAATTTGAAACTTATAAACTTCAGTTGTATATTAGACAAATATAACACATTACAACAGAAATTAGAAAAATGTAGTTCACCTTAAAAAAATTAATCAAACACATAAAAATAATAGAATTATATATTTGTAGAGATAAAAATATCAAAAAAATACTTGTAAATTTTTTTTTTATTAAAAAAAGTAGACAATACTTAAAAATAAAAGTTTTATTATATATTTATATAATCAACAAATTGTAGTAAAAAGTTGTATTACACAAAATAATACCCTAGAAGAACTCTACTAGGAATTAGGAAGCAAAAAATAGATCACAACAATATTTTAAATTTTGTTGTCCGTGGGTTGATGAGAAGCTTCCTTTTTTTTTTTTTTTTTTGAGAAAATGAAAAAGAAGTCATCAGTGTGAACAGGTCATGAACCGCGGGGACTTCATTGACCATATGAGCAGCTTCTATTTGGTTTCTCCTTTCATCAACCATTTACTCTTTCAGTCTATTGTTTTATCCATCAAACTTCAATTTCCAATTCTTCTCAAAAAAAGAAAAGAAAAAGAAATCAATTTCCAATTATGGATTGGGCGGATTGGGTCCAACAAGTTTCAGAAATTAAGACACAGCTTTTTTCAATGATCACTTCAGAGTTCAAGTTGATTGCAAATGTTAAGGAAGAGGTCCCAAAGCTTGAAACCAAATTCCGTACCATTCAGGCAGTGCTCAACGATGCAGAGAAAAGGCGAGTGAAGGAGGAAGCTGTGAAGCTTTGGTTAGATAAGCTCAAAGACGTATCCAACCAGATGAAGAGCGTGTTGGATAAGTGGAACACGGCCGCCAAGATCGTAGAAGATAATGAGAAAAAAGATGAGGAAGAAGAAGCTGCAACTGGTACTGCTAAGAGGAGGAAGGTATGGCCTCTCTTCAACTTTGATTTTTCAGTTACTAGTCTTCTTCAGCATCGTGATATTGCTCATAAGATAGAAGAACTTAATCGTAAATTTGATGAGATTATCAAAGAAAGAGACACATGTGGGTTTGAACTGACAAGGAGCATTGAAGAAGTTGAACGACCAAAAACTACTTCCTTTGTTGATTTGTCTGAAATAAAAATTCCGTGTCGTGATGAGGTTAAGGGTGATCTAGTGAGCATCCTATTGGGCAGGGGTAGTGAAGAAGAGACAGATCCCCGCATCATCTCTTTAGTGGGCCTGGGTGGTAGTGGAAAAACAACTCTTGCCCAAGTAGCCTACAATGATCGCGAGGTGCAAGCTCATTTTCAAATAAAAATATGGGTTTGTGTTTCTGATCCTTTCGATCAATGCAAGGTTGCCAAAGCAATCCTTGAATCTATTGATCGTCAAACACCTAACATGACTACATTGGAAGGTCTATTGCATGGAATTTGTGACAAAATTAGGGGAAAAAAGTTTTTTCTTGTTTTAGATGATGTGTGGACTGAAGACTTCACAATGTGGGAGCCATTCAGAATTACACTCAGATCTGGTGTGCAAGGCAGTAGAATTCTAGTCACCACACGCAAAGTTAAAGTTGCAGAGATGATGGGAAGTGCACGTAAGATTGATTTGGGTGTATTGCCTGATGATCCAGTTGAAGAACCTTCACATGAGTCTTGAAATACATTGCTAGGGAAGGGTTGAGACTGCACAACTCAAGAAGAATATGAACAAAAATGTCACTAAAGAAACTCTTATTGTTAAGTGAGAAAAATGGTTTTGTATCAAGATGCATTCCTATTGAATAATAAGATACAATTATGCCTTAATTTGTTTAAAGTATACATTTATATTTGTGGAGAGAAGAAAATGAGGATGAGTAGGCATTCTGAATGGTACGATGGTGCCGAGATTATTAGATTATTCAAGTCCCTTAAATTTGTAAAACAATGAAGTTTTAGTTCCTAATAATGGTTCCTAGTAGAGATGAAGACTTTGACTACAAATAGACGGTAATACAATTACGTCTCTTGCCACACATATATTAGACATTAGAAATGATGGACAATGTTTGAAAGATTGACAATAATTACCCATCTTGTATTTGGGACTAGTGATTAAGATTTGGGAAGTAATGTTGTGTTAAAATAACGACCAAGGGCAAGAGTGAATTTTTATTTTTATAAAAAAAAAACTACTTTTTTATTGGCTATAGATTTTAGAAGTTCTAATCTAATTTATTTTTTCAACCAATTCATATGATGTTAGTGCACTTATCTTGTCATGTTGGGGAGGTTGGGTTATTTAAAAAATTCTTGATGAGATTTATAGCACACTAATGAATGGGGTGTCAAAATTAGAGGAGCACCCTTTACAAATTTCATCTATATAAGTGTGGAAGTGGGCTTACTTTCTATGGAAGTGAGGTGATTTTCTAAATAACCATCTTACCCCTAGTATTTGTCAACAAAAAAAACCCTAAGTGCTTATAGAAAATGCTAGCGGCGCAAAACTAGGTAAAAGATCATGCACTACACATCTATTAGGGTAAATAAAAAGGAAACTTTAAAGTGGTGCTCTATGCTTAAAGCGTCAAACCTCTAAGTATGCACATGAAAAAATGAATGAAAATGACATTTAGGAGATGTAGGAGTTATATGGTGTAAATTTTTAGGTGATAGTCCCCATTAAGTCATTATGATGTTGGGTAAGAGTGACCTTGTTTAGATTTTCTATGTCATCTCCCAACTTTTCACACACTTTACATATATTCTTTGCTACAATTGGTACATTGTCATGCACCAAACTTAAATAAGGTCCAAAGAGCATGAGATATCTATTTGTTCAACCTGTGCAGGGATTTTTCTATAACCTCGATAAAATTGTTTTGATTCAAAAATAATAACCTGCTCATTTTGAGACAATCCATAACGAAATTAAACAAAATGCAACGTAATCTTTATAAATGGTTGAGAGTACCTATTCTAAATTTGCTTTTAGATATTATATAGATTATCTGCTTTTAAAGAAACAACGTATTTGATATGACTTTTGAGATTCAATTGTTTGATAGTGTCCAAATAACAGATTCAATAATTTGAAAGTGTCCAAATCAAAATCTTACAACATTTAGAAGTTTGATAGGCTTCAAATCGAGGACTTGAGGAACTCAAACACAAGATGAAAACTAGAAAGTGTAAACAAACTTTGAATGAACTAAGTCTTTGTTTTTGTTATGGTATTAGGTGATAAATAGCATTCACACGTGTTTTGAGAGAAAATTGTTATGAAACAGTCTCATAAGATACTTTTCCAAAATATAGAGCACTAATGCACACATCCTAAATCAATACATATTCAATAGTCAATACATGAAAATGAAATCTTGAGAACCTGCAATAAATTGATTTGTACTTTGAATCCAATATGTCACAATAGAAGTTGAGTTGCATCCCAAGCTTCTGAATCTGAAAGTATATCCGTTTAGATTGTGCAACTGATATTAGTTAGTATGTTTCCATTCCCACCAAGGTTTTTGGGTTGCTCCCTATCTCAATTGAGATTCCACTTGTTTGACTTGTATCATCCTCCGACTGCTACTAGGGGCAACTAGTAAACCATATTAGACTGTAATATTGGCAAATAATATACTATTATTTCCAAATGAGTTAGGATTGTCATGAAAAATGAGGAAGAAATGTCACAACAAGAATATATCTTATCATAAAATACTAAAACCTCGAAATTTATTTCTCATATACACAAATGTAGGTATGTGAGAAGAGTATTAGAAAAATTTATGGTTTAAATCAAAATTAGATAAAATTTATGTAACTTATGCCAACAAGCTTTTTCATTAATCACCAACTAAGGAAGAAAATCATTCACGGCGAAAGTGTCAAAGGCTGTTATATATGAGTGGTCAATAATGTTTTTGTTGGAAATAATGTCATCAAACATTGAAGATGCATGCATTAGAGGAATAATAATACAAACACCTCTTATTTTCAACTCTTCTTATGGTTGATGGAAACATCATCCCAAATTGATAAGATAGTACCATTGTGATCATTATGAGCAACACTCTAGAAATTTGAATCCAAAATTTTCATTAATGGTCTCAACAATTAAAATGTAAAACAAAAAATCCCTCAAGCCTTTACCATATCAATGGCACATACTTATATATACTGCATTATATCATCATATTGATTCTAAAAAATAAATCAGACAGCATAAAGAGAACTTGGCCCCCAATCCCCCACCAAACAAGGCCATAATTGAGCTTAATATATACTCAGTATTTGGACAAGGCTTTGCTTGTGCTGATTTGCCCTCCCAATGAGGAATTTTCCAATGCCATGCTTGCTTGAATAAATTTACCACTTTTGGGATATAAAACAATGTCTTCAAGTTGTCTAAATTGAACCAAGCATGTAGTAAGTCAACAGATCAATATTAAATGTTTGCTGGAATGTGAATACAATCAGCCATCATAGTGAATGGTACGCTGAAAGTAGAGCTTGATCATGAATTATAGAATCACCTATGCAAAATCTTAAATCTTCATTTAGAAGTTGGTCCATATGCATTGTCTTTTCTCTTGTTTTTTCATATATTTTTATTATTATATTTCTTGGTTATACATCACATAAAAGTCTTGGTTGCGAAACTAGTGGGCAGGCAAACAAGGAGAAAGATTATTTAAAAAGTGGGCAGAACATTTCCTTCTTCAATTATATATAATGAAGAATATTAACAAGTAGAAAGATCTCAATCGTGAATACCTCTTGCATTTCTTATGGATATCTCAATTTCTTCCTTGTTCTATGTCTGCTACAACTCTTCCTCTATCTTCCTCTAGTACACTAGACACTCTTAGAGGCACATCTCTATCAGTTGAGAAACCAACTGACAAATTGGTTTCAGCAAATGGTGATCTCTGCCGGGGTTTCCCTGTTGGAGATAATGCCTTTTCCTTTGCCAGATCGTTAAACAAGTCCTCAACTCCCACAGTTGTTTGGACAATTTTCAACAGTATACACAACTCTTCTCCAATAGGCTTAGACTGCATAAGTTTTACAAATGAGGTCATTGATTTAGGATGAAGGGGAGAAAACAGAAAACACACTTACGAGTAAAGCCTGAGAAATGAAAAGTTTCAACTGTAGGTTTATTATTGCCAATCCGATGGAAATTTTTTACTTAAAAAAAAAAAAGATTTTATCAATGGACAATAATGGGCAAACTTCTCTTCTATTGCCCTTTTCTAGAAAAGAACAATTATACTCGCAATGATTAAGCTTTTCTAATCTCCATCCATCCCAACATCAATCCGGTGTTTGATTCCCCACCCATGAATTCTAGGCTTCTAGCAATTTCTTGATAGTGTACAACATATTTAAAATCTTAGAAAGTTCTTTTGTATGCTGGATATGAGACCATTATTTCAATGAAACATTTTATGTAAGACAATTATTTATATGAACATTATGTAAAAGCAGGCTTGGACTAGGCCTCTAATCCCCAGTAAGTTGCTATTCATTCACTATGAATTTAAACTCACATAAACACAGCAGAATGACATTGAACAATATTTATAGTAATGATACAAAATTCGTAATGATAATTATATTGTTCTACTTCTCAGATAATATGAAAGGGCCAACAGAAAAGCACATTATGAGAAGCATAAGACTTAATAGGTACCTGTCAAGATGAGATATGTAGTACCAGTCTACCAGAACCCAGAGCTTATTTGGTTCATGTACTTGGAAAATAAGTTGCTGACTGTGCAGGAAGGCTGAAGCCACGAACTCGGGAAATAGTATAGGCATTTGAACTGCAAAAGAAAGACAAGATAACTAAACAACAAAGGTCTTTAACTCTTTATGCACATAGTCACCATCAATTTTGATGTTTTGAAACAATAGCAAGCAATTTAAATTTTGTTTTTTAGATTTCTTTGCAATACCAAACGTTGTTCATCTCAAAAATAAATAAATAAATAAAAAATAATCAAATGTTGATTGTTGAATGAAATTTATTTTTCATCACAATGGTGTGAAAAAAATCATTTCACGGTCAAAATCACCCAAAAAGAAAAGAAAAGAAAAAAACAGATAAGTAAATGAGAGTTGCAATTTCAATTTGGAGGTACTATTATATGTTGAGTACAAAAAAGTCAATGATAAAAGTATATATATATATATATATATATATTTACTTCAATTCTCCTACCAAGAACACTGATGCTACAACTGCTTGGAAATTTTAATATAATAGAGGTCATACTAGTAGACAAACCTTCCTGATGATGGGCAGAAAACGGAGGACATGAAGGCTAAAAAGGACGAAATTGGAGGTCAATCTTTCAGTTCTATCATGAGTTTTTTTACTATGTTAATTACCCGTCTATGATTTGAATCATAGTATCATACAGACAGATTAATGCAGCAAAAGAAACCAAAAAATTGTAAGTCAAATAAAGAATCTAATACAGAGTCAGATTAATATCTGAAGTACTCTGAGAACATTTGGACATATTAGTATGTAAAGTGGGAATACTTACATCCTAGGCAGTTCTGAACTTCCTTTTTCTGTCCTCAAACCTCCCACATATAGAGTGGATTGATTCCTATGGCTGGGATAGAGTTCCCTTCTAAACTACTCTTCTATTACGCTTTTCTAGAAAAGAGCAAAGACACTTGCAATGTGTAAGCTCTTTTAAACTGCAGTTGGAGATCAATCTAAGGATTTGATTCCCCACCTACCAATTCTAGCAAATTCACAATAAGTACACCATTCTCAATAATATACAAAATATTTTGTGTACTGGATGTAAGCCCATTATTGTAAGGTAACATTATATGGACTTGAGCTGAAAGGCAAACTGGATGTAAGCCCATTATCTTCTCTCTCTCTCTGATTGAGATAAATCAATTCACGAAGTCTAAAAAAGAAGAGCTTGATATGAGCCCAGCCCAGAAAGGCCCAAAATCGCAACATGTATGGTTATTACCCGATTCAAACCCACCAATGGAGCCCTTTCAAAGACACAATAGGAAAGGAAAGTTATTGTTCTTCAATTCTTGGTACTCTCCAGTCTCAAATTTCGTTGTTGGGGTATACTAATTACTGCCTTTTACAGCTTGACATAATCTTATGTATTAGTTAACGTAAAACCTATTTTTGTTCCTCAAACAGAGCAACCCTTTTATTAGTAGAGTAACATTGCATGCTACGTGTTTGCTTAAATGCTTGAGTGACAGTACTACATTTTTTGTTTCATACAAATTCACTTACCATATCATATTTTCATTCCAAGATGTTAAAATGAGTCCCTAAACAGTGATTTTATACTGCCAATTCAATGTTACTATCACAGTAACTGAAGCAATGCAAGTAGCCAAAGTTCTAAGCTGATTTTTATTAATGTGAATTGTTTGAAGAGTGATGGTTTTTTTGATGCATTAATATGTAAACCTTGTGCTATTGTTTATTGCAGAGATGGGTAAATTGTCATGAGCAGAAATGTTGCGTGGACGTATTAGAAACGTGGTAAACTTCCTTGATATGATCACAGAAAGATCTGCTGAAAACTTTATTGGGATAAACAGGCATTTCTGTGGTTGGTACTCAGCTGGCTCTTGTCATATGGAGCTACCAATTAAGCGTAAGAAGTCTGAGAGGAAGCCATTGGTGACGAGTGTTAATGAACTCAAGCGTGAAGCTAGTTTGAGGAGGAAAGAGAAGCAGATGGTGCAGGAGAACCCTCTGCGGCCTCCCAAAAATGGACTGTTGGTCAAGGGATTAGTTCTAGTTGCTCATGAAGTGTATGCTGCCAGAGCCAAGCTTAATGCTTGTGTCTCGAGGATTGTTAAGAGCATTGCTATTTTTTCTTGCAGGTAACCAGTTATGCAACTATGTAAGGCTGTTGGTCGAATTTCTAGTGATGTGTGGCTTTTAAATAGATGGGATTCCCACAAAACATCCTTGAAGTTATAGTTAAAGAAAATGGCACTTATTGAAAAGAGAAATTAGTGGGTCAGGAATAAAAAAGTATATTTTGAGAGTTTTAATTAAATTGAAATGGCTTATATCTAGATTCATGAAACAAAGAATCTGATATTAAAACATTTTTATGTTCACTCCATTACCAAAGAAATCAATTACTAGGTTTTTTTTTTCACATATGTAATATTGTAATGTTGGTTTAAATTGATATAATATTTTTAAAAGATAGATGACACATGCTTGATCAATTGAGAATACTTAAGTGTCAATTGATTGAGGCAAGCATTCGTTCAATCAAGAGTCATGATTCTAGTTTTTTATTTTCAAAGTATTCAAGCCCATAAGTTGCCTAATGAACCTGAACAAAGACTTTTCAAGAGCTTACTATTGCATCTAGGGTTTTACTATAATTAGTTCTCCTCAAGCTCAATTGAAGATGGTTGATGCCCATTTTTTTTAACATTGTTGGACTAGCAAATGAAACCCCAAGCCCAACCAAAGAAGCCCAAGAAGAACAAGAGAAAAAGGAGCTGAAGGGCCCACAAACCCATGCCTCGGCCAATTTGACCAAAGGCCTGGTCGCCCGCAGTTAAGAAAAAGAGGATAAAAACAACCTTCACCGCAATGCTTATGAGAAAAGCTAAAGCAGACCCAAGAGTGGCCCAAAACATGTGTACATGTATTGATCAGATAGTTATTGAGAAATATATGCTGATTTTGCTGTGAACTAACTGTTATTAGACCGTGTTGTTGTGTTTTGCTATCTGTTTAACCCTATGATTAATTAATGTGTGCAATTTTATAGAGAAAATTTTGAAATAAATATTGCGTTTAATATACAATTGCTATTTAAGTTATGCTACGTTAATGGACTTAAATAAAGCTCTTGAATAAAAGTTTCTTCCATAAGTACCACGGTAGTAGGCTCCATGCTCTTGAGATATGATGTAAATCTGGAGATCTTAGGTTTTATTCGCCACACTATAAATTCATGGATAAATACTGCTTTTTTAATCAATATTTAAATATTTTTATCTATTTATCAATTCCATAGTTATAATGGGGAGAAGAGATTTGAACTTTGAACATTTCTATTAAAAATATTAGGAGCTGTTAGTTCAGTTGAGTTACATGGTTATTGACAAACAAAAAAAAAAGGAAAAAAAAAATTGAGCTCAATATTAGGAGCTGTTTGGATTGCACTGAAAATAGGGGGCTTGCGAGTCTGTGTTTTTTTGTGTGGATCCCGTGCACTGTTCACGAGACCCGCAAGTACGAATTTCAACAAAGTTTTCTTTAAAACTGGGTCTCACGGCACTATTCACACATTTAATAATTATTTTGCTACAATGTTTTCAGTTTTCAGCAATAAGCAATATCTAAACAAACCCTAAGCTCAAACTTTATAAGAAAAAAAAAATACACCAAATTTGAATACTATAATACTCGAAAGGATTTGACTCAACTTGTTTAAGTTTAACTAAGGCCACAAATGTAAGAAAAAAAAAAAAACTCTTTATAAGAAAAAATAATTTTGAATTTTTTTATATAGAAATTTCAAATTTAAAACAAGTTCAAAGCTATCTTTTATTTTTATTTTTTATATTTTGTAAAAAGGTACGGACAATAGAATCAAAGAAGTAACTTATTTGATGTCGACTTACAAGATTTAATAGTTTGACCATGTCCAAATTGAACACTTCCATAAACTCAAACCGTTGAGACTAGGTTTTAGTGTTGTTTCTTAAAAAAATGGTTCTAGTGTTGGCAAAACTATGAACAAATATCTTGCTTTTTATGTTTGGAGTCTTTAAACGATTGTTAAATCGTATTCAAGATGAAGTGTAAGTTATTGTGCAACTTGTAGTGATCACGGCATCAACTCGACACATGCTTGATCAATTGAGAATACTAAGTGTCAATCGAGGCAAGCATTCGATCAATCGAGAGTTAGGATTCCAGTTTTTTGTTTTCAACCTATTCAAGCCCACAAATTGCCTAAGGAACGTGACCAAAGATTTTTCAAGAGCTTTCTATTGCATCTAGGGTTTTACTATAATTAGTTCTCCTTAAGCTCAATTGAAGATCAAATTTGAAGAACTGACAATCCAGTGATTGAAGTTGCTGCAACAAATTCCAACAAGCTACTTGAATTGAAATGCTTCAAGTGGATCTTGGAGTCAAGTATGGGACATTTGTGCACAAGCAATCAGTGTTGAAAAGTCTATGGATTCGGAGCTCCCCTAGAATAGGATTGTAGACTGCAGTAAGTATCTACTGGGATTGTAGACAATAGAATAGGAAACAAGGATACAGTAAAATAATTCTTTATTTCTTAATCTTTTCTAGCACAATAAACAGCTAAAAATTTCAAGAGATTTGAGAAATCAAGAGCTTTGATCATGTTCTATAATAATACTACTAATGAAATAAAAATTACATCATTAGCGCATACATACAATACAGTACTACACACGCTCTACAATACAATTGAATCTCCTCTTTATGAACTAGTCAAATGTCAAAAGGGATTATCACAATTACAAATCAAACTTTAGGGCACCAGTCTTTCATAAACCAAGCTAACAAGACCAAAACCACTTGAATTTTAGCTGCCCTAGCCATTTAGGCTTTTGGATTATTTCTTTACAGCTCCACACACAAGAACAACATAAATATATGAACAACCTGCTTCTAAAACCTTGTTGATTTGACCTTTAGCAAACTAGCTGATTCAAGATTATTAAGACTCCAGCTTATCTTTTAGTTGCAATTAATGACCGGAAAAATGAAATTTAACAGAAGACTCACTGGACATTGTTTCTTCTTGACATCCATAAAATTGACTGGAGCCTCAATGTAAGCATTTTTGCATCTATGAATTGAGTGTAGAGCTTCAAAAACAAGGACAAAGCTTCAGGGAGGAGAGAAAGGGATCTTTGTTGTTCTACCATAATGAGCTTTACCATTCTGCGTATGCATCTTTCTCACTTACCAACTTGTATCAGAATGTAAGACATGGCTATTTGAGGTGCATCCTAGCCTAACAATTTCACCAGTATAGACAACTCTTCTCAAATAGGTTTAGGTTGCATAAGTTTTACAAACAAGGTTATTCATTTAAGACGAAGGGGAGAAAACAGAAAAACATACTTATGAGTAAAGCTTGAGAAATGAAAAGTTTCAAATATAGGTTTATTATGGCAAATCTAATGGAAATTTTTTACTTTTGAAATCAAATTGACTTTATCAATGGACAAAAATGGGTAAATTTCTCTTCTATTGCCCTTTTCTAGAAATGAACAATTATACTTGCAATGTTTAAGCTCTTGTGACATCCATCCATTCCAAGATCAATCTAGTGTTTGATTCCACACCCATGAATTCTAGCAATTTCTCAATGAAGAGTACAACATATTGAAAATTTTAGTAAGTTTTTCAGTATGCTGGATAAAAGACCAGTATTTCAATTAAACATTCTATGTAAGGCAATTATTAATATGAACATTATCTAAAAGAAGGCTTGGACTAGACCTCTAATCCCTTGTAAGTTGAAACTCATTCACTATGAATTTAAACTCACATAAACACAGCAGAATGACATTGAGCAATATTTACGGTAATAATATCAAAATTCGTAATGATAATTACATAATTATATTGTTCTACTTCTCAGATAATATGAAAAAACTAGTAGAAAAGCACATTATGAGTGTAAAGTTTTTAGACCCCTTAAAACAACCAGATTAACCTAGTTATTTAGCTAAGTTATTAACTTAGGTAAATTATGCAAATCTAGGTTAACACAAAACAATCATATCATGTAAAACAGCGAAAATATAAAGAACACAACGATATGATAACCTAGGAAAACCAAACTGGTAAAAAACTTGGGGAGAATTTAACCTAGCTATCCTCAAGGTAAAACTGAATCTACTATGAAATAATTGAAGTTTGTACAATAGTGACTTAGACCACTGACATCTTATTGTTACCCACCAGTAAAAAACTTACTGACACGACCACGTGCAAGCTCCGAGACCACGGACTCCTTCTTTCTTGGATTCTCTAGCAAGTACAAGCACTTTCGCTTGTGGTATAAGCAAGTTCTTGACATAATCTTGATTTTTGATAACCCTTAGTATATGTAAAGACAAACACCTCTAGATCTCACAAGAGATTCACATATATAGCATAAACAACAAAAAAGACTCTAGAGAGCTTTTGGGTACAAACCCTAGATCCAAAAAGAGGCACACTCTTCTCTTTCTTAGAAGCCTTTAAAAACGTGCTTATGGTTTCCTTTATATAATGGGAGAAGTAGATGAGAAACCATAATCCTTGATGGGCTAGAACTGCTATTTGGGCCGACTTAAAATTCTGCAGAAAATTCATGATGCACTATTCTCGATCGATCGAGTCTATTCTTCAATCGATCGAGCTGTGCAGAAATAGAACAGTAATTTTCTGCAATTACTCGATTCCAAACTTACATTAAACCAAACTTTGAGCAAGTCTAAAACTAGACTAAATGTTTTGATCATGGTTTATTAACATAATACACATTGAAGTTTTAATACATTAGTCCCTAAGGTCTTAGAACCTAACAATGAGAAAAATAAGAATACTAAATACGTCCCAGTCGAGATAAGATATGCAGTGCTTTCCTTCATTTACTTCATCTCTTTGATGGAGTAGCATCTTTTTAATACAATTTTTCTTACCTATCAAAAAAAGAAAAAGAAAAAGAAAAAGAAAGAGATATGCAGTGCCAGTCTACCACAACCCAGAGTTTATTTCATTCATGTACTTTGAAAATAAGTTGCTGATTGTGCAGGAAGGCTGAAGCCACGAATTCAGCAAATAGTATAGGCAATTGAACTGCAAAAGAAAGACATGATAACTAAACAACAAAGGTCTTCAACTCATTATGCACAGTCACCATCAATTTTGATGTTTTGAAACAATAGCAAACAATTTAAATTTTGAATTTTTAGATTTCTTTGCAACTACCAAAAGTTGTTCTCAAAAAAAAAAAAAAAATGTTGGTTGGCAAATGAAATTCATCCTAACAGTGTGAAAAAAAGCATTTCACAGTCAAACACACACACACACACACAAAATACAAATAGAATAGAAGCATACGAGAGTTGCAATTTCAATTTGAAGGTATTGTTACATGTTATGTACAAAAAAGTCAATGATTAAAGTATATATCATTTTTTTAACTTCAATTCTCCTACCAAGAACGCTGATGCTATAACTGCTTGGAAATTTTAATATAATAGAGGTCATGTACCTTCCTGGTGACGGGCAGAAAACAGAGGACACAAGGGCTACAAATGACGAAATTGGAGGCCAAACTTTCAAATCATCATCACTATAAAACTCACCACTATAGTGGACAACACCATTCTCCATGCTTGTAAGTTCTATCATGAGTTGTTTTACTATGTTAATTACCCTTGTCTATGACTTGAATCAGTGTATCACACCAACAGATTAATGCGGCAAAAGCAAGACAAAAGAAACCAAAAAATTGCATGTCTAATAAAGAATCTAATACAGAATCAGATCGATATTTGAATTACTCTCAGAACATTTGGTCACAGGACATATTAGTATGTAAAGTGGGAAGACTTACTTCCTAGGCAGTTCAGAATCCTTGCTTGCATCTCCAATTGCTTGCTGACCTTCCTTTTTCTGTCCAAAGTGTGGATTGTTTCCTATGGCTGGGATAGAGCTCCCTTCTAAACTACTCTTCTATTACGCTTTTCTAGAAAAGAGCAAAGACACTTGCAATGTGTAAGCTCTTTTAAACTGCATTTGGAGATCAATTTAAGGATATGATTCCCCCCCTACCAATTCTAGCAAATTCACAATAAGTACACCATTCTGATTAATATACAAAATATTTTGTGTACTGGAATAAGCCCATTATTGTAATCAGTGGCGGAGCCAAGATTATTTCCTAGGGGGGGCCAAGCTAAACATAAAAAATTCTGGATTTTACTGGACTAGTTCAAAAATTGAGGGCAGGGAAAAAATTCTAAGATTTAGGGGGGGCTAATAAGTAATTTTTGTGTGTAAATCATGCTTATTTTACATACTATAAGTGAAAATTGGAAAAGCTAGGGGGGCCATGGCCCCCTTGGCCCCAACATGGCTCCGCCACTGTTTCTAATGTAACATTGTATGGATTTGAGTTGAAAGTCAAACTGATATTATTTGACAAAATTTTACTAATTGTGTGAGATTAAGATAAATCAATTCACGATTTCTAAAAAAGAAGAGCTAGATATTCTTAAATTGACAAAACAATATGGGAAGGGGAAGCTTTGACTAGACGTCTTAATCCCCTGTAATTTACAACTTGTTGACTATGATTTAAAACTTAACCACATGGTGGAATGATGTTTGAACAACTGTTTTTCTTACCTATCCAAAAAAAAAAAAAAATGTTTAAAAAATTTTATGGTAATAATATAGATATTCGAAAAAGTGATTACAAACAAATACAAATCTATTGTTCTATGTCTTAGATATCATGAAAAGTATATCAAAAAAGAAATAATAAAAGAAGAATAAAAATGCAAACCTTGAATGTAAGCCTAATGATGAGGAGAAAACAGAGGACATTAAAGCTAAAACAGATGAAATTGGAGGCCAATCATTCAGATCATCATCACTGTGGAACACCACACTGGAGAACACAACACCATTCTCCTTGCTTATAACTTCAACCACGGGCTATGCCTAGCTTAATTAGCTTCATTTGTGATTTATATGATCAGTGACAACCATACCAATAGATTAAGGTAGAGAAATAGAGAATAAACTAAATAGTTGCATGCCAGATAGAAACCTATTAAGGCATCAGAGCAATATTTGAAGGACAAATTTCGGAAATTTGTTCTTAGGAAATATTTGTATGTAAAATAGGAAAACTTACTTCCAAGGCAGTTGAAAATCCTCGCTCGCATCCCCAGTTGTTGCTGAACATCCTTTCTCTGTCCTCAAGGTCTTGTGGCTGGGATTCAGGGATTATACAAGCATCATTAAACTTAAGAAGTTTGCAATGAAAAACATAATGTTTTAAATGATTAGAATGATATACTTCTAATCACAATGGACAACAATGATAATGATCTAAAATAAACATAAGGCCTATAGGCCTAACCTCTATTTCAAGGAGATATAACACGTTAAGAGGAATTTCAAATCCTAAGCATTAGTGATTAAACTAGGGATGAGCATCATGAACCATATACGAGCAATCCAAAGAGTACTTAGCAATGCTTTCTCTTTCTTTCTTCTTTTTTATAAATTTTTGGGTGACAAATTTATTTCCAATAGCAGAATGTCAATTCCTATAGTGGACTTCACTACTATGAATTAGATCTTGAAAACCCACTTACAAACATTAGAATCAACAAAAACCAGCAATTTATTCAACTCCTATGCAAGATGAGGAGCATAAAAATAAGTATATAACCCAAAAAGTATAATTCCAATTCCTACAACAAAACAGAGCTATCAAAGACTTTATGCAAAGGAGAAGTAACAAAAAGTATGGATTTAATAATCAAACAAACAAAACTAAGAAGAATATATCATCTACCATATCAGGGTTTTCTCTCTAAGATAGATATTGTGTTTGTGTCCAATACTCAAATTAAAAATCACAAGCATATCTTGATTATTAGTTCCAAAGGGATTGTGATGGTTACTCAATCCAATAAATAATGCCAAAGTATTTGTAACATCTGCATATCTACTGGTGGTCGCTTCTTATACTTTGCACTCTCCCATGCCCATGAAACATTTAAGCCTCTGAAAAAAGCAAAAAGCACGATATATTTCATTAGGAACTTGATGGATGGCAAGTACATAACCCTATAACATCAAGACCAGATGATTAATAATTATAGGTTTGAGCTATGAGGCACCCTGCTTTCTTCTTTAAAAAAAATTATTGCCAGTTGAATGAAAAAAGTTTCACGAACTAAATGATAAATGGAAGAATAAGTACAGTTATTAAAAAATTAAATAGTTTGCTTTTCATACGTCACCATTGAAGATGGACTGCTATAGAAAACCAGATTACTGGTTAAGCATGTTTGCAACACCTTTGAATGGATAACACGGCTTTTTTTCTTTTTTCTTTTTAATAAGATTTGGGGTTTTTGTACTTAAAAGCCTTTCCCATTTCTCTTTCTCTATCTTTGAATTATCTATTTCAATCACTACCTATCTTATTTTTGAGTTTGCATAATGTGTACAATGAATGAGGCCAAATGAGAACAAAACATTTTGCATGATGTTCTGAATGAGTAAGACCGAAACATTTCTGCAACCTTAAGGGTTGGAAATTAAAGTTATGGACCATGGATTAAAAAGAAAATCAATAGCATCAAAAGAAGAACATAAAGTTACCTAAATGTGAATTAGAATTGAAAGGCCCAAAGAAAAGAATTGTAATATGGCTTCATTGCCTTCTTATTCTTTTTTGTTGAACATATTAGTTACTAATTGGGGCTGTCTATTTTTGAAAGTCATTCCAAAATTGGGCAACTGCTGATGGGGAAAAACGAAAGGCATTTCTCAACTCATCCCATCCAATCCTGGTGGTAACATTCCATTCTCTCCACACTCCACGCACCTTTGTACTAGATCTCCTAAATCTGTAAAACTAAGCCAAGAAAATTAGCACACTAGATTTCATACCCTAAAAAATAACGGTAGAAATTACATAAGTCGAAAATTGGTCAATTAGCAAGCTCACCATTCATCAGCCACCATATAATATGGATTACTTAAGAGATGGCCAAGATACACTTCCTTGCTGCAGAATGAGTTGATAGAGGAGTATCTTTTGTAGCGCTTTCAAAAATGTGCATCCATGAGTGACACTTTGCTTCATCACAAAATGTACTTCCCCTAATCGATGTTTGGTTGAAATAAGGCCAAAAGAGGATTAGATATTCAGCATGAGGTTTTTATAGATAGAGAAAACCATAAGTAAAAACGGAAAGATGATTAAGCAGAAATATCGAGATGTGCCTTACAGTAGAAGAGTAAAAAATCCAAGGTATTTTGTCTCTTCTTCTTGCTTGAATCCCTGATGGTCACCTGGTGCACTTCACACACTTCCATGTAATGAAATACTTCAAACTCTAAGACAAGAAATAAGTATAAGATATTACTTTATAAATAGATAACTAGCAAGTACCTAACCCTATAACTTTAAACTTTGATAACTACCAAAAACATTTGTAAGCTTTGAATGCCCCTCTTTCTTCTTTATAGTAGTATTACTCATAGAATTATTATACCCAATGCACAAGACTCATGCCTTTGCCCCAACTACACATAATTTAGGTGGAGGGCACTTACCATTGCATCATGGTCTGACTTCTAGTATTACTCATAGAATGAGGTAATAATAATTTTCTAGCATTGATAAACAAAGAGAAAAGATTATGTACAAATGTTACTAGCATCTTTGAGGTCATAAAAGAGCTTTCTACAAAAAGCTCTTTGATATGATGTTAAGATTGAATGAGGGCCAAAGATTGAGAAATATTTTACATGATGTCTAGACTGAAGGAGATCAAATTATTCCTATGGCATTATTAACCATGGAACAAAAAACAAATGCGGAGATAAATTATAAAAAAAAAAAAGTAGTAGAAAGGACTGAGTAACATATTCAAGAAACAAAATTTTAGTGCCTAGATCAAGGAAGTTTGGACTGGTCCTATCTTCTCCTCTCCACTTTTTATGGTGCCCTTTTCAAAATGGGCAACTATGGATTGCAGCAAATGGCAAGTATTTATCAAATTGTCCCCTCTTCCCTTGGTGGTAACATCCCTCCCTTCTCCGTCCACTAAGACAAGAAATCTAAGTGCATCTAGATTCAAACTTTTAAAGTTGTAACATCAAAGCTTGAAGATTAGCAACTGTACATTCAAGCCCTCAAAATTAAGGATAGAATGTTTCATAAGTTGTAGATTACCAACTGTACATTCAGCCTGGGTTCTATTTAAAAAAGATAATAAAAATTCTTCCTTAACATTCACAGACTCCAATAATGTTGCAAATAGTGGGCCTTCTAGATAGAATCATTGGTGATGGTGTTGTTGTGAGTTTGGCCTAAATTTGACAAAGTTGCTAGTAATTTCTTTGGTGGGAGTTTTTGAGAGATAATTAAAATAATAAATTGATGTTTCGGCCAAATGACAGAAGAAGCAGAAGAGGAAAAAGTTACCATTTATTGGTTCAGACTTGCTCCAAGATTTTATCTTCTATGCACTTAAGACAGCTATCGAGTACTGTCCTGAAATCGAGAAAATGAGCGAAGACCCATATAAGTAATAAACCGTAAATGAAATAGGAAGAGGTAGGCATTTGAGTTGTTCACTTTTAAATGCAAACTAGTTCGCAGACTCACACGATGTATGAGAATAAATATTTATTTTGTAATTGTGGTTTAATGTATAAATTATTCTTTAAATTTTGTGGAGGATAATTTGTTCTTCCTATAAATTACAGAATTTCTAAAATTATTTTCCATCTATCCATCTCTACAAATTTAAACTTTTAATGTTTTTGGTGTAATTGATTGATATTATTCCTTTTAGAGGTAGTCCATATTTTTCTAAATTATGTTATGGTACATTATATATTTTTCATTTTTTTACAACTAAACTCTTTAAGTTTCAAATACATTATTCAAATTTCTTATTCTTTTAATGGAGATTATTATGATAGTTAAAACTTATCATAAAATCACACTTGATATTACTCAAATAGTTAACAGGCATAATCAAATACATAGCAAGATTGTATTTTGATATAAACTCAAATTCTCTCTTACAAAATAATTAAGTCTTATGTCAACTAAAAATCAAACAAAAGCTGAGAGAGAGAGATTTCATTATTTAACAATCAAAATATTTTCTCTCTCTTCTTTTTAACTCTTTTTTATATTATTAATTCCTCAATTTATTATTACACTTTCTCTAACTTTAATTTCTCCATACATTTTAAATTTTCATCTCCCCACTAATCTCTACCTTAATATTACTATTTCTCTATCCATTTATCTTCCTTCATTTTGGCTCTTCTTATTCTCACCCTCTTACTATAAATTTGACATTCTCTATTCCATTCTATACATAGTTTTCCCACAAAAAGAAGAAGAAGTTATTTTACTCTCTCTCTACATTTACCACTTTTGAATTTACATGTTAGCTTGCTTTCTTGACATTAGAGCATCAGCCAACACCTTTTGCTCTTGTGACTTTTACGCATTGGCTATTAGATATCTTTCTTGGTATTTACACAATTAGCTTGGCATTCACACACCTAAATCTAAGTGGTTCCCATTAAGTTTAAGTTTATAAAATTATTTATTGTTGAATAGAAATAAATAATAAATCATTAAATAAATCATTAAAATTTTAAATTTAAATGGATATATATTCATTTAAAGCTTTGCTTATAGGAAAGTTAGAGAATCACACATTGCATATCATAATAGCAGAAATATTTCATATCAGAACCAACTTAAATTAAGATGCTAAACATAGACTTAATGAGAAAAACTTCCAACATAAACAAGCACTTTGGTCCATTGTACTCCACGAAAAGTAAACCTCAAAAAAGGCACCCTTGTATTCGAATTTAGTACATCTACTATACTGCCACAGTGTTTTCCAGTAAAAAAAACATGGTGTATGTGCCTCCATTTACACTTTCAATGCCCATACAATTCGAATCTAAACAATAAACTAATGAAGTTCCACTAACACTATCAAATTTAAGAAAAATATACAAATTAATTCAAATTAATGGCCCATTAATGTAAGTGAGAAAATAGAAAGATAAAAACCGAAAGATGATGAGCAAGACCCAAAATGCGAGCATAGTTACACTAAATTATCCAAGTCATGCTATGTAATAAAATAACATTATATTCTTAAATACTATATTTATAATGCAATTGCGGATAACATTTAACAATATAAGATAAAATAAAAAGATAAAAACTTAAAAAAAAAATTGCATCAACCTAAAGTAGAATTCTAAAGAACACAAAAATTCATCAGCATAAAGTAGAGAAACAAAAAATAAAAAATCCACCAAAGAAAAAAGAAAAAGAGAGAGAGAGAGAGAGAGAGAGAGAGAGAGAGAGAGTAATAACCTTTTTTGTATGAGAAAATATGTATAGAATGAGGGCGAATAGAAAATTTATAGTAGGAGGATGATGATAAGAAGAGTTAAAATAAAAGGATGATAAGGGGATAAAGGAAGAGTGACATTGTTAAGAGTAGTGGAAAAACGAAAAAGGTAAAATGGAGAGGAAGAGGTTGGTGAAAATGTAACAATAAGGTACAAAATTAATAAGAAGAAGAAGAGTCAAGAAATAAGAGAAAAATATGGGTGATGTGGTAGCTGATATGGCTTAACCAGAGCGTAGCAATAATAAATAATATGCTTCAACTTTTAGATGTATATAGATATAAATGAGTTAAAATTTGGTGACTAAAATTCCAACCTTTTATTTTGAAATTATTTTTGAAAATTTATTAAACCCATCAAGCAATTTTGGATACATCACAATATAGCTGAATCTAAGCAACAGCAGTAAACTGTGCTAGTTCAAATTTATGTGAATATGTTAAATTCATCAATCTAGGTTGGTAGTAATTTATTTTCTGTTGGAATTTTAACCAAAAAAGAAAATGAGAATATTTAATTGATAGTATTTGTTTTCAAAATAAAAGAAGAAGCGTAAGGAGATGAAGAAGCAGAATGAGTTACAAAAAGAGTTACCCTGACACTGACGTATAGCGATCATCATTTAATTTGATGATAGGGATGTGAGAAATGTTGTGCCAGTCCTCTCCTGTCTCTCTTTGGCAACGTTTCTCGATAATTGGACAGTCAACGATCTCCAATTCCTCCAATGGAGTTGTACGCAGGAAATCCGACAATGACTTTAACTTTCTGCACTCGCCAATTTTCAACTTTTGAAGATGTGGCATTACAGTAATACAGTCTTCATCTTCTTTTCCTCTTTCTCTCGTTCCTCCAATCCATTCTTCCCATTGGCCCAAACGATAAAACTCGAGATATTTCAAATTTGGGAATATTTTTATGTCTTCTTTCTTGTTTTCATATTCTATTCCCAAAAATTCAACTCCCAGTTTTTTCAAACTACACGCAAACTTTATAATTAATGATTCGAGGCACAGAATCTTTCCCAAAGGAGGCAAACTCATTAACCTTGTGGCTGAATTGAGATAAAGCTTTTTCAATTTGGTTAAGGATGTCAACCAATTAGGAGACATTGTGGTGCCTCGGTACCAACTAATGCCTAACTCCTCCAAGTCTGGAGGTGGCTCTAATGCATTTAGAACTAATACATTACTCTCAATTATTCCAATCGGAACATCCCCATTCGTAAAAGATAGAGACAACTTACGAAAGGTAGATCTTATTATTGAGTTGTGCATTCTCGGCCTCACTTACATCTAGCACCTTCCCCAAATTTTTTATTTCAAAGCTCCCTTGAAGGTGGTTTAAAATTTTTAATTCTCCGAGTTTACATCTTTCCCTATTCTCATCACTTATGCTAAAACAACTTAATGTTCTAAGAGAAGTCAATCTTCCAATCCCTCTTGAAATCACTAAATTATATCCAATAAGATGTCTTAAGTTAATCAATTTACCTATCCCTTGTGGTAATCCTGTGAAGTTAGAACTAACCTTCAAATATTGTAAATTGCATAGATTACATATAGTTTCAGGTAGTACCTCTTTGCAATCAGACATATCAAGATACCTTAAATGTATTAAATTTCCTATTGTATCTGGAAGTTCCATTCCGAATCGCAAAGTTAATACTCGTAAACAGCTAAAATTCTGGACTAAATTGGACATGTTATAATCACTATGATTAAAAAAGATGATAGTGCGTAGATTTTTCTTGGATCTATGAGTAGATGGAGGAAATTGGGATCCTATTGAATATCCTAAATGGCGAGCTTCAGTAATTGATTGTGCGAAGTCATGCACTATATCATGCATTTTGTACCTTGTGCAAACCTGTATATATGCCCTGCATTCTTGGAAGAAAGAGCGAATGACTAAATTTTCAAGGTATTCTCGTGCCATGGTTTCCACCTCCATATTTTCCTTTGACTCAACAAATCCGTGTGCTGTCCACATGTATACCAACTCATCAACATGAAAGACATGATCTTTTGAAAAGATAGCACAATATGAGAAACACTGTTTCAGTGGTGATGACAAATCAAAATAACTCAGTAACAGCAGTGCAAAAAGACCTCTTTCAACGTCTTCTAATTCCCATAAATTGTTACTCAAAACATTTCTCCATTCTTCTTTACTTTTCTTAAAGCGCATGAGACTCCCTAGTGTCTTTGCAGCAAGAGGCAAACCTTTGCACTTTTTTGATATTTGTTTGCCAAAGTCTTCTAGTTGCTCACATTGCTGACAATCCTTATCAAAAAATGCTATTTTACTAAACACCAACCAACAATCTTCCTCAGACAAGTCCTCCAACTTGATCGTATTTGCACTTTCCATCATCTTCGCAACTTGGTCTTTACGTGTGGTGACTAGAATTCTACTACTTTGGGAACCACAATTTTTTAGTGCATCTCTGAATGGCTTCCACATTGCGAAGTCTTCAGTCCACACATCATCAAAGACCAAAAAAAACTTCTTTCCCCTAATTTTATCACAAATTCTATCCAATAGACTTTGCAATGCAGTCAAGTTGGAGGATCGATGTTCAATAGATTCAAGGATTTCTTTGGCAACCTTGCACTGATCGAAAGGATCCGAAACACAAACCCACACTTTTATCTCAAAATGGGCTTGCACCTCCTGATCGTTGTAGGCTAATTGGGCAAGAGTAGTTTTTCCAATACCACCCATGCCCACTAAAGAGATTACATGGGGGTGTTTATCTTTTTCAGTACCCTTGCCCAAAAGGGCTTTCACTAGATCATTCTTAACCTTATCACGACCAAGAATTTCAGACACATCAACATAAGAAGTAGTTTTTGGTCTCTCAACTACTTCTTCAATGGCCCTACTGAATTCAAACCCGTATATCTCCTTCTCTTTGTTAATCTCATCTAATTTTTCGTTAAGGTCTTTTATCTTATGAGCTATATCACGATGCTGAAAAAGATTAGGAACTGAGAAATTAAAGTTGGGGGTGATGGGCCATACTTTCCTCTTCTTAGCAGGACTAGTTTCAGCCTTTTCTTCTTCTTCGAATTCTTTTTGTTGTTTCTCAATCTCTGCTTTGATCATGACAGTGTTCCACTCATCCAGCACGTCGTCGATCTCGTACGATACGCCTTCAAGCTTATCTAGCCAAAGTTCACAGCTTCCTCCTTCAGCTGCCTCTTCTCAGCATCATTGAGCACTGCCTGAATGGTACAGAATTTGGTTTCAAGCAGTTAGAAATACTGAATTCAATTGTATTGTATTTCTCACTGAAAGAATATACATGAGTGCCTTTATATAGGAGGCATATGAGTGCAGTACAAGTAAGAGTGCTATACAAGTAAGAGTGCTAAACAAGTAAACTAGTTGGGCCTAAAGCCCACAACACTATATATGTTAACAGCCCCCCTCAAACTCAAGGTGGATGTGAGACCAACTTGAGGTTGTCAACCAAAGTACGAAGGCGTCCCTTAGGATGTGACTTGGTGAAGATATCTGCAAGTTGATCTGTAGAGGAGACTGAGATTAGCTTGAGAGCACCATGGACAAGATGATAACGGATAAAATGACAATCGATCTCGATGTGTTTAGTCCGTTCATGAAAGACATCATTGTGGGCAATATGAATGGCACTTTTGTTGTCACAATAAAGAGGAGTAGCAGAGGATGTCGACACACCTAAGTCTTTGAGAAGCCATCGTAGCCAAAGAAGCTCAGATGTGGTATCAGCAAGGGCACGATATTCTGCTTCAGTACTAGAACGGGCCACATGAGTTTGTTTCTTGCTTCACCAAGAAATCAGAGAAGAACCAAGAAGAAAACAATAACCAGTGGTGGACCTGCGATCAGTGGGATCTCCTGCCCAATCAGCATCAGAAAATGCACGGAGAACAAGAGGAGACCGAGCAGAGTAGAAAAGACCATGGAAGAGAGTGCCCTTTAGGTACCGAAGAATGCGCAGAACAGCAGCATAATGAGTCGATCGTGGAGCAGACAGATATTGGCTCACCTGGTGAACAGCATAGGAAATGTCTGGACGAGTAACAGTGAGATAAACTAGGCTGCCAACTAAGCGTCTGTAAAGAGAGGGATTAGACAATGGTTTCCCCTCTGAGGGAGTCAGATGCGCATTAAGCTCGACTGGAGTGTCAACAGTCTTGCTATCAGTGAGTCCAGCTCTAGACAAGAGTTCAGAGGCATACTTGGCTTGAGTAATGTAAAGTCCATCTGTAGAATGAGTGATTTCAAGACCCAAGAAGTAGCTGAGATGTCCAAGATCTTTCATCTCAAACTGCTGACTGAGAAAATCTTTGAGTTCTTGAATGCCACTGAGGTCATCACCAGTTATGATCATATCATCCACATACAGGAGAAGTAAAATAGTGCCTTTGTCAGTGCGACGAAGAAATAAGGCAGAATCATAATGACTGGCCATGTAACCCAAACGAGAGATGGTAGAGCTGAACTTGGCAAACCAAGTACGTGGAGCTTGTTTAAGGCCATAAAGTGCACGTCGAAGGTGACAAACCTTGTTTGATTCAACAGAGAGACCAGGAGGAGGTTGCATATAAACTTCTTCACTCAAATCCCCATTAAGGAATGCATTTTTGACATCCATCTGGAAAAGATTCCATTTACTGGCAGCAGCAACAGCTAAGAGGGCACGAACAGATGAGATACGAGCAACCGGAGCAAAGGTCTCTTCATAATCAATCCCATACTCCTGTGTAAAACCTTTTGCAACAAGACGAGCTTTGTAGCACTCAATGGACCCATCAGAGCGAGTCTTAATCTTGTAGATCCACTTACAACCAACCACAGATTTCCCAGGGGGGAGAGTGACCAAGTCCCAAGTATGGTTTTTAGATAATGCATCAAGTTCCTCTTTCATTGCAATCTGCCATAAAGGGTCAGTGGAAGCCTCACGATAGGTGTGAGGCTCGTGCAATGTAGCAAGGGTAGTGTAACAATGATAGTCAAGTAAATGTGTAGGAATGGACCTTACCCGAGTTGAGTGACGAGGTGGAATGTCTTGTACATGATCTTCAGGCGGAGCAGGAGCAGGGGAACCAGGATCAAGGTTGGGTAGCTCGTCTTCGACCTGTTCATCTTCCACCTGTTCATTAAAAGGGGAACTAGGAAATGGATCAAAGATTTCTGGAGGTTGGACAGAGAAATTAATAGGAGAATCAAGAGCAGCTACAGGAGGATCAGGATCAGCTATAGGAGGGTCAGGAGCAGCTACAAAAGGAATTTGCGTCTCATCTGAAAATAGATCTAAGACAGAAGAGGAAGATAAAGAAGCACGGAAGTGAGAGAGCTCGATAAAGAGGCGATGTTCCCAAAAGACAACATTGCGGGAGACACGAAGACGATGAGAAATAGGATCATAACACCGATACCCCTTTTGAGTTTCGCCATAACCAAGAAAACAACAAAGTCTTGACCTAGGCTCAAGTTTGTTATGCTCATGTGGCTGAAGAAGAACGAAACAAGCAGAGCTGAATGAGGTAGGTGGTGATATTCTGGAGGTGACCCAAATAGGTGCTCATATGGAGTTTGATTTTGGATGACAGGACTGGGAATGCGATTAATAGTATGAACAACATGAAGAGCAGCTTCGCCCTAAAAAGGAGCAGGAACTTTGGCAGAGAGAAGAAGAGCACGAACAGTGTCAAGAATATGACGAAGTTTTCGTTCGGCTTTACCATTTTGCTGAGAGGTACTTGGACAAGTTAGTTGATGAACAGTGCCATAGGAATGCAAAACAGCTTGGAAAGCATATTGAGTGTACTCAAGAGCATTATCAGATCGAAAATTTTGATACGTTCAGAAAATTGAGTTTCAACCATTTTTGCAAAATTAGAATACACTTGCAATAATTCAGAACGATGTTTCATATTAAAGATCCAGCTATAGCGAGAGTAATCATCAACAAAGACAACAAAATATCGAGATCCACCAATACTAAAGACAGAAGAAGGTCCCCAAACATCAGAACGAATAAGATCAAAGATATCAGTGGATATAGATTCACTAGAATTGAAAGGCAAAGCTGGTTGTTTTCCTAATTGACATGAAACACAATCAAAATTTTCTGTAGACACTGAACCTAGCAAACCTCTAGAAGCCAATTGTTGGACACGGGAAGAAGATGCGTGACCAAGTCGAGCATGCCAAAGAGCAAGAGAAGGAATAGAGGAAACTGCAGCAGCTGCGGCAATAGAAACAGGAGCAACAAGTGGAAGACGAAGGTTGTCCATGGGAAACATACGCCCAACTCTGGGACCGGTCCCTAGCTCCTGTCCCGTCCTTGGATCCTGCACAATACACCCAGAATAATCAAATATGATTCGATAACCCAACTCAGCTAATTGTCCCACAGAAAACAAATTGTAAGAAAGGTCAGGAACATTAAAGACCCCAGAAACGGAGAAGTTGGAGGTTGAAACGGAACCTATATTATGACCAGACATTGTGGAACCATTTGCTGTACGAATAGTAAGAGGATGTGGTGCAGGTTTAAGTTCAGAAAATAAGGACGAGTGAGGTGTCATGTGATTGCAACAAGCAGAATCCATAAGCCAAGAGGAAGGAGACATACCGGACAAAGCTGAGAGAGAAGAGGAATAAGATGCATTACCAACCATACGAATGACATTGGCGATGATGTTTTTAAGGTCATCTGTGGTCATGGTGAAAGTGCGACTTAAAGACTCAGACTGTGCAAAGACGGGAGCCATTGGTTGGACACTCTCGATGTCAGCAATAGTGGCAGAAGAACCTGAAACAGCTGATTTATTGTGCTGAAAGCAAGTCTTAATATTATGGCCAAAACGTTTGCAAAAATTGCAAAAGCGTTTACTAGATTGTCTGCAATGATTGTTGCAAAAGGAAGAAGACCTGTCCTTATTCTTCATTTAGAAGCAAAATATGCAAAAATGGATTGAAAAAATGAAATCTACGCGAAAAACTGAGTAAGGAGGACCTGGCCTGAAAAGTCAACTCCAGAAAAGTCAACGGTCAAAGTCAACGGTCAACGGTCAGTGCTGACGTGGCAGATGACGTGGCAGTGCTGACGTGGCTAGGGCTGACGTCAGCAGGTTGAATCTGGCGCGTGGCAGGAGCGTGGAGGCGCGTGGCGGCGCAGGTCGGTGCGTGGCGGCGCGTGATCTTCAGGGCAGAACCTTCTGGAGGCGCGTGAGGGCGCGTGGAGACTCCAATGAGTGTGAGGTTTTCACGGAAAGATAGATCGGAGCAAGACGATCTTCGTGGTACCTTCGGAAAATTTTTCGGAGCAATATTCACGGCGGTGCCGAAAAAGGCAGTGGTCTTTGCAGTGTTCGGACTCCTCAACGGCGGCTGCTGCAGGTCCAGAACCTGAAGACGATGTCTGGAAGACTCGAAGGTTCAACTGCGAAGGCTGCGGGAGTTGTCGTGACAGCGGAAGCAATATTGAGAACGGAGTTACACCAATAAAGACAAGACTGCGAAGAAAAGGTCAGAACCTGGCTCTGATACCATGTTAGAAATACTGAATTCAATTGTATTGTATTTCTCACTGAAAGAATATACATGAGTGCCTTTATATAGGAGGCATATGAGTGCAGTACAAGTAAGAGTGCTATACAAGTAAGAGTGCTAAACAAGTAAACTAGTTGGGCCTAAAGCCCACAACACTATATATGTTAACACAAGCTTTTGGACTTCTTCCTTAACATTTGCAGTGAACTTGAACTCTGAAGAAATTAAAGAACCAAGCCGCTCCGCGATAGCAGAAAGTAGAGCACCAGCCATACTTTGGAAATGGAAATTCGCTAGATAACACAAGAGATTGAAAGAGTAGATGGTAACTCAGAATGGTTGATGGTTCAGGAGAAACGAAATAGTCTAGCTGCTCGAAGTATACTAATGAAGTTAAGGGCCCACATACCGATAAGTCTAACAGCAGAGCCACATACTGATAAATTTAACTTTTAATCTCATATTAACCTTTTATTTTCACCATTAACAAATAAACTCCTGGAAAATAAGCACAGAAACATTGGGAGATCATTTTACTTTTCATATTTTGGGATGTTACGAATTTCCTTAAATCCTTCCATTACTAATGAGGGATAGAAGCCAAATAAAAGTGGCTTAAAATGTCCATAAAAAAAAAAAAGTGGCTTAAAATGCAATTAGAATAATTGTTTGTTTGGTTAGAGCTTATAAGGTCAGTTATATATTTATTTATTTATTAAATATAAGTATATTATAATATATTTTCAGCAAAAAATTAAATAGGTTGTTCCTAAATAAATACTAAAGCTTTGCCTCTTACTTGATAAAGATTAGAGAAGTTAGCCCATATCCACGTATATAGGAAAATGCATATGGATGTAAATTGTAAATTGAAGATATGATCAATAAAATCATAGTTATATACTGGTAGTATAAGATCACTTAGGTGTTCCAAACATCTCTTGCACAAACCATAGTTAACATAACATAAAGAAATTGTTAAATCTCACATGAATTTTCAAATATATTATATATATCAAGAGATTGAAAAGATGTGAAAATTGTGGTTTAAAAAGTATTGTTGCAAAACGTGTTTTTGGTGTTTATAAAACAAAAAAATGTGTTTGGTATCATGGTAACATATTTCATTGTTCAAAAAACATAAATATGTGTTTGGTATGTGTCTTTAATTTTGTGAAAAAAGCAGAGAAAAAAAGCTGACTGTGTGGGTGAGATGAAGATTTGGTACCTGACTGTGTAGATTCGGTGTGAATCTTCGGAAGAGAGGAGACAAGATGGGAAAAAAAGCTGACCAGGTGGGCCCATTTCATTGTTCAAATAATTACTCAATTGCCACTGAACACTAGTGTTTATTGTTTAAAAAGAGGCCGGAGGTGATTTCAAAATAGGCATTTATAACATGGGTTTTTGAACAACGTTTTTCCAAAAACTGAGAACAAAGATGGTCCACCAAACACTGTGTTTTGATTTTGGACACTAGTGTTTAGTGTTTAAACACTAAACACTAGTGTTTAAACTAGGTGACCAAACGACACCTAACTTGTGCCCTTTCACGTTCCTATGATCTTTTGTAACATAAACTAGTCACAGACCTACGTGATGCGTGAGAATAAATAATTATTTTGTAATTGTAATATAATATATAATTTTTCTCTAAAATTTGTTGAAGATAAGTTGTTCACCCTAAAAATTAATCAATTTCTATTCAGTTCAATTAGGTCTACGTCAGTCCCATTCAATCCGATTAGGTCTATTCCAATTTGGTCCAATTTTGGTCCTCTTCGGTCCATTTGGGAATAATTGGACCTTAAATTGATTCTTTTTGTATGTTGTCTTTTCAAGTTTAGCTCAAAAAAAAAAATATTTATATATATATATATATATTTTTTTAAAAAAATTTGGGTCGAAAAATATGAAATTTTCTTATATTTGGGCTAAATTTTTTAGTTTTGAGTTGAAAAATACAAATAATATAGAAATTAGAAATTAGAAATTAGAAATATGACCCCTAATTATGCAATAAAGATTAAATATTCAAAAGTTCTATCCGGTCCACTTCCATCATATTCGGCCCATTATGTTCGCTTCAGTCTACTTTGGTCTTATTCGGTCCATTCTGTCTACTTCGGTCCTATTCTGTCGACATTGGTCCTATTCGGTTCAATTCGGTCCAATTTGGTCCATTCTTTTCACTTTGGCCCTAATCTATCCATTTGTTCTTATTCGGTCCCCTTCAATCCTTTTCGGTCCACATTAGTCCACTATGTTTTATTTAGTCCACTTCGGTCTTATATTGTCCACTTCAGTCCTATACGGTTCACTTCAATCCTATTTGGTCCACCTTGTTCCCTTTCTATCCTATTTTTTCCATTTGGTCTACTTCATTTCAGTTGGTCCAATTTGATCCATTTGTGTCAACTATGCTCCATTTGGACTACTTTGGTCCATTTTGGTCTACTTCGGTCCATTTTTGTGCACATATATATAGGGAAAAACATGTTTTGGTTGAGAACACCTATTCTAAATCTAAATTTATTAAAAAAAAAATATAAATCCCAAACTCATAATATCTAAAATTTTAAGCGTGACATTTATTGTTGTTATAATTTTGTTGACCCACCACTTTGATTTAGTTAAATTTAAGTGAAAGTTTTTCTAAATATGAAGGTTATGAATATACAAATCTAATCTTTAGGAAAGTAACTCATTTGTTTTAAAGTCATTACTTCTAAATGAATTGGTTGTGGTTTATTATACCCTCAAGCAATATATATATATATATATATATATATATATGTATATGTGTATATGTATGTATGTATGTATGTATAATTTTTATTTAAATAAATTATTCAAATTGTTCACTTTCTCAAAAGAGATTAATATGATAATCAAAATTTTATTTTCCAATTGTATGTTAAGTTTTGGTTATCATACTGAATATGTATAGTTTATTCTCTAAATTTTATTGTAGATAATTAGTTCTCCCTATAAATTCAACAATTTCAGAAAATAATTTCCACTATTGGGTGATTCGATCGTTGAACTCAACGTGATAAAAAAAGTCTTACAAATAAAACCATTTGGTAGGATACTATTCTCTAAAATAGAACTCTTTCCTAATATACACATGCTAAATCTAGAAATATTCAATTAGTCAATACACGTGAAATCTTGACTATATTTTATACTTATTTCTAGATATGGTAAAATGGGTCAAAATTTTCTGACTCGACTCGACTCGACCAGAAAAATATTCGACCCGAACCCGATTTTTTTGACCCGAAAAAATTACGGGTTGACCTGTGACCCGACTTGAGTTTTTCAAGTTTTTTACGGGTCAACCCGACTCGACCCGACCTGAACCCGAATAACTTTTTTAAAACTATTTTTTTTGATAAAAAAAAAGTAAAATTAAGATAATAGTAGTTTAATTGTTTATTGTGAGCTTTAAGGAAACAATTGATATATTTACATATGCAATTTAATTGAAAGATAAATGATTGAGCATTTTGTAATGAGTAAAGATTTTTAGATATTAAATAAAAAAGTACATGCCAAGATAATATGGTTACAGTAGAGTTAAAAATATAGATTTAAAATTGAAGACATGTGTGAGAAATATTCACAAGTGCAAAAATAGTGAAGCCAAAGTATCAAATTCGCATAAATTATGAATGCTTAGACTTATTTTTTAAAAATTTATGTCCCAAATAAACAGCTTTTCAAAATAAATTATGATATTTTCTAGAGTGTGTGTTACTTAACAATGATATGATATTCATAAAAGAGACCATATATAAATAAGTAAGCAATAAAATTGTAATGTATATCTCAAATTGAAATAGAGTGTCAACCACAATTGATAATAGATTATAAAATTAATTTTCAAGATTGTAAATTTCTTATATGTTTTTATTCTTTATCAAATAAGTTATCTAATAAGTCATTTGTAATTTTGTTTTACATTTTGGAATGTTGATATTGTGTAGAAATAAAACATGTGTATTTGTTTTACTTATGTTTGTGTTATTTTGTTTTAGATAGCAATGTTAGGATTTGTGTAATTTTAAAATTATTGAATAAGTATTAATAAGTTTAACTGAATTCATTCTTGATATAAGTGGTGAAGTAAAAATAATGCATTTTACATCAAATAATTTGTTGCATAATTTTTTAAATAACAAATACATGTTCTTTTATTTAAAAAAAAAAAAATTTATGTGAAAAATACGGGTCAACCCGACCCGACCAGCAATCTAATTGACCCGAACCCATTTTTAACCCACTTAAGATGACCCGTTTTGACCTACAACCTAATTGACCCGACCCACCCGTTTTACCATGTCTACTCATTTCCCGTATTGGCCCCCTCCCCCCAATCCACTTGTGATAATATTTTATACTCGTTTCCCCACGTGAAATCTTGTTGAGTTGCATTCCAACCTTCTGAATCTTCCCACCAAGTGGATAATATTTTATACTAAAAAAAATAGATCCTTCTTTGTATTACCCTCCGGCTGCTACTTGGAGGAACTAACTAGCCAACCATATTGGACTATAAAATATTGGCAAAATTAATATATTATTTCCATTTTAAATTTTTTTTTGATATATTATTTCGAAATGAGTTAGGATTGTCACAATTCACAAAGGAGGAAGAGACGTCAAAACAATAATGCATCTTTTCATAAAATACTGCAACCTTGAAATGTCTCTCTCACATACATATATGAAAATATTCGCAAATGAATTAGAAAATTTATTGTTTAAATTAAATTTTTTTAAAACTAGAGAAAATTTATGTAATTTGCACTTACAAGCTTTCATTATTCACCAACTGAGGAAGTAGCGAAAAGGGTCAAATATATGTGGTCAATAATGTCTTTTTTTTGGCTGGAAAAAATATCATAAAAAATTGAAGATAAATGCATTTAGAGGAATAATAATACTAAATTACTAACACCTCTCATTTTCAACTCTTCTTAAGGTTGATGGAAACATCATCCTACGTTGATAAGATAGTACCCTTGTCATCATTGTGAGCAACACTCTAGAAATTATTAACTCTGGATCTAAAATTTTCATTCATGGTCTCAAGAATTAAAAAAGGGAAAAGAAAAATCCCTCAAGGCCTTTTCCATATCTATGGTACATACTAATATATAAATTTTCATTCATATTGATTTAAAAAACAATAAAAAAAGTCAAAGAGACTGCATAAAGAGAACTTGGCCCCTTTGTTCCATCAACGAAGGCCATAATTGAGCTTAAATATTTACTCAGTGGTTGGACAAGACTTTTGATTATGCTGATTTGCCCTCCAAATCCGGAATCTTCCTATGCCATGTGGAGAGGTACAGATATACTATTTTGGTATATAAAAAACAATATCCTCAGGCTTATCTAACTTGGACCAAGCATATAACGAGTCAATCAATATTAAATGTTTGCTGGAATGTGAATACAATCAGCCATCGTAATGAACGGTTTGCAGAAAATATTCAAGAAAAAAAGGGTATGCAGAAACTAGAGGTTTTTTTTTTTTTTTTTAATCACGTGTAGATAATCTTCATTTAGAAGTTGGTCCATATGCATAAAAGCCTTGTTTTATTTATTTATTGTTTATATTTTCTTGGCAATACATCATAGAAAGTCTTGGTGTGCGCAACTAGTGGGCAGGCAAACAAGTAGAAAGATTATTTCAACAAGTGAGCAGTCCAGATTTCGTTCTTCAATTATAAATGATAAAGAATATTTGAGAAGTAGAAACATCTCAATCGTGCCATACCTCTTGCATTTCCTTATGGATATCTCAATACTCTTCCTTCTTTTATGTCTGCTACAAACTCTTTCTCTATCTTCATCTAATACATTAGACACTCTTAGAGGCACATCTCTATCAGTTGAGAAACCAAGTGACAAATTGGTTTCAGAAAATGGTGAATTCTCTGCGGGGTTTTTCCCTGTTGGAGATAATGCTTTTTCCTTTGCCATATGGCTAAACAAGTCCTCAACTCCCACAGTTGTTTGGATGGCAAACCGAGATGAACCTGTTAATGGAAGAGGTTCAGTGCTTTCTATTTTGGCAGACGGCCAGCTTATACTAACCAATTCACTCGGTATCACCATTTGGACAACTAAAGCAGGAGACTTGACCTCATTAGAGGTCACCAATTTGCAACTACAGCTCCAAAACACAGGCAATCTCGTTCTTCATAATTCCAAAGGTGTTGTCATCTGGCAAAGCTTTGATGCACCATCAGATACGCTTCTACCTCAACAAGCACTCACCATGATGTCGAGCCTTATCTCAAGAAAAAGCCAGGACGACTATTCTTCTGGCAACTATAAGCTCTTTTTTGACTATGATAATGTGCTCCGCCTGCTTTTCCAAGGTCCAACAATGTCCAGTCTCTACTGGCCGGATCCATGGCTTACAGACCCTGGACAAGCTGGAAGGTCTATGTATAATACTAGTAGACGTGCACTACTACACGACTCGGGTTATTTTGAATCATCTGATCATTTTCAATTCAATGCAACAGATTTTGGTGTGGTAACTCACAGACGATTAACACTTGACCCTGATGGCAACCTGCGATTATACAGCCTGCAAAAGATGAATGGGAGTTGGGATTGGGTTGTAACATGGCAAGCGTTCTCTGATCCATGCAGGATTCATGGCATATGTGGACCTAATAGTCTTTGCAGTTACGATCCTGTTTCTGGCAGGAGATGCTCTTGCTTGCAGGGCTTCAACCTTAAAGATGAGACTGATTGGTCTTATGGCTGTGAACCAGAATTCAGTATTCCTTGCAACCATGCAGATGAGACAAGCTTTGTCCAACTTGCTCATGCTGAATTCTATGGCTCAGATATCTTCCCCTATCAGAATGTTACCTTTCAATTTTGTCAAGAACAATGCCTGAATAGGTGTGACTGCAATGGCTTCCAGTATAATTACAATGAAGGTAGTGGTTACTATAATTGTTACCCCAAGTATCTACTAATGAGTGGACACCAATCACCCAATTTTGTTGGAGATTTTTATTTAAGACTACCAAAAGCTGGTCTTTTTTATAGCAAGATTCCTGATGAAGAATTCAAGCTACAATGTTCAGCCAACCTAACCAAGCAAATCATAAGAACGTATGAAAATAAGACCGTAAAGCTTTTGCTTTGGTTTGCGACTACAGCGGGAGGTATGGAGGTGACTTGTGTTTTGCTGGTCTGGTTATTCTTGTTCAGAACTAGTAAACATCCTAACCCAGATCCTGCTTCTCAAGGATATCTCCTCACAACTAAATTTAAGCGATTCACCTTTGATGATCTAAGAAAGGCAACGCGGGGATTCAAAGAAGTGATTGGGCGAGGAGCAGGAGGGACAGTATACAAAGGTGTACTGCCTGATCAGCGGGTTGCAGCAATCAAGCAACTCGATGAAGCTAACCAAGGAGAAGCAGAATTTCTAGCTGAAGTAAGCACCATTGGCATGTTGAACCATATGTACTTAATAGAGATGTGGGGATATTGTGCAGAGGGAAAGCATAAGCTTCTGGTGTATGAGTACATGGAACATGGATCTTTAGCTGAAAATATTAGTTCTAATGTACTTGATTGGAAGAAGAGGTTTGAAATAGCAGTGGGCACTGCAAAAGGCCTAGCTTATCTGCATGAAGAGTGCTTAGAGTGGGTCTTACATTGTGATGTAAAGCCTCAGAATATATTGCTAGATTCCAACTTTCAACCAAAAGTAGCAGATTTTGGCTTGTCTAAACTAGTAAGTAGAAGCATGAGTGATCATTCAAGCTTCTCAAGGATGAGGGGAACTAGAGGTTACATGGCTCCTGAGTGGATTTACAATCTTCCCATTACTTCTAAAGTGGATGTTTACAGCTATGGAATTGTGCTGTTGGAAATGGTGACTGGAAAGAGCCCAGGTGGCATGCATGCCTCTGACAGTGGAGAGACAAGAGAGCATAAGAGGTTGGTCACTTTGGTAAAAGAGTATATTAACATTGGAACTGCAACAAGGAAGTCAAGGATTGAAGAAATTATAGATCCCATGATGCCTGGCAAATATGACAAGGTTAAGATGGAACTTTTGGTCAAAGTGGCCTTGCAATGTGTGGCAGAAGACAGGGATGAGAGACCCAGCATGAAACAGGTAGTAGAGATGCTTATAGGCCATGAGGATTAATATTTGTTGAAATAATTTAGAAGTTTTGTTTAATTTGAGTTGTAAAAAGATTTCATTATGCATTCCTATTTCTTTTTTTGCGGAAGAATAGAAATTTTTGAACTGTAATAAAGGAAGTTATGGATTCATTTTCTCTCCACTGTATATAGACTTTTCTTTGATTTTTTCCAACATGTAAAATTTGATGAGGAGTATTGCTACAGTCACAAATTATGTTACTATATTTTTACCTCTTATTAGTTTTCATTAAGGCCCACAATTAATGTACCTTTTTTATTTACCAATAATTACTCACTATATCAACAGTTTGTAAATTTTTTTATAAAATAATTTGTATTTCTAGTATTATTCTTTGATAAGGACATGAAAGAGAAAGCAGAAAATGTTGGACACTTTTGGCCTAATGGTTAATTAAACATGCTTTACAACGTTGTTACGAAGCTGTTGGCCAGACATAGGAAGCCTTTCCCATATGAACTCATTAATTAACTTCAGGCGAGCTTCCTCTTCGGCAGGAGAGCAATAGATAACATTGTATATTCCAAAAGGCTGTTATGAAATTCAAGGGAAGCAAGCCCAAATGTCGATCAAGATTGGTTTTGTGAAATTTTATGACATGCTATAATGGAGTTTCATTCCTTGGAGTCTAGAAATTGGTTTTGGGAAAACCTTCCTCTTACTAGTGATAGAAATATAAGGGAGTACACATCCTAAGCTCTTGTGTTTCTTTCTTGTAAAGCCTTGGACCAGAGGGAGCTGGTGGTGTGACAGTAACGGATAAAAGGCTTTCCGAGGAATGTTAAGATAGCTTTGGGAAAACCATGACAGTAACAGGTCAAAGTGAGTTTCAAAATAGTTTACTCGATTGACGAAAATTTCCCATAGATAAAGGGTTTTACGTCACCTATTATTTTAAGAAAAAACCAAGTAGAAAAAAATTATAAAAAATTCATATTTATCTATCTATATACATCAAAAAGTTGAAGTTTTTTTTTGGTTGAGGGTCTCAAAAAGCTGAAGTTTAGTATTTATTTTTGTTCCTACGTTCCTGTTGAGCAAAATCAACAGCTACATTATTCAACCATTTTCAACATATTCTTTTTTTTTTTTGTCATATTAATTTCCTAACTTATTGTTATACTTTCTCCAACTTTTTCCCTTCCTTTTACCTTTTCATCTTCCTATTACTATCTACCTTAATATTACTTTTCCTCTATCCCTTTATCTTTATTTATTTTTGGCTTTATCTTATTCCCCTTCTCTTACTAGAAATTTACAATTGTCTCTCTCATTCTATATATAGTTTTCCTACAAACAAAATGTTATGTCTCTCTCTTTCTCTCTCTCTCAAAATTTTGTTTTTCATTTTTTGGTAGGTTTTTAAAATTTTCTTGCAGCTCTAATTTGGGTTGATTTGATTAAGTTGTGTTTTTAAGTTGTTTTGTTTTCTTCTCTCTAATTTCATAGATCAATGTTATCATATTGCATTATAAATATAGTATATAAGAATATAATGTTATTTCATTACATAACATAACTTGATTTAGATAATTTAGTGTTTATTACTAAATATATTTTTATTTTTACCTTTTTCTTCTCATATTATTTTCTATAGATTTCTTATTATTCTCTTTTGAAAAAGTAATTATAGGGACTTTCAATAATATTCTCATCCATTTTAGATTGAGAGAGTGAGAAAGATAGTTAGACTTCAACAGGTACGGTATGGAGACTTTCTAATTGACGGGGGAAAATTAGCACTAGCTAAGTATAGTCAAAGCACTAAGTATTAAGGCCAATTATGGTCTTGTTTAGTGGGAAGATTAGGGGAGATATGTCTTGTTTAAGTATTGTTTATTATTAGCTTAGCTTTTATTTTAAATCGAGCTTGGAACATGGATTCTGTGTACATTATTAGCCTATCGTTTTGAGGGATCTTTTGTTGTCTTATCATTTTTGAGACCATTGATGAATAATTTTGATCCAATGCTAAAAGTTTAGGGAAATGTTAACAAATGCTTTAAAGACATTGATTTGTGAACTATTTTTAAAATATTTTATAAAATATAATAAATGAATTAATATTTTTTATGGATTCTATAAAAATAGTGTCAAAACTTTCTTAAAATGATTTATTAACAATTGCCCTAAAATCACTTGTTAATATGACCCAAAAATTTATAGCGTGTTGATCAAAATGGTGGGACAAGTATTCAATGAATGTGGGATGATTTTTATAATAAAAGTATATTGACCATCATATGATTTATATGAAAAGGAAGTGGCAAAGATGGGAAATTAATGAATAAATTGTCGACAAAAAAGTTATTAATTTGTCAGTAGAAAAAGAAATAATCAAAAAGTTATTAATTTGTCAGTAGAAAAAGAAATAATCAAATTTGAAAAGTGCACACAAACCCTAGATTATGAATTTAGTGCACATAAACCAATTATAAAATATATCCACAATCTTTTTTTTTTCTTTTTTTTTTTTTGAGAAAAATATAACCACGGTCTTGTGGGCACAACAGAATGTTGGAGTCGCCACCTAATTTTTGTGTGGTCTAGAAACTATATATATATAGTGTCCTTTCGAGAAGTACCATTGATTTTATTACCAAAAATATGAGTTCGGAGTTAAGGTACGGTCTTGGGAAGATGTTAGGCACCCAAAACCGTCCAATTCTAAGGTCTTAACCCTATTAAAGACCAATTATGGTCTTGTTTAGAGGAAAGATTAGGGAGATGTCTTATTTAATTAAGTATTGTTTATTAGCTAGGCTTTTATCTTAAATCGCACTTGGAACATGGATTCTATTTACATTAACCTATCATTTTGAGGGATCTTTTGTTATCTTATCATTATTGAGACCATGATGAATAATTTTGATCCAAAACTAAAAATTTAGGGAAAAGAAAAATATTGGTTTAGAAATTATTTTTAGAAACATTTTATGAGAAAATAAAAAAACAATTAATATATATATATATTTACAGTTTTTTATATTTTCTATGAAAATTGTGTAAAAAATTTCTTAAAATAGTTTATTAACAATTGTAGGACACTTATTAACATGACTCAAAAATATATAGCATGTTGACCAAAATGGTGGGACAAGTATTTGATGAATGTGCACATATGATTTATATGAAAAGGAAGTGGCAAAGATGGGAAATAATGAGGAAATTAATGAATAAATTGTCAACAAGAAAAATTATTTGTTAGTAGAAAAAGAAATAACCAAATTTCGAAAGTGCACACAAACCCTAGATTATGAATTTAGTGCACATAAACCAATTATAAAATATATCCACGATCTTAAGAACGACTTCGTCAGGCGTCAGCTAAATCACTAGATTTGTAGGCAAAGGAATAGAGAATTTCTCTCAAATATTTTATAAAACTCAACCCAAAAATTGCTTTCTGATTTACAGTTAGTTGTTGACTGGTAGCTAGGCCTATATAAAGGGACCGTAAACCTGATTACCAAGAGAACAAAATATCTAGGAAAAACCGCAATATTAATGTTGGGTTAGGGGAGATAATAGGAAACACAATTAATGTTGGGGCGATCATAATTAATGTTGAGTTGGGGAGATGATAGGAAATACCGATTAATACTTGTGGCATAAGTTGTGGCACTAGACTTATTCCTAGGTAGATAATAGAAATACCAATTAATGTTGGGGAAATAATAGGAAAGACAAATTTTCTATGCAAGAGACACCTTCTATCACTTCTTAATAAAAATTTTATCAGTTGAGTTAACTAGAATTTACAAATACTATAAAGTTTTATTCTTCATATATAACAAAATCAATTGCTGGTCATTCATGAACCTGACCATATCTTTTTAAAATATTTGAAATAGCTAAGATTTGATGTGATGCTTGATCTTCTTTATTCAGCTGTATCTTTTGATTGGTAATGGTAAGTCTTGAGAAAAGTTTGGATTATATTATCTTATACAATAATAGATAACTGTACTGTTGTTTTCCATGAATCCCATGCATCTCCACTAGTGAATAATTACTTTTTAAGGAAAAAAAGTTTCATTCACGGAAAAGCAAGAAAAGGACAATAGTATATGTTAACTTAATAGCATGCGGCACGGGTTATGAAGGCATCCTAGTATTCCCAGTACGTTAGGGCAAAAAGAAAGAAACAATACAATGACTACATGATTAGAAATTAGAAACAAAAACGCTACGCTATCATGAGCATGGTCCATACTCAGATTTTGGCTGCTTCTTCATTTCGATGGGGTAGTTATTTTGTTTTCCGATCGAGTTTAATTTGAGTTTGATCACTTGCTGCGTCTTGATGATGGGGCCTGAGATTTTGAGGGGAAGGATCATCCGCTAGATTCTAGATGCCAAAATTCAGTAATAAGCATATATACGGAATCAATTTGACATATAGTACAAAGAGAAAAACTTATGCATCCTTTTTCTTACAAAATGATATGATGAACTATTCCATCGAATTAACGGATGATATATAGGACTTTCTGTTTCATGTGTCATAATGAAAAAACTTAAAACACTATTTTGAATTGAATTTTTTTTTTTTTTAAGTAATAGTATTATTCTATAGAGAAAAAGAAATACAATGTTCAAATCCCACATAGAGAAAAAGGAAAAAAAAAAAAAACCTTTCAAAGATATTATAAGCTTATAATATCTTTGAAATTAAACTTAATTTCTTATAGCTTCAAGCTAAGTTGAAACACCAAAATAGAAATATTAAATGGCCAATAAATTATTTTTATGAGTCAAATAATCTGATTAAGTATTAGAATGAAATCGTTGATTTAAGAAAAATAAAATTGCACTAAATATGGATCTAAAAAAGACAAATACAATTGCAGCTAAGGATGCAAATTTTCCAGCCCTTGTTGATTTACACATAGATGTGACAAACATCAAAATTTCATTCTTAATTATTTGAATAGAAAACAAATGTGATAGATTAGCAACAATAACAAACATCCAAAACATCAAATTCCATTTTCTACACAAAAAGTTCACTTATTAATTGGAGAATTTAATGTACTACACTTAAAGAATTGTATCTAAGTTTTACACTAAGAGTTCATAAAAGTTTTTTTTTTCTCCTTCAACACTAGTAAAAAAAAACACAAATTAAACCAAAATTTATCACTAGCCCCCTTGAAAATTTAGATTTTAGAATTGGCTGAACAAATTTTTTAACTAATCCAATAAAAGTCAAACCCAATCAAGTGAAATTGATATAAATACCCAAAAATGATAAATTTGGTATGATAAAAAAACCTCATCTGGTCCATTTCCTCTGCCCATGGCTTTCCCAAATGCTAACAAAATCCTAATTCTTCCTTTAATTGATAAGCCAAGAATGTATTGACCCCTTGTGATGAATTAATCAATAATTCAGCCAAGTTAATTAATTAATCCAATTAATATGCAATACGCGTGGTAGCACAAACAAATCACTAACTAAATTAATATGCAGCGGAAAATAAAGTTGACAGGGTAATTTGTTTATGAATGGAGAAAATCTCCAAGGCAAAAACCCCACTGGGTGATTTTATGGTCATCACTCACGAGAATTTATTATTATCACAACAGGCGATTAAAAGTAAAAGAATCGCAGTACCTTATACCAACCTACAGTTGAACCCTTACTCCAATACATAATTGAATTTGTTCTGTAGTGACAATCTCTCATTTTCAATGCAAGGCTCCCAGTACGTGACTAACCTATTGATGCATGAATCCATATACGTGACTAACCACCAACTTAAGAAGGATGTTGGCTGCAAAGTTCTTCAGTTTATTATATGATGAAGATCACGAAACTTATTGGTTACAAAACCCTACGACGTACAAACGCAGCAGCTTCAAAAGGACGATGAACTAGGGCATGTGTCTCCGGTCACAATATGCTTGTGAAAAACTTTTTCATTAAGTTGTATCAGCTTGACGGTCCTTAAAATAATCCTTATGTATGTTTAGGGTTGTAAGAAAAGAAAACCTAAACAAATATACATGGATTGGTGTGAAATCAGATATGAAAAACTGATTTTCATTAATCTTGATAGATAGGTTATCTATCGAGCAACTGTCGAGCATCGGGCTAAACTGCCTTTTAAACCTTGATAGATGCTATTTGTCGAGCTAGCTATCAAACTTTAAAATCCAGCACTTCTTCACTTAATTCTTGGACAGATTTGCATGGCTTTAATACTTGGACTTGAACTCTTGTTCCTTGAAGTATTAAACACATCCTAGATCTACCCAATTACAAGTAAAGTGTGTTTTGTCAAAGGATTAATTAATTCTAAATGACATATGCTCCTAACATGATTCGCATATGTCCTAACAATCTCCCCCTTTGGTAATTTATGACAAAACCACAACAAACAAATGAACATATGAGAGAAGTCATAAATTACTTAATTCATACTCACTTGTTGAATACAATAAAATCTATCCTAACACAAACTCTTGAAAAAATTTGCAAGAAGAGAGTTCATGGCAAGAAAGATTTAAACAACCTGTATTTCTGAAATACTTTAAACAAAACTCATCACAGCATCTTAGTGTGAAACAAAAATAAAAGATTGCATATAATAAATAAGAAGCATGTGAATAAAGAGAGAAAAGAAACAACACATGAAGAGAAAGGTGAAAGAATGTAATAACAACCTCAATATATATATATATAAATGAATACAAGATTTGCTTTCACAAAGTAAGAACAATGTATCTAAAAAAGATAGAAAAGAAAAGATACAATAAGTCCTTACTACATCCCTCATAATAATAAATAAAAAAAATTCCCCCTAACAAAAATATTTCCTATAACTAAGTCTCTCTCTAAATACATAACTACTCTCATACCCAAAACTACTTCCCTTTTTTGTCACGAATGACAAAGGATAAGTCACTGAGAAGCAGTCATCCCATCATGACTAAAAGAGCTAGAAGCCTCATCTCCATCAATAGCACCACCAGAGTCACCACCATCGTCCTCATTCTCAGAAGCCTCTAGAGAAGGAGAGGGAGACACGATGAAGCCACCTAGGCGAGCCTGTCGTCTAGCAATACGACCGACATGGGTGTTCACCTGATACATCTGAGTAGTGAGAGTATCAAGGTGAGCATCCATGTGCTGATGCTACGCCATGACCGCCTCGAGGGTTACACCACCCGCAAAAGAAGAAGGAGTAGATGTAGATGGAGCGGAAGAAGCTGGAGGAGTCATCATCCCAGTCCATGGCCACTTTGGTCAAAGTTAGGCCTCGCTCCATCTAATGATAGCAATGTCTATGGCACACATCACGGAGTACTGAGGAAACTTGGGATAGGAGACAGACGCATGACGAAGAATTTGCATGATAGCAAAAGGAAAAATGAGCGCATCATGGGTTGTTGTATCCTTATAGACATCTGTTATTAACAACCTCTTTCCAACTTAGTTCGCTGTAAAGGAATACTTTATTCTATATTTATGGCTTGCCTCAAACAAGAGAAAGAAACAAACGTAAAGATTTTCATAGATATTTACGATATGTTCCCTATGGTAACCAGGGTTATGGATTATGGTCAACAAACAGTACGAATTGCAAGATATATTGGTCAAAGTTTCATGATTACCCTATCCCATGCAAATCGTTTACCTGTAACTATTCAATATCCTTATGAAAAATTAATCACATCAGAACATTTCCGCGGTTGAATACACTTCGAGTTTGATAAATGCATTGCTTGTGAAGTATGTGTTCGTGTATGCCCTATGGATCTACCTGTTGTTGATTGGGAACTGGAAACTAATATTCGAAAGAAACGTTTGCTTAATTACAGTATTGATTTCGGAATCTGTATATTTTGTGGTAACTGCGTTGAGTATTGTCCAACAAATTGTTTATCCATGACTGAATAATATGAGCTATCTACTTATGATCGTCACGAATTGAATTATAATCAAATTGCCTTGGGTCGTTTACCGATGTCAGTAATTGACGATTATACAATTCGAACAATTTTAAATTCACCTAAAAAAAAAAAGAAGAAAGAAGTAAATCCTTTGATTAAAGATATTAAAGATAAAGAAATGGTAATTTCAAATTCAAATTAGGAAGGGTCCTTTTTCTTTTGCTCGAAAGGAATGCGGTTTCTTTCGTTTATTTTGTTTAGTCACTAATTAAAAAAAAAAACTATTGAGGGGTTGGTTCGTGCTTCAATTTGGATTGAAAATCTATGACTCTATCTCGAATTATTTCAAAATATAAATATCTAGTCTAAAACTACCCTTTAAGATAAAAAATGATATTATAATTATATTAGTCCAATAGCTGTACCTACATCAATTCACATTCTTTAGGATTTAATTCAATTAAAAACTTTTCATAAAAAAATGTTCCTGGTGGGGTCAATAAGGTCATGAAATTTTTTTTGATTTATTTATCTGTTTACATATAATGGGTTTGCCTGGACCGATACATGATTTTCTTTTAGTCTTTTTGGGGTCAGGTCTTATATTAGGAGGTATAGGAGTCGTATTACTTACCAACACAATTCATTCTGCCTTTTCGTTGGGACTGGCTCTTGTTTGTATATCCTTATTCTATATTCTATCAAATTCTCATTTGGTAGCTGCCGCACAGCTACTTATTTACGTGGGAGCTATAAATGTTTTAATCATATTTGCTATGATGTTTATGAATGGTTCAGAATATTACAAAGATTTGAATCTTTGGACTGTTGGGGATGGGGTTACTTTGCTGATTTGTACAATTCTTTTTTGTCTATTAATGGCTACTATTTCAGATACGTCATGGTACAAGATTATTTGGACTACCGGATCAAACCAGATTATAGAGCAGGATTTGATAAGTAACAGTCAACAAATTGGAATTCATTTATCAACAGATTTTTTCCTTCCATTTGAACTCATTTCGATAATTCTTTTAGCTGCTTTAATAGGCGCAATTGCTGTGGCTCGTCAATAATAAATCTTTCGAACTATTAATATTAATATAATAAGAAAAGTCCAAATTAAACTTTGTTCTATGTTATCACATCAATTTCCCCCCACTTTCATTTTATTTGAAGATTTTTTGTCTAAAAATGAAATTCTTTTATTCGATCTATTACTAATACTAAAATATTCCCTTGTTCCATACTTTTTGATATTATAATTAATTGAACCCATTAAATTGTTGTTATCTTGAAATGAATCGAAATTGATAAGGAGTTGTTCAATGATGCTCGAACATGTACTTGTTGTGAGTGCCTATTTATTTTCTATCGGTATCTATGGCTTGATCACAAGTCGAAATATGGTTAGAGCCCTTATGTGTCTTGAACTTATACTGAATGCAGTTAATATAAATTTTGTAACATTTTCTGATTTTTTTGATAGTCGCCAATTAAAAGGAAATATTTTTTCAATTTTTGTTATAGCTATTGCAGCCGCTGAAGCAGCTATTGGACCAGCTATTGTTTCCTCAATTTATCGTAACAGAAAATCAACTCGTATCAATCAATCGAATTTGTTGAATAAGTAATATTAATCATAGAAATTATACTATTTATTTATATTTATCAAGGCGAATTATATTTATTATCGTGGATGATACATAATATATTGATCGTGGTTACAAATAATGTAAGAAATCAAAGCATCTTGGCCCTCTAGCATGAATCGATCCAGAAGCAGATTGATTAGAAAATTCTGGTAAATCATTGATTCATCTGGTGTCTAATGTTAATGTATAATTCATTTCTACTAGATCGAAAATTTATGATGTTCAAAAAATTATATATCCAATGTCACATTCAGTAAAGATTTATGATACGTGTATAGGTTGTACTCAATGTGTCAGAGCTTGTCCCACAGATGTATTAGAAATGATACCTTGGGACGGATGTAAAGCTAAGCAAATTGCTTCTGCTCCAAGAACAGAGGACTGTGTTGGTTGTAAGAGATGCGAATCCGCCTGTCCAATGGATTTCTTGAGTGTTCGAGTTTATTTATGGCATGAAACAACTCGAAGCATAGGCCTCGCTTATTGATACGGTCCAAAAGCCCCACCTGAATACATTTCGTTTTTTTTACTGACAAAAGAATCCGTGCTCGAAAACAAAATATATATATTTTGTTTTCGAGCACGGATTCTTTTGGTCCAAGTGTATCTTGTTTTTACTACGAATTATTTTCCTTGGTTAACAATAGTTTCCGTTTTACCAATATTCGGGGGTTCCTTAATTTTCTTTCTCCCTCATAAAGGGAATAAGGTAATTAGGCTCTATACTCTATTTATATGCATCATAGAACTCCTTCTAACAACCTATGCATTCTATTATTATTTCCAATTGGATGATCCATTAATGCAACTCACGGAGGATTATAAATGGATAGATTTTTTTTTTTTTTTACTGGAGATTGGGAATAGATGGACTTTCCATAGGACCCATTTTATTGACAGGGTTTATAACCACTTTAGCTACTTTAGCGGCTTGGCCGGTTACTCGAGATTCTCGATTATTCCATTTCCTGATGTTAGCAATGTATAGCGGCCAAATAGGATTATTTTCTTCTCGAGACCTTTTACTTTTTTTCATCATGTGGGAATTAGAATTAATTCCCGTTTATCTACTTATATCCGTGTTGGGGGGGGGGGGGGGGGGGAAGAAACGCTTGTATTCAGCTACAAAGTTTATTTTGTACACTGCGGGAAGCTCTGTTTTTTTATTACTGGGAGTTCTGGGTATCGGTTTATATGCTTCCAATGAACCAACATTAAATTTTGAAACATCAGCTAATCAATCCTATCCAGTAGCACTGGAAATAATATTCTATATTGGATTTCTTATTGCTTTTGCTGTTAAATCGCCGATTATACCTTTCCGTACATGGTTACCAGACACCCATGGAGAGGCACATTACAGTACTTGTATGCTTCTAACCGGAATCTTATTAAAAATGGGAGCGTATGGGTTGGTTCGGATCAATATGGAATTCTTGCCCTGCGCTCATTCTATATTTGCTCCCTGGTTGATGATAGTAGGCACAATTCAAATAATCTATACAGCTTCAGCATCTCCTGGTCAACGTAATTTAAAAAAAAGAATACCCTATTCCTCCGTATCTCATATGGGTTTCATAATTATAGGAATTGGCTCTCTAAGCGATATGGGCCTCAATGGAGCCTTTTTACAAATAATCTCTCATGGCTTTATTGGCGCTGCACTTTTTTTCTTGGCGGGAACGAGTTATGATAGAATACGTCTTGTTTATCTCGACGAAATGGGCGGAATGGTGGTCCCGGTTCCAAAAATATTCACGACTTTCAGTATCTTATCGATGGCTTCCCTTGCATTACCGGGGATGAGTGGTTTTGTTGCAGAATTAATAGTATTTTTTGGAATAATTACCAGTCAAATTTTTTTTTAATACAAAAAATACTAATTACATTTGTAATGGCAATAGGAACGATATTAACACCTATTTATTCATTATCTATGTTACGCCAAATGTTCTATGGATACAAGTTTTTTAATGCCCCAAACTCTTATTTTTTTGATTCTGGACCGCGAGAGTTATTTATTTTATCTCTATCTTTTTCCTGTAATAGGTATTGGTCTTTATCCAGATTTCATTTTCTCACTATCAGTTGACAATGTCGAAACTCTTATATCTAATTTTTTTTTATAAATAAAAAATTTTCCTGAATAAAATTCAAAATCAAAGAGCAAGACTATACTATAACTAGAATAATATGTTTTTAAAAAAATTGTACAATTAGAAAACAAAAAAGAAGTATTTTTTCTTCTCTTAAATTTAACTTAAATTAAGTTAAAGATAAAAAAATGCATTAGACTTTTATTTTAACCATATATGGTTGTCCTTTGTTTTGTAAGAACCTTTTGAATCACTACTTTGATTCAAAAGGTTCTCGATGGCTTACACGACGTTTTCTTATATAATATATATGCTGTCCCATGTTTGTTTGTATTTATCAGATCCTGTCTTCAATTAGATGTTAGTGTAAATGTAGCATAACTATGTAGCCCTATTCCTAATAGATTGACTCCCAAATAGCATATCCAAATTATAAGAAATCCCAGGGAGGCTACAATTGCAGAATTTACACCTTCCAGATTTGGATTTGTTTGAATATGTAAATAAATCGCGAATATAGCCCAAGTAATGAATGCCCAAGTTTCCTTCGGATCCCAATTCCAATATGAGCCCCATGCCTCGTTTGCCCATACTGCTCCCGAAAGAATACCCATGGTTAAAAAGATAAAACCTAGACTAATAATACGATAACTCCAATGATCCAATTGTTGAATCAATTGAGACCTATAATAATTCTTAGAAGAAATAAAAGGGGTGTTCCATAAAACATTGTTTCTTTCGTTAATGTATTGGATCTCACCAAAGGAAAATGATTCATTATTGCTTTTATCAAAAGTTCTTATTATTTTTCTAAATGTAATGACAATAAGTGCTACTGATAATAATGATCCGCATAAAAGAGCTGCATAGCCCAATACCATCATACTTACGTGCATCATTAACCAATGAGATTGAAGAGCGGGTACTAATATTCTGGATTGATGCATTTCGATTAAAAAACCAGAAGTAGCAAAGCCTTGGGTCAAAATAACAATTGGCGCGGTTATTGCACTTAAATGGTTTTTGTGTTTTTTTAAGTATGGAACCATATGAATAATGGACAAACTCCATGAAAGAAAAATGAATGATTCGTATAAATCACTTAATGGTAAATGCCTCGAATAAATCCAACGAATAACTAATAATCCTGTTATACAGACAAAAGTAGTTATTATGCCTTTTTTGGACGAATCATATAGTCCGGCGATTTCATTAACTAATAAGATTAGTAAACGAATTGTAATTACAATTGAAATGACCGAAAAGGATATATGAATTAATATATGCTCTAAAATTGAAGATATCATAAAAATTATAAAAAGGGGGTCTCGCAATTGTAGGAATCGGGAATTGAATTTTTTTATTCTTTTATTCTAGGACTTACTCTTTTATAAGATGCCATGCCGCCACTCGGACTCGAACCGAGATGCTCTAGCACTGCTTCCTAAGAGCAGCGTGTCTACCGATTTCACCATAGCGGCTTGTTCGAAATCATAATAACCCATTTTGATTCAATCGTCGAGGTTAAAGTACTTAATCATGCAATAATTTTTAGTTTTATAGGAAACATTGAAATTGATGAATAAAAACTAGTTTTAAAAATAGTGATTGGAACATATTTTCAAAAGGAATCAAGATAAAGGCATTTCGCACCCATGCAAATCAAGATATCTTAAATGTATTAAATTTCCTATCGTATTCGAAAGTTCCATTCTTAATTGCAAAGTTAATACCCGTAAATGGCTAAAATTCTGGACTAAATTGGACATGTTATAATCATTATGACTAAAAAAGATGACAGTGCGTAGATTTTTGGATCTATCAGTAGATGGAGGAAATTGGGATCCTGTTGAATATCCCAAATGGCGAGCTTTAGTAATTGACTGTGCAAAGTCATGCACTATATCATGCATTTTGTACCTCTTGAAAATATGTAAATATTCCCTGCATTCTTGGAAGAAAGAGCGAATGACTAAAATTTCAAAGTATTCTCGTGCCATGATTTCCACCTCCATATTTCCCTTTGACTCAACAAACCCGTGTGTTGTCCACGTATATACCAACTCATCAACATCAAAGAGATGGTCTTTCGGAAAGATAGCACAATATGAGAAACACTGTTTCAGTGGTGATGACAAATCAAAATAACTCAGTAACAATGGTGCAAAAAGACCTCTTTCAGCATCTTCTAATTCCCACAAATTGTTACTCAAAACATTCCTCCATTCTTCTCTACTTTTCTTAAAGCGCATGAGACTCCCCAGTGTCTTTGCAGCAAGGGGCAAACCTTTGCACTTCTTTGATATTTTTCTGCCAAAGTCTTCTAGTTGCTCACATTGCTGAGGATCCTTATCAAAAAATGCTATTATACTAAACACCAACCAACAATCTTCCTCAGACAAGTCCTGCAACTTGATCGTATTTGCACTTTCCATCATCTTCGCAACTTGGTCTTTACGTGTGGTGACTAGAATTCTACTACTTTGAGAACCACAATTTTTGAGTGCATCTTTGAATGGCTTCCAAATTGCAAAGTCTTCAGTCCACACATCATCAAAGACAAGCAAAAACTTCTTTCCCCCAACTTTGTCACAAATTCTACCTAGTAGACTTTGCAATGCAGTCAAGTTGGAGGATTGACATTCAATAGATTCAAGGATTTCTTTGGCAACCTTGCACTGATCGAAAGGATCCGAAACACAAACCCACACTTTTATCTCAAAATGAGTTTGCACCTCTTGATCATTGTAGGCTAATTGGGCAAGAGTAGTTTTTCCAATACCACCCATGCCCACCAATGAGATTACATGGGGGTGTTTATCTTTTTCAGTACCCTTGCCCAATAGGGTGCTCACTAGATCATTTTTAACCTTATCACGACCAAAAATTTCAGACACATCAACATAAGAAGTAGTTTTTGGTCTCTCAACTACTTCATTGGGGCTACTCAATTCAAACCCGTACATCTCCCTCTCTTTGTAAATCTCATCTAATTTTTCGGTAAGTTCTTGTATCTTATGAGCAATATCACGATGCGATAAAAGATTAGGAACTAAGAAATCGAAGTTGGAGATGAAGGGCCATAACTTCCTCTTCTTAGCATTACTAGTTTCAGCTTTTTCTTTTTTTTCGATTTCTTTTTGTTGTTTCTCAATCTCTGCTTTGATCATGACAGTGTTCCACTCATCCAACACGTCGTCGATCTCATACGATACGCCTTGGAGCTTATCAAACCAAAGCTTCACAGCTTCCTCCTTCAGCTGCCTCTTCTCAGCATCATTAAGCACTGCCTGAATGGTACGGAATTTAATTTGAAGCTTTTGGACTTCTTCCTTAACAGTTACAGTCAACTTGAACTCCGAAGAAATTAAAGAACCAAGCCGCTCCACGATAGCAGAAAGTAGAGCAACTGGAAATGGAAATTCGCTGGATAACACGAGATTGAAAAGTAGATGGTAACTCAGAATGGTTGATGGTTCAGGAGAAACGAAATAGTCTAGCTGCTCGAAGTGCAATAATGAAGTAAAGGGCCCACATACTGAAAAGTCTGATAGCAGAGCCACATACTGATAAATTTGACTTTTAATCTCATATTAATGGGCGGAGGCATGTATAAAAGAAGGGGGGGGGGGGGGGGGGGGGGGATTTTAAATTTTAATATATATATATATATATATATATATATATATATAATTATTTTTATGTGCAAGCTTAATTTAGTCTACAAAAATCAGAGTTGGTCCCTTTAAATTTTTGAATGAGTTCAATAATAATCTTAAACAAAATAATTGGTCTAATAGTTATAGAGATATAACTTTATTTTTGGCAATTCTATTTTTGATGGTAAAATGTGCTTTTATTGTAGGGTTAAGTATTTGATAAAATTTGGTATCAAGCTTCCAATTGAATCTATCTTTTTCAACCCGTTATATGGCAATTAACAAGTCATTAACTTATTAAAAACAATTTGTGGATCAAAATACACATGAAATGTGTTTTTAGTTGCCATATAATGGGTTAAAGTTTAGTTGTTTGATAAATATGTTTAGAGCATATCTTATTCCTAATTTAGTTTTGGATCATTCATGTTTTTGAAAATTTTATTAGTTCAATTGAAAGATTTTTTACTTACGTTAGCATAAAATTTCGTAATTTGAATTTAAAATGAAATTTTTAAAGAATTTGACTACGAAAAAGTAGAAAAAATGAATTTTATTTTATGAAAGATTGCCGTCAAAAATAATTTTGATTGAAAATACTAAACTTTTTTTTTTTTTTTTTTTTGTGTGTGGACCTATTGGGTGTGTGTATATATATAACTTATCAAATAAAAAAGTGTGGGTATATATATGTGTGTATATATATGTCAGTGTGTGTGAAAGTTGTCTTGATAAATATATTAGCGTTGCAATTTGTCCCTCCAAACAAAAATTTCAGACTCCGCCCCTACTCATATTAACCTTTTATTTTCACCATTAGCAAATAAACTACTGGAAAATAAGCACAGAAACATTGGGAGATCATTTTACTTTTCATATTTTGGGATGTTACGAATTTCCTTAAATCCTTCCATTACTAATAAGGGATAGAAGCCAAATAGAAGTGGCTTAAAATGTCCCCAAAAAAAAAAGTGGCTTAAAATGCAATTAGAAGAAGTGTATGTTTGGTTAGAGTTTATAAGGTCAGTTATTTATTTATTTATTAAATATAAGTATATTATAATATATTTTCAGCAAAAAACTAAATAGGTTGTTCCCAAATAAACACTAAGGGCCTATTTGGATACTACTTATTGCTGAAAACTGAAAACACTATAACAAAATAATTGTTAAATGTGTAAATAGTATTGTGAGACCCAATCTAAAGTAAAATTTGCTAAATTTCGTACTTATGAATCTCGTAAACAGTACACGGGACCTACAAAAAAAAAAACGCAAACATGCATTTTTAAACGTAGACACGCAATCCAAACCCATCCTAAAGCTTTGCCCCTTACTTGATAAAAATTAGAGACGTTAGCCCATATCCAGGTATATAGGAAAATGCATATGGATGTAAATTGTAAATTGAAGATTTGATCAATAAAATCTTGATGAATAACTTGTAACTTATATACTGGTAGTATAAGATCAGTTAGCTGTTCCAAACATATCTTGCGCAAACCATAGTTAACATGACATAAAGAAATTGTTAAATCTCACATGAATTTTCAGATATATTATATATATCAAGAGATTGAAAGAGTATACCGTAATTGGTTGATGAAAGGAGAAACTAACTTGTGCCCTTTCACGTTCCTATGACATTTTGTAATATAAACTAGTCGCAGACTTACATGATGCGTAAGAATAAATAATTATTTTGTAATTGTAATATAACGTATAATTTTTCTCTAAAATTTGTTAAAGATAATTTGTTCACCCTAAAAATTAATCAATTTCTATTCAGTCCAATTAGGCTTACGCTAGTCCCATTCACTCCAATAAGGTCTATTTCGGTCCAATTTGGTCCACTCGGTCAATTGTGGTCCTCTTCAGTCCATTTTGGAATAATTGCGCCTTAAATTGATTTTTTTTTTTTTTTTGTAGGTCGTCTTTTCAAGTTTAGCTCAAAAATACAATTAAAAAAAATTTGGGTTAAAAAATATGAAATTTTCTTATATTTGGGCTAAAATTTTTAGTTTTGAGTTAAAAAATACAAATAAAATAGACATTAGAAATTAGAAATATGAGCCCTAAAAATGTAATAAAAATTAAATATTCAAAAGTTCTATTCAATCCACTTCCATCCTATTCGGTCCATTATGTTCTCTTCAGTCCACTTTGGTTAGATTCGGTCTAAATTGGTCTTATTCGGTCCATTCTGTTCACTTCGGTCCTATTTAATCGACATTGGTCCTATTCAGTTCAATTCGGTCCTATTTGGTCATATATGTTCCTATTTGGTCCATTATGTCCAATTTTTCCCTAATCTGTCCATTCGTTCTTATTCAGTCCCCTTCAATCCTTTTCTGTCCACATTAGTCCACTATGTTTTATTCTATCCACTTTGGTCTTATTATACTGTCTACTTCGGTCCTATACTGTCTACTTCGGTCCTATACTGTCCACTTCAATTCTATTCGTTCCAATTTGGTCCACCTTGTTTCCATTTGATCCTATTTTGTCCATTCGGTCCACTTCATTTCATTTGGTCCAATTCGATCCATTTGTGTCAACTATGGTCCATTCGGACCACTTTGATCCATTTTGGTCTACTTCGGTCCATTTTTGTGCACATACATATAGGGAAGAAACATGTTTGGGTTGAGAACACCTATTCTAAATCTAAATTTATTAAAAAATATATATAAATCCCAAACTCGTAATATCTAAAATCTTAAGCGTGACATTTATTGTTGCTATAATTTTGTTGACCCACCACTTTGGCATAATTAAATATAAGTGAAAGTTTTTCTAAATATGAAGGCTATGGATATACAAATCTAGTTTTTAGGGCAGTAATTGATTTGTTTTAAAGTCATTATTTTTAAATGAATTGAATGTGGTTTATTATACCTCCAAGCAAAATATATATATATATATATATATATATATATATATATATGTATATGTATGTATGTATGTATGCATGTATGTATGTATAATTTTTTTAATTAAATTATTCAAATTGTTCACTTTCTCAAAAGAGATTATTATGATAATCAAAATTTTATTTTCTAACTATATGTTAAGTTTTGGTTATCATATTGAATATGTATAATTTATTCTCTAAATTTTATTGTAGATAATTAGTTTTTCTTAAAAATTAAACAATTTCAGAAAGTAATTTCCATCACTCTATTTTTGCAAATATATAATTTTTTCATTTTTGATTGATATTATTATTTTTTGAAATTTTCAATATTCGTCTAACTTTTTTTAGTATGCATTATATTTTCCTAGTTTCTTTTGGTACAATTAAAATTTTTAAGTTTCAAAACTATTATTAAAATTTCTCATTCTCTTAAGGAGATTATTATGATAATTAAAACTTAGCATATAATTACAATTGATATTACTTAAATAATTGATAGTACTCTCAACCCAAACTTGTATTTTGCTATTCTTACGTAAGTACACCGAATTGGGCAGAAGTGATTTGAAGTGGACCAAATAAAACAAATTGGATTGAATGGACTAAATTGAACTAAATAGACCGAAATGGAACAAATTGGACCTAATTCACCAAATTGCACCGAATTGGACGGAATGGACCAAAGTGGACGGAATGGGACGAAGTAGACCGAATGGACTGAAATATACGGAATTGAACCAAATAAACCGAATTAGAATGAATTGTCCAAAGTAGACTGAACGAACCTAATTAAACTGAAATGGACGGAAATAGACCAAATTAGACCGAGGTAGACCTTGGATTGAGATAAACTAAACTACTAAAGTAGACCGAAACTGGACTGAATAGATGAAGTGAACTGAATGCCGATTTGTAATTAGCATAGTCAGGATTGTGTTATGATATAAACTCAAATTCTTACTTCCAAAATAGTCAAGTATTAACTCAAAAAAATAGATTCTAAGCTAAGAAAGAAAAATGAAGACCCTTTTAATCTACGAGATAAGAAATCAGGGGCAGAAGCAAGAGCATTTGATGATGCTAGTTAGACTCTGCAAATTTTAACGTTCTTTGCTCAGGTCTTGTCCTAGCAACTTACTTCAATATTTACTTTTTTCAATGTTATATTTCAGTGGAAGAGTTAGCTTGGAGGAAGAAGAAGAATAAGATGGGATATATGGCGTTGTTTTAATAAAATATATGGTTTGGTTTTGTTAATCTGTTTTTTGTTTTTAATTGGTTCTTTGTGAATATTGTTTGATAGTGTTCAAGTCGAACTCTTACGAGATTCAATAAGATTTCAGGAACCCAAAACACAAGATGGAAACTACAAAGTGTAAACAACCATTGCATAACTATTATTAATAACGAAGACTTTGTTATGCTATTGGGTGATTCGATCGATGAAATCAACGTGATATAAAAAGTCTTACCAAATAAAACCATCTGGTAAGATACTATTCTCTAAAAAGAGAACTCTTTCCTAATATACACGAGCTCAATCTAGAAATATTCAATTAGTTAATACACGTGAAGTCTTGTTGAGTTGCATTCCAACCTAAATTTGTGTCCATTCCCACCAAGTCTTTTGGGTCCCTCCCTATCCCAAGTGGATAATATTTTATACTTAAAAAAAAGTAGATCCTTCTTTGTATTACCCTCCGGCTGCTACTCGGAGGAACTAACTAGCCAACCATATTGGACTCTAAAATATTGGCAACATTAATATATTATTTACTTTTTTATATATAGAATTTAATATATTATTTCAGAATGAGTTAGGATTGTCATTATGTCAAAACAATAATGCATCTTTTCATAAAATACTGCAACCTTGAAATGTCTCTCTCACATACATATATGAAAATATTCACAAATGAATTCGAAAATTTATTGTTTTAATTAAAAAAATTTTAGACTAGAGAAAATTTATGTAATTTGCACCTACAAGCTTTCCATTATTCACCGAGGAAGAAAATCAATTAGCGAAAAGGGTCAAATATATGTGGTCAATAATGTCTTCTTTTTTTTTTTTGGCTGGAAAAAATATCATCAAAAATTGAAGATAAATGCATTTAGAGGAATAATAATACTAACTTACTAACACCTCTCATTTTCAACTCTTCTTATGGTTGATGGAAACATCTTCCTACATTAATAAGATAGACCATTGTCATCGTTGTGAGCAACACTCTAGATATTATTAGCTCTGGATCTAAAAGTCTCAAGAATTAAAAAAGGAAAAAAAAAAAAAAAAATCCCTCAAGGCCTTTTCCATATCAGTGGTACATACTAATATATACTGAATTATATCATCATATTGATTTTTAAAAAAAAAAAAAGAGTCAAAGAGACTGCATAAAGAGAACTTGGCCCCTTTCCCCCATCAAACGAAGGCTATAATTGATTTTAAATATTTACTCAGTGGTTGGACAAGACTTTTGATTATGCTGATTTGCCCTCCAAATCAGGAATCTTCCTATGCCATGTGGAGAGGTATAGATATACTATTTTGGTCTATAAAACAATATCCTTAGGCTTATCTAAATTAGACTAAGCATATAAACGAGTCAACAAATCAATATTAAATCTTTGCTGGAATAAATACAATCAGCCATCATAATGAACGGTTTGCAGAAAATATTCAAGAAAAAAAAAACGGTATGCAGAAACCAGAGGTTTATTTATTTTTAAATCACGTATAGATAATCTTCATTCAGAAGTTGGTCCATATGCAGAGTCTTTTGCCTTGTTTATTTATTGTTTATATTTTTCCTGGAAATTCTGTATTGCCAATCCATCATAAAATGTCTTGGTGTGCGCAATTAGTGGGCAGGCAAACAATTAGAAAGATTATTTCAACAAGTGAGCAGTGAAGATTTCGTTCTTCAATTATATATGACGAGGAATATATAAGTAGTAGAAAGATCTCAATCGTGCAATACCTCTTGCATTTCCTTATGGATATCTCAATCTTCTTCCTTCTTTTATGTCTGCTACAAACTTTTTCTCTTTCTTCATCTAATACATTAGACACTCTTAAAGGCACATCTCTATCAGTTGAGAAACCAAGTGACAAATTAGTTTCAGAAAATGGTGAATTCTCTGCGGGGTTTTTCCCTGTTGGAGATAATGCTTTTTCCTTTGGCATATGGCTAAACAAGTCCTCAACTCCCACAGTTGTTTGGATGGCAAACCGAGATGAACCTGTTAATGGAAGAGGTTCAGTGCTTTCTATTTTGGCAGACGGCCAGCTTATACTAACCAATTCACTCGGTATCACCATTTGGACAACTAAAGCAGCAGACTCGACCTCATTAGAGGTCACCAATTTGCAACTACAGCTCCAAAACACAGGCAATCTCGTTCTTCATAATTCCAAAGGTGTTGTCATCTGGCAAAGCTTTGATGCACCATCAGATACGCTTCTACCTCAACAAGCACTCACCATGATGTCGAGCCTTATCTCAAGAAAAAGCCAGGACGACTATTCTTCTGGCAACTATAAGCTCTTTTTTGACAATGATAATGTGCTGCGCCTGCTTTTCCAAGGTCCAACAATCTCCAGTCTCTACTGGCCGGAACCATGGCTTACAGACCCTGGACAAGCTGGAAGGTCTATGTACAATACTAGTAGACGTGCACTACTACACGACTCGGGTTATTTTGAGTCATCTGATCATTTTCAATTCAATGCAACAGATTTTGGCGCGGTAACTCACAGACGATTAACACTTGACCCTGATGGCAACCTGCGATTATACAGCCTGCAAAAGATGAATGGGAGTTGGGATTGGGTTGTAACATGGCAAGCCTTCTCTGACCCATGCAGGATTCATGGCATATGTGGACCTAATAGTCTTTGCAGTTATTATCCTGTTTCTGGCAGGAGATGCTCTTGCTTGCAGGGCTTCAACCTTAAAGATCAGACTGATTGGTCTTACGGCTGTGAACCAGAATTCAGAATCCCTTGCAACCATACAGATGAGACTAGCTTTGTCCAACTTGCTCATACTGAATTCTATGGCTCAGATATCTTCTTCCGTCCGAATGTTACCTTTCAATTTTGTCAAGAACAATGCCTGAATAGGTGTGACTGCAATGGCTTCCAGTATAAGTTCGATGAAGGTAGTGGTTACTATAATTGTTACCCCAAGTATCTACTAATGAATGGACACCAATCACCAAATTTTGTTGGAGATTTTTATTTAAGACTACCAAAAGCTGGTCTTTTTTATAGCAAGATTCCTGATGAAGAATTCAAGTTACAATGTTCAGCCAACCTAACCAAGCAAGTCATAAGAACGTATGAAAATAAGACCGTAAAGCTTTTGCTTTGGTTTGCGACAACAGTGGGAGGTATAGAGGTGACTTGTGTTTTGCTGGTCTGGTTATTCTTGTTAAGAACTAGTAAACATCCTAACCCAGATCCTGCTTCACAAGGATATCTCCTCACAACTAAATTTAAGCGATTCACCTTTGATGATCTAAGAAAGGCAACGCGGGGATTCAAAGAAGTGATTGGGCGAGGAGCAGGAGGGACAGTATACAAAGGTGTACTGCCTGATCAGCGGGTTGCAGCAATCAAGCAACTCGATGAAGCTAACCAAGGAGAAGCAGAATTTCTAGCTGAAGTAAGCACCATTGGCATGTTGAACCATATGTACTTAATAGAGATGTGGGGATATTGTGCAGAGGGAAAGCATAAGCTTCTGGTGTATGAGTACATGGAACATGGATCTTTAGCTGAAAATATTAGTTCTAATGCACTTGATTGGAAGAAGAGGTTTGAAATAGCAGTGGGCACTGCAAAAGGCCTAGCTTATCTGCATGAAGAGTGCTTAGAGTGGGTTTTACATTGTGATGTAAAGCCTCAGAATATATTGCTAGATTCCAACTTTCAACCAAAAGTAGCAGATTTTGGTTTGTCTAAACTAGTAAGTAGAAGCATGAGTGATCATTCAAGCTTCTCAAGGATGAGGGGAACTAGAGGTTACATGGCTCCTGAGTGGATTTATAATCTTCCCATTACTTCTAAAGTGGATGTTTACAGCTATGGAATTGTGCTGTTGGAAATGGTGACTGGAAAGAGCCCAAGTGGCATGCATGCCTCTGACAGTGGAGAGACAAGAGAGCATAAGAGGTTGGTCACTTTGGTAAAAGAGTATATTAACATTGGAACTGCAACAAGGAAGTCAAGGATTGAAGAAATTATAGATCCCATGATGCCTGGCAAATATGACAAGGTTAAGATGGAACTTTTGGTCAAAGTGGCCTTGCAATGTGTGGCAGAAGACAGGGATGAGAGACCCAGCATGAAACAGGTAGTAGAGATGCTTATAGGCCATGAGGATTAATATTTGTTGAAATAATTTAGAAGTTTTGTTTAATTTGAGTTGTAAAAAGATTTCATTATGCATTCCTATTTCTTTTTTGCGGAAGAATAGAAATTTCTGAACTGTAATAAAGGAAGTTATGGATTCATTTTCTCTCCACTTTATATAGACTTTTCTTTGATTTTTTCCAACATGTAAAATTTGATGAGGAGTAATGCTACAATCACAAATTATGTTACTATATTTTTACCTCCTATTAGTTTTCATTAAGGCCCTCAATTAATGTACCTTTTTAATTTAACAATAATTATTTACTATATCAACAGTTTGTAAATTTTTTTATAAAATAATTTGTATTTCTAGCATTATTCTTTGATAAGGACATGAAAGAGAAAGCAGAAAATGTTGGACACTTTTGGCCTAATGGTTAATTAAACATGCTTTACAACGTTGTTACGAAGCTGTTGGCCAGACATAGGAAGCCTTTCCCATATGAACTCATTAATTAACTTCAGGCGAGCTTCATCTTCGGCAGGAGAGCAATAGATAACATTGTATATTCCAAAAGGCTGTTATGAAATTCAAGGGAAGCAAGCCCAAATGTCGATCAAGATTGGTTTTGTGAAGTTTTATGACATGCTATAATGGAGTTTCATTCCTTGGAGTCTAGAAATTGGTTTTGGGAAAACCTTCCTCTTACTAGTGATAGAAATATAAGGGAGTACACATCCTAAGCTCTTGTGTTTCTTTCTTGTAAAGCCTTGGACCAGAGGGAGCTGGTGGTGTGACAGTAACGGATAAAAGGCTTTCCGAGGAATGTTAAGATAGCTTTGGGAGAACCATGACAGTAACGGGTCAAAGTGAGTTTCAAAATAGTTACTCGATTGACGAAAATTTCCCATAGATAAAGGGTTTTACGTCACCTATTATTTTAAGAAAAAACGAAGTAAAATTTTTTTTTTATAAAAAATACATATTTATCTACCTATATACATCAAAAAGTTGAATTTTTTTTTTTTTTTTTTTGAGGGACTCAAAAAGCTGAAGTTTAGTATTTATTTTTGCTCCTACACTCAAAATCAACAGCTACATTATCCAACCATTTTCAACATATATTTTTTTTTTGTCATATTAATTTCCTAACTTATTGTTATACTTTCTCCAACTTTTTCCCTCCCTTTTACCTTTTCATCTTCCTATTACTATCTACCTTAATATCACTTTTTCTCTATCCCTTTATCTTCATTTATTTTTGGCTTTATCTTATTCCCCTTCTCTTACTAGAAATTTACAATTGTCTCTCTCATTCTATATATAGTTTTCCTACAAACAAAATGTTATGTCCCTCTCTTTCTCTCTCTCAAAATTTTGTTTTTCATTTTTTGGCGGATTTTTTAAATTTTCTTGCAGCTCTAATTTGGGTTGATTTGATTAAGTTGTGTTTTTAAGTTGTTTTTTTTTTCTTCTCTCTATTTCATAGATCAATGTTATCATATTGCATTATAAATATAGTATATAAGAATATAATGTTATTTCATTACATAACATAACCCGATTTAGATAATTTAGTGTTTATTACTATATATATTTTTATTTTTACCTTTTTTTTCTCATATTATTTTCTATAGATTTCTTATTATTCTCTTTTGAAAAAGTAATTATTCTTTCTCTCTCTTAATTTTTTTTTTTAATTCTTTCTTGCAATTCTATCTTATATTGATGAATCATTGTGATTTATAAACTCGAATTTGGGTTCATACGTTTTGGTGTTGTATTTTTTAGTTCCCCATTACAAGTAGTCTCTCTCTCTCTCTCTCAGGTTGGATTTTTTTGTTTTTAGTTAATACTTGATTATTTTGGAAGTAAGAATTTGAGTTTATGTCTAAATTGTTAGGTTCTAAAGATTTAGGTTTAAATGTTTAGAATCATAATTTTATTGTTTTGGCAAATTGATAACAAAACATGTCTAATCTAGGTCTTTAGAAAATGCTTAAAAGTGGTTGTTTCAAGATTCAAGTTCAACTAACTGCAGAAAAAGGAAGTATGGTTTTGCCTTCCTCGACCGGTTGAAAATCCTAGGTCCAGTTTTTCTGCAAAATTTTTAAATAGGCCTAAGCTCGTGAAAACGATTAGGGTTTCATTTAAACTTCTCACATATAAAAAGGAAATCCTAGGCATGTATTGAAGACTTTTGGAAGACTTGTGTGTTACTTTTTGTAAGAACTGAGAGATTTTGTACCTTCTAACTATACAAGAATCTACCGAAGCAAGAACTACAATTAAGCGTTGGTAGAACATAGTTGCTGCATCAAGATCATTAATAATGGTGATCTGAAACCTTTGAGTGGGATCTCAAAGTCACAAGCAAGGCGGCTTGTGTTGGTGTAAATCCGAGAAGAGAAGGAGTCCATGGATTAGGAGCTTGCATGTGATCGTGTCAGTAAGTTACTACTGGAGGTAGCAATAGGTTTAGAATTAAATCTTTTGTAAAAAATTCAATTCTCTTATAGTGGCTTTACTTTACCTTGAAGATAGCTAGGTTAAATCCTCCTCAAGTTTTATCTTAAAACAGTTCGTTTCATTGGTTTTCTTGGGTCATCATATCGTGGTGTTATTTATTTTCCATTGCATTGCATGATATGATTTATTTGTGTTTAACCTAGATCTAAATAATTAATCCTATAAGTGATCGCTTGGTTAATATATTCGGTTAAACAATCTTGTTTAAAGGGTCTAAACAAACAAAAATAAACACAATCTTGGCTATGCTAATTACAAATTGGCATTCGGTTCATTCGGTCTATTTGAGTTCACTTCATCCACTTCGGTCCAGTTCAGTCTACTTCTGTCCACTTCAGTCCATTTGGGTCTACTTCGATCCACTCTAGTTCAATTAGGTCCATTCGGTCTACTTCGATCAATTTAGTCCAATTCGGTCTAGTTTGAATAATACTAAAGCTACATTGCTAATTTGAATAAAATACGTCTTTATTTGAAAAAAAATAAAATAAAGCATTTTTGGGTGATTCTGATGTGGTTGGGTTTGTCATTCTCCAATTTGTTGATTCGAGTGGGTGTTCAATCAAATCAATACACGATTGGCTTGAATTAGTCTATACATAATTGGAATGACCATGGGAATCGTGATGGCAGTGCTTGATATGGAAAAACATCAGAGAGATGGAAGAAAATTTTTCTAGAGCCCAAACTCTTATACAATGAAAAGACTAAATGTTTCTATTGAATTGTGTATCAAATTGTACATAGGAATGCCTTTGATATACGCATAGAAGTATAAGTATAATATAGATGATGTCGCGAATGCCTGAAGAAAACATTCGCGATGCTCTCTTGATGGAATAGAAATTGAACTATTAGCTTCTGATTGTATACCTCGAATCCACGAGGGATTTTCCCGAATCCACAAGGAGATAAACTGGAATCCACCAAAGAAAGAATTTGACAAAAGTTTGTGTTCATTGATAATAGTCTAATTTACCTTTGACAGCTACAAAACATATAAATACTAAGAAAAACATTTGAAATCCTAATTTGCACTAATTACGTGATTAGGTAACAAAATACTGAAATTTATCAAATATGGAAAAATTGAATTAAATGAAGAGTCATAAATTACTAACCTTAAGAGTCATCCCAAAACAAGCGGGGTCTTATTTTGACTTTTGAACAAAAAGTTATTAAGGAAATAAAAATTATTATAAACGGAAAATTTTTAGTTTTTGGGGGCGTAAATGAAGGAATTTTCCATTTTTAAGGGGTACCTCGTAGCAAAGCTACGATAATTGCTCAGAAGGCCGTTTCACTTTAGCTTGCCAAATTTCAAGTGATTTCAATTTTGAGGCCCATGATTTCCGCTAATGTCTTTTTACCTTGCGCGATGATTTCAGGCATGCGTGAGAGTCCAAAGATCATGGTGGTCTGTTTTACATCAATAGAAGTACAAATAAACGTGAAGTAGAAGGTAAAAAGAAGTATATTGTATTACATGACTAGAATGGGCAGGAGCTACTAGACTTATATTTTAACATCCAACGAAAAGAATCAAAGAGAACAATTTGAAAAAGTTTTCATAATTTCAATTACAAAAAATTTCTAAATTATTTTTTCAACAACATTAATCCTCATTCTATGAAGCATCTCTACTACTTGGTTCATGTTGGGTCTCTCATCCTTGTCTTCTGCCACACATTACAAAGCCACTTTAATTTGACTAGAAGTTCCAACTTAGCTTGATCATATTTGCTGGCTATCATGGGATCTATAATTTCATTAATCCATGAATTCCTTGTAGATATTCCAATTAGAGGCGGCTGGATACATTTGGGGGCATAAGGTGAAAATTGATTATCTTATTTTATATATAAAATTACTATTAATTAACATGAACCACGTATAATTTTTTTTTAAAGTTTATATCACAAAAAAATTTGACAAATTTTTTTACATTTGTTGATGTGGCAGATTGATAGTAGTGAGTAAAAGAATGATGTTAGTGGTGAATTTAGTTGAAAACTAGTAAAAGTTTGCTAACTCGACTATTGTGAAAAATGTTGTGAATTTTTTTGGATTGCTTCGGTATAATGTTTTTCATAACAAATCTTAGGTGTTAAGTTACTTCTTGTTTTCTATTTGAACCTATTACTAAAATTATTTTTTTGTTGTCAATAACAGCCCTTACCAATATGCTATTTAGGATTTTTTTTTTTGTAAAAATGTTGTGAAAAATGTCGCGGACATAACATTTTTTTTAATCTTTTTTATTTGTTTTTCATTTGATAAGAAAATATTATTTTATTTATTTGTTAATATTTAGGCTTAATTAATACTATTGGTTAAAATTTAGGTGCCTTTTTTCACTTGGGGCCTTAGGTGGCCACATCAATGGCTTATACCATTGAGTTGACACTGGTTCCAATGTTAACATACTCTCTTACCAGAGTGACCAACCTCTTATGCTCCCTTGTCTCTCCATTGTTAGAGTATTGCATGCCAATTACTTTTAATCTTCATACACAATTACTTTTAAAAATCTAATGAACGATGCTAAATCTCATTTAACACTTCTTTTATGAAAATCATTAGTCAGTAAATATATGATAATAGTAAGAAACATTACAAATGAGATTATGAAAAAGAAATGATAAAATTAATTAGATATTATCATTATGAGGTAGTAGTCTATGATTTAACACATCTAAAGAAATGGAATATATAGAGTTTACTTAAGGTACATGTAAAAATTCACATTAAAGAAAAAAGCATATGTAATGGTTTAAAAAAATGTATATTCTATAAATAAGAAAAAAGTATATGTAAGGTTTTTATTGACTTAAAAGAAAATAAAAAATTAATTATTAATAACTAAAACAACAACAACAACAATAATATATAGGGGTAATTACATTCCCCTTCCTTGAGATTTGAAGAAATGACAGTTTACCCTAAATTTGAAGGGAAAAAATATTTTCCCCCTTTACATTTGTTTGGCCAAATTTTGTTAAATTAATATTAAAATATTGTGTATTAACCTGCCTATGCTTAAGGGTAGGTTTCTAAAATTATCCTCAATTTCAAAATTAAAATCTCATATTTTAAAATTTTAAACTATGGTTTATTTCAAAATATTAAGTAATGACTTTTGCTTTTTTTTTTTTCCTTTTCTTTTCTTAATGAGTTATGGAGAGATTTGTTGTTTCAAATGTTTTAGTACTTTATATATTTTGTATTTTTATATATTTTGTATTTTTAATCTGAATTTATGAGTAATGTTTTCACTAACTATGGTTAAACATTTATATAGAGATTCATAAAAAAATTTAAATTATTTTGTGATTAATATAAACAGAAGGAAAGAGTGTTAATTTCTTCAAGCTCTAATGGAGGGAAGTGTTTTTTCCCTTTAGATTTAGGGTGGAGGGTCAAGGGAGGAGAATGTTATTACCCCAAATATATTTGATAAGATTACCCTAAAAAAAATTATCCCGCACAACACGTGGATGGTTTGCGTTTATGTTAAAACTTAAAACTACATGGGAGGACTTTCTAATGGTCAAAGTACAACTAAATATATTAAGGTCAATTATGGCTTTTTCAAGTGGGGGCATTAATAAAAAGCACGTTGATTAGGCTTAATTTTTAAAATCGAACTTGGATATTTTTCTTAGATTTGTAATAAAGAGGATAGATTTTATGACAACTAGTCGCGAACCCAGCCCATTACGCGTGAAAATATTTTTAGGATGGTCTCATTAATTTTTTTTTTCTTTGCAATTTGTACTAATTTAATAAATATTATTGTAATTCATAATCATATTTTTATTTATTATAGTAACAATCACAAAATATAATGTATAGAATATTTGTTGTACCAAAATCAAAACAATACATTTTTTTTCTCAAGAATTCAAAGGTAAGTTAGTGAAAATATTAATTTTTTAATATAATTTATTTATAAATTTTGTATATCATTAAAAAGTATATATAATTTGGAAATTATTATTTTAGTTTTAAACAACTTTTTCAAACCTAATTGTTTCTACAACACAATCTACCCCAAGAAATATATCTAAAAAAATTAATAAAAGTCAACAAAACTAAAATTAAAAATATAATAAAAGAAAGGGGAAAAAAAGATTGTAACTCTTTTTCCTTTTAAAAAAAAACAAGGGTACAATTCCAAAGGGGAAAAAAGTAGAGAATTTTTTTTTTTTTTTGAAAAAGAAGAAGTATTGTGTTAATGCTGTCATAATCTAATGTTACATTTAATCCAACATGTGAAACTGAATAGATAAATAATAATTTTAAGCACAAAATTGAATATGTTTTTTTAAAAGTCTCAAAGAATACACTAATAAGATAAGGAAGATGAAGAACAATAAAAAAATATTCATAAACGCTTAAAGCAATTACTCAAGCATCTAAAAATATCAAATAACAAAGACATAGCAATTCACTACTAATTTGTTAAACAAAATATTTACAAACAGTGAAAGTAAACTGCACAAAGACCATTATCTTCGACTGCACTAACTTTTCCTCATTAGCTTTTCCAAACTATTTTGTTGTTTTTCAAATAAATTAAAACCTGAAAACAACACAAAATTTGACATATTATAATACAATATTTCCTAAATGAGATCAACAACAAACACCATTCATTAAAAGTATTTAGTATTGTAAAGAAAATGATAAAAAAAAATACTTGCATCAAGGAACACATATGAATTAGTCAATAATATTCATCAATCTAAGGTAGAGATGCAAGAAAAATAAAAATTTCAACAAAAAAATGAAAAAAAAAATTGAGAGAGAGAGAGAGAGAACCTTTTTTGTATTGGAAAAATATGCAAAGAATGGGAGAGAGTGACAATTTTATGGTAAACGGCTAGGAATAAGAAGAGTCAAAATAAAGGAAGATAAATGGGTAAAATAATATTTCAAGTTAAAATCGCCCAAGAGAATACATATAGACAACATTTTGGTTTTGATTTTCCATCGATTTATTATTTAGTTATAACTTCAAAATTAAAGTAAATGATTATGTACAATTAAAACCGCTTAAATGAATTTGTAAAGTCAATATTATTTTATATTTAATATTGTAAAAAAAATTAGAGGTAAAAATAAATATTAAAAAGACTAATGGTGTGGTTGATGACATGGCTCAACAAGAATGTAGCAATAATAAATACTACATTTCGGCTTTTAGATATATATATAGAAAATCGTACATCATCATATAACTACTTGATAATGAAAGGAGGAGATTCATTCAAACAACACTGCATTCATCCTAAACTGTGCCCCTAAAAGACAGAGCATGTTTATATTCACCATTTCGAAACAATGGCCCCTTTCCATCTAGGAGAAAATGATCCTCATGAAAACAGTTCGCAACAGATGAAAGACAAAGCTGAATAGATATTTCGTGGGGAGTAAGTAATGCTGCACACACAATACTTTTTATTACAGCTGAGTTAACAAGTTTTTATAGGTTTCATCAATATCTACCGTGATATCATTTTTTTACTTATTAATAACAATTTGCCCCCACCAAAGTTGTGAAAATTTTCATGTTTTTAAACTTATTGTTCCTAAATTCACTCTCCCTCTCATATGATAGTGTGCATTTATTATTATTATTTATTTTAAGATTATAAGAAATTTTTTGATTGAAACGAAAATCCATTCCCCAAAAAACTAAGATTCAAAATATACAATGGATTGGATAATAGGTGGACACTCCTCAATCCAGGTTTGCGGATCCCCTATTCCAACAAAAGCAGCTGCTAGCAACCTAGCAACTTTATTACAAGATTTGTTAATTAGTAATTACATAAAAAGAAATACAGTAAATATCATTGTAGCAGTCACGAATATTCTTCAGAATATCGCCATAAATGGTCAAGCTTGGTCTTGCATCACTAGCATTGGAATTTGAAATGTTTACGTTTTTCTTTTTTAAAAATTCAAATATTATAGTTAACTTTCGCATAATCTTAAAATATAGTTACTATTTCATTATATATCCAATATTGTGTTTAACCGAAAAAAAAAAAAAAAAAATTAGTTAGCAACCTGATGGTAGGGAGGATTCATGGAGAATTGAAGTACTGTTTAGATACACATTAGGTTGGCATCTCTCTCTCAGAATATATAGTTTAACTGGCTTCAAGAGAATTACTTTTTAGCAACTTGGTCTTTTGAGAACGAGTTAGCTGGTTCTTTTGTTTTAGGCTCTACCCCTCAAACATAGTTGGATAAATATTTAGTGTAGTTTGTTTAATTTTTGTTGTTTCAACAAATTCTTCTTATTCTCAACTAAAAAAAAAAGAAGAAGTTTTGTAAATAAAAAATAAACAAAAACTTTGACTAATTTTAATTTTTGTAGGGCTAGTTTTAATTAGGAGTGAGAAGCAAATAACATTTTCTTCAACCCATTTTTTTTATTAAAAAAAAATTAAAAATACAATTATTCAAAAAAATTGGGGGCCTAGTCTCTTACATGGTGGGGCTTAATTGAATGCCTTCTCCTCGCCATTTTGCTTCCATGTACATAAAATATGCACATTTTACATAAAAAAAAAAAAATTGCCCTTATTTAGTCCTACTCCAAATTAATAGATCAGTAGGTCTACGAGCACTGAAAGGAATTCGTTTAATCAAAACCTGCATCAAGTCAAGTGTGAGGAAAATCTCATCAATTAGTGATCTCATTACATTAGATGATTGCCTATCTATATTGAACTATGTAAATCTCTAAACTCTTTCATTCTTGGGCTCAGGCCATAAGTCTTTTATCTTTGGGCCAAGGCTCTAAAGTCTTTGATTCTAGGGGTGAGGGCCTAAGTCTTTCATTTTTGGGCCGGTGCCTTTGACTTTCGTTAGATCTTTATTTCGGATTCTATTTTAGATAGATATCAAAAATTGCCTTCTTAAATAATGGTGATTCTTTTGAAGTACACATACAACCTCCTTTAGCTCATGTGCATTCCTCAGGTAGAGTTTGCCATGACTCAAGTAGGCTATTTGGTTTGTCCAATTCAGCTTTGTAATTGCTCATCTTGTTTTAATTTTATCCCTAACTCTTATGTCGATGCTATAATCATTATTGGTGATGATGACATTGTAGGGATATAAGCTCTTCAGAAATTTCTCAATAAGAACTTTGAGATAATTAATTTGGAGACCTTGAACTATTTCCTTGGACTTGAGGTCACTTCCACTAATGATGGGTATCATTTCTCTTAGGCTAAATATGCATATGATCGATCTTCTTTCCAAAGCCATCTTGACTAATTGCAAGACAGTTTCTAGCACTCTAGAGGTTAATGTGAAGCACCTAAATGCTGTTTGATGGAGAACCACGCCTATATGCCAGTTGGTTTGGCAATTTTATCCATCTCACCGTTGTTCTCTCTTACTGTCACCAAACCAGAGATCAAGAAAAATAAATCTAAAGAAGGTTCCATTGAAGATTGGAGATCAATTGTTGAAGTCATATAACCACCAAATTTAGTTGCTATGAAGAGAATCTTCGAGGTGGTCATCGAAATAACATACGAAGTTCATGAGAAAAATCCATTTTGTCACTATCTTACTATGTGCTTTTCTTTATTGCTTTATTACTTTATTTGGTGACTTGTTAAATCTGTGGTAGTAACCTAAAATCTATTGATAATCATACTTATTTAAATTGGGTTAATTTTTTTATTTGATGGAAAAAAAAAAGACTTGTGTGGTCATTGTCTTTGCCCACTAAAACTTTGTCATACATGGTGTGGAACCACTTACCCAATATTGGTGATTGGCACTATTGTCCTTGATTGAAGGCTAATTAAAAGACCCACACAAAGATTACAATATTCAAACGTTCAAGAGTTTTATTCAAAATTTTGTTTTGTCTATTCCCTTCAAATCTGCAAATAAAAAATTGTTTTCTCATTCATGGAAGAATTCTATAAAAATATATAAACATAATAAATTTGTTAGGAATACATGTGTTAGTGAAGTCTCATTGTGAATAAGAATAACAAAAGGAAGTGGTTAATATAATATAATTGGACCCAAACTCACAAATTTAAGTCTTTTAAGTCAAGTGGTATCCTTATATGTTATTTTCCTAACAAAGTTAGTTGACATTTGGCCCTCTAATCTCAAGTCACAGTATTTTGAAGTTAGAAGTAGATCCCACTTGCTTGAATTCTAGCTGCTAAAAGAGAAAATTAGGGTCCGTTTGTTACCATTGTTTAAACAACAGTTTTCAGTATTTAAACAATATTATACGTATTTTTACACACTTTTTCACCTACCCGTATTTTTAAAAAATACAAACAATATTACCAAACCGCCCTTAATTAGCAAATCACAAAGCACTGTGCTATTGACCAAAATTTTGAACATACATTTTAGAGCAAGTTGCGTACGTAAGAGAACAAGAAGTTAGTTTGTCAAAAGTTGACTGACATTTTTGGCGACAGGTTTATATAATAGCTGTCTTACATTTTGGTTGAAAATCAACTGAAGAAAGAGAACGTTGCCCAAAAGAGGCCATGGTTTATATATATTCGACTAGACTTGGACCTGATTAATTCCTCCAATAACAAAGTCTCCAAGATGCCGTACTCGCAGGAACAAAATTACTCTATTTGGCATATTAATTGTTAAACACTATCCTCACCTCAAGTTCTTCTAAACTAGACTATATAAGCTTGTGATTAAAGAGTTTAAAATATCAATATTGTGCGTGGACTCATTGTTTCAATTAGGCATCAATTCGGCAAATATATTACAATAGAGAGCTTAATATTCTTTATTGAGCTTATGCTCTGTTGGTCACTGGTCAGTCTACGCAGCGTGAAACACAAGGGTGCATTGGTCTTGCCGCACTATAACTAACTTGAGTTTTTTCAACATACTTTTATCTACTGTCATTAAAAGCTTTAAGTTTCTACAATTGTACTTAACGTTTTGTTTGTTTAGATAGAAAATATTGTGTGCAGATGGTTTTTTGTATTTTTTAGTGTTTGGTAATTAAAAAAAAAAAAAAGTCAAAAGAAAACTAATTTTAGTCAACATAAAAAACATGATTTATTTTTGGAGATTGTTATCTATTAATTTTTTTTGGAAAACAATTCTATCTTGTAGTAAGCTAATTAAGGGAAGTTAAGAGATTATTCTTTAAATAATTTAAGATTGCTACCAAATATAGGAAAATGAGATAGATTTATAAAAAATGTTTAAAAAAAAAATTTAAATTGACTTATTTTTTAAAAAACATCATCTTTGAAACAAACAGAGCCTAATTGTTGAGTAAAAGTAAGAAAATTCATATACTTATTTCCACAATTGATATAACAGTTGAAATTGGGGTTTAAAAAAAAAAAAATTTAGTTTTTTCTTCGGTCATGAAATTAAAACTTAGAATCCACTGGAGATATAAAGAATATTATTTTTTAACGCAAGATATAAAGAATATTATTGAGAATTGTTTTTTATGATTATTATTATTCCTTATTGAGACTTCTGAATTATTGTTTACAGCTGATGGACCACTTTTTATTTTATTTTATTTAAATTGCAGACACCAATTAAAAATTTTTAGAAAAACTTATATTTGAGATGTGATAGTTCAAGAGATCCAAATATTGATGGCGCAGACATTTATAAAACAAATATACTAATCTTAGAGTTAGTCTGAATTTTGTTTAGATTTCTCAAGTATATGAACTCTATATTGAGTTTATTATAATAAACACTTGAATATTAAAAGATGTTGCTTCTATTCAAGTGCTTAATGTAATAAACACTGGAATATATAACAAGTAAACTTATTCTATTTTATTTTTCTATTGTTACTTTCTTTTTATAACTTCTCAACCCTAAAAAAAGATTGATAAATAGGAACACTTTATTGCTCTTTATCCAATGAACTTTCTGTTATGAGTATATATAAAAGATGCATAAAAAATACATATAAATGTAAAAAAATAAAGGATGAGAAGATGACCACGAGCACGGAAGAACCCAAGTGGGGGCCCTAGCCCCCCAGGCCCAAATTGTTTTTTAGTAGTTTAATTTTCAGTAAAAAAATAATAAATTTAGACTTGGGCTCCCTTATTTTGTAGCTTGGGCCCCCTCCAAAATCATGAATTATCAACCCAGCTCATGTAAATCTTAAAAAAAAAAAAAAAAAAAAACAAGTGTCCTGTGTATTAAGAAATAATAATGTTTTGTGTCTTTTGTTTTTATTGGTAGATGATTGCATCTTAATATATTAAGAAATAATGATTTTTGTATATTTGTCTTGATTGAAAGTTTCTTAATACTATATGGACGTGTATTTGAATTTTTTTGATTTTTTTTTTTTTGCTTATCTCTACCCTTAACTTGAAATCCTGAGTCCGTCCTTGACTACGTGCCATCATGATTATGTGTGCTCATATGCACAAGCATCTCACATAACCCCATTTTTATATTTATATTGTGTTTATATTTATATAAATATGAATAACAAAGATATAGTTGTCAAGAACTTTTCAATGTAGATGTAAACCATATTATATTGTTGTTTCCGTTTTTCTCTTTTCAGTTAGTCTTTCACTCAATAGCCTTAACAATATAAATTCCAAGGAAAAACAAGTAAATATGTCATAAAAAATTCAGAAAGTTAAAAAAAAAAAAAAAAAATCAAAGTATTCCAATGACAAGTATGATATCCTGTGCTATCAATATAATATTTTCTAGTTTCCTGTGAGACTCATGTGGTCATTGTCTCTGTCATACATGGCATGGGATCACCTGCCCAATAATGGTGCTTGTTACTATTGTCCTTGATTCAAGGCTAATAAAAAACCCCATATAGAAATCTGTTATACAAAGATTACAATATTCAAACGTTTAAGAATTTCATTAAGAATTTTGTTATGTCTGTACCCTTTAAATCTACAAATAAAAACTATTTTCTTTTCATGAAAATTTGTATAAAAATATAATAAATTTGTTAAGAATACACGAGTGAGTGAGGTCTGCAACTGAATAAATAATGATAAGAGTAAGTGATTAATGTAATATAATTGAGCCAAAACTCATAAGTTTAAGTCTTTTAGATCAAATAGTATCTTTATATGTTATATTAACTATTTTCTTATAAGCCACCCAACATGTTATGTCCCATCAAAATGACAAAATCTGTTTACGTTTTGCCCCAATCCCAAGTGAGAGCATTTTGAAGTTAGAAGTAGATCCCACCTGCCCGAATCCCAGCTGCTAATAGGAAAAATTAATTAGCAAACCACAATGGGCTATACTATTGACCAATATATTGAAAATTATTTTAGAGCAAGTTGCTTATTTAACAAAACAAGAAGTTCGTCTGTCAAAAGTTGACTGACATTTTTGGTAACAGGTGTTTGCAATGGCTATCATATGTGAAATTGACGAATGTAAAATGCGTATCTTGGACCATGAGAAGTACCATTTTACTTTAAAATCAATTAATTGGTGATAAGTAATGGAGGCATACTCAAGTCATATATGACATTCAACATCGTGTCTTGCGGGCATGTTATTAGAATAGTCGAAGAGAACCGAATTGTGATCCTCCAATAACATATATCCACGTTAGAGGAATAGAGGATAGTCAGAAGTTCAATTGGAACTTTACAATGTACTTTGTTTACTTTGAAATCTATCCCAAAAGAAAGAGAATTTGGATAACAAACTTAACCAAGAAAATCATTCAGGGAAGGGCTTAAAATGATTATTAAATTATCAGTGGTCAAATAATGTCACTAGCACCTTGAAAATAATGTTACTAACAGCTTCCATTTTCTGCGTCTTGAGCAATTAATATAATGGTCCTAAAATGAAAAAAGAAAACAAAAACCCCCCCAAGACCTAGACTTCATCTTGATTAACTCTTCCAATAGCAAAAGTCTCTAGATGCCGTACTCGCAGGAAAAAATTACAATATTTGGTAATATTAAACAAAGTCTTCCAATGGCAGGTAGGATATCCTATGCAATCAATATCTCCTTGTTTCATTAATTTTTCTCACTTGTCTAACAGGACGTGCCAAGTCTTGGTCTGCAAACTGCAAAAGTTTCGTTATTTGCCATTTGCCAAGCAAGGAAAACAATGACTTCTGGTTTTGACTTGTGAGCATTTGCTATCTTCAATTATAAATATATATACGGTATGAATGAATAACATTTAACACGTAGATTGATCTCGATCGTGCAATACCTCTTGCATTTCTCATGGACACCTCATTTTTCTTCCTTTTTCTATGTCTGTCACAAACTCTTCCTCTATCTTCCTCTAATACTTTTGACACACTCAGAGGCACTTCTCTATCTGTTGAGAACCCAAATGACATATTGGTTTCAGCAAATGGTGAATACTCAGCAGGTTTTCTCTCAGTTGGTGACAACGCTTTCTGCTTTGCTATATGGTTCAACAAATCCACAGTTTCCACCGTTGTTTGGATGGCAAACCGAGATGGTCCTGTTGATGGAAGAGGTTCACAACTCTCAGTTTTGAACGAAGGAAAACTTATCCTGACCAACTCAGTTGGTATCACCGTTTGGACCACTATAGCACCAGCCCTGACCTCATCCGAGGCCACCAATTTTCAACTACAGCTCCTGAACACAGGCAATCTCGTTCTTCATAATTCCAAAAGAGTTTTCATCTGGCAAAGCTTTAATTCACCAACAGATACTCTTCTTCCCCACCAAAAACTCACCATGGTTTCAAGCCTTATCTCAAGAAGAAGCCAAGATGACTATTCCTCTGGCTACTACAAGCTCTTTTTTGACAATGACAATGTGCTCCGCCTTCTCTTTCAAAGTCCAACGATGACTAGTCTGTACTGGCCGGACCCTTGGGTTGAAGACCCTGGACAAGCTGGAAGGTCTAAGTACAATACAAGTAGACAAGCACTACTAGATGACTCAGGCTATTTCTGGTCATCTGATCATTTCACATTCTTCGCAACGGATTTTGGTGCAGTAACTCATAGACGATTAACGCTTGATCCTGATGGCAATCTTCGATTATACAGTTTGCAAAAGATGAATGGGAGTTGGGATTGGGTTGTCACATGGCAAGCCTTCTCTCAACCTTGCCACATTCATGGAATCTGTGGACCCAATAGTCTGTGTACTTATGATCATGTTTCTGGCAGGAGATGCTCTTGCTTGCAGGGCTTCAAGGTGAAAGATCATACTGATTGGTCTTACGGGTGTGAACCAGAATTCAGTCTCTCTTGCAACCGTACAGATGAGGCAAGCTTTGTCCAATTTGAACATCTCGAATACTATGGCTCAGATCTATACTACTATCCTAATGTTACCTTGCAGCAATGTCAAGATATATGCATGAATCAGTGTAAATGCAAAGGTTTTCAATTTAAATTTAGCAGCGACGGTACTGTGGGTGCATATAATTGTTACCCCAAGTTTCTGCTAATGAATGGTCACCAATCACCAAATTTTGAAGGAGATTTTTATTTAATAGTACCCAGAATTGGTCTTTCCTATAACAAGACTCCTGGTGAAGAATTGAGGTTAGAATGTTCTGACAAAAATTCCAAGCAACAAAGAATAACATACGAAAATAAGACGGTAAAGCTTTTGCTTTGGTTTGCCACTGCTGTGGGAGGTATTGAGGTGACCTGTCTTGTCCTGGTTTGGCTTTTCTTGTCAAGAAGTAGAAAAGATTCAAACTCAGCAGCACAAGGTTACCTCCTGACTAATAGAATTCAACGATTCACCTTTGATGAGCTAAGGAAGGCAACGCGAGGATTTAAAGAAGTGATTGGACAAGGAGCAGGAGGGATAGTATACAAAGGTGTACTGCCTGATCAGCGGGTTGCAGCAATCAAGCGACTCAATGAAGCCAACCAAGGAGAAGCTGAATTTCTAGCAGAAGTGAACACCATTGGGATGTTGAACCACATGTACTTAATTGAGATGTGGGGATATTGTGTAGAGGGAAATCATAAGCTTCTGGTGTATGAGTACATGGAGCATGGATCTTTAGCTGAAAATCTTAGTTCTAGTACACTTGATTGGAACAAGAGGTTTGAAATTGCTGTGGCAACTGCAAAAGGCCTAGCTTATCTGCATGAAGAGTGCTTGGAGTGGGTTTTGCATTGTGATGTAAAACCTCAAAACATACTTTAGATGCTAACTATCAACCAAAGGTAGCAGATTTTGGCCTGTCTAAACTACTTAGTAGAAGTGCAGTTGATCATTTAAGCTTCTCCAAGATGAGGGGGACTAGAGGTTATATGGCTCCTGAATGGGTCTACAATCTTCCCATTACTTCTAAAGTGGATGTGTACAGTTATGGATTGTGCTATTAGAAATGGTAACTGGAAAGAGCCCAAAGGGCTTGCATAACTCTGACAGTGGAGAGACAAGAGACCATAAGAGGTGGGTCACATTAGCAAGAGAGACTATTGACATTGAGAATGCTACAATGTCATGGATTGAGGAAATTATAGATCCCATGATGGCTGGTAAATATGATAAGGCTAAGATGGAACTTCTGATCAAAGTGCTTTGCAATGTGTGGCAGAAGACAAGGATGATAGACCCACCATGAATCGGGTTGTAGAAATGCTTTTAAGCCTTGAGGAATGATGTTGTTGGAAAAGTAATTTAAAAGATCTAATGTGTTTTTACTTTATGAATAACAAATGTTTCTGAGCCGTAATAAAGGATTTAATATTTATTCATCCTTCTACTTGCAAATCTTGAAAGGTTACACGATAGCCTTACACCATGGGTGAGATACATTATTAACAGCAATATTGTTATATTTGTTTTGAAATCTGTAGAAGTATACCAGGAAGTAATGCAACGTTAGATGCATTAAAAAAATATATTTGTATTTTATATTTACTGCATGTTGTAGCATTAAAAGGTTTTCTTCAAAATCTAAATTTAAAATATACCAGAGGAGTCTATAAAATCATTTGTGATAAACAAGTTGCAATATTTACTATTAAAAATGGTGAGCTCGGTATAAGAGGTCAACATATTAGTCGTCAATATTACTATTATTGATATGGTACTAAAAATAAAATTTTCATTGCTTACGTGTCATCAAAGGAGATGGTAGCTGGTTTGTTGACAAGAGAAATTTTAAAAAGACGTTTCCTTGGGCCATGTCAAGCTATCAACGTTCTTAAATGCACTTGATCTTGTTGTATGTAAAATAATAATAAAATTAAATTACTGAGAAAGTAACTTGTGACATATTTTATGTAAATTGGTTAATCTTTTGACAAAATGCACTTTATTTGTAATTAGGTAGATTTAGGATAGGTTTAGTACTTCAAGAAACAAGAGTTCAAGTCAAGTGTTAAAATCATGAAGGTCTTACTACAAAACAAGTGAAGAAAAAGTTGTTCATTAAAGCACGACATCAATCTCAATAGAAAGGACTTCTATCAAGATTTAAAGTGGAAGCTCGATACATACCGAATTTGTCAAGACTATGGGATTCAGAATATAGTTAGAAACGTTTTATTCTACAAAGACTATTTGTTTATGAGTTTGTATAATTCTTATTGGACTAGAAAAGCCCAAGGTTTATGTAAATGGAGAGACCTGGAGGAGGTTGCATGTAAACTTCTTCACTCAAATCCCCATTAAGGAATGCATTTTCACATCCATCTGAAAAAGGTCCCAATTTCTAGTAGCAGCAACAGCCAGGAGGGCACGAACAGATGAGATGCGGGCAACTGGTGCAAAGGTCTCCTCATAATCAATCCTATACTCCTGTGTAAAACCTTTGGCAACAAGGCGAGCCTTATAGCGCTCAATGGACCCATCTGAGCGAGTCTTGATCTTGTAAATCCACTTACAACCAACCACAGACTGTTCAGGAGGAAGAGGAACTAAGTCCCAAGTATGGTTCTTGGTTAATGCATCAATTTCCTCTTTCATTGCAACCTGCCATAAAGGGTCAGTGGAGGCCTCACGATAGGTTTGAGGCTCGTGGAGTGTAGCAAGTGCAGTGTAGCAATGGTAATCAAGTAAATGTGGAGGAATAGATCTTACTCGGGTTGAGTGACGAGGTGGAAGGTCTTGTGGAGGATCTTCAGGCGAAGCAGGAGCGGGGGACCCAGGCTCGAGTTGGGGTAGCTCGTCATCAATCTGTTCATCGTCGACCTGGCCAGGAGAGACATTAAAAGGATCGGGTGTTTGTATAGAGAAGTCTAAAAGAGGATCAATTTGAGCTGGAGAAGAACCATGAGACTCTTCTGGAAAAACTTCAAGTACAGATGAGGTAGTGAGGGAAGAACGAAAATGAGAGAGTTCAACAAACAAGCGGTGTTCCCAGAAACAACATTACGAGAAACACGAAGGCGATGAGAGATAGGATCATAACAGCGATACCCTTTTTGTGTTTCTCCATAACCAAGGAAACACAGAGTCTAGATCGAGGCTCAAGTTTGTTGTGCTCATGAGACTGAAGAAGAACAAAACAAGCAGATCCAAAAGAGCGAAGGTGATGATAATCAGGGAGTGACCCAAAAAGGCGCTCATACGGAGTTTGATTGTGGATGACAGTGCTTGGAATGCGGTTAATGGTGTGAACAGCATGAAGAGCAGCTTCACCCCAGAAAGGAGGAGGAACCTTGGCAGAAAGAAGAAGGGTACGAACAGTGTCAAGAATATGACGAAGTTTACGTTCAGCTCGACCATTTTGCTGGGAGGTACCTGGACAAGTTAGATGATGTACAGTGCCATAGGAGTGTAACAGAGCTTGAAAAGCATATTGAGTGTATTCAAGAGCATTATCAGAACGAAATATTTTGATTCTTTTGGAGAATTGGGTTTCAACCATTTTTGCAAAGTTACTATAGATTGGCAAAATTTCAGAACGAGATTTCATAGGAAATATCCAACTGTAACGAGAATAATCATCAATAAAAACAACAAAATATCGAGATCCACCAATACTAGCAACAGGAGAAGGTCCCCAAACATCAGAATGAATTAACTCAAAAATGCTATTAGAAATAGAATCACTATTATTAAAAGGTAAAGCTGGCTGTTTTCCTAACTGGCATGAAGTACAATCAAAATTGTCATTGGACACAGAACCTAACAGACCCTTAGAAGCTAACTGTTGTACCCGAGAAGAGGGTGCATGACCAAGACGAGAGTGCCAAAGTGAAAGAGAAGGTAGGGAAGACACCGCAGCAGCAGCAGCAGCAACAGACACCGGAGCAACAGGTGGAAGATGAAGATTATCCACTGGAAACATACGCCCAACTCTAGGGCCGGTCCCAAGCTCTTGCCCCGTCCTCGGATCCTGCACAATACACCCAGAATAGTAAAAAATAAGGCGATAACCTAGTTCAGCTAATTGTCCCACAGAACACAAGTTATAGGATAGGTCAGGAACATGGTAGACCCCAGGAACAGAGAGGTTAGAGGTTGAAACAAAACCAAGACTATTCCCATGCATGGTGGAACCATAGCTATATGAATATTGAGGGGATGTGGAGCAGGATCAAGTTTGGAGAATAAGGACGAGTGAGGTGTCATGTGATTGCAACAGGCAGAATCAAAAAGCCAAGTTTGAGACTTACCGGGTAAAACTGAGAGAGCAGTGGAAAAAGATGCATTACCAGCCATACGAACAGCTTGAGCTATGATCTCCTGTAGGTCAGTATGTGAGAGGTTGATAGTGGATCCAGAAGACTGGGACTCAGCTGAAATGGGAGGCATAGGCGGAGTAGACTCAGTGTTAGCAACTGCAGCAGTAGATTTGTTGCGACGGTAACAAGTCTCAATAGTATGGCCAGGGCGCTTGCAATAGTTGCAGAACTTTTTATTGGTCTGTCTGCGACGATTGCTGAAGCCAGAAGAATCACCTGAATGCTGAGGTTGCTCAATGGAAGGAGTAAGGGCCAGAACATTAAACTTATCCTGGGCTCGAAGAGTTGCAAGGCGAGCTTCTTCTCTGACTAACTCATTCACAGCAGTATCAAGAGAGGGAGGAGGACAACGATTCAGAAGCTGACCTCGAATGGGCTCATAGTCCTTGTGGAGTGACATCAGAAACTCATAGAGACGAAATTCATCCTAATAGCAGCATATTGTTGGGCATCTTTTGAGCATGCCCAAGTTGGATCAGAAAGGTCAATTTGGTCCCAAATGAAGCGAAGCTGATCATAGTAGTCATTGATGGACTGCCCTGGTTCTTGCCTGAGTTGATGCAATTCAACCACTAACTGATATTTCATGGATCCGTGAGTGGTAGAGTATCTTTTGGCCAACATATCCCATGCTGATTGTGCATCATCAAAGCTGCCCAGCAAATTGGAGATGGAGGGAATGGAAGTATTTCGAATCCATGTGAGGATCATGTGATTGTGACTATCCCATTCAATAATGCGATTGAGATAAGCAGCATCTTCTTCACTTGCCCCCTTCACAGGAATAGTGATTGCACCAGTACAATAATGCCAGAGCATGCGACCCTTAAGGAAACTGCGCATAGCTTGAGACCAAGATAAGTAATTCCTAGTCCCCTCCAATATAGTATTGATGGGGCGAGGAAGAAAAACATCCTTTTTATCCATTTTAGAGACACAATATGCAAAAACAGACTGCAAAAATGAAATCTACGCGAAAAAACTGAGTAAGGAGAACCTGGCCCGAAAAGTCAACTCCAGAAAAGTCAACGGTCAAAGTCAACGGTCAACAATCAACGGTCCAAGTCAACGGTCAACGGTCAGTGCTGACGTGGCAGATGACGTGGCAGTGCTGATGTGGCAGCTGACGTGGCAGATGACGTGGCAGTGCTGACGTGGCTAGGGCTGACGTCAGCAGGCCGAATCTGGCACGTGGCGGCGCGTGGCGGCGCGTGGACGCGTGATCTTCAAGGCAGAAACTTCTGGCGGCGCGTGAGGGCGCGTGGGGACTCCAATGGCTGTGAGGTTTTTACCTAAAGATAGATCTGAGCAAGAAGATCGTCGTGGTACCTTCGGAAAATTTTTCGGAGCAATATTCACGGCGGTGCCGAAGAAGGCAGTGGTCTTTGCAGTGTTCGGACTCCTCAACGGCGGCTGCTGCAGGTCCGGAACCTGAGGACGATGTCTGGAAGACTCGAAGGTTCAACGGCGAAGGCTGCTGCAGTTGTCGTGACAGCGGAAGCAATATTGAGAACGGAGTTACACTAATAAAGACAAGACTGCGAAGAAAAGTCAGAGCAGTGGCTCTGATACCATGTTAGAAATACTGAATTCAATATTATTGTATTTTCTCCAGTAAAATAATATACATGAGTGCCTTTATATAGGAGGCATATGAGTGCTATACAAGTAAATAAGAGTGCGGTACAAGTAGTACAGTGTGCAGTACAAGTAAGTGATCTAACTGGGCCAAGCCCACATATGAATGTATGTTAACAGTTACCTTGCAGCAATGTCAAGATATATGCATGAATCGGTGTAAATGCAAAGGTTTTCAATTTAAATTTAGCAGCAACGGTACTGTGGGTGCATATAATTGTTACCCCAAGTTTCTGCTACTAAATGGTCACCAATCACCAAATTTTGAAGGAGATTTTTATTTAATAGTACCCAGAATTGGTCTTTCCTATAACAAGACTCCTGGTGAAGAATTGAGGTTAGAATGTTCTGACAAAAATTTCAAGCAACAAAGAATAACATACGAAAATAAGACGGTAAAGCTTTTGCTTTGGTTTGCCACTGCTGTGGGAGGTATTGAGGTGACCTGTCTTGTCCTGGTTTGGCTTTTCTTGTCAAGAAGTAGAAAAGATTCAAACTCAGCAGCACAAGGTTACCTCCTGACTAATAGAATTCAACGATTCACCTTTGATGAGCTAAGGAAGGCAACGCGAGGATTTAAAGAAGTGATTGGACAAGGAGCAGGAGGGATAGTATACAAAGGTGTACTGCCTGATCAGCGGGTTGCAGCAATCAAGCGACTCAATGAAGCCAACCAAGGAGAAGCTGAATTTCTAGCAGAAGTGAACACCATTGGGATGTTGAACCACATGTACTTAATTGAGATGTGGGGATATTGTGTAGAGGGAAATCATAAGCTTCTGGTGTATGAGTACATGGAGCATGGATCTTTAGCTGAAAATCTTAGTTCTTGTACACTTGATTGGAACAAGAGGTTTGAAATTGCTGTGGCAACTGCAAAAGGCCTAGCTTATCTGCATGAAGAGTGCTTGGAGTGGGTTTTGCATTGTGATGTAAAACCTCAAAACATACTTTTAGATGCTAACTATCAACCAAAGGTAGCAGATTTTGGCCTGTCTAAACTACTTAGTAGAAGTGCAGTTGATCATTTAAGCTTCTCCAAGATGAGGGGGACTAGAGGTTATATGGCTCCTGAATGGGTCTACAATCTTCCCATTACTTCTAAAGTGGATGTGTACAGTTATGGGATTGTGCTATTAGAAATGGTAACTGGAAAGAGCCCAAAGGGCTTGCATAACTCTGACAGTGGAGAGACAAGATACCATAAGAGGTGGGTCACATTAGCAAGAGAGACTATTGACATTGAGAATGCTACAATGTCATGGATTGAGGAAATTATAGATCCCATGATGGCTGGTAAATATGATAAGGCTAAGATGGAACTTCTGATCAAAGTTGCTTTGCAATGTGTGGCAGAAGACAAGGATGATAGACCCACCATGAATCGGGTTGTAGAAATGCTTTTAAGCCTTGAGGAATGATGTTGTTGGAAAAGTAATTTAAAAGATCTTATGTGTTTTTACTTTTATGAATAACAAATGTTTCTGAGCCGTAATAAAGGGATTTAATATTTATTCATCCTTCTACTTGCAAATCTTGAAAGGTTACACGATAGCCTTACACCATGGGTGAGATACATTATTAACAGCAATATTGTTATATTTGTTTTGAAATCTGTAGAAGTATACCAGGAAGTAATGCAACGTTAGATGCATTAAAAAAATATATTTGTATTTTATATTTACTGCATGTTGTAAGCATTAAAAGGTTTTCTTCAAAATCTAAATTTAAAATATACCAGAGGAGTCTATAAAATCATTTGTGATAAACAAGTTGCAATATTTACTATTAAAAATGGTGAGCTCGGTATAAGAGGTCAACATATTAGTCGTCAATATTACTATTATTTGATATGGTACTAAAAATAAAATTTTCATTGCTTACGTGTCATCAAAGGAGATGGTAGCTGGTTTGTTGACAAGAGAAATTTTAAAAAGACGTTTCCTTGGGCCATGTCAAGCTATCAACGTTCTTAAATGCACTTGTTCTTGTTGTATGTAAAATAATAATAAAATTAAATTACTGAGAAAGTAACTTGTGACATATTTTATGTAAATTGGTTAATCTTTTGACAAAACGTATTTTACTTGTAATTAGGTGGATCTAGGATAGGTTTAGTACTTCAAGAAACAAGAGTTCAAGTCAAGTGTTAAAATCATGAAGGTCTGACTACAAAACAAGTGAAGAAAAAGTTGTCCATTAAAGCTCAACAGCAATCTCGATAGAAAGGACTTCTATCAAGATTTAAAGTGGAAGCTCGGTACATACCGAATCTGTCAAGACTATGGGATTCAGAATATAGTTAGAAACGTTTTTTTCTACAAAGGCTATTTGTTTATGAGTTTGTATAATCCTTATTGGACTAGAAAAGCCCAAGGTTTATGTAAACCTATATAGAATAAGAGAGCCCTTTAAGCTCTTATTTAAAGGAGGTAGTGGAAAAAGAAAAACCTAACCCTAGAGAGCTTCATAAAGTTTTTTTTTTATTTTTATTTTTTAACTCTAGCCTCCTCCTACAGAAGAAATAATTCTTGCTGCGTTTCTTGTACGCCTTTGGGTTTTGTAATCAAGCAAAATCTCTCACACCATTATTGAAGATCTTATTGGTGTTTCTATGTGAAGTTGTTGCAAATCAATTACATCAATCAAAGGGTTGTTGTGGAGTTAGTCACGTACTGAGATTCGTGCAAAGAAATTAGTCACGTACTAGAATCTGTACATTATTGGTTAGTCACGTATTAGGATTTGTTCATTGAACGGAATGATTGCTGCTACAATACAAGTCCAATTGTGTATTGGGGTAAAGATTCAATTGTAGATTGGTATTTCGGGATAAGACAGAAGGTTTGGTAAGATTCCTTATACTTGTAACCAATTGTGATTGATAATAGTGTTGAGAGTGGTGACCTTAAATTCACCCGGTGCGGTTTTGCCTGAGAGGTTTTTCTCATTCATAAACAAATCACTTGTGTCAAATTTATTTTTCGCTGCACTTGGTATAATTGGTGATTTGTTTGTACTACCATGCTATTGCATGTAATTGAAATTAATTAATTAACTTGGGTAATTAATTATTTTGAATGGGTCAACACATTTTTGCCCTATCATAACTAAAAAAAAACTTTAAGAATAAATCATAATATATTATAAAAGTGAAATATTTAAAAAAAATTAAAGAAAAATATGCAAATATTTAATATGAATTTCACTGCTCAATGTTTGTAGTAAAATTTAGCATTGAAAATCTTCATACTTGAGAATTGAGATATGAGAGTGAGAACGAGAAGCGCATACAAAGTAAAGGTTTAGGTATAAAAGATTTTAAAAAAAAATTAATTATAGGGTGGTGTACTAAACTATTAAGCTAGTGTGTGAAACAAATAACACTTTATGAATGTGATGTTAATTCAATGAATAGTCGCATTTGGCAATTTAGTCAAATTGACCTGACCCCTCTCGAAAATTAATCAGGTCAAGTTGGGTTGACCTTTTTTTTTTACTTGCGTTAAGAAATCTCGAATTGGGTTTAGTATTTTCGTTCGAGTTTGGGTTAGGTTAACGGGTCTGAGTCTAATATTACTAGGTCTAGGACTATTAGCCAAATACTATCTACTCTTTTTCTTTCATTTGATATATTTGTGAATATTTGTTGTTTTAGTCCTAATAATTTTTTGCTTCACTAAATTCCACAAATCTACATGAGAGGAGTGTTTTTTTTTTTTTTAAAAGAACATGAGAGGAGTATTAGAAGTTCAAAATTTATAAATTTTTTTGATGTATAGTTTATTTATTTATTTATTATGGTAATTTAATAGTTAAAATAGTGAGGGTGAATTTAAACCCTGAATATTTAGTTTTGCCACCAAATAAGAAAGTCTCCATGTGCATTCTCGCCAAAACAAAATTAATTTCTACCTTTGGAATATTATATAGATGCTTACACTATACTACCTTTGTAGTGTAAGCATCTATATATATAATATTTAAAAACTAAAGCATAACAATTATTGTTATTGCGTGCTTTTTGAGCAAAATCAACGTAGTATTTTTGTCTATTCAATCCATTTGGGTCTATTTTAGTATAACTCTATCCACTTTGGTCTTCTTCGGTTCATTCGATTTATTTAGTCTAGTTTGGTCCATTTTGCAATAATTGGGCCTTAAATTTGTTCTTTTTGTAAGCTACCTTTTAAATTTTAGGCTCAAATTTTTTTTTTCAAAGCCACATCAGCGTAGTATTTTAGTCTACTCAATCTAATTTGGTCAATTCGATTCACTTAAGTCAATTCGGCCTACTTCGGTCCACTTAGGTTGCGTTTGGCTCTATGTAAATCAAATTCCGAGTGTAAAATGAATGCAGGGGCAAATGAATTCCCGTAAGGAAAATGAAATCCGGGTGTTTGGTTCTGCAATGGAAAATAGTCCAGAAAACGATTTTCTGGTGTTTGGTAACATTCTGAAAATGCTATTTTCCTACAAATTTTTTCATATTTTCTCAGTTTCCAAACAAATTTTATAACAGAAAATTTCAAAATATACACTGTAACACAACCAAAAATCAAAATAAAAACATTTATGGGTTGTTTAAGGGTTTGAGGGTGGATTTTGGCTAAATGGGTTTGAGGGGATGTGGATCGGCTTTTGTAGAGGGTGGGTCGGCTTTTAGAGGCGGGTATGGCTTCATCGGCATGAGGGAGAGTGACAGCTGGGCAGAGGTGTGTGGATCGGAGGTGAGGTGAGTTCGTTAGACACAAATAGAACTCAAACAGAGGAGGAAACTCACCGGCGCAGAGGGTGGGGTGTGGAGTGTAGTGTGCTGGTGGTTGGTGGCGGCCGGATTGGCGACGTTGAGCAAGAGGGTGAAGAAGAGTTGAGGAAGAAGAGAGAAAAAAGAGGAAGCTTGGCCGGCATGATTTGGGCGATAGTGGCTACGGTGGGTCGACACGATCTAGGCTAGTTGGAGCTTGGTTGGGCGGCCACCTATGCTCTCTCTCTCTCTTCTCTCTCTCTCCTCTCTCTCTCTCTCTATCTCTCTCTCTCTCTCTCTCTCTGTCTCTCTCTCTCTCTCTCTCTCTCTCTCTCCTCTCGTGGAAATCATTTGAAGGTAAAATGAGGGCTGCATTGCTTTTATGACTGAAGTGGGTGTTTTTATAGTCAACGTGTAATTGATTTTTCATTTGACCATATTTTTTGTTGGAGCCAAACACACACAAGGGTGTAAAAGTAATTCCTGAAATAGGTTTCAGCTGAAACAAATGCAACCTTAAGTCCAATTTGGTCCATGTTGAAATAGAACAAATATAAAAAAATGTGTGTATAAATTGAGCGGAAAGTTGAAATCAAATAGTACCCCTCAAAAGAAAAAATTGTGCAATAGTAGTATTTATTATAATGGATAAAAAATATATAAATTGAATGGATGTTGAAGAAATTCATAGATTAAATTGTATTCATAATCCAGAAGGAAAAAATTATAATTTTTTAATAATAAGTAAAATAAGATCTGCATTTTTCTTGAGAATTTGCTTTTGAATTCAATGTCCGTTTGCTTAGCCATAAAATTTTGGATTTTTATGCAGAGATGGATTAAATTAATAAAGAAGAAACCTTGAAAATTTATAGAGATAAAAGAGAGATAAGCAATGGGAGTTTAGAAGAAAAAAAAATCCAAATCAAGTTTTTTTTTTTTTTTTTTGAGAATACTAAGTATTTTTTTATAATAATAAGTGGTTAAGGTTAATGGCCCAAAGAAAAATCTTAACTTAGTAAACTACCATTACTTTAAAAATTAACCAAAGATATATATAACATAACTAATCATATTATTCAAAAACAATTGTCAAGAAATTATATATATTTAAATCCTTTAAGTTGTGTATTATAATAGCGTCTGTAATTTATTATATATGGTACTACATTACCCATATTTATCATATTTTAATTTCTTTTAGCTTTATTTAATTCTTTATTTATTTTTTGATAGGAATGTCTTTTAGGTTATTCTAAAAAAAAAATTAAAAAATATGCCTTTTAGGTTACCCAATAAAAAAAACTGAGGGAAAAAACTTAAAGAAAAAGAAAATAGAAAAAAATTGATAGAGTATTTAAAAGAGCTTGTAGTGGGTATTTATTATAGATGGTGGAATTTATTGTTGACACATGACAAAAAAATTAACATATACCAATAATTATCTACCACACGACGTTATCTTTTTTCTTCTTCCAAAAAAAGAAAAAGAAAAAACATGATCTTATCTTTTCAATTTTATGTGTCATAAAATTTTGTGAGTTGTCAAAAAGACGTGTCATTATTGTGTGCATCATTTAGTTTGAGGATCCAACTTTTATATTATAATTATATTATAGATTTGATATGATATGCCAAAATAGATGATACATTTGGTTCACTAGAATGATGATTACTTAGAAATAGGACTAAGTATTCGTATAGATACAAGAAGTTGTATCGAAATAACTACTGTTATTAATCTATTTGGTAATAACAAATTAATAAAACTGTGAATTTATATTTCAAAATTTAATTGAGTATGATACAAGACGGTGGAATGGAATTAGATTCAAATCAAATATACCAAAAATTAACCTTACAAAATTATTTTTACTTTTTATAATTAATATCATCATTCTTTATTAAAACTAACTATTCCCATACATATTAGAAAGGGGAAAAAAGAAAAAAAGAACCTCTCCTCTAAATTTTAAATTCTGATTACTAACATTTTCATTATGAAAATATTTAACATAAATTTTTTTAATAAAAAAAATACACATTTTCTAAAAAGTTGATACATATTTGAAATTACAAATTATACAATAGGAAAAAAAATGTATATTAGGATTTGTTTGTTTCGACAATAACATTTTTTGGAAAATGAATCATTTTCTAAAAAGTATTTTCTATAAAATTATCTCATTTTCTTATATTTAGTAGCGACCTTAAAATGAGTTAGAAACCTATATCTTAACTTCCTTTATTTAGATTTGTGTGAGATAAAGTTAATTTCCTTAATTATTTAATTTTTTTTTAAAGAGTTTCAACTTATGGTGTCCGCTCTTAATGATGACTCTTTATCATTAGACAAGACACCAATCAATTTTTGGAGTAGGTGGGGGTTGAACCCCAAATTTCATATACAACCATTAGAGATTTTAACAGCTAAGCTAACTAGAACTCACCTTAATTATTTAACTTTAAGTGAGAAAGAGTTGTTTTCCAGAATTTTTTAGTGGAAAACAACACTATCTCATGTCAAATTAAATAAGAGAAATTAAGAGATAGTTTTCTTTTAACCCATATTTTCTGATACTACCAAACGCATAAAAATACAAAAAACTATCTTCATATAAGATTTTCCATTGAAACAAACAGAATATTAATTTCCATTGTATAACAGAAGTTGATAAGACTAATATTGGTCAATAGTAATCAAAATACTATTGAACTTGTTAAAATACGTTATTAGCAACGCAACGTGTTATACTATGTTGTATATGATAGAGTGAATGCGGAAGGGGAAGCATAGAATAGGAACACCGAGAACACGTGGATTACATGGTTCAGCCTTGTCGGCCTACATCCACGGAGGAATTCCTTAAGGGCTACATCTTTATTGTATAAGAGTGTAGTATAATAACCTGTGTTACAATGAACCCTAACATGAGTATATATAGGCGACTAAACCCTAGACTACTAGTACAAGTAAGACTGGGCTTGGGCCTATTACGTTGGGCTAATATGTCTAATATATCTCTAACACCCTCCCTCAAACTCAAGGCGGAAGCTCGATGAAGGCTTGAGGTTGGATAAGCATGAGAAGATCCCTTGGAGATGCCTTGAAGAATGCCTTTGAAAAAACCACAATGAAAAATATGCCAATTGTCCAATTTCAGAGTTTTCAAATGAAGAAACGGAGTCAAAAATTGGAATTTACGTGAAAAACTGAGCAAGATAGGCCATTTTGGAAAATTTGACTTTTGGTCAATGGTCAACACAAAAGTCAAATCCGAAAGGTCAAAGTCAACGGTTAGCAAAAGTCAACGGCACATGGTCCGAGTCGGTTCTGGGTTTTCGAGTTGGTCCACAGATCGAGTTGCAAAGAAGTTGACGTCATCTTATGACATGGCGATGACGTGGCTAGGGCTGACGTGGACGTCCTTACGTGGCTGATGATGTCATCACGTCAGATGACATCATCAATGGTTCTTCAGCGCGTGGCAGGAGCATGACGGCGTCCACTGGTGGGTGGAGGATAACCAGAAACATGGCGGCGCGTGGACGCACATGTAAGAGAGATTAACGGCCAGACTTCTCGAGTTTTGCAGATTGGCAAGCCACGAGTCCGACAGAGCAGTGCGTGTGGCATAAATCCTATCCAAGATTTGAGATTTGTGGCGGGGCGTGGGAGAATTGCCAAAGCCAACTGTGGCGCGTGGTGGCGTGTGGCTCTTATTAGGGTGATCGGATTTTTGGGTTTTCCTCACGGGAGGCCGAGGAGCACGTATGTGGGGTTGATTTCTTCAGGCGATGGCTTGATTTGCACAAATCTAAAAGGTGAGTGGCACGGCTTGCTTGAAAATCAGAGACAACAAAGCAGTGACGGAGTTTTCGTGGGGGCTACGTGATGCTGTAGACCCAGATCTGAAAGAAGGTGTGGGCACTGTTGTGGATTTATGTTATGTGTGTGGGAATCTTTTTTTCCTGTGTAGAGATGTTTGTTTAATGCCAAGAACGAAGTTTGGCTCTGATACCATGTTAAATATATTTTTAGCAACAGAATGTGTTATACAATGTTGTATATGCTAGAGTGGATGCAGAAGGGAAAGCATAGAATAGGAACACTGAGAACACGAGAATTACATGGTTCAGCCTTGTCGGCCTACACAAGGAATCCCTTAAGGGCTACATCTTTATTGTATAAGAGTGTAGTACAATAACCTGTGTAACAATGAACCATAACATGAGTATATATAAGCGACTAAACCCTGGACTACTAGTACAAGCAAGACTGAGTTTGGACTTATTGCATTGGGCTAATATATCTAATATATCTCTAACAAAACCTTTTGATAATAAATATGCAACAAAATACTGAATGATGATTTCAATGGAATAGTTATTCCTTTTCTTCATACTAAACAGTAAACAATGGAAAATAGAGATTATAGTGTTCACGCATTACACAGTATAGGATTTATTTATTTATTATGGGATATAAGACTGGTATTTTTTTTTTAAAATATGTATAGGACTGATATTTGTTAACCGTAAAAGAACTTTGTGGTTCATTTTATCGGGCATTATTTATTTGTATCATAGGATATGCTATTGCACTTTATTGTAGCAAACTTCGACACCCAAAACAAAGAAATAAAAGGTATTTTGATACCATACGTCACTCATAATTAACTAAATGAATGATTTCTCAAAAAAAAAAAAAAAATGAATGAGTAAAATATTTTAAGATTAAATAAATTCATCAGAAATATACATCACTCTTTTTTTCAATTTATTAATATACTTATAAATTTATCAATTGTTCACTGCTCACTACTCACTACTCATTACTTTATTAAGAAATGTATAAAAATTTTCTCATAATTCTAAGCTGTAACCCATCTTTGGGTCACATATGGGGCTTTGGACCGAGCATCTCATTGGTTGGACATGAAGCTTGGGAGCTTTCGCAGGCCTTGATGGACTTAGACTAAAAAGATCCTCTAAGCCCTTGCTATAGGCTTGGGCTTTAAAGGGCCCAGTCTTATCCCCTCGAATATCACTTTTCAAGTGTAAAAGTGTATAAAAAAACATCTGTAGTGCAATGAGGATTGAGGAAGTATGGATAAAATATTGAATAAATTTATTACAGTCCACTCACATATATTTTTCACAAAAAACAATATAAAGAAAAAAATGGAAGAAGAAGAAGAAGAACACCTTGAAAAAAGTTAGAAGTAAAGTAGTACATAAAATTTCTAAACTAGTTTCCCAACAACTTTATTCTTCATGGCTCATAAGCATCTCTACCACCTGAGTCATGGTGGGTCTTTCATCTTTATCTTCTGCAACACATTGCAAAGCCACTTTGACTAAAGTTCCATCTTAGCCTTGTCACAATTGTCAGTCAGCATGGGATCTATAATTTCTTCAATCCATGGCTTCTTTGAAGTTCCAATGTTAACATTCTCCCTTACCAACATGAGCAACCTTTTATGCTCCCTTATTTCTCCATTGTCCGAGGTATGCATGGCATTTGGGCTCTTTCCAGTTACAATTTCCAACAGCACAATTCCATAGCTGTACACATCCACTTTAGAAGTGATGGGAAGATTATAGACCCACTCTGGAGCCATATAACCTCTAGTTCCTCTCATCCTCGAGAAGTTTGAATGATCAATCTTACTTCTACTTTGTAATTTAGATAAACCAAAATCTGCTACTTTTGGTTGATATTCAACATTAAGGAGTATATTTTGAGGCTTTACATCACAATGTAAAACCCACTCTAAACATTCTTCATGCAGATAAGCTAGGCCTTTAGCAGTACCCACTGCAATTTCAAACCTTTTCTTCCAATCAAGTGAATTAGAACTAAGATTTTCAGCTAAAGATCCATGCTCCATGTATTCGTACACCAAGAGCTTATGCTTTCCCTCAACACAGTATCCCCACATCTCTATCAAATACATGTGGTTCAACATCCCAATAGTGTTTACTTCTGCAAGGAACTCTGCCTCTCCTTGGTTAGCTTCATTGAGTCGCTTGATTGCTGCTACTCGCTGATCAGGCAATACACCTTTGTATACGATCCCTCCTGCTCCTTGTCCAATCACTTCTTTGAATCCTCGCGTTGCCTTTCTTAGCTCATTAAAGGTGAATCGTTTGAATTTAGCTGTTAGGCCTAGGTATCCTTGTGCAGTGGAGTCTGGACGTTTACTAGTTTTTAACAAAAAAAACCAGACCAGGACAATACAACTCACCTCCACACCTCCCACTGCTGTGGCGAACCAAAGCAAAAGCTTTACCGTCTTATTTTCATATGTGCTTCTTTCTTGCTTAGAGACAATGCTTGAACACTGCAATCTAAATTCTTCATCAGGCATCTTGTGATCGGAAATACCAGCTTTGGGTACTCTCAAATAAAGATCTCCATCAAAATTTGGTGAACGGCGTCCATTTAGTAGCCGAGACTTGGGGTAACAGTTATAGCCACCATCTTCCATGCTAAATCTATATTGAAACCCTTTGCAATTGCACCTATTTAGGCATTCTTCTTGACAGTCCTGGAAGGTAAGATTCTGAAAGAAGTCTATATCTGAGCCATAGTACTCAACATGAGCAAGTTGGATAAAAGTAGACTCATCTCCATGGTCGCAAGAGATATTAAATTCTGGTTCGCACCCAGAAGACCAATCACTATGATCTTTCATCTTGAAGCCTTGCAAGCAAAAGCATCTTCGGCCAGAGACATGATCATAAGTACACACACCATTAGGTCCACAGATGCCATGAATCCTGCATGGATCAGAGATGGCTTGCCATGTTACAACCCAATCCCAACTCCCATTCATCTCTTGCAAACTGTATAATCGAAGATTGCCATCAGCGTCAAGCGTTAATCGTCTCTGAGTCACTGTACCAAAATCTGTTGCATAGAATTTGAAATGATCAGATGACCAGAAATATCCTGTGTCATCTAGTAGTGCAGCTCTACTAGTATTGTAGATACAAATCCCAGCATCTGAAATATTTTTAAGGGATGGGTCTGGCCAGTAGAGACTTGAAAGTTTTGGACCTTGGAAAAGCAGATGGAGCGCGTTATCTTCATCGAAAAAGAACTTATAGTAGCCAGAAGAATATAGACCTTGGCCTCTATTTGAGATTAGGCTTGTACCAAATGTTAGCAGTTGTTGAGGAAGAAGAATATCTGTAGATGAATCAAAGCTTTGCCAGATAGCAACACTTGAGAAATTATAAAGCACAAGATTGCCTGTGTTCATTTGCCGTAGTTGGAAATTGGAGGCCTCTGATATGGTTAAGGCTTCTGTTTTAGTTTTCCAAACGACACGGCCAGCTGAATCGGTTAGGTGAAGCTTGCCATCTTTCAAAACTGAAAGCTTTGAACCTTTTCCATCAACAGGATCATCTCGGTTTGCTATCCAAACAACTGTGGGAACAGAGGGTTTTGTCATCCATATGGCAAAGCAGAAAGCATTATCACCAACAGGGTAAAACCCTGCAGAGAATTCACCATTCGCTGAAACCAAATTGTCACTTGGTTTCTCAACAGACAGAGATGTGCCTATGAGAGTATCAAGTGCTTTAGATGAAGCAGATGAAGAAAGAGTTTGCAGCAGACATAGAAGAAAGAAGAGACTTGAGATATCCATGAGAAATTCAGTAGGCTGAACAAGATGTTTCTTTTGAGGAAATAAAGTACTCAACTAACAAAACCTTTGCATCCCCACTAGTGGCGCAGACCAAGACTCTTGGACCACGACACCGTAAACACCTTTGGTTTTACTGTTGTTACATGGTTAATTTGCATTGATTTGTATTAGGTTTTTGTGTATTTTGCTATAAATTGAATATTTTTATTTATTAAAAAAAAAAAAAAAATGCAGAGTTAATTACACACTTTCACACACGACTGTACTGGGATACACAAAACAAATGAAATTGTGCATTGAAGACACGATTTACTTGAAGCCGTTACTATTAATGCTAGATTAGTTAGTTAGTTTATTCCCTTTCAGTTAGAATGCTGCGTTTGTCTACATATTAACGGTGCACCTCATTGTAACATTAAGACTCATTTTTCACTTTCAATAATATTCTCATCCATATTTAGATTGAGAGAGTGAGAAAGATAGTTAGACTTCAACAGGTACGACTTTCTAATTGGCGGGGGAAAATTAGCACTAGCAAAGTATGGTCAAAGCACTAAGTATTAAGGCGAATTATGGTCTTGTTTAGTGGGAAGATTAGGGGAGATATGTCTTGTTTAAGTATTGTTTATTATTAGCTAGGCTTTTATTTTAAATCGAACTTGGAACATGGATTATTCTATGTACATTAGCCTATCGTTTTGAGGGATCTTTTGTTGTCTTATTATTTTTGAGACCATTGATGAATAATTTTGATCCAGAGCTAAAAGTTTAGGGAAATGTTGACAAATACTTTAAAGACATTGATTTGTGAACTATTTTTAAAATATTTTATAAAAAAAAATAATAAATGAATTAATATTTTTATGGATTCTATGAAAATTGTGTCAAAACTTTCTTAAAATGGTTTATTAACAATTTTCCTAAAAACACTCGTTAATATGACCCAAAAACTTATAGTGTGGTGATCAAAATGGTGGGACAAGTATTCAATGAATGTGGGGTGATTTTTATAATAAAAGTATATTGACCATCATATGATTTATATGAAAAGTAAGTGGCAAAGATGGGAAATTAATTAATAAATTGTCTACAAAAAAGTTATTTGTCAGTAGAAAAAGAAATAATCAAATTTGGAAAGTGCACACAAACCCTAGATTATGAATTTAGTGCATATAAACCAATTATAAAATATATCCACGATATATTTTTTTTTCTTTTTTGAGAAAAATATAACCATGATCTCGTGGACACAACAGAATGTTAGAATCGCCACCTAATTTTTGCGTGGTCTAGAAACCATATATATAGCATCCTCTCGAGAAAGGACCATTGATTTTATTACCAGAGATATGAGTTCGGAGTTAAGGTATGGTATTGGGAAGGTGTTAAGCACCTAAAACCGTCTAGTTCTAAGGTTGACTTCCTCTTATTGTGTCTTATGTCTTAACCCTATTAAAGGTATACTCAATATTGTTATTCTAACTCTCTCTCTCTCTCTCTCTCTCTCTCTCTCTCTCTCTCTCTCTCTCTCTCTCTCTCTCTCTCTCTCTCTCTCTCTCTCTCTCTCTCTCACACACACACACACACTCACACTAACATTCATCTAACAATCTACATGGCATAAATCATCCCAAAAGACCTAATCAAGCATCTATCATGGCAATCACCCAAAGCCTAACATACATCTAATCATGACATCTCCTAACATTCATTTAGCATACATGTCAAACCAACCTAGCATACATCTAGCATGGTATAATATAAACCCTAGCATGTTACTATCATTATGTCATCATATCTTATTCAAGGTAGAAACATGTATCATCAAATCAAGGTAGAGATATAGGCAGGAAACAAATCATGTCATCATTTAAGCATTGTATATAGACTTACATTCACATATTCATCAAAGAAGGGTAAAGTTTGTAGAACAAATACATGCATGTACATATGAATGCATGACTTACCTCACTTACCTTGCAACAACTTAGCACCTATGGCATTATGCATGAACATGTGAATGCGTGTTCATGACATCAAAGCAAAGAAGACACAAGATAAACCCTAATTCTAATATGCAAAAGACAAATAAACAATTAAACATGTGAAACAGAAACTTAAAGCCATAAAAACATGAAAAAGGGTCTAAATAGAAGTATTACATGTGAAAATAGAAACAAAAACAAATAAAGTAAAATTAGTGTTTCTAGGCTAGTTCATGCGCATGCATAAACAACCCTACGTGCGCAGGCAAGATTATGCGTACATAGGTTTCTATCCAGAAACCCTAGAAACATAGCAAGCAGAGCAAGGTTTCAAAACACGAATTCTAACAACCTAACATGCTTTTAAAACATACAACTACATAAACCTAAGCTATATAAACATATTAAAACATACTAAAACAAAGAAACTAAAGCAAACATGAAATTAAAGTGCAAAAAGAAAAGAAAAGAGAAAGCAAAGTTTAGACTAGATACCTCAAACAAAAGCTCTTCAGGCTTGATTTTTTACTGCTCCCCCTATTTAAATCTATTCACAATTCAATAAGAAGGTGATTACTAATCTTAAACTCAAACGATATGGGATTCATTCCAAATCTCAGTATTAATGCAAAAAACTTGTCTTATTTATGTTTCTAAAATCTGCCATGCGTGCGCATCTAAAAAGCTGCGTGCACAGGTTGATTCTTACATGCGTACAGCGAGGGTTCCTTTAGTTTTACTTTTTCAAAAATAGATTTACTTGCTCATTAAAAGGTGTATTTTCCATTTTAACATTTTTCAAATTAATTTAATATCTGATTGTGCCCTAACATTTAACACATTAAATAATGACCATTACTTATCGACCTTAAACTCTCATCAAAATAGAGACTGTTACACTCAAGAAAGTAATTAACCACTTTAATTATATATATAAAGGAAGACATTTATGAGCACAACAGCTACCCAAGCTACTTATAAAGAGACAATCCACCTCATTTGCTTGTGTATGAGTAAAAAACCACAAAATATTATCTACATACAAAATACAAAGATTAATATTAACTTAAGCATATGAGGCTCCCCACCAAGAACAATCCAATGGTCTCTTCGATCAGCTTTCTTTTTCTCACAAAATCCTAAAAGACTTCCAAAGCCCTTGATTTGGATGAGTAACCCAATTGGTGATTTTTGGCATCAATAGTATGTACTTTATGTATAATAATATGTATGAAATAAACACCACTCTAAAGGAATTAGTGGTTCTGCCACTTATCTAAGTTCCAATGCCTTGTGGACTACGCCTTTCTCTAAGCGTGACACTGATCGAAAAGTTTTCATGATTTCATTTTCCGAATTGTGAAATTGCCTGTTTTTCAATTTCACTTTTGGCCACATAAAAGTGCTTTTACTAACCATTTTGTCTTGTGTGTGTTTTTTATTTAACCGTTAATGTATATACACTTTAACTAACTGGATATTCCAACATAAATATTCTGATTAACGAGGACTTGACTCTTAAAGGGTTTTTTTTTTTTTTTTTTTTTTTTTTTTTTTTTTTTTTGTGAAGAAGAAGAAGAAGAAATTCATGACTCTTAAAGGTGCATGATAATGCGGTTGGATTTTCTGTCCCAACAAACCAAGTTGTCCACATAAAAATGATTTAGAATCATATCTCAATGAGAACTGAGTATATTCTTAATCAATGAACCTCATATTATAATTAATTCAATCTTAAACTCTACTAAATTACTACGCTTACTGTAGTTGGCTGCAAGAACAACAATAACTAACTAAGAAGTACAAAACATTACAACACAGAAGCCTAATTAACACTATAAAACACCCTAATGCATGTCCTATCCAACTAACAATTAACTTTGTACAAGTATCCACTGCACACAGTGATCATAGCAAATGTTGCACTGTACTGGAGCCTTGACAGACACTAATATGTTTTTTGGTATACACGGAGTTCAAATTTCAAATCTTTTATTTGTCGTCGAGAAACTTTACTAGTTGAGCTAACTGAAATTCACATGATTGATTACATATTAAGTTGTAATGTGTATGTAATAAAATTCGTAATATCCTTAGGATCACCTTTTAGTTTCTAAAGTGTCCTATCCATTTCCTTAGTCTTAATTAGTTGGTCACATTGTTAGTTGTGTTTTGAATATTTGATTTTAATTACATGTTTATGTCTAGAAAATATAAGTTTTCAATGTCAATACTCATGCTTAAGAGATTGTTCCAAATCAGTCTTATACAAGCTCACGTATGAAATGATATTAGCGAGTGTTGTTCAGAATTTTTTTTTTTTTTTAGCCTTTTGGTGGATTGCAATAGTTATCAAGTTTCTTGCTTTGTATCTTTTAGGCGTATTTTCAGAGTGGTGAACATTTTGTATCTGTTACATTTATGTTTCTTTTCGTTAACGAAATTTAATTTGATTTATATATCACTATATATAAATATGTTACTATAGATACAATGGTAGTTTTAGAGTTCCAATATTTTAAACTTATAGTGCCATGCTCAGTTGTCAAAGTTTGATATGCACGTGCAAAATATAAATTTGAATTCGAGTTTCTGTAGGCAATTTCAGTCATCAATCTTAATCACAGCATTGGGGGGTCTTGTGGACAAAATGTGTCTCCGACACGTTTTCATGATTTCATTTTGTGATGATTGATGAAATGTGAAAGTATAGCTTTTGTCATTTTCATTTTTCACTTTTGACTATATAGAAAAATTGGTTCCTAGAAAGGATAGAAACATAGACTCTCGACGTCGTTTCAAATCCAAATTATAAGTCAAGTCGTCTCCAGTTGTGGAAATTTAGAGGTGTTGTGATTTGGTTAGATTCAGTTGTGTTTATGTTCGCTAGGGGTGAAATATCTTCCATATATATTAAGAAGATATGGAAAGTAAATTACTCCTTGTTTTCTGAATTCTATATAAACCATCCATATTTTTACCTAACATTATTTCAAACAAATAAATAACTGAGAATATAAAAATCATTTAGAAAATTCTGTATAAAATTAAAATAAAAAATTCACCTTATTTTTCAAAAATCTAGCTTACCTCTTCAAATTTAAAAAACGTTAAATGAGACTCGTGGGGCAAAATTAAGCTTTAATAAAAATCCAATTTGAAATTTGGTTTAATAATAAAGAGTCATCATCAGAAGCGGATGTCATAGGTTGAAACTCTCTAAATATATATATATATATTTATGATTCTTTTTTTGTTTTGGTGATTTCAATTCAAACTTTAACTGCTCTTAACTTCTTACCCTTATGTTTGTTGCATTTAAGTATGTACTTTATGTATAATAATATGTGTGAACTAAACACCACTCTATGAAAGAATTAGTGGTTCCGCCACTTATCTAAGTTCCATGCCCGACCAAAAAGTTTTCATGATTTCATTTTCTGAAATGTGAAAGTGAATTTTCAATTTCACTTTTGGCCACATAAAAGTGCTTTTACTAACTGTTCTGTCTTGTGTGGGATTTTTATTTAATTGTTAATGCGTATGCACTTTCGCTAACCCAATATTCCAACATAAATATTCTGATTAACGAGGGCTTGAGTCTTAATGGTTCTTGATAATGGTTGGATTTTTTGTCCCAACAAACCAAGTTGTCCACATAAAAATGATTTAGAATCATATCTCAATGAGAAATAAGTATATTCTTATTCAATGAATCTCATATTATAATCAATTCAGTCTTATACTCTACTAAATTACTACACCTACTCTAGTTGGCTGCAAGAACAACTATAACAAACTAATTAGTACAACACATTACAATACAGAAGCCTAATTAACACTATGCAACACCCTAATGCATGCATGTCCCATCCCACTAGCAATTAACTTTGTACAAGTATCCCCTGCACACAGTGATCATAGCAAATGTTGCATTGTTCTGGTATATGCTTAGTTCAAATCTCAAATATTTTATTTGTTATCAAGAAATTTTACAAGTTGAGCTAACTGAAATTCACGGGATTAATTACACATTAGTTTGTAATGTGTATGTAACACAAATTTATAATATCCTTAACATCACTTTTTAGTTTCCAAAGTGTCCTATCCATTTCCTTAGTCTTAGTTGGTCACATTGTTAGTTGTGTTTTGAATATTTAATTTTGATTAGATGTTTATGTCTAGAAAATGTAAGTTGTCAATGTCGTTACTCAAGCTTGAGAGATTAATACCCCACCAAATTAGTTTTACACAAGTTCACATATGAAATGAGATTAGCGAGTGTTGTTCAGAATTAATTTTTTTTAGCCTTTTGGTGGATTCCAATAATTTGGTGGATTCCAAATTAGGCGTATTTGGTGAACATTTTGTATCTGTTGTCTTTTGGGTAAAAATTTAATTTCATTTATATATCAGTATATATAACCATGTTTCTATAGATACAATGGTAGTTTTAGAGTTCCAATATTTTAAACTTATGGTGCCATGCTCAGTTGTCAAAGTTTGATATGCAAATGCAAATATAAAATTGAATTCGAGTTTTTGTAGGCAATTTCAGACATCAAGCATAAGCACAGCATTGGGGGGCGCCTTGTGGACAATATGAACCTCCGACACGTTTTCATGATTTCATTTTGTGATGACTGATGAAATGTGAAAGTATAGCTTTTGTCATTATTAACTTTCACTTTTGACTATATAGAAAGAACGGTCCCTTGAAAGAATAAAAACATAGATTCTCGACATCGTTTCAAATCCAAATTATAAGTCAAGTCGTCTCCAGTTGTGGAAATTTAGAGGTGTTGTGATTTGGTTAGATTTAGTTGTGTTTATATTTGGTGGGGTATTATCTTCTATTCTTCGGTATATATTAAGAGGTTATGGAAAGTTAGTTACCTATTTTCTGAATGCTATAAACCATCCGTAATTTTACTTAAAATTATTTCAAACAATTCAATAACTGAGGGTATAGAAGTTATTTAGAAAATTTTGTATAAAAATTAAAATAAAAAATTCACGCTATATTCTTAATGTTTTCAATTATCTCAATTTATAAAGTCTCAGGGGTGGCGCCACCTTATGGCCAGGGTGGTCCCAGGACCACTTTACCTGTAAAAAAAAAAAAAAAAAAAAAAATATATATATATATATATATATATATATATATATATATATATACATAATAATATAAAATTTTATATTTATCTGTCTTAAAAAAAATTGGGAACACCCTCAATTTCTTTTATGCCAAAAAAATTAAATTTTAGTCCATAATTTGAGCAACTTAACAATATATTAGGGTCTTTCAAGCAAAAAGAACCACATGCTTTTATATTCTTTTAAGTCTGTACTACGACTTTACTTGACACACTGTCATTGTACGACTTCTTTTCCTCAAAAATATTATAATATATATTATACAATTAATTGGTCAAAGTCATGTAAATATAGTTTTTTCATTGTACAACTACTTTTCTTTTTTCTTTTTTTGATAATTTTGATTAGAAAAAAATAGTAGTTTTAGTTACTTAAGTGAATAAACTTAAAAAGTTACTTAATTTTTATATAACATCAATTAATTCATTATATATATATATATATATATATATATAATAAAATATTATTTTTATGATTATAATTAAACATGTGATTGTTCATTCTAAGGAAATTTTATTAAATTTACACGAAAAGTGTCACTAAATATTATGCTTTTACATTTTGCTATCATACTATTAGTAATAAACTTATTATATTTTTATTTATATAATTTAAAATTTTATTAATTATATTATTTATGATATCACTGGTTCGACGATTGGTCAAATCTCAATCCAACCAAAAAACCAATAACTAGTCCCTTTTCCAATTCTTTCACCGTACTAGTTCATAAAACCATGGAAAACAGCCCCCCCCCCCCCCCCCCGCCCCAAAAAAAAAAAAAAAAAACCTTGAACGAAAATCTGGAAAAAAAAATTATAATAAAACTACTAACAAGGCCTAAACCAAATGCCAATAGAAAAGCCCAGTACAAGATCAAACTCATCTCAGACTAAGACTATCACTACTCCAACACCAACACGATTACATTTTTAATTCAACAAATATTTTTTTTTTAAATCCTCACTGCCTCAGTGCCTCGCGGATTCACAAGTCATTAAACAATTTAAACTAAAACTAAATCAAATTTAAAGGCTAAAAGGAAATAAGAAACTCACTTACTCTTTCCAGCCATCGCTGTCCATCCTTGTTTAGCAACACTAACAAAAACCACAACTAAACTTCACAAGCTTTATGTTGTAAAACTTCATGTATTTGCTTTTTTTTTTTTTTTTAATTGTTGTTGTTGTTGTTGTTACTGTTGTCAATATATAATTTTTTTCTTTTTATTAGATTGTGTAATTTATGCTTCTTGAGGAACACCCTGAAAAAAATTCCTAGAACTGCCACTGAAAGGTCTACACATTTGTTCAATAATATTATGCATTTGCAAACTACTGATATAGTCAAGAATGTCATGAAGTTAGCTCCAAAAAATAAGCACCAAAATAGCAAATCATATGTTTGTGTGTGGATGTTGATTTTTTTGGAGTTAGCATCTTGACACTCATGTCTGTATCAGTAATTCACAAATGTATAATATTATTTGATAAACGTGTAAATCTCTAATTAGGATAAATAAAAAATTATGATACTAAATTATTAAAAAAAGCCTCAGACTACACACGAAGCGTATACGATGAGACTAGTCTTCCATTCCAATATAAATTTCTATATTGCATGACACTAATGAGGATATAAGTCTTAGAGTAAAAATTCTTTTGCCCAGGGTCTTACACACTTTTTTTTTTTCAAGGTTATTAAAATACGTTGCGTGAAAGAAACACAGCCCTAAGTCTTAGTAAAAGTTAATGAACGCAGTCGCAGGGAAGATGCAACCAGATACTTTAAGCAATATCATATTATAGGAGATAATGGATGGATTTGTTCTCTGTACGGATTCTTTTATTAGGAATAAGAAGTCTCAAATGTGTCTCATCAAAAAAAAAAAAAAAAAGTCTCAAATGTGTGTGTGTCTATATATATATATACTACTATTTAAGGGGCTTCCCCTGTTTGGATTCCAGATTTTGGGTGCCTAATGTACCCTCATCATATCTGCTTACAAGCTTTCAACTAAGGAGGATAAATATGTAAATTCCACATTTTGGATGCCTAAAGTACTCTCATCATATCTATTTACAAGTTTTCAACTAACGAGGATAAATATGTAAATTAAAACTCCTACACTTTAAAACCTACAAATTCACGTATGCTTTGCAGTTTCTATCTCACTTTCTATCTCTCATTCTTCTTCAGATTGAAGATATTTAGTTTAGCTCTACATCCTCCTTTCTTTTTCTTCAGATTAAAGACATTTATTGTCAGAGGCTCCAACAAATTTCCAGGTTCTATTTTTTGTAAGTTCTTTTTTTTTTTTTTTTTTTTTGGTTTATGATTTACTTCCTTTGAGCTCTACTCTTGTTATTTTTATTTTTATTTTATGTATCACGTTAACTCTCTTTTTTTTATCTTTTTTTTTTTTTTAATCTTCCCTCTCCCATTCTCTCAAATCCCAGGGACGACTTCTCAAAATAATCCATCAAATCTCATCTTATTGAACATTGTCAATTTTTCCACCTGGAAAAGCTTGAATTGTAATTTGCCTAGATGTCCGTTTCTTTAAAAAAAATTGCTAACTTCATTAGTGGCTTCTATTTGACCAACTTGCAGTTAACATATAAGTATGATACAACTATATACCTCATTCAATTCTTCTTCTTCTTCTTATTCTTCTTCTTTTCAATTATTTAGAATAAAATATTTGAGAACAAAAAATAGGCCTAATTGATTTAAGCTTGAATTGTAATTTGCCTAGATGTCCGTTTCTTTAAAAAAAATTGCTACCTTCATTGGTGGCTTCTATTTGACCAACTTGCAGATAACTTATAAGTATGATACAACTATATACCTCCTCCTTCTTCTTTCAATTATTTAGAATAAAATATTTGAGAACAAAAAACAAAAGCCTAATTGATTTTATTATAGATATGAACCGCAAAAGAGCGAAGAATTAAAGATCATATGATTTGTGCTAGATTTTCATGTGATTTTGTGGTGATGTGGTGATTAGATTTTAAAGAGTCCATGATAGAGTTAAATTCTTAAAAATATTTATCTTCTATTTCCTCACTTCTTCTTTCTTCTTCTTTTCTTTTTTCTTTTTCTTTTTTTTCCATCTACGTTTTTTTTTTCTTTTTAGAATTTTTTTTTTTTTTACCTTCATTGTATATGTTTTTGGCGTTAAAGTTTTAGTTTTTTTTTTTTACCATCATTGTATATGTTTTTGGCATTAAATTTTATTATTTATTATTTAGTTATTTATTTAAATAGTTGATGATGTGGTGATTAGATTTTAAAGAGTCCATGATAGAGTTAAATTCTAACTTTGGTTTGTAAATTATTTTTTTTTTTAAATACTTGGTTTAACCCTAATTCTTTTATCTCTCTTAGGTTCACGTATGCACAAATTTTTTGAATTGCATTGAGGAGTCATTGGAATGAAATATTAGATAAATTTGGGTGAGAGACTTTACAATAATTATTATATGTATTAAACCTCACATAAAGTGGTTGTTATCTAAGAAATTGTTGTAAAAAAATTTCTTTTGTAATAGAAACTATATTTATCATTTGTATAATTCTATGTCAAATTCGATTTAAATTTTTTTCTATAAGTATTAATTTACTACTTCATAAAAAATGTTGCGTGCCTTTTTTTCAGTTTCAAAGGTTGTTGATATATTTGAAATTTAAACTATTTTTAACTTTTGTTATGGATGTGTAGTGTTTCTTTTGGTATTGTTGTTCTTTTTTTAAAAATTTAATAACATTTATAAATTTTTGTTTAATTTAAAATTTTAGTTTTTTAGTACTAAAAGTTAGCCACTTACTACAAATCCATAACAAAAGTTAAAAATCTAACCCACAATCCCACGTTTTATTTTTATTTTTTTAATTTTTAAACAACCTCAGGTTCCTTTTGGTTTGTTCAAAATCCAAATAATGCTAATGTTCTATTTGAACTCAACTAACTTCATTTCCTTAATTACCTTTTGTTACATTTTCCTCTTTTCTTTTTTTTTAAAAAAAATCTCACATTTTCTTCTTTTCTTTTTTTTTTTTTTTTAAATCTCTTCCATATTTGGGGGGGGGGGGAAGACTCCTACTATAAAACCACTATTATAACTTCTCCATCCATATCCTTATATTTAGCCACTAACATATCTAATTTTGAAAGAAAATAAAATGCTAAAATTTAGGGAAATTTAAAAGATTAAGGTGGGGAATTGGTGTGACCCTATCCTTATTTAAAAGTTTATCAAAAAAAAAAAAAAAAACTACACGTTTAAAAAAACTCCCATGTTCTATCCATGTACTATTTAAAAAGATCTATCTTTCTATCCCACATTTAAAAACTACCCGACCACCTTTTTTGTTAACCCAAATTCACGTTTTCCTTTTTTTTTTAAAAAAAAAAAATCTCTTCCATATTTTGGAAAAAAACTACACATTTAAAAAAAAATCTCATGTTCTATCCATGTACTGTTTTAAAAAAATCCCACTTTGTATCCCACATTTAAAAACTACCCAACCACCTGGTACATGGCTTACATTTTTGGATTGGGATTTGAATGCTTCTACTAATTTTTACATTAGCTGATTATCCAATGAGTTTAAAATTGACAAACTATGATTATCAATACTTATATTGCATTTTTATAAGGTACATATGTAAATTAATAAGTTTTTTCTAGATACTTCTAAACATTAATTCCCAATTGTATTAGCCTTTTGTTAAGGTTAAAGCACCATTTAATACTTTATTAAAAAAAATCTCAAAATATAATTGTGGTTTTATACAATTAACGTGTATCTCTTGCCATAAAATTTTCAATTTAAACTTTTATTTACTTATGTTATGGATGTGTCATAAATGACTAAATTTTAGGATTAAAAAAACTACATAAAGGTCATCACAAATATTTTGTAAGTAGTTTTATTGTTACAATTTTATTATGCATTTTCAATATATGCACTATTTATAAGATTTATTCAGAGGATTTTTTTTTCCTCCCCCTAAAGGTTAATACTAAATTATTGCATCATCTTCCAATCAATAACACGTTGATTATTGCATAAATAAAATTGGCAAAAATGGATAATAGTTACAGAATAATAGCCTCTGAGCACGCACTCACGCGCGTGTGCGTGCTCAAAGGCTCTTCTATTTTTTGGGTAAGGGTTAATTTAGAGCATTTATTATAATTTGGGATTAATACATTTTTCAATCACAAAAAAACCTAGAGGTGTGCTGAAAAATTATTTCATCGCACATAATACTCATTATAATGCGCTACCTCTGCAATACTAGGGGTGTGATGAGTATTATGTGCGATGAAATAATTTTTCATCACACCCCTAGGTTTTTTTTATGATTGAAAAATGTAATAATTTCAAATTATAATAAATACTCTAAATTAACCCTTACTCAAAAAATAGAAGAGCCTCTGAGCACGCGCTCACGCGTGTGCTCAGAGGCTAGTATATATATATATTTGGGCTCATATTCTAAACTAAGAAACATCAAATAGAAGTAGGGGAGCTATTTCGACAAGTAAGTCTTCTAACCACACTTGTAACTCATTATAGAATTTTGACTTCTTCACAATTACAATTGCGTTTAACATAACAAAAATCAAAAGAACCTAACTCATTAATTTGGAATTAAATGGATCCTCCATAACACGGCCTCCTCCCCCGTGAGTGAGGTTATCAAACCTGTAGAAGTTACACCTCTTAGGAAAATTAGAGTTGATCTTCAAGAATCTAAATCTAAGACTCCTAACCCTCCTAAGGGCAAGTTGCATGATAGACCTGCATGAGTTTGTCATTTTTGTGGAAAGTTTGGGTACATTTGTCCAAACTGTTTCAAGTTGCAAGTTGTTAAGCGAGCAAATAAGCCAAAAGTACCTGTGCCTCAAGCACAAAATCCTATGGTACTTATTGGTGAGTTGGTAAAGGCTTTAAACTTTTATTCCAATTTTGCAGTTGTTCAGAATTCTAATGTGAATAATAGCTCCAATGCTAGAGTTGCATCTAAAAATTTTTGGATGCAAAAGGCTCGATCTAATTGAATCTTTCTGACATGGTCCTTGTGCTTCATTGCTCTATTCTTTGTGACCATTTTTCTTTGTTGGTTTTTGTTTTTTTTTTTTCCTAGGATTTGCATTGCATAAAATTCATGCATTTCATTCTAGAATTTTCTTTATTATTATTATTTTTTTCAAAAAAAAAAGGGAGAAAAGGAAAGAAAAATGTGTTTTGCATTATTTTTCTTGGATTTGAAATCGAGGTTGGCCAATTTTTTTTTTACATAACATATCTATGTACCTTGTTTAGATTGGATGAGCTTATTTATTCCACTTTACTAGTTTGAGCTTTGTAGTGCATGTTGTGTGGGAAGATGTTTATAGTTTTTGATCACATGATCTTGTCTTGAAATCACATGTCTTTAATTGTCAGACTTGAACTTGTTGAGAAAGGCATAAATAATCATACCACCACTGTTTACTAGCCAATCATAAACACTTTAGTGCATATCATAAGATTTTGTGCTCGAGAAAGTGTAGCACATGTACAAAAAGAACATAAGGTGTAACCTCAGTTTAAATGCTAAAATTGGTGTGTACATTATTGGACTATAATTAACTCAATCAAATAAAATTGGTGTGTACATTATAAGGCAAATTCAAGAAGCTAATATGATTGCAAGCTTTTATTCTAGGAGATGTGGGAGTTATATGATGTAACTCTTTAAGAGATAGTCTCTTTTAAATTTATGTGATGGATTTGTTAGAAATTGTAATTGATTACTATCTACTTATCACCTCATATGTATCTCAAGCTTTTACTAGTTGCACACACGATCACAAGTTATTATTTGTTAAACTTTGTACATGTTATTGGGTGTGATTTTGTTTTGGCCATCCAAGATTGAAAGAACCTTGATTTTGATGCAAAATGTGTTTAAAGAGTTTTTGAGGAAATTTGATTGAAAATCTCACTTTTGGATAATGAGGGTTAAATTCAAGTGTTTTTGAAAAGCATTTCATCTCATACTCATGCATTTTATTCATAAAATACTATGCTTTGAGGAGGTTTTGCATTAAATTGATCAGTTTTTCATAAAAATGTTTTTTCCAGATTTTCGATCGATCGAGTGTGTTTTTCGATCAATCGAAAATGCGATTAAAATTGTGGTTTGAATTAGTCTGTTTCGATCGCTGCTCAATTGATTCTGGATCAATTGAATGTAATTTTCGATCGATCGAATCTAATTTTCGATCAATCGAAAATCACATAGAGAGTTTTTTAAAACCTTGAGTTTTCACGTGTTCTATCACTATTCAAACTTTTTCAAAAACTCTTTCTCTCTCTCTTTGACCGGTCAAGGATTCAAAGCAATTTGTCATTTTCCGTCCAACTTTTTGCAAATTTTTTGTCTTCTAAGGCCGGTAAGACTCTTTTGCCCCTCCTTTTTCATTTATTTTCATGTTTCATGCAAATTTTTCATGCATTTTGGGGAAATTTCGAACCTATGAATATTTGGGGATTTTGGTAATTTCAATCTTTTCTTTCTAAATTGATTAATGGGTTTTTGTTGTGGGATGATATAAATCTAATCTTTGTGAATTAATTTGATCAATTTGTTGATTTTGGGAAAATTGAATTTTCTAGGACTTGAAACTACCCAAATTGGGGATTTTGTTCAATTGACCTTTAATTGATGAAATTGGCTTGTTCTTTTAATTGATTTGATCATTATTTTTAGTTAACTATCTTGTGTAATGATCAATTAGTCAATTTGTTGAGTTTTTTTTTTTAAATGGGTTTTCAAATTTTGGGTTTTTGATATACATTCTATGCTCAAGCAAATATTGTGATTTTAAAGTGAAATTGAACTTATTCTCACTGCATTAGAGCATGCATCATACATTGATATTGTTCATGCATCATATAAATTGTTATTTTCTATATTTTTGTGCTAACTTCCAGTTTGCCCTCGATTTTTGTTTTTTTCTTTCTCTTGATCTCTTTTGTGTTTGTCCTTTTGATCCTTAGCATCATGACCAGGAAGACTAAAGCTAATAGGAAATCCTCCTCTTCTTGTGTCCCCACCTTTGATAGTGAGAGGTTTCTAGGTGAGGAAAACCAAGAGACGTATGAGAAGTTGAACATTCTTAGGTTTATGTAGGCTGAGTGAAAAATAGTGTTAGATGAGTTAGATGGTGAGATTCAGAGAAATTTTGAGAGTAGAGGTTGGTTTCCTTTGTTGGACATTTCACATCCCCCTCCGACTGCCTTGATTAAAGAGTTCTACTTGAACCTCTCTGTCCACTCCTATGATTCCAACACTCTGCTGAGGAGTTGGATACAGGGTGAAGAGTACACCATTACTCCTTCGGTGGTGGTTGCTACTCTTGGGATGCCTTTGGTCTAGCATCCTGATTATCCTTACGATAAGTCTCTACCCCTTGATGACATTATGTCATATCTTACTGGGGCTTCTATCCAGTGGGATTCTAATCCTCGGATCACTTCTCACGAGTTGACCGAGATTCATTATCTCTTTTTCCGAATTTCTTATTATTCCATCTGGCCCATCTCTCATCTACACACTATTCCTTTGGAGCAATGTGCATTTTTGTATGCGCTTGTTACGGATGCTTCTATTAGTTTTCCTCATATTTTCATTCGTTCTTTGATTGAGGTTCATAGGAGTAGTTCTATTGCTCATGGTCTGTTCTTTCCCCTTTTTATTCATCGGATTTTATTACATCTAGGATTAAATGAGTTTTCGACGTCTGAGTCCATTCATATTATAGCTCCTATAGGTGCCACTTTTCTTAGGTAGAGGGCTGCTCTTATGCGAGCTAGCTCTAAACGCCCTAGGTGATCCAGTTGCTGATGATTATGTTGATCCGAATGTTGTTGTTGCTCTTCCACCTTCAACTTCGGATGTTTCTAGAATTCATCGTGATTGGATACTATCATGACCGTTCAGGCAACTCATTGTCTGCTTTTGGTGGACGTGCTTACCGAGCTTCAGGCTTTGAGAGCGGATTTGGCGAGTTTTAGGCGGTCACCTCCACCACCTCCTTTTGATGATGAGTAAGTGCCCTTTAGCAATTCGTCACAAAAAGGGGGAGTACATATGGATAGGATAGGAGTTTTTGCTGATAGGGGGAGATTTTTGTTGTCTTGGAGTTATGGAGATTTAGATTGTATTTTTTTGGGTTGCCTATGATAGGGGGAGATACTATGATATGTTTATTTCTGTTTCTTGTTTCACATCGTGCTACATTGATTATTGATTTATATTTATGAGGTTATTCATGATATATGTCTTGTAGTTTATAATTATGTGAAATCAAAATTTTATTTTGTTTACTTGTATTTTTCACACATACGTTTATGTGTTTGTTAAGTGTTACAGGAATATATAGGTTGATTTAGTCATGCTACTGTCTACACTTGCAACTGATAGATTGTAGTTAGGTTGAATTTGTTTTTGTTGGGCAATGTTTTGTAATGGGTTGTCTTTGTAACTTTGAGCACTTTGTTTAGTTTATGTTTTGTCACGGATTGCCAAAGGGCGAGTTTGTTGGGTTCTAAGACTTTAGGTTCAAATGTATTAGAACTTCATTTGGTAATGTTGGCAAACTATGATCAAAACGTTTAGTCTTGTTTTTAGACTTGCTTAAAGTATGTTTATGTGTAAAGTTAGAATCAAGTGTACTGTAGGATTTACTGTGTAAATGTGTCTAGCTCGATTGATCAAAAATTAGACTCGATCGATCGAAGTTCGTGTAGATTGAGAATTTTTCTAACTCAGCCCAAGCCCGTCTGACGTGTAGGGTTTTATGTTTTGCCCTAGGTATAAAAGGGCAAACCCTAACCACGTTTTCAAGGTTTTTTCAATTGTTGTTTATGCTATGTATGTGAATCTCTTATGAGATCTAGATGTGTTTTTCTTCACATATACTTAGGGTTATTAAGAATTAAGATTATGTCAAGAATTTGATGATCATTCAGTTGCTGTATTGAGAGCTTAAAGATACACAAGCAGAAGTGTTTGTACTTGCTGTGAATCTGACAAAGAAGTAGTCTGTGGACTCGGAGCTGTCGCATGGTCGTGGTAGTAAGTTTTCTACTCGAGGTAGCAATAGGATGTTAGTGCTCTAAGTCACTATTGTGTAAATTTCAATTCTTTCATAGTGAATTCGTTTTACCTTGAGGATAGCTAAGTTAAATCCTCCCCAGGTTTTTTACCGGTTTGGTTTTCCTAAGTTTTCATATCATTGTGTTATTTATTTGCCGCACTGTTTGAATGATATGATTTATATATGTTAACCTAGATTTGAATAATTTACCTAATCACTTAGTTAAATAACTTGGTTAATCTGATTGTGTTTAAGGGGTTTAAAAACTGTACAAGAGGGAGTATGCAAAGCAAGCACATCAACATGAACATGGCATAGTAAAATGATGATGATGTACTAAACCCCTAATTATGTATGTCTAGCACCCTTAGCTGTGTAGTTGAATGCAAATTGGATTGGAAGTATTTACTATTTATAGACACAACCTATATGAAGTGCTCAACTACCGCGAGTTGTCGTAAATCCCTCTTACGTCAAAAGCGTAAGCTTAAAAAACATTAATTGGCAAACTTTAATGCACGTCCTTATCTTTGAAGAGCACAAAAATTAAATATTGACACGGGTGTCTCATCACCAAATAAATAATTTGGCATAATTTGATCATCAAATTGGTGAAGTTATAACACTAACATATGTAACTTCAATCAGTATTTTTAGGTGATTTTCAAAATTAATTGTGGAATTATCCCAAAAGAATTAGCAAGAAAGTCATATATCAATGGAAGATTCTATCTGCCGTTTAGTATCATATAGTTGTCCATAAGCTTATTAGCTAAATACGAGATAACAAGATATAGTTTTTGTTAGCTTTTATGGTAATAGTTTAACAAGAAAAAAAATTAAAAAAAATAAAAGTAAGATTTTTTAAATTTTTTAATAAAATAGTTTTGTTAAATTTAAAAACAAAAACAAAAAGATTTTTTTGCCAAATGCTGTGCAATATCTAGTTTTCAATGTGCCAAACCGTGTGCAATATAATAATTGTTTTACAACTATCTAGGTTGATAGAATGCACTCTGAAAATGGCGAATTTTAAATTTTTTTTTTCCTTTCCTATTAGGTTTCCTAATTATCATTTCCATTTCCCTTGTCTTGTTAGTTGTATTTTGAATATTTGATCAATTCTTCGATTTCAATTGTTTAAATCTCTCAGTGGATTCCAATAGATGGCAAGTTTCTTGCTTTTTATCTTTTAGTTGGATTCCTTTAGGTTAGGTGTGAGATTATCTATTCATTATGATTTTGTATTTCCATTTCCTCCATAGCCCAGAAAAATATGGCATCAAACTGATCTCCCAGAAAGAGCTTGACTAGTCGCAGGTGCTGAAATGTTTAGAATTTTGTCTTAAATAATAGAATTCTTTGCAGCTTATAGAGGATCACTTTGTCTATTTTTTATGTCATTTGGATTGTTTAAGGATCTTTGTTTGGTTTGGTTCCTTTTATGTCATTTGGATTGTTTTGATCTTGTTTGCAGATAATATTTCTCATTGCATCTTTTTTTTTTTTTTGGGTTAATTTTCTCATTGCATCTGTTGCATTTATGTTTATTTTTGTTGTTGAAATTTTCATTTATCTGCATAAATATATATACGATGGTATCAAACGGATCTCCCATGCTCAATTCTCAGTTTGATATGCATATGCCAATAATACACAATTGCATTCCAGTTTCTCCAGTTGATTTCAAACATCAATCTTAAGCACTGGGGCCTTGTGGACAATCCCTTTGTTAAATGTGTATCCGAAACACTTTCATGATCTCATTTTCTGAAATAAGAAAGTGTATTTTTATCATTTTCGCTTTTGACCTGACCATATGAAACCACACTTCCTAGAGATGACATATATAAACCCTTTCTCCTTTCTTGCTGTTGTTGCAAATCCAAGATCAAGTGAAGTCGTCTCCAGTTGTCTAAATTTGGATGTGTTGTGATTTAGGTTAGTTTTACCAGCCTCAATTTTAAGGGTCCTAGAGTTTGATTTGTGTCAATCAGTCATGTGGTTATATTGTTATAATCAATATTTTCTATTGTGAATTTTGTTTGGTGTTACCCACGTATAATGCATTGGCATGAAATTGTCTGAATGCGTTAAATGTTAGTTGAAGTCTTGTGTGAATAGGCCTCCACTAAATAGATATATTGTAACATCTTGAGTTATATAGTAGAATTATATTGTCAATTTTTTTATTAGTTGGGTTAAGAAGTTTTAAGTGTGTACAAAATAAATAAACGGGAAAAGGGGATTGTTCACGTAATAAAGAGAAGAAATGAAATAGAAAATATAAAGAGGAAAAAAGGGAAGAGCATGTAGTTAGTGCAATCATAAATATAATGCGTTAAACACAAGTTTTATTATATAGTAAGTTCGCTACATGATATAAGCATAACACCACTATAAAAGTAAGTGTATATTTATATCTTCAAGATGCATGCTCAATTTCTATGTCCCTCTTCTCACCTTTTTTTGTACGCGTTGCCTCATTCCAAAGGTCTTCATCAACCAATCCCGCTTTCTTGTTGCCACAATGTTGCCAATTATTACTCCCACGGTTGGTCGAAATCCATACCCAATCAAAACTATTTTCCAACCAAATTCAAAGAGAGACCCCAAATAGTCATGACTTTCTTCAGAAATTGTTGCTAAAGGTGGTGAAGAATCAGAATTCCAACATTTCTTTGATAATGGATTCCCACACAAACCTAAATTTCCCTCAAAAGAACTGTTTTCAAATGTGTCAAATTGTTTCCCGTGTGGTATAGAATCAGTAAGATTGTTATGAGAAAAGTAAGTTGTGCTAACTGTTATGGAATCTCTCCTGATAACCTATTTTGAGAAAGGTCCAATGATTCTAGATTTGTAAGATTCTCAAGAGATGGTGGGATGTGTCCTGTGAGGATGTTATTGGAAATATTGAGCATATGAAGCCCACTTAAATCTCCAATGGATTCTAGAATCTCTCCAACATACTTATTGCTTGACATATCAATGGCTCTAAAGGATTGTTGGAGCTTATGGTAGACTGTATCTAGGCCTTTGTTTGTTATTTTCATTGAATAATAGTAAAAGTAAAATGATTTAAAACTCCCACGCTGAAAGATTTGTCCACTTGAATATATGTCAAATTGTGTTCTTTGTCCAATTTCAAGGCATTCCAACCAAGAGAAGAAGTTTTAGAGTTGGTAGATCTAACATCATACAACTGACCAATGATCTTGGTAACAATCCAAGAAATTTGTTACCTCTCAAACTAATCATCCTTAATTTACTTCCTTGGACCATATTGTGCAAGCATTGAGGAAGTGGACCACCAAAGTAGTTATTAGACACATCAAAAATATGAAGAGAAGTTATGTTGCAAATCGACACGGTACCACTTAGGTAATTATCAGAAACATCGAGAACATTCAAATTCTTTAGGTTAATGGTGCAGATTGGAAAATGGCCTTGGAACTCATTGCCCAAAAGAGCCAATTTTTCCAATTGAGTGAGGTTCATAAACCCAAAAGGAATTGTACTAGTTAATCGATTGAAACCCAAGCTAAGGATAATCAATTGGGTCAATTTTGCAAGCCCAAAAGAGATTGGACCGGTTAATTGATTGTTGCCTAGGGTAAGGATAGTCAGTTGTGTCAGGTTTGCAAGCCCAAAAGGGATTGGACCAGTTAATAGATTGCTAAACAATTTAAGGGTACTTAGTTGTGTTAGATTTGCAAGCTCTGAGGGATTAGACCAGTTAATTGATTGTCACCCAAGTTAAGGATGGCCAATTGTCTCAAGTTTGCATGCCCGAAAGGTATTGGACCAATTAATTGATTGAATTCCAAGCTAATGACAGTCAATTTTGTCATGTTTGCAAGCCCAAAAGGGATTGAACCAGTCAATCTATTACCGTACAGGTCTAGAAAAGCAAGTTGGCTGAGATTTTCAATTGAAGATGGGATGTTACCCACCAAACGATTATTTGAAATCCTAAGGTATATGAGATTTGTGAGGTTACATATTGAAGAAGGAATGGATCCTGAGAAGTTGCAACCCCAAATACTCAAACCAATCAGGGAGCCGAAGTTTCCCACAGAAATGGGTAGCTCACCTGTGAAACCGGTGCCTGAAAGGTCAATTTCCTCCAGACGACTACTCAAATATTGAAAGTTAGGCCAAGAACCAGTGAGATCTTGGTTGTACTTCACGTCAAGAACTCGCAAATTTGGTAGCTTAAAGATTCCTATTGGAAATTTCCCATGCATTCCACAGTCATGGAGATAAAGAGACCTTAAACTAGACAAGTTGGCAAAGATATTAGGCACTGTGGAGAATATGTTCACCCCACTCAAATCAAGATATTCTATGCGGGTTAAGTTTCCAACTAGGCTTGTTAGGCTCAACTGTTTGAATTGCAAGAAGAATTTGTCCGAAGACAAATCAGAGTTGCAACACAGATCCAGGGATGACAACTGGGATAGCTTTGAAACTTCGAATGGGATTTGACCAGAAAACATAGTAGAAGAGAGATTGAGATATGTGAGTCTTGAAAGATTGCCTAGCTGAGATGGGATTTGGGAGTAGTTAAAGTGGTTGTCTGCAAGGTTGAGACTTTGTAAGTGAACTAGACGGAAGACAGTGCTGTTGGAGTTGATTGAACCATATAGGCAACTGCTACTGAGGTCAAGGCCAATCACATGACCTGTGTCCTCATCACAGTCAACACCATCCCATGAGCAACAATCACTGTTTTCGCCTTCTAGTCTCCAAGATCTGATCCTAGGATATGCAACAGGATTAAAGGAAGCAGAGTTATTTATGATAAAGCTTTCCTTGAATTGCAACAAGGCTAAGCTCTCATCATTATGGCATAGTGGCTGTTTGGAAGGAGACGAACGTATAAGATGAAAAAGAGGGAGTATGTAAAGCAAGCGCGTCAACATGATGATGTCCTAATTGTGTTTAGCACTCTTTTTCTGTTTGTTTAATATGTTCGTTGGGGAATGCAAATATTTATAGACAGAGCATCATAAAATTTTGGGTGGACGTCTTTATCAACTACTTAAAAGCGCAAGCGTGAAAAAAGAATGAAATGAAGAACTTATGAGAGGCATAATGGACGTCTTTTTCCATGATGAACACAACAACCATGACGCTTGAGTGTCTCACGACCAAGTAAATAACTTAGCAAACGCAAATACTCAATATAAAAATTGTAATTTTAACAAAATATAGTTTTGTGATGAAATGTGAAAATATAGTTTTGTCATTTTGACTTTTGACCATGCTTTTTAGAGAGGATATAAATATACTCTCCACGTGGTTGCAAATCCAAATCCAGAGCAACCCTGCATCAACTCTTTTAAAAGATTTTGTCTATTTTACCAAAAAAAAAAAAAACTACTTTTTCTATTTTATACCATCATTTTTACAAAACACTCAATTCATCTATTATACGTTATATTTTATATAAATAATATTTTTATAAGTTGAAGAGAGAGAGAGAGTAAGGAAGAGAGAATGTGAAGGGAGAGAAATAATACTAAAATAATGTATAGAAGAGTGACAGTAATCGTGCATATATGCAAGATTACTGTAACACTTGTGCATTTATGCACAATTTTACACTCACTGATGTGGGTGTTTTTTTTGTCAAAATGTGTAAAATAAACTACTTTTTGTATTTTACAAGACTTTGCAAGAGCGGATATGGTTGCTCTTTGTCAAGTCGTCTCCAGTTGTGGAAATTTGGAGGTGTTGTGATTTGGTTAGATTTAGTTGTATTTAATTAGTGGATATGGAAACTTAGTTATTTGTTTTCTGAACTCTCTAAACTATCCATAATTTTTACCTAATACTATTTCAAACGATTGATTAAACAACTAAGGGTATATAAAAGTCATTTAGAAAATTGCGTATAAAATTAAAATACAAAACTTGCCTTATTTTTCTAAATTTAAATTACTCACAGCTTCTACCTATATACAAACTTCCCACCACACAAATGCATATGCGCTAGTACAATTTCGTTGCACAAAAAAATGGCTAATAAAAGTAAAAGCTTTCAAACATTTTTATCTATAAAGTTAGGTATATGATAGGTGTTTGATATAACGTCGTTACACTAAATTAACTCATTTGGTACAAAAATTTTAAAAATTAGATGAGATTTGTAGGGCAAAATTAAACTTTAATTAAAATACAATTTGAAATTAAACTTTGGTTTAAAATATATATTTACGATTCCTATTTTCATGGTAATTTCAATTCAAGCTTTAACTGCTCTTAACTTCTTATCCTTATGCCTTTTTTTATTATTATTTAAAATTGCTTAGGATTCTCTCATTTTTTATTTTTTATTTTTTTTATAAACAAAAAGAATTCTCTCTTACTCAGACTACCTGTACTTCCCAAGTTTCACGTTTCCATGTTCCTTTCTAGTTTTTCACTTTCATCACCATCTTCAGTCTCATTAGTATGCTCTAGGCTTTTTATTTATTTTTTTTGTTTATTTTTATAATTTTATAATTTTTGTTCAATAATATTATGCATTTACAAACTATTAATATAACGAAGAATGTCATGAAGTTAGCTCACAAAATAAACACCAAAATAACAAATCATATGTTTGTGTGTGGATGTTGATTTTTTGAAATTAGCATCATGACACTTATGACTATATCAGTAATTAATATTATAGGAGATAATGGACGGATTTGTTCTCAGTAAACCGACATTAACATATATGCTACTCTTTCTTCATACAATCCTTTTACATCCCACTAGCTTCCAGTGTGGATCAGACAAAGTCTCTTTTACATCCCACTAGCTTCCAGTGTAATAAAAAAAGTTACAGTGACTATTCTAGCAAAAGTTGAACAAGTGGAACAACAAAAGATTCAATAAACTCGTTTTGGTAGAATTATTAGTTTAGTAATGTGAATATAGTTAACGTAGTGAGGTACGGATTCTTTTATTAGGAATTTTTCTTTTTTAGTAACGTGAATATAGTTAACTTTTTCTTCTTTTTAATTTTACCTATAAAGTTAGATATATCATATATGATAGATATTTGATACGATATCGTTAGACTGAATTAACTTACTTAGTATAAAAATTTAAAAAAAAAATTAAGGGGAAATTACACTTTACTATCTTAAATTATATATTAGATTACACTTTGTACCATAAATTATTCGAATGCATGTTTTGCATTATAAACTATGACCACTGTTATACTTTGCACCCAATGTTAATTTTACTATTAAGTTAGGCAAAAATTTATAGCACATAACTTACACATAATTTTGATTAGGTGAGTCGGTGACACACTTATTAAAGACCAAAACACCATTTTCACAAACAATTAATAACATTTCCCTCCCCTATTTTTCTCTCTTAGGTCACTCAAAAAAGCAAAATGCAAAAAATATTTCTTGGTTTCTTCTTTTTCTTCCTCTACAATATTTCTCTTCTTGGTACTCACTCTCCCACTTCTTGCCGGCACATCAGTTTCCAGGGCCCAAACCGGCATCGTGGGTAAGGAGCTGTGGTGCATGGTGAAGAACAACACGGAAGACATAGCCTTGCAGACAGCGTTGGACTAGGCCTGTGAGCCCAGCACTGGTAACTGCAGCCCAATATTGATACAACGCAAACGACATAGTGGTTACGATGCTGTATGCGTTCAATGAATATCGACTCATCAATTCCTATAAATTTTTTTTTGTTGGTCCTAAAACTCATGATATAAAATAGCATATGTCTGAATCAATTTTAATGAAGGCCATTTTAACAACTCATCAAAGCAACCATGTTCTAAAAAAAAAAAAATCGTTATTGCATAAAACAATCTCAAATTTTGTACTACTTCTCATGGAGGCCAATTTAACAAACTATTTCTTTAAAATAGCACCAAAAATGATTGAATGATGGTTCTTTGTTGGTTGAATTAATATTCCAGCAGTATAACAAGGATAAAAAGAAAGTTAAAAACCTTCGGCAGATTAGGTCCATCAAATAGAGAATGAACCTAAAATTTTCTATCGTAGAGGAGAGTATATAGAGGAAGAACAGGAATGATAAAGGCCGCTGCAAATCTGATTTAATTTATTTATAAGTGAAAAGAGTGTTTTGGTCTTTAATCAATGTGCCACTTAAGCAAAAATCATATGCAAGTCATATGCTATTAATTTTTATCTAACTTAACAGTAAAATTAACATTGAGGTACTACTGCACACCCTTGGTGTGATGGTCACTCCACAAGTATAAGTACTTGTGGGGTGTGGAGGGTAAGAGCTGAGATTCAAATCTTCAGAAGGGAGCTTCACACACATATACACTTAGATTAGGCTAGAGTAGAATTCTATCTTGTATAAAAAAAATAATAATAATAATAAATAAATAAAAATTGAGATGCAAAGTATAATAATGGTCATAGTTTAGGACGCAAAGCATGCATTCAAATAGTTTAGGGCACGTATTCAAGTAGTTTTGGTGCAAAATGTAATTTAGTGTATAATTTAAGGTGTTAAAGTTTAATTTCCTAAAAAATTAGATGGACTCGTAGGACAAAATTAAATTTTAATTAAAATACAATTTGAAATTAAATTTGGTTTTTAAATATATATTTACGATTCCTTTTTTCATGGTGATTTTAATTCAAGCTTTAACTGCTCTTTACTTCTTATCCCTATGCCTTTTTTTTTTTTATTTTATAAATTCTTAGGATTCTCTCTTGTGAATAAATTTCCACTAGTCTTCCATTTCAATATAAGTCTCAGGGTAAAAATTCTTTTGCACAGGTTTTTACCAACTTTTTTATTTTTATTTTTAAAGCTTATTAAAATACGTTGCGTGAAAGAAACACAGCCTCAAGTCTTAGTAAAAGTTAAAGAACGCAACCAGATACTTTAAGCAATTAATATTATAGAAGATAATGGACGGATTTGCTCTCAGTAAACCGACATTAACATATATGCCACTCTTTCTTCATACAATCCTTTTGGTCAAATTGTTGATCAGACAAAGTCTCTTTTAAATCCCACTAGCTTCCAATGTTTATTAATTTAATGAAAAAGCTACTGTGACTATTCTAGCAACAGTTGAACAAGTGGAGCAATTCAAAAGATTAATGATCGGTTAAAATTAAGGGAGAGAGAAGGTGTAGAGTAAAGTAAAATTAGTCTATTTTCAACCAACTCTACTCTACTCTTCTTCCCTACCCCTCAATTTAAACAGCCCCTAAATAAACTCATTTGAGTAGAATTAGATTAGTAATGTGAATATAGTTAACATATATAGTGTGGTACAGATTCTTTTATTAGGAATAAGAAGTCTCAAATGTGTGTGTCTATATATATAGATAGATAGATAGATAAAAGAAGGAATGCATTTGACAGTTGGCACAATCATAATTTATATAACATAAAGTTGATTATATAGTAAATGCATTGAGTTGATATAGTTTAATACTAATACTTCCCAACCCAAAATACATAAAGAAAAATACGAAAACGAACAAATTAAAACAGAAGAAAAAGAAAAAGGTGAAGGTGCTTTTCATCAACCAATCATCTTTTCATCTTTTCTTGTTGTGGCAATGTTGCCAACTATTCCTCCAACAATGAATCCAAATCCATACCCAACCAAAAGTATTTTCCAACCAAATTCAAAGAGAAACGAAGGTGAGTCTAGAGTTCGTTTGAAAATTGCAGGTGAAGAATCAAAATCTCAACATTTCTTTGGTAATGTTTTTCCACACAAGCCTAAGTTTCCTTCAAAAGAACTGGTTTCAAATGTGTTGAATTGCTGCCCTTTTGATATAGAGCCAGTGAGATAGTTATGAGAAACATTGAACCATTCGTGGAAGGTACATTGTGTTAGATGTGGTGGAATCTTTCCTAAGAGTCTATTTTGAGAAAGGTCTAATGATTCTAATTGTATAAGATTCTCTAAAGATAAGGGATGTGTCTAGTGAGAATGTTATTGGAAAAATTGAGCATACTAAGGTACTTCAAATCACCTATAGATTATGGAATCTCTCCTACAAACCAATTGCTTGACATATCGATGGTTCTAAAAAAGGCTTGGACCTTGTTGTATACTATATCTAGGCCTATATTTGTTATTTTCATTGAATAATTATAATAGTAATACAAATGGTGGGTCGCCGCATTGAAATATTCTTTTTGTTGAATATATGCCAAGTGGTGATCATTGTCCAATTTTGATGCATTCCAGTTTCTAAAGCAATTTAATGGAAAACTTCTAGTAAAAATATTGTAACAGAGATCAAGGATTCACAAGTTTGGGAACTTGTAATTAGTTTCAGGACTCTCTAATATTTTACTGTAGAATTGGTTTGACAACAAGATAAGAAGCTTTGAATATGAAAGACTTTCCAACCAAGACAGAAAAGTGTCACTAAATTGGTTATTACTAACATCAAAGGCCTCTAGCATCGTACAATTGGCCAATGATCTTGGTAATAAGTGTTGGAATTTGTTTCCTCTCAAACTAATCATCCTCAATTTGCTTCCATAGAACATATTGTGCAAGTCTTTAGGAAGTGAACCATTAAAGTTGTTATTTGACACATCAAGGATATGAAGAAAAGTCATGTTGCAAATCCATTCAATACCATTAAGGTAATTATCAAAAATATCAAGAAAGTTAAGATTCCTTAGGTTGAAGATAAAGATTGGAAACTTGCCTTGAACATACTTCCTTTTTCTGCAATCAGCTGGACTTGAATCTTGAAACAACCACTTTAAGCATTGCTTAAAAATCTAGTCTAGACATGTTTTGTTCTCGGTTTGCCAACACAATACAAATGTGATTCTAAATATTTAAATCTAAATCATTAAAACCTAACAAATTCCAATTGAAGATGGAATGTAACCCACTATGTTATTTGAAAGGTCAACGTACATGAGATTTGTCAGGTTACCGATTGAAGATGGAATAGACCCTGACAAGCTGCAACTTGGCATTTCCTGAGCAATCAAGGAGCTGAGGTTTCCCATTGAAGCGGGCAGCTCACTAGAGAAATTGATGCGTGCAAGGCTCATTTGCTCCAGGGGGCGGCTCCAATATTGAAAGTCAGGCCAAGAACCATTGAGATCTTTGTTGTGATTTACATCAAGAATCCATAAATTTGGTAGCATAAAAATGTTTATTGGAAATTCCCCATATATTCCACAGTCAAGGAGATAGAGGGTCCTTAAATTAGACATATTTATTAGTTGATTGGGAATCAGGGGGTGCTCAGATATCACAGATGAAGACATTAGGCACGGTGGAGGATATGTTCACTCTACTCAGATCAAGATCTTCTAGAAGGGTTAGATTTCCAACTAGGCTCGTTAGGCTCAACCTTCCCAATTGCAACAGGCTTTTCTTTGAAACATGGTTCCAACCCAGATCCAGAGATGACAATTGGAACAACTTTGAAACTTCTAATGGGATTTGACCAGAAAACATAGAATGAGCTAGATTGAGATGTGTCAGTCTCGAAAGATTGCCTACCTGGGATGGGGTTTGAGAGTAGTTGAAGTAATTGTCAGCAAGGTTAAGCTTTTGTAAGTGAACAAGATGAAAAAGAGTGCTGTTAGAGTTGATTGAACCATAGAGACAACTGTTATTGAGGTCAAGGCCAATCACATGGCCTGTGTCTCCATCGCAATCAACACCATCCCATGAGCAACAATCAGTACTATTTTCTCCTTCTGGTGTACGTCCAAGATCTGACCGTATCACATGCAATAGGAAAACAGGAAGCCGACTCTTCTATGGTAAAGCTTTGCTTGAATTGCAACATGGCTGACCTCTCATCATCATGGCATAGTGGATGCACGGAAGGAGAGGAACGTATAAGATAAAACAAAGGGAGTATGTAAAGCAAGTGCATCAACATGGATTAACAAAATGAAAACCCCATGATGATGATGATGATGATGATGATGATGTCCTATACTCCTAATTATATATATATATATATATAGCACTCTTTGCTGCGTAGTTGAATACAAATTGGACTGCAAGTATATTACTCCGTGTAGACACAGCATATATGAAGTGCTAATCGAGTTGTCGTAAACATTCAGTCTTGTATCAAAAGCGAACTTCAATCGGCAACCTTAATGCACGTCTTTATTTTTGACGTGCACAACAATATTGACACTGGACCACCGCCCATCTAGGCGAGTTGGTACTCGGGTTCAGTAGTGACTTGTTGCTTAGGGGTTCAATCCCCCGCACTTACCGAGCAAAAAAAAAAATATTGACACTAGGGTGGTGTCACATCATCAAATAAATAAGTCCGCAAAATTTGAACATCAAATTGGTGAGTTTATAACATATATAACTTCTAGCTATCAGTATTTTAGGTAATTTTCAAATAATTTTGGAATTATATATCCCAAAATAATTAGCGAGAGTCATATATCAATGGAAAACTCTGTGTTAGTTTAGTATCACGTAGTTGTCTAATAGCTTATTTGTTAAATATGAAATAAAAAATATAATTTTTTGTAACTTTTATGCTAAAGGTGAAACAGAAATAAAAAGGTTAGCTTCTTTTTATTCTTTTTTTTTTTTTTTTGTAAATAAAATAGTTTTGCATTCTACTAATATGTCTATTTGGTTTCCAAAGTATCATTTCCATTTCCCTTGTCTTGTTGGTCATGCTAGTTGTATTTTTGAATATTTGATCAATTCTTTGATTTCAATTAAGCGTTTATGTCTTGAAAATGTAAGTTGTCATCATTACTCATGCTTAATTTGAGGGTTGCTCCAAGTTGTCTTGAAAATATGTTTTAACTAGTCACTAACTCGTGCGATGCACAAGAATAGTTATTGGATAAGTTTCAAGAAAAAAAAAAAAGCAATGTTGTTTTATTTATTAGTTTTTTGTGAGAATGAATAAGAGATATAATGTTGTGTCTCTAATTTAGTTTGTGTTATATATATAAATATATACAAGATAGGTTGTAGTATATATATCAATAGGTGTCTATTGAATGAAAATGTATTTATTGACCGAAAATGTGCATGTTGAATGAAAATATGTCTGTTGAAAGGTCATAATCTTTTGGATATAAATAGTTAGTAACTTCTTCTTAACTTCTTCTCTTTCATTTTTCTTTTTCTTAGAAACACAAGAAACATGTTAGTATTCTCCAAAATTGCTATTTGTAAGTCAAGTTTTTATTTATTTATTTATTAAATAGTGAAAAGGTTCAGGAATCAAGCCACACCAACGGTGGCAACAATAATTATGAACAATTTCTTCATTTGGTAACTTTTTCTCAACTTCTTCTCTTTCATCTTTCTTAAAAACACCATATATTTTCTATATAAACTCACTCAATCAAGGCCTTCTTCCCCCCCCCCCCCCTCCCCCTTTTCTCCATTGCTTCTCCTTTGTTCTCTAAAACTCTGTTTTCTCTTGTGAGTTCCCTAGTTTTTCTTTATCTCTTTGCAGTTCATTTTTTATTAGTCTTTTTTCTTTTACTTTACTATTTTCTTAGGGCTACTTCTTTAGAGTTAATCTACAATACAAACATTGAAAAATATCTCAATACAACTATTCTGCGGTGGGTTTATTTTTCAATTGAAATGGTTGGGTTTGATTTTTATTCAAATCCAAAGTCTTCTCTCTCTTGGAAATACAGAAAACCAAACTAAAAGAGAAGAACCTAGAAGCAAGTCCAAAAACTTAAATCGTATTGACCATAAATCAAGTAAATGTTCAGATCATAAATAGCAAAAAAATAATAATAATAATAACAATAATAATAATAACTCACTCCTCTGTGCTATATAATCATGAGTACAAAGTTCAACAGAATTCTCACTGTGACCAGCGATTTGGGTTAGTTAGAGCTGAATTTTTTATTTTCATTTTCTTACAATTTCTCGGAAACCAAACAATGTGTAAGCTTCAACCACCTATCCCTCTCTACCTTGCCACCACTACGACCTAACCACTGTAGAGACCCAAACCTCTGTCGTCATGCAGCCCCAGTCGCCACTGATCAGCCATCGCATGACCCAAACACCCAAGAAGAACTGCAGAAGTCGTTGCCATTGAGGAGTCACATCAGGTCGACAGTATGTGCTACTGCTGGGGTTGGAGTCCATTGCCACGGCTAGTTCAATATACTCAGTGGCAGAGTTAAGATTTGAGTTGAGGGGACAAAATTTATATATGATATATGCACTTGCACAAATTTATGTGAATATATAATATTTGAGACCAATTTGAAAAATTAAAAGCTATTCATTTAAATACTAAGTGATATTTAATGTAATTATACCACACAAAAAAAAAAAAAACTCTACAAACAAAAAAAGTTTATCCATAATATTGTATTTATCTATTGAGATATTTCTAACATGAGTGATCTATTACTTAAAAAAAAAAAAAAATTTAGAGCCAAAACTCAAGTTATGAATGAAGCTATTAGTAGTTAGATAGATACTGAGTGCAATATATGTGAATTTCTATTATTTTGGTTAATGTGTTCTCAAAAAATGTTCAAATTATAATATGGTAGAGCAAAACTAAAAAATTTTAATGCAAGGCATGCTAGTGGAGGGCTTAAGATTTCTCAATAGTTCATTTAGAAGTTATGCTCTATTTCAAGATCAAATAAACAAAGTGGCATTTAAAAAACCCAAAAACAAAAAGTAGGCAGAGGTATTTAATAACTAAAGGTATTTTTTGAGCAGGCCAAGGGAGGCGACTGCCCCCCCCCCCCCCCCCCCCCCCACCCCCCCTTTGACCCCCCTAGCTTTGCCCCTGAGTATACTAATAGGGTTGGTGAAGGCAAAAGAGATCAGTTTCATGTTGGTTGTTTTGATTTTCAACTTTCAATACACAGATTTGGACATGGTTTTGTTTTTCTAAGTTGTTTGTGGTTTTACAAGAAGGGTGTATTGTGTTTGGTTGCCCAAGAAATGGAAGAAAGAAAATGATTTAGAGACTGGTTTTTGTTTTTGTTTTTGTTTTAAATAAGGAATTAATTTTGTCTTTGTTTTTTTTTTTTTTTTTCTAATTTTTATGTTTTAATGCTAACGTGGCAATTCTTTAATGTTAGTTAAAATTATTTAATATTATTTTATAAGCCACTTAAGATTGAAGTGTGCCAATAGTGCACACCATTTGCCATGTTGGCATTTTCATTAGTGAATTAACGATAGGGACTAAATTAACTACAAGTTGAAAATAATATGGACCAAATTAACTATTACCAAAACGTAGGGACCAAATTGATTGTGACCTCAAAATATAGGGACCAAAATAGTGTTTTCGCCTATATATAATTAAATACTACAAAATTAAACACTTACAAACTAATATGGTTTAAAAAAAAAATACTTATAGGTCACATCTAAGTTAATAATTTATGGGGTTACCTTCCCTTGTGGGGAGAAATAAAAAATCCAGCTTTAATTACATCAAGGAGCGTGTGTGGCGAAAACTTCAAGGGTGAGAAGAGAAGCTCCTTTCTCAAGCCGGGCGAGAAATATTAATTAAGGCAATTGTCCAAGCAATTCCCACTTATACCATGAATTACTTCAAGCTTCCTATTGGTCTTTGTGAGGAGATAAAGGGCCTTATTCGAAGGTTTTGTTGGGGATAAAGGGGAGAAGGCGAAAAACCATTGGGTAAGGTGGGAGGAACTTTGTAAGCCCAAGGGTGAAGGTGGTATGGGGTATAAGGAATTTGCGTTGTACAATGATGCTCTCCTAGCTAAACAAGCTTGGAGGCTCCTCCAAAACAGAAACTCTTTGTTATATAGAGTTTTCAAATTGAAGTTCTTCCCTCACGGAACTATTTTGGAAGCGCCACAATCACAAGTAGGAGTATATTAAAGGGGAGGGATGTGTTAAGGAAAGGAATGAGATGGAGGGTCGGTGATGGTGCATGTATCAAGGTTTGGACAGACCCGTGGCTGCCCTCTAAGTTTCTGCCCTTTGTGACTTCTCAGGTTGCAACAGGTTTAGAGAATCTGTGTGTCTCGGCTTTGATCAAACCAGGCACGAATGAGTGGAATTCTGTACTATTGCAACAATTATTTTCAATAAGAGATATCTCATCGATTGAGTTTATTCCTTTGAGCACAATGCAGGTGGAAGACAGATTATTTTGGCCATTTACTCCATCGGGTTCCTATACAGTCAAGTCAGGTTATAGATTTCTGTATAAGGCACAAAGTTTGGACAACAATGACTATCAACCTGAAAATAATGGCTTGTGGAAGATGGTGTGGGGGCTGAAGACTCAACCAAAAATTCGAAACTTTCTATGGCGAGCTATTAAAAATGCAATCCCAACGAAAGTGAACCTCAAAAGGCACATGACCATAACAAAGGACTGTTGTGAACAATGCAAGGCTGAGTCTGAAGATACAGTGCACACATTATGGTTGTGCCCTCTACTTGGCATGGTGTGGGGGCAGCTGGCGGAGTGGGATTTTTATAAATTAGAGGCTTTTGGCACTTTCAAGGAGCTGGTGGAATATGTTGTAGAGGAAGGAAAGGACTTGGCGCTCTTTGCAACAATTGTGTGGACTGTGTGGCACAGAAGGAATGCATTGCAAATCAGCTCTAACCCTTTTCCAGTCTAGCAAATCCAGTAGATGGTGAGGTCTCTTAGGGCAAATTTTGTGCGCTCCTTACTCCCAAAACCCCCAGACCAACCCACTCCAACCTCCCTAAGATCACTCGGCAAACCCCCACCTTGGCCAGACATAAAGGTTAATTTTCATGGAGCTTGTTTTCAATATGAAAAGCTAGCAGGTACAACAGCGGTTATTCAAGACAGAAACGCTCAGGTGTTAGCTACAATGGTAGACAGGTTCCCTCTTCCTCACTCTATAGTGGTAGTTGAAGTGATATTAGCTATCAAAGCTCTCAAATTTGCACTTGAGCTCGGCCACAACTCTATCATCCTTGAGGGAGACTCCAAGATTGCAACTAAGGCAATGCAGAGTGGAATCCCTACCTTGGCTGACTATGGACATCTGATAGAGGAGGTCAAGATGATAGCAGAAAGTTTTGTATCAATTGCATTCAGTTTTGTTCCAAGACAGTGTAATATTTTAGCCCGTGAGACATGTTAGCGAGTATATAGCGTGGATAGAGGATGTTCCTTCATACCTGTTCACTGTAATTCAAGCTGCTTTGGCTTCTTAAATAAAATTACAGTGTTCCTTCTCCCAAAAAAAAAAAAAAAAAAAAAAAAAAAGACCTTAAAACACCAACACCAAGACATCAAAATCCCCAATTTAAGCAGACTCATCGTCTCCTTCCTTTCCTCATAATCAGCATAGCTTCAAGCTCTATTCTCCAATCACCTGCACTTGGACGAGCACCAGAGAAAGAAGTAAGAGGTGATGATGACAATGAAGAAGTGATGGGTTTGTTAGAAGCCAATGAGCAGTGATATTTATGAATTACAAATATTTTCTTCGCTGTCCATAAAAAATCTGCCTTCACCTGCACACCACACTTCCAAAAAGCTCTGTTCCCCTTTTTTTTAAGCCATGTTCCTCCTCTGCTCACAATCTATGATCCCCTTAATCATAAAATAAGAGAACTCATGCTTCAAAAAGCCATAAAAACATCAAAAAGAAAGAAAGTAAAATCTGGTGAGTTTTTGATAGAATGTCACTGGAGATAGATAGATCGGCTTGTTAGGAGGAAGACCTTCCCTGCACTATTTGGTTGGCGGTGACTAGAGACAGAGATGGAGATAGAGTTAGGGGTTTTAGGGATTTTGGCGTTCACGTGTTTGAGTTTTAATTTGGTTTTTTTTCTATTTTTAACTGACTTGGTGGTACAATTAGCGGATGATGTAGTATGGAAAATAATTTTTTATTGCTCTATTTGACGTATCAACCTTTTTTATTGAAGGAATAATAGTAAGGATTAAATTGACACAAAATTGAAAAAATTAAGGACCAAATTGACACAATTGAAAGGTTAAAGGACTAAATTAAATTATAGTGTAAAAAATGGGGACTAACTTTGTAATTTACCATTAGGTTAATTATGGCCTTATTTAGTGGGAGTTTAGGACACGTCTTCTTCATGCATTGTTTATTAGTTAGGCTTTTTTTAAAAATCAAACTTGGAACATATATTCCAAGAAATCGCGCTTCCCTTTCTTTAGGTTTATTGAATTTACATTGACTTCCCTGTTAGTTTTTTATGTTGTACACAAATCTATCTTACTTTACACTCACCTCTCCTATAGCTTAACATTGTTAAATTAACTAATGGAAATTGTAAAATTAATTTTAAAAAAATTTATAAACCAAGTCTTTCATGAATGTATCAAGTATATTGAAATCAATTGTCATCTTGTTTGTCATTATCTTAGTAGGGCACTATTCAATTGCATTCTATTTCGTCTAAAGATTAGCTTGCTAATGTAATTATAAAATCTCACATACCTGATTATCTTCTAGATCTTAATTTCAAATTCCAAATGACTTCTTCTAAGCAATGTTGAGTTTGAGGTAAGACTATAAACGAGTCAAGTTTTGCCGAGTAATGCACATTCAAGTTTGACTCGTTAGTAAAAATTAAAAGCTTTAGCTTGGCTCGAGCTTAATACAAGCCTAAAAAATGTTTGAGCTCATGAGAAACTTGAGCTCAGGTTGAGCTTTTGAGTTTAAGATCCAACAAAATTACATTATCAATTTCTTAAATCTCCAAAAATCAAATAAATATAAATAAGAAAATAGCATATTCATTTTATCTTGCTTCTAGTTAGTGATGAAGTCAAGATTTCAGCTCGAGGGGACAACATTAAAAGACAATAATAAAAAATTTAATCCTTATATTCATTGAACCATGTTGAATTAAATCAACATTTTATTTTTTTCAAATTATCTTTGTGAAAAGTATGGTCTACTAGTCGAGAAGGTCCACATTGTAGATATGTTATTCAAACTTGATCTCTATCTTTATTCTTTAGGAACGTAATCAAAAAAAAAAAAAAAAATTGATATTCAAAGTCTACCTCAATACGAGTTTGTTTAGAATTCATCGGACTTTATCACATTTATGATTCTCCACAATCTCAATTAATTACAAAATATATATTTCATGTATTAAAATAAAGAAGCGAAATTAGCCCAACCAGAGTTACTAACAATCAAAGTAAGAGATTTATCAAAAAAATTAAAAATTTAGAGATCTAATTTGATTGCTTAAAATAACATGAGAAAATAATTCAATCTAAAAGTGTTTAGGTTATAAATGTACCTGAAAATTTATAGCTTTGCTTCCTTTTTGATATTTCTTTTCTCTTTTCTTTCTAAGTATTAAAATTTTGGGTTTATAGCAAAAATTCATACTTTGAAACTGTGGAAAGATAAAATATAAAGGAGAAAAACAAATATAATGGATGCGGTAAGGTTTTGGTGCCGCACAAGCGCGTACATATTATCACTCATTTGCTTAGAACTTGAGTCAAACGGGCTGAATTTCTGTAAGGAAAAAAGTCGGAATAAGTGATTTTTTTTTTTTTTTTTAGTGGCTTGAATAGGTAAAAAAGGAAGTCAAGTTTACCTACAAAAGAGATGTATTTTTGTTATATATATATATAAGAGTTGTGTTCAAGTTATACCTGACATAACTCTAAGCAATTTTACATCAACTAATAGCTTATTATAGAATTCATATATTGAAAATCTCACCATTAAATTACATGTTCTATGTGTTCTTAACATTCATGCCAATTTTCATGTTAATTGGATGTTATTTACCAATCGATCTATAAATTCATCTCTTATGCATTATTTTAAACTACAAAAATTTAAATTTAAACAATTGATCGATAACGTGACTGTTAATTTTTGATTACTTTGAAATTTTTTAAGTATAGAGAATATACAAAGATAATGTAATCTAACGATTTATTTGTCAAAATTTTCATTCAATTAAAAAATGTTGAGTAGTGTAATATTACTTAAAATTAAAATAAGGAGAGAGAAAGTATAGAATTTGAGTCCCAATGTGAGTAAAAAAATAAATAAATTTGGACAAGTAAAAAAAGTGGCGTGAATGGGGCTGTCACGTGTTTTGTTTTACAATTTACATTACTTCAATAGTTCTTTTTCTTTTTCAATGATCAAGTGCAGCACGTTGAGTTAGAATATGCAAAATAAAAAAAAAAATTTTTATTTGGCTTTTAGATAATGACACGTTACCATTTTAATAAAGAAATAAAAAACCATGTCAGAAAATTTTAAAATAAAATAAAATTAAAAAAATAAACTTATATCTTAAATTATGGCAAAAATGCACATTGGTCCCTACATTTTGGATCTATTCTCATTTTGGTCCCTAACTTGATTTCATGCATACTTCAGTCCTTGAAAACGAAAAAATCATGTCTATTTTGGCCCCTATTGTCAACTCATTAAGAGAAAAATCATACGTGGCAAACGAAATGCACTGTTGACATGTTAAATGTTGTCATGTCCATTAAAATAATATTAAAAAATTATTTGGCATTTTTTAAATGCCACGAGTATTGTAGGCATACTTATTAGGGTGGTTCAACCCATTTCATCAAAAAAAAAAAATTTTGAAACCATATCTTCAATTTATTTGAAATAACCACTTCTTAAACGTACTTTAATAGCATGGTTTTATCTTTTATGATCTAGATTGGAAGTTTCCACCTTCAAAACCTGCGGTAAAAGACTCCAGAAATGCACCATCAATGTTTATGAGATTTTTTTATATGCCTTTCCAAGATTCTAGGAAATTAGGATTAGAAAGAACGAATAATTCTTAGGTACTCTTGGAATATGAAGAATAATACTTCTTCCTCTCACAGTCATGGTAGGATATCATTAAATTCATGTTATGGTTTACCTTGAATATAAGAGGAGGGATCACAATTTCACTATACTACGAAAATACCTAAAAATTTAAATTTAAATTTAAAAAAAAAAAAAAAACATCAACAACTGCTTCTGTTATTGTTTTGTCATTGTTGCGATTCTCCATGATGCGATTTGCAAACGATATTTATTTATTATTTTTACAATTTAAGATAACTCAAATAAATATTTTTTTTAATACAGTATTCGCAGATTATTGCCCAGTAGGTTAAAATTATATAATTTTTTTTTATTATTATCTTAAAATAAAAATTTGAACACCCTTAAGGAAGCCCAACAACAAACCTATTTAACACCAACTTTTATCTCTGCCTTTATAAACAAAAATAAAAAGCTCAACAACAAAAAAATTTAATTAGGTAATGCTATAGACAAAATAAAAATTCTTCTTAATAAATTACAAATACCAATAAGTTGTTAAAGTTGAATTAAATATTTAAATAAAAGATTTGTAGACAGTAAAGACAAAAACTAATTAATAAGAAATTAAAGTATTTTTATTGTGATTGTTGAGATAAAAAACAAAGTATTTTTAACAATGAAATATATAAAGAATGAACTACGCAATTGAATGGGAAATTAGTGAATAAATAATTGTTTAATTGTGCATATAAAAAAAGATGTAGATAGTAGAATTGATAATAAATTTATCATGTGACAATCTTAAGATATAAAATCTTGTAAATGACAATTGTAAAATTTATTATAATTGCAGTTTTTTTTTTTTTTTTGTGATAACGATATATTTAAGTATCATAGTGGAGGTCTTCATCAACTCAAAAAGGAAAAGAAAAGTGGAGGGCTTCTTTTGGAAAAGGTATTACAATTACAATCACAACTTTGAGCTTTATAAATTATAATACATTCACAATTCATTCAAAACTTGGGATAATTCCAAAATTAATTTTGAAAATTAACGAAAAATGCAGATTGTGGTTCTTTTAAAACTATGACCAATATTTGTGTTAATTTTTTACTAAGTTATTTACTTGGTCATTAGACACTCAAGCGTCGTGTCAATGTTGTGTTAATCAAGAATAAAGCAGCACATTATGCTTGTCATGAGTCGTCATTTCAAGTTTTCCATGCTTTCGCTTTTGAGCATCAAAATAAAGTAAGTATTTTAAAGTAGCCGTGTATTAAATTGTATGCGAAAAAAACCACTCATCCGAGGAGAATAATTCTTGAGTATATTCCTTTAGACTTGGTTACATTTTTTATTCTAAGTTGCTACAGTATCTTTTTCCACCATTTTTTCAAACCCCCTTTGCTCTAGAGGGTCTCTAACATTATATAGTCTCTTTAGATGATCTTGGCCCTCCAGTTGTTGGTCGCTCAGGCTAATACTCGAGTGCTTGTCCCATCAGACACCTTCCCAAACCTCTTTTGAGTCGTGGCAATCAAGGTAGCATTGTTCAGGGGTCTTCTCCACATAAATACGGCCAAGAAGTTTGGTGGGAAGCATTAAATAGGGTGGCAACCTCCATTCCTTCAGTAAGGGATGACCCCTTCCCCGAAGTTCCTTCCCTTCAATGTGACCTCCTCTGATAATGTGACAAAGATGTGGCCTTACCATCCGAGGACGTGATCTTCTCGGAGCTACAGTGGACTCCTCGGTCTTAGGTATGACATATGGCATGTTCTCTTTATTGAAATTTTGTACCTCACATCTTTTATTTACATATGATTCTTGATTATTAAGCCATGTGTCGCACGGGCATTATACTAATATACATACACCTCAAACTACACATGTGATGAGACTAGTATTAATTATGAGAATCTAAGAGTTTGATTTGCATATCATTCAAACTCCATTAAATATCATTCTTATATATATAATTTTTTTTTATTTCATTCGTGAATAAATCTCCACTAGTCTTCCATTCGAATATAAATTTCTTTATTGCAAGACACTAAGAGGATATAAGTCTTAGGGTAAAAATTCTTTTGCACAAGGTTTTACACACTTTCTTTTTTTAAAGCTTATTAAAATACGTTGCGTGAAAGGAACACAGCCCTGAGTCTTAGTTGAAGTAATGAACGAAGTCGCAGGGAAGATGCAACCAGATACTTAAAGCAATATAATATTATAGGAGATAAATGGACGGTATTGTTCTCAGTAATCCGACATTATCATATATACATGCCTAGGAATGGCAACGGGTCGGGTTTGGGCCGGGTTTTTTCATACCCGGACCCGACCCGCGGGTCTGTCTGAAAAACCCGAACCCGGCCCGTTTATTAAACGGATTTTTTTCTTCATCCCAAACTCGGCCCGTCGGGCAACCGCGGGCCCCGTCATTGGGCCTAAACCGTGGCCCAATCCCAAAAAAAAAATTTGCTTGAAGCCTAAACTGTATTACCGTGGCCCAATAATTTTAAAAAAAATTTAGGCCAGAATCATTATTTTTGAAGATGTGTTTGCCCAGATTCAAGCCTTGATAATTTTTTTTTAATATTGTGTGATCTGCAGAGAAAATCAAAGAATGAAATTTAAAAATTTAAAAATAAAAAGACCCATCAGGAAATCATGGATGAATAATGACCAAAGATTTATGATTTTCCCTTTCAAAATCACAAAACAAACACAAATCCAAACACAAACATAAAAACAAAAATTTCAAATTTATAATTTTCCCATTCAAAATCACAAACACAAACACAAATTCAGATTTATGATTTTCCCATTCAAAATCATAAACACAAACACACAAACACAAAATTTTAGATTTATGATTTTCCCTTTCAAAATCACAAACACAAACACAAATCCTAACACAAACACAAACAACTCACATAATAGAGACGAAATGAACCTAGAAAAAAAAAGACGAAACGAACCCAGAAAAAAAAAAAAAAAAAAAAAAAAAAAAAAGAAGAAGAAGAAAACGAGGTGGTACAGTGGAGAAACACGGAGGAAGCGAGGTCGTTGGAGGTGCAAGCGATGGCCGGCGGTGAAGGGATTCAATTCCAGCAGTGACAAGTGTTCAGGCCGGCGGTGAGTGAGAGGGAGTGACCAAGTGAGAAGAGTGGGAGAGGAGAAAGAGAGTAGGGAGGCGGCTGATTGTGTGAAATGAAATGGGGATGGGATTAGGGTTTTTTTAAACTTATATATATATATATATATATATATATATATATATATATATATATATATAGGGGTATTTTAGTATTTTTTATTTATATGTAAACGGGTCGGGTCGGGTCGGGTCCGGGTTCGGGCTAGGTTTTTGCAAAAACCCGAACCTGACCCAGACCTGCTTCGGGTTTTTTTTTAAAAACCCATACCCGACCCTATAATTTATCGGGCCGGGTATCCGCGGGTCGGATTTAAATTTCCATCCCTATACATGCCACTCTTTCTTCACACAATCCTTTTAGTCAAATTGTGAATCAGACGAAGTCTCTTTTACATCCCACTAGCTTCCAATGTTTATTAATTTAATGAAAAAGCTACTGTGACTATTCTAGCAAAAGTTGAACAAGGGGAGCAATAAAAAATTAATGGTCGGTTTGAATTTAGGGGGAGAGAGGGAGAGTAAAGTAAAGTAAAGTAGGGTAAAATTGGCCTAAAATTAATTTATTTTCAATCCAATCTACTCTACTCTTCTTCCCTCCCCCTCAATCCAAACGACCGCTAAATAAACTCATTTTGGTAGAATTAGATTAGTAATGTGAATATAGTTAACATAGTGTGGTACGGATTCTTATTATTAGGAATAAGAAGTCTCAAAAGTGTGTCTATATGTGTGTGTGTGTGTGTGTGTGTGTGTGTTTTTGAGAAACCAGATTGACGTTTTATTGAACAAAACTAATAAACATCAAACAGAAGTAGGGGAGCCACACCTGCAGCTCATCACAGAATCCTGAAATCCTAAGAAAGACTGAAATCCTGCAATTTCCTTTCGCAAGCCAACAAGCTTAAATTTTTCAAAAGCATATGAAACAATTTATTTGGACTTATGGCAGGAGAAATATCATCACATATCCTAGATTGAAATACAGAATGTATAAATTTTAATTTATGACAATTAGGATGAATGTAACCAGAAACATCACAAAAGTGACAAACATGAACAAATTTAGGAACATCAATATTCCTAACAGCAAATCTAGTCTCAGATTTTACTTTTTTCCTCAACAAAGAACAATTTGGTCTAATATGACCAACAACACCACAAAGGTGATAGGTAGGCACAAAAACATATTTCTTATGCTCTTTAACGATAGGTTTAGACATATGTTTAGAAACTTCAGCGTCTACATCAGAACTTTTACCTTTGTCTAATATAGCAAAATAAGCATTTTATTTATTATTCCTCTTGAAAGAAGGGATATAAACTTTCTCAGTTTTAGGCTTAAGAGAAACAGAAACACTACTATTATCAACAACAGGCTTGGTACTTGTCAAATTTTCAATTTTAGCTTTAGATTCAACTAACTCTTATTCCAAGCTTTTCATCTTCTCATATTGAGAGGAAATTTGATTTTTCAAAAATTTATTCTTTTTATTAGATTAATCTAATCTAACAATTAATTCCTCTTTTTCAAGATTGACCAATTTCAACGCTTTCTTGAATTTCTTAGCATTTTTCATAGATTTCAATAATTTCTTATAGAGAGTTTCACAAGGCATCAATAAGATTAACAGAAACAATAGTGTCCTTTTTATTCAAATCATCACAATCAAAAACAGTAAAACACTTAAAATTATCCATGATAACATGGTTCAAGGATCAACTCTTAGATCAAAAGATCTAAACACTAGAGCTAACCTGCTTTGATACCACTTGTATGTTTTTAGACCCCTTAAACACAACTAGTTTAACCTAGTTATTTAGCCAAGTGATTAACATAGATAAATTATGCAGATCTAGGTTAACACATATAAATCATATCACTGTAAAGTGCGAAAAATAAAGAACACAACAATATGATGACCCAAGAAAACCAAATCGGTAAAAAACCTGGGAAGGATTTAACCTAATTATCATCAAGGTAAAACTGAATCCACTATGAAAGAATTAAAATTTACACAATAGCTACTTAGACCACTAACATCCTATTGCTACCTCGAGTAGGAGACTTACTACCCCGACTGCATGATATCTCCAAGTCCACGGACTACTTCTTTCTTGGATTCCCAGCAAGCACAAGCACTCCCGCTTGTATATCTTTAAGCTCTTGAATCTGCAACTAAATTGATCACCAAACTCTTGATATTAATCTATATCTTGATAACCCTAAGTATATGTAAAGGTAACACCTTTAGATCTCACAAAAGATTCACCCACACAGCATAAAGAGCCTTTGGGTAATAAACCCTAGAATTACAAAAGAGGCACACTCTTCTCTCTCTAAAAGCTCTTTTAAAAACGTGCTTATGGTTTCCTTTATATACAAGAAGAAATAGATCTGAAACCATAATTTTTAATGGGTTTGAACTGCTGTTTGGGCTTAATTATAATTCTGCGGATACGACTCTCGATCGATCGAGTCTATTCTTCGATCAGTCGAGCCTTGCAGAAATAGAACAATAATTTTCTGCAATTAATCGACTCCAAAATTACATTAAACCAAACTTTGAGCAAGTCTAAACCTAGATTAAATGTTTTGATCATGGTTTGCCAATACATTACATATTAAAATTCTAATACATTAATTCCTAAGGTCTTAGAACCTAACATATGTCCTAACAATAATAACGCAAAATCTGAAACTCATTGTTTTATTATTATTAAAAAAAATAAAAACAAATCTAAAGTTTGAATTTTGAAATGAAACTTACGTGGTTGTTAGACACATTACACGCAAAACTAAAAACACACAAAACTAAAAATAATATTTTAGTTTACTAAATAAATAATATTTTCCCTTCCACAATTTGACTTTACGAAGAATGGGATGTAAATGTTCAGGGCATTCACATTAGATATTGTAAATGTTATATGCTGGTAATATTTAGAATCAGAGTCCAAAATCTCTCATTACTCAATTTTGCAAAGTTTTGCAATTGTAAAAAAAGAAAAAAAGAAAAAAGAAAAAAAAAAGAAGCAATTGTGTTACCGTGCCATCCTAAAAATAGGATGACACTGTAGCAACTTATAAAATGTTTATATTTTATTTTATGGTGGTGGGTGTGTATTTTTAATTATTTTTTATGAAAAGGAAGAAAGAGAAAGAGTTGGTGAAATTAATATTTTAATAAATAGATGAGATAAATAAAAATTAGGATGTTGTGTGTGTTATAAAATAGTATAACATAATTGATAAAATAACTTTTATTAAAATGGTAAAATAGAATAGTTACAAAATTGCTTACGTGAGTGCTCTCCTACATTTCCTCAAAAAGTAACTGGGGGACAACAATATCCAAAATCTCATATCTTGCTTAAAGTACTATTTGATGGAAGTATGAAATATTCTCTGCGTTGCCTAACTTTTAAGACTTTTATGTTCTCGCTGGTGTTATTTAATCATGTTATTTATGTTGAAATCTAGTTAGTGGAATCCTATTCACACAAGACTTCAACTAACATTTAATTTGGTTCAGACAGTTTCATACCAATACATGGGTAACACCAGACAAAATTTAACTGCTCAAGATTAATGTTTGAAATTGCCTAGAGAAAGTGGAATGCAATTGTTGGGTGTGCAGCTAACTCACCAACCTACTAAAATTGACTCAACTCAAGCTGCCAGGTTGGGTCGGTTTTTAGTGATTGGTAGGTTGAGTTTGGTTATGAAATTTTTTTAAATAGTAGATCGGGTTGGATGCGGGTCATAACAATCACAAACTTGTCTAACCCGATCTGACCCACCTATATATTTAAAATTTTAATTATATATATTATATAATTAATAATGTTTTCTCATATTTGACTCTTCCTATCTAAAACCAAATTACCTTACAAACCCTAACAATCTTATTTCTCTCTCTTTCTGCCACCTCCCACTCTCACTCTGTCATTCCGCTCCTATTTGTTTATAACCGAGTTGGAATACTAGTTCATGTATATTTTGTTTATCAACTCAGTTGGACTTGTTTTGTTTATATATAACTGAGTTAGAATACTAGTTTATGAATATTTTATTTATTAACTTATGTGGCAAGTGGGATATATATTTTCCCTACTTGAATTAATAATAATAGTTTAAAAATAATAAATAAATAAAAAAAACTGTCCAACCTATGAGTTCAACTCGATCCAACTTGATCCATGTGTGTTAGGTTGAGTTGAGTTGTATCCCTGTGATGGGTTGGGTTGGGTTAGATTTTTTTTTAACCCACTATGATGGATTGGATCAAAAAATCTCTTCAACCCAACCCATCCACACCTCTATGCAATTGTATATTGGCATGCGCATATCAAACCGAGAATTGAGAATGGGTATAGGAGAAAACAAAACAAAACCCTCTTAATTAATTACCAAATAATATATAAATTCTTAACATTTCTGCACCTAGCCACACGACTTCTAACATCATTTACAGTAGTGTTGAGAGATCAAACTCAGATCGACCATGTTTTCCTTTACATGGTATATATGTTATTGGAATTTAGCATGGTACGTAGCCAGTAGCCAAGCTCTTTCTGGGAGATCCTTTTGATACCATATTTTTCTGGGCTATGGAAGAAATGCAAATACAATATCATAATGAATAGATCGATAAGCTCACACCTAAAAGGAATTCACACCCAAGATTCAAGGGATACAGAGTATAGCATAGAAATGATCACCAGCCTAAGCAATTCACCTAAAAGATACAAACCAAGAAACTTGCCACCTAAAGATAAGAGTTAAACAAGAAGAAGAAAAAAAATCTCAAAAGCAAAAACTGATTAATTCAAAACAACACTCACTAATTTCGTTTCTTACAAGAGTTTGTACTAATATAGGACTAACCCGGAGCAGCCCTCTAAGCATTAGAAATGACAACTTACATTTTCAAGACATAAAAGCTTAATTAAAATCAAAGAATTGATAAAACATTCAAAAAATACAACTAACACGACCAACAAGATTAGGGAAATGGAAATGATACTTTGGAAACCAAATAGACATATGATAGGGATTTTTTTTTTTAATTATCTATTCTTGGAGTTTATTCTATCACCAAGATAGTAGTAAAATAACCATTCTCATTCTAAAAGACTTCATATTGCACACCGTTCGCTACATTGAAAACTAGATATTGTAAACCATTTGGCAAAAAGCTTTTTGTTTTTGTTTTTCTCAGTTTATATATATTTTTAAATTTAAGACAATTTTTTTTATTTAAACAAAAATTTAACCTATATCTTTCTGTAACTATAAAAGTAACCAAAAATTATATATTTTGTCTTAAATTTTGCAAATAAGCTATCAAACAACTGCGTGATGCTAAACAAAAATAGAGTTTTCCATTGATATAAGACTTTCTCACTAATTCTTCTGTTATAATTCCAAAAATAAGTTTGAAATTTATGTAAAATACTGATAGATGTTATGGGGCCGTTTAGTAATGTTGTTCTAATAATGTTGTTTACATTTTTTAAAAATATGTGTGAGTAAAAAAGTGTATAAAAATACATATAATATTACTTAAACATTAAAAACTGTTGCTCAACACACTTTACTAAATAACCAGTATATGCTATAACCCATAACCCCACCAATTTGATGTGATGTTCAAATTTTGCCAAGATATTTATTTGGTGATATGACACCACCTTGACCCAGTGTCAATATTGTTGTGCGCGTTAAGGATAAAGGCGTGCATTACGGTTGCCAATAGAAGTTCGCTTTTGACATAACACGGAATATTTACGTCAACTCGATGAGCACTTCATATAGGTTGTGTTTATAAATAGTAATATACTTGCAGTCCAATTTGTATCCAACTACGCAGCAAACAGTGCTAAACATATATAATTAGGAGTTTAGGACATCATCATGGGGTTTTCATTTTGTTACACTGTGTTGATGCGCTTGCTTTACATACTCCCTTTGTTTTATCTTATACATTCCTCTCCTTCCATGCATCCACTATGCCATGATGATGAGAGGTCAGCCTTGTTGCAATTCAAGCAAAGCTTTACCATAGAAGAGACTGCTTCCAGTTTTCCTATTGCATGTAATAGGGTCAGATCTTGGACACTAGAAGGAGAAAACAGTACTGATTGTTGCTCGTGGGATGGTGTTAGCTGCGATGAGGACACAGGCCACGTGATTGGCCTTGACCTCAGTAACAGTTGTCTCCTTGGTTCAATCAACTCTAACAGCACTCTCTTTCGTCTTGTTCACTTGCAAAAGCTCAACCTTGCTGACAATTACTTCAACTACTCTCAAATCCCGTCCCAAGTAGGCAGTCTTTCGAGACTGACACATCTCAATCTAGCTCATTCTATGTTTTCTGGTCAAATCCCATTTGAAGTTTCCAAGTTGTCCCAATTGTCATCTCTGGGTCTGGGTTGGAACCATGATTCAAAGAAAAACCTGTTACGATTGGGAAGGTTAAGCCTAACGAGCCTAGTTGGAAATCTAACCCTTCTAGAAGATCTTGATCTGAGTAGAGTGAACATATCCTCCACCGTGCCTAATATCTTTGCAAACATGTCTAATTTAAGGAGCCTCTATCTCCTTGACTGTGGAATGTATGGGGAATTTCCGAAAGGCATTTTTATGCTACCGAATTTACGGATTCTTGACGTAAATCACAACGAAGATCTCAATGGTTCTTGGCCTGACTTTCAATATTGGCGCAGCCCCCTGGAGCAAATGAGCCTCGCACGCGTCAATTTCTCTCGAGAGCTGCCCTCTTCAATGGGAAACCTTAGCTCCTTGATTGCTTTGGAAATGCCCAGTTGCAGCTTGTCAGGGTCCATTCCATCTTCAATCGGTAACCTCACAAATCTCATTTACCTTGACCTTTCAAATAACATTTTAGTGGGTAACATTCCATCTTCAATTGGAAATCTCATCCAACTTGGTCTTCTAAGCCTCCACGATAATCATTTGACTGGTCTAATCCCTTCTAGGCTTGCGAACCTCACACAATTAATTATCCTTGACATGAGCTACAATCAATTAACTAGTCCAATTCCTTTAGGGCTTAGGAAGCTAACACTATTATATGAATTAGGTCTTGCAAGCAATGAGTTTGAAGGCAAGTTTCCAATCTTTATCTTCAACCTAAGGAATCTTAACTTTCTTGATATTTCTGATAATTACCTTAATGGTATTAAATGGATTTGCAACATGACTTTTCTTCATGTCCTTGATGTGTCTAATAACAACTTTAATGGTTCACTTCCTGAATGCTTGCACAATATGTTCTATGGAAGCAAATTGAGAATGATTAGTTTGAGAGGGAACAAATTCCAAGGCTTGTTACCAAGATCATTGGCCAATTGTACGATGCTAGAGGCCATTGATGTTAGTAATAACCAATTCAGTGACACTTTTCCGTCTTGGTTGGAAAATCTTCCAAATTTAGAGATTCTCATCTTGCGGTCAAACCAATTCTATGGTAAAATACTAGAGAGTCCTGAAACCAATTATGAGTTCCCAAACTTGCGAATCCTTGATCTCTCTTATAATATTTTTACTGGAAATTTGCCATTAAATTCCTTTAGAAATTGGAATGCATTGAAATTGGACAAACACGATCACCCTTTGACATATATTCATGAAAAACAATACTTCAATGTGGGTACACACCATTTGTATTACTATTATGCTTATTCAATGAAAATAACAAATAAAGGCGTGGATACAGTATACAAAAAGGTCCAAGACTTTTTTAGAGCCATCGATATGTCTAGCAATAGGTTTGTTGGAGAGATTCCAAAATCTATAGGAGATTTAAAGGACCTTAATATGCTCAATCTTTCCAATAACATTCTCACTGGACACATCCCTGTATCTTTGGGGAATCTTTCACAATTAGAATCATTAGACCTTTCTCAAAATAAGCTCTCAGGGGAGATTCCATCACAGCTAACACAACTTACTTTCCTCGAATGGTTCAATGTTTCTCATAACTATCTTACTGGCTCTATACCAGGAGGGAAGCAATTCAACACATTTGAAACTAGTTCTTTTGAGGGAAATTTAGGTTTGTGTGGAAATCCATTATCAAAGAAATGTTGGGATATTGATTCTTCACCTGCAGTTTTCAATCGAAGTCTGGACTCACCTAGGTTTCACTTTGAATTTGGATGGAAAATAGTTTTGGTTGGGTATGGATTTGGATTCATTGTTGGAGTAATAATTGGCAACATCACCATAACAAGAAAAGGTGATTGGTTGAAGAAAGCCTTTGAAATGATGCAAAGCACAACTGGTACAATAATGGAACGGGAGAAGGGAACATATAGAAACTGAGAAGCAACTTCACCTTCTTCTTCTTCTTCTGTTTTAATTTGTTTCTTCCTCATTTTCGTATTGTTCTTTATGTATTTTGGGTTGGGAAGTATTAGTATTAAACTATATCATCTCAATGTATTTACTATATAATCAACTTTATGTTATGTACATTATGATTGTGCCAACTGCCAAATGCATTCCTTCTTTTATATATATATATATATAATATATATATATATATATATATATATAAAGTAAGTGTATGGCCTTGTTACGGAGGATATCCATTTAATTCCAAATTAATGAGTTAAGTTCTTTTGATTTTTGTTATGTTAATCGCAATTGTAATTGTGAAAAGTCAAAATTCCGTGATGAGATACAGGTGTGGTTGGAAGACTTTGCCTGTCAAAATAGCTCCCCTACTTCTGTTTGATGTTTCTTAGTTTAGAATATGAGCACATAACTGTAGTATATGAGCCCAATTCTAAACTTATGTTTTTCGGCTGTTGAGTTTATTGATGAAAACCCACATACTGCAGTATATTTGGGCTCATATTAATAAGTAAACACATTTGAGACTTCTTATTCCTAATAAAAGAATCCGTACAGAGAACAAATCCATCCATTATCTCCTATATAATATTGCTTAAAGTATCTAGTTGCATCTTCCCTGCGACTGCGTTCATTAACTTTTACTAAGACTTAGGGCTGTGTTTCTTTCACGCAACATATTTTAATAAGCTTAAAAAAATTGGAAAAAAAAAAAAAAAAAAAGCGTGTAAGACCCTGTGCAAAAGAATTTTTACTCTTTAAGACTTACATCCTCGTTGGTGTCATGCAATAAAGAAATTTATATTGGAATGGAAGACTAGTGGAAACTTATTCTCCAAAAAAATAAAAAATAAAAAATATACAGAATTATATTTAATGGAGTTTGAATAACATGCAAATCAAACTCCTAAACTCTCATAATTAATACTAGTCTCATCACATGCGCTTCGTATATGGTCTAAGGTTTTTTTTTTTTAATAATTTAGTATCCTAATTAGAGATTTACGCGTTTATCAAATAATGTTATACATTTGTGAATTACTGATACAGACAAGAGTGTCAAGATGATAACTCCAAAAAAAATCAACATCCACACACAAACACATGATTTTCTATTTTGGTGTTTATTTTTTGGAGCTAACTTCATGACATTCTTGATTATATCAGTAGTTTGTAAATGCATAATATTATTGAACAAATGTGTATGTGGAGCTTTATAAATTGAGATAAATGAAAACATTAAGAAAATAGTGTGAGTTTTTTACTTTAATTTTTATACAAAATTTTCTAAATAGCTTTTATACCCTCAGTTATTTAATTGTTTGAAATAATGTTACGTAAAAATATGGATAGTTTATAGCATTCAGAAAATAGGTAACTAACTTTCCATAACTCTTAATATATACCGAAGAATAGAAGTAAAAACCCCAGCAAACATAAACACAACTAAACTTAACCAAACCACAACACCTCTAAATTTCCACAACTGGAGACGACTTGACTTATAATTTGGATTTGAAACGACGTCGAGAGTCTATGTTTCTATCCTTTCTATGGACCGTTCTTTCTATATAGTCAAAAGTGAAAAATGAAAATGACAAAAGCTGTATTTTCACATTTCATCAGTCATCACAAAATGAAATCATGAAAACCTGTCGTAGACACATTTTGTCCACAAGGCCCCCCAATGCTGTGCTTAAGATTGATGTCTAAAATTGCCTACAGAAACTCGAATTCAATTTTATATTTGCATGTGCATATCAAACTTTGGCAATTGAGCATGGCGCTATAAGTTTAAAAATATTGGAACTCTAAAACTACCACTGTATCTATAGTAACATAGTTATATATACTGATAAATAAATTAAATTAAATTTTTAACCAAAAGAAACATAAATGCAACAAGTACAAAATGTTCACCACTCTGGAAATACACCTAAAGTATACTCGCTTCGTCCCAAATTGTTTAGCATGTATTTCATTTTGGAATGTCTTAAAATTATGTCTTGTTTGAAAAGTTAAACACCATTAATTTATTAACATTCTCTTTATGCCCTTAATTTATTTGTGGGAGCATTTTTTTTAATTAAAAAAAAATTAAAAACCTAAATTTTAAAATCCACTAAAGCTATTGTTTTGCCACCAGTAGAGTTTCTAATTTACCGTATTAAAATTTGATTTAAAGATAAGGATTGAATTTGGATTAGGCTTGGTGGCTATAGAATTTGGATTTGAATATAGGCTTAAGAGTAGTACACTAATAGACTTTGAAACCTGCAAAAAACTTTGAAAATTGCTTGGCAATTGGCGCCAATACTAGAAATGTTTTTTTTTTCTTAAATAATTTTTTGATAAATTTGTTTAAGGGTAATTTAGGATTTTTTTTTTTAAGAGATAAAACAGTTAATGACGTTTCCCTAAATAATTGGATTTTTCTAACTAGGCCAAACAATTTGGGACAAAGGGAGTACAAAGCAAGAAACTTGATGACTATTGGAATCCACCAAAAGGCTAAAAAAAATTAATTCTAAACAACATTTTTTGCTAATCTCATTTCACCCGTGAACTTGTATAAGACTAATTTGGAACAATCTCTCAAGCATGAGTAACGACATTGACAACTTACATCTTCTAGACATAAACAACTAATCAAAATTAAATATTCAAAACACAACTAACAATTTGACCAACTAAGACTAAGGAAATTGATAGGACACTTTGGAAATTAAAAAGTGATGTTAAGGATATTACAAATTTTATTACATACACATATTACAATCTAATGTGTAATCAACTACGTAGATTTTATTTAGCTCAACTTGTAAAGTTTCTCGACGACGAATAAAAGATTCGATTTTGATCAAAAGCTAAAAACATCCAGTGTGTTAATTAAAATGTTGAGAATAGTATTGGATTGGTGTGGGAGGATGTTTCCAATAAAAGTATCCATGATAATAACCAAAAGAATAGGATGGGAAATAAAGAGGAAATTAATGAACAAGCCACTTGTGGTAACCAAAAACAAAATAGTAGCCAGAGAAATAATCAAATTTTGAATGTGCACACAAACCCTAGATTATGAATTAATTTGAAGTATTATATTGCATGTTTGCGCAAAATGCATAAAGATTCGAAATGCTGAGAATGTATAGACATGTTATAATACATGGGAATTTAGAATTACCTGAATATATATATATATATATATATATATATATATATATATATATATATATAATATGACAAGTGTTTGCATGCATCTTTTCATAAGAGCCACTACCTTCGGAGTTTGGACAATTGTATCTCTCTTTATAAAGGATTATAACCCTTCATCAAATAATATAATCATGATGTGAAAAAACCATCATTATGAGAGTATATGATGAAGTACATAACGCTATTCCATAGTCCGGCTTATAATAGCTTGGAGACATTGTTTAATACTTATAATACTAAAGGTAGAGATTTTATTTTTGCGACAGTATAGGTATATACGGACACTTTTGATTCTCAAAAAAATAAAAAAGATATGGACACTTTTAATCAGTTGGGTAAATTAGCACTAGCAAAAGCTATCATTTTGTGGGTAAATTAGCACTAGCAAAGTCTAGTCAAAGTGGACCAAACTGGACCGGGTTCTGATTTTATTATAGTATTAAAACTTAGTAAAAATGCAAATTAATATTATTATTAATTATTAGTATTATAGTAATTAAAATATTTTTATTACTTCTTAGTGTTATTATTTCTGGATACAGAAATCCGGGTTTCTGATTTTATTATTGTATTAAAACTTAGTAACACAAAAAAAAAAAAAACTGATACTATTATTATAGCAATTAAAAGAATATTATTACATCATAAGTGTTATATATGTGTGTGTGTGTCTGTGTGTTTTCTAAAAAAAAAAAAGATACTTAGTATTGTTGAGTCGTCCAATATCAATAAGGTGTGATATTGAAAAGGGGTTTATCACTTGCTACGCGACACTAACTGTCGCATGAAGTTTTGTTGTTGTCGTGTGAGTGTATTTCCTTATCTCATCAGTCTTTCATATGTATATGTGTATGTGTGTGTGTGTTTTCTCAAAAAAGTGTTATTATTTTGGTCTATTTCCAAATATTTGGTTCATTTCAATAAAAATAATAACAATAATGAGATTACAAAGAAATAACAATTATACTAATCATCTTCCATTCTTTGTGTGTCCCGTAATGATTTGAAATCTATTTACAAATTATTAATTTGATTATTTTACTTATGAAATTCACCTTTTGCGTCTTTTGACCATCTGTTAAAAATTATTTATTTAAAAAAATCAATTCATTTTTTATAATAAATATATCATTTTTTGATAGCTTTAGATATTTGACATAAAATAAAATTTATTTATTTTACGAAACCTATGATGAGTCCAAAAGGAAAGTCTCATGTGACGACCACAAAAATAAAATATTGACACAGGTGACTCATCACCAAATAAATAACTTGGGAAAATTTAATCATAAAATTGGTGAAGTTATAACATTAACATAAATAACTTCAATCAGTATTTTTAGGTAATTTTCAAAATTAATTGTGGAATACCCCAAAAGAATTAGCAATAAAGTCATATATAAGTGGAAAATTCTATATGTCCGTTTAGTATCACATAGTTGTCCAGTAGCTTATTAGCTAAATATGAGATAAAAAAAAAAAAAAAAAAGTTTTGGTTGGCTTTTATGGTAAAAGTTTAACAAATATATATATATATATATATATATATATATATAATTTAGTTTTTTAAAATTGAAATAAAATATTTTTGATAAATTAAAAATAAAATAAAAAAACAAAAAGTTTTTTTGCCAAATGGTGTGCAATATCTAGTTTTCAATGTACCGAATCGTGTGCAATATAATAATTGTTTTACAACTATCTAGGTTGATAGAATACACTCTGAAAATGGCGAATTTTTAAATTTTGTTTTCCATTTCCCTTGTCTTTTTGGTCGTGTTAGTTGGATTTTGAATATTTGATCAATTAATTCTTTGATTTCAATTAAACGTTCAGGTCTTCAAAATGTAAGTTCTGCCTTTTGAGAATTAGGAAAAAAAAATTTGTTTAAATCTCTCAGTGGATTCAAACTTTCTTGCTTTTTATCTTTTAGTGGGATTCCTTTAGGTTAGGTGTGACCTTATCTATTCATTATGATTTTTTATTTGCATTTCCTCCATAGCCCAGAAAAATATGGTATCAAACGGATCTCCCAGAAAGAGCTTGACTAGTTGCAGCTGCAGATATGTTTAGAATTTTGTCTAAAATAGAGTTCTTTATGGTATGACTTTTGCCTTTTCTTTTTTTTCTTTTTTTCCTGTTTAAGGACCATTGTTTAGTTTTGTTCCTTTTCTGTCGTTTGGATTGTTTTGATCTTGTTTGCAGATAATATTTCTCATTGCATCTGTTGCATTTATGTTTATTTTTGTTGATGAAATTTTCATTTATATGCATAAATATATATACTATGGTATCAAACGGATCTCCCACACTCAAATCTCTGTTTGATATGCACATGCCAATAATATACAATTGCATGCCAGTTTCTCTACTTAATTTCAAACATCAATCTTAAGCACTGGGGCCTTGTGGACAGTCCCTTTGTTAAACATGTCTCTGAAACACTTTCATGATCTCATTTTCTGAAACGTGAAAGTGTATTTTTATCATTTTCGCGTTTGACCTGACCATATAAAACCACACTTCCTATAGATGACATAATAAACCCTTTCTCCTTTCTTGCTATTGTTGCAAATCCAAGATCAAGTCAAGTCGTCTACAGTTGTCTAAATTTGGATGTGTTGTGACTTAGGTTAGTTTGTTAGTGTTTGCTACAGACCTTAATTTTAAGGGTAAGGAGTTTGATTTGTGTTAATCAGTCATGTGGTTATATTATTATTATAATGGATATTTTCTATTGTGAATTGTGTTTGGTGTTACCCATGTATAATGCATTGGCATGAAATTGGGCGTTAAATGTTAGTTGAAGTCTTCTGTGAATAGGCCTCCACTAAATAGATTTCAACTTAAATATCTTGATTAAATAACCAATGAGAACATAAGTCTTAAAATATTTCAACGCAAAGAAGATTTCATCAAATACTCTAAGAAAGATGTAAGATAAGGATAAAGTTGTGTTGTCCCAATCACTTTTTAAGAAAAGTTATAGGCATTCTTTTGTAAAAGTTAAATTACGGGTTAGAAATATATTAGTTTACATTAGTTATTTCATACATATCCACGAATGGTATGAAAATGTTCACACTTTAACTCATAAAAATAAATATGAAAGAGATGTGAAATAATGACTCAACACCACAAATGAGTCATTATAGCATCTTTCATAGTATCTTTTTATCTTTTCTATTCTCTTTCTTGGGTCTTAGTTTGGTAGTATAGAAGGGGTGACCATTGGCAGCATGTGGAATCGATGATGCTTTCGATGTCAAGTATGTTTGTGTTTGGATTGAGTAATGTAATGAACACAACAAAAAAGTTACAATAATTTTATTCAAATTAGCATACGAAAAAAATTAAAATAAGAATTGTGGTGGGTCCATGTATGAGTTGACATACTAATTTAAGAATCTTGTAAAATCGTTGTGGCTTTTTGTTGTGTCCTTTGCATTGCTCATGTGAATTGTGTGGATTTTATGGTGGTTAGTGGTTGCGCTGTTGTAGAAATTAATTAGGTAAAATATAAAATATAGTATTTAAGGAAAATAATCCCCTATATTTTATATTCAAATATTTAAATAATGTAGTTATGTAAGATAGAATAAAACGACTGATGGAGGTCAAATTAACTAATTAAAATATTTTAAAATAATAATAATATTTTGCTCTAGACACTAAAAGCAATTAGGATATAAATATTGAATTTAAAAGAACAAAAAATCGCAATTTCCTAAATACAAACGTGCATCACGGAATAGTTGGTGCAAAATTTGCCTTCTTCAAATAAGAAAATTTTCAAATTTGAAGGTGCCTTATGTCATGCTTTAATATATATATATATATATACACCTTTAAATTATCACAGATGTAACTTTTACCCAAAAAAATAGAAAAGTATTTGAGCACACACAACACGTGTACATTGACTTGTCTGGGAGATTTGGAATAGATCTTGAGGGATTTTTTTGTTTTGTTTTTCATTTCTGAGGCCATTGATTAATAATTTTGATCAAAAGCTAAAAACATCCAGCACGTTTATTAAAATGTTGAGACTAGTGTTCGATCGATGTGGGAGGATGTTTCCAATATAAGTATCCACGATAATAACAAAAAGAATAGGATGGGAAATAAAGAGGAAATTAATGAACAAACCACTTGTGGTACCCAAAAACAAAAATAGTAGCCAGAGAAATAATCAAAATTTGAAAGCGCACACAAACCCTAGATTATGAATTAATTCGAAGTATTATATTGCATGTTTGCACAAAATGCATAAAGATTCGAAATGCTGAGAATGTATAGACATGTTATAATAGATGGGAATTTAGAATGAACTATGTATATAAAATATGACAAGTACTGTTTGCATGCATCCTTTCATAAGGGTCATAATCTTCGGAGTTTGGACAATTGTATCTCTCTTTATAAAGGATTATAACCCTTCATCAAATAATACAATCATGATGTGAAAAAACGATCATTTTGAGAGTATAAGATGAAGTACATAACGCTATTCTATGGTCCGGCTTATAATTGCTTGGAGACATTGTTTAACACTTATAATACTAAAAGTAGAGATATTATTTCTGCGAGGACAGTATAGCTATATACGGACACTTTTGATTCTCCAAAAAATAAAAAAATATATGGACACTTTTAATCAGTTGGGTAAATTAGCACTAGCAAAAGCTATCATTTTGTGGGTAAATTAGCACTAGCAAAGTCTAGTCAAACAGGACCAAACTGGACCGGGTTCTGATTTTATTATAGTATTAAAACTTAGTAAAAATGGAAATTAATATTATTATTAATTATTAGTATTATAGTAATTAAAATATTTTTATTACTTCTTAGTGTTATTATTTCTGATACAGAAATCCGGGTTTCTGATTTTATTATTGTATTGAAACTTAGTAAAACAAAAAAGAAAAACTGATACTATTGTGGGGAGTAAAAGGGTCCTGATAGGTATGTGGGCCTTTGGGCCATATTAAGGAAGGCTGACCTACACTTGAGTTTGAAACCTCTTAGTATTTTGGGCCCGCTCATGCGCCGAGGACCCGAGGATCAATCCGAGGTTGATCTTATTCTCGGATGGGCATAGAAGAATCAACAACGTTGTCAGAAAAGTTCATAAACAGCACAACGGGGACCAATGGTTAAGAGGGGTGAGCCCCTGGATGTCCTAGAAGCACCAGTGTTTGAAAAGTACTAAAGGCTGCCACCTCCACATTAAAGACCCTTCACCCACTACCTTAGCTGCATTAATGGGGAAGTGACACCTGAACAGTGGGAGGGAAACTTCTGGTTACTATTCAAGGGCATTGAGAGAAGAAATATCTAGGCTAAGGAAGAGATAGGGCAACACGTGTATGAGGTATCAAAAAGATGAGTATTTAAGGGGAGACCCAGAACAGAAATAGGGGACCTCTCTTTTGGAAAAACAAAAAAGAACAAAGAAAAGAAAGATAATATAAGAACAGTACTCGGCTTACGTCCGAGGAGGTTGAGTTATAATATTTCTTGTTAATTTTTAAGTGCTGTCAGTCTTTGATTTGCCATACAACCCTTAAACTCTTCTAACCTGGGTTCCAAGCCCACACTCTACAAATTCTTATTGTTTAAGGCTCAATGGGCCTGAGTCCATAACGGTTTTTGGGATCAGGTGCAATTGTGCACTTACAATTGGCGCCGTTTGTGGGAATCTAGTCTAGAAGAGGTAGGGATATCATGGCAGGCTTAGGCGTTCACCATGCAGAGTCGCAGGGATCGCAACCTGAAGATCATTTCGAGCGTCTCGAACGTCGAAGGGATCGTGAAGGAAGCGTCCATTCAGAGTACCCAAGGGCTAGCCATACTCCTGGTGGGGCTAGCAACACTCATGATGATGGTTCTAGAGCCATGCAGGATGAGATTAACCGTTTGAAGAGGAAGTTACGTCGCGCCAGACGTAAGTCTTCACCGTCCTTGTCCAGTCCTTCTTCTGATGAAGATGGGGAAGGTGGCTACGACACAGAGACGCGCTCACCCCCCAGCTCAGCGTCCTCCGGTGGGGAGGACGATCAGCCAGCCCGCAAGCGTAAAAGGGTTCCTTCTAGGGGCCTAGGCAACGATGCTATGAGCAGGGCGTTGCACCAGCTCTCCAAATCTCCGTTTTCGCGGAGGATTGAGAAGGGGAGACTTCCCAGGAGATTTACTCAGCCCACCTTTACCATCTACAATGGCCGGACTGATCCGGTGGAGCACGTGAGCCACTTCAACCAGAGAATGGCCATACACTCTCACAACGAGACGCTGATGTGCAAAGTCTTCCCCTCTAGCTTGGGACCTGTGGCCATGAGGTGGTTCAACGGCCTTAAGTCACGGTCCATAAGTTCATTTGGGGAGTTGACTAGGTCATTCGCCTCGCAGTTTATTACTTGTAGCAGAGTCCCTCGGCCATTGGACTCGCTGTTGTCCATGACCATGAAAGAAGGAGAGACACTGAAAACATACTCCGATCGTTACTGGGAGATGTTTAACGAGATAGATGGCGACTTCGATGAGGTGGCGTTGAATACATTTAAGGTAGGTCTTCCTACAGACCACGACTTAAGAAAGTCTTTGACGAAAAAACCTGTCCGCAACGTACGTCGCCTTATGGATCGCATTGACGAGTATAAGAGGGTAGAGGAGGACCAACAGCAAGGAAAGGGGAAGGAGAAGGTTATCCCACAGGAGAGAAGGGATTTCAGGTCGGACCGATACAATAATGGTAGGCCGAGGAGAGATAATTTCGGACAGTCCAATTCAGCAGCACCTCAAGTTGTAAATACAGTATTCTGAGAGCCAGCACATCAATTACTGGAGAAAGTTCGTAAAGAGCCCTTCTTTAAGTGGCCTGGGAAGATGGGAGGGGACCCTGCAAAGAGGAACCAAAACCTCTTCTGTCAATACCACCAGGATGTGGGCCATACCACCGAGAACTGCAGGACCCTTTGGAACCACTTGGAGCAGCTCGTCAGTGAAGGAAAGTTAAAGCAGCATTTGTGTCAGTCTGCCGGGCAGGGCAATCATGTTGCCTCAAACAATCAAAGGAACAACTCCTCTCGGCCAGTATTGGGAACCATTAATGTCATCTTCGCTGCACCTGGCAGAACGGGATCAGGCCCGACCAGGGTGATGGCAGTCTCTCATTCTCGGGCCGAGGGGGGAGGTAGTAGGCCGAAGGTCGTGTTGCCGGTTTTGGGATTTACCGAGGAGGATAAGGCTGGTACTATTCAGCCCCATGACGATGCCCTCGTGGTCACCCTCAGGATAGGAAATTATGACGTGAGGAGGGTGATGATAGACCAGGGCAGTGGTGCAGATATCATGTACCCTGATCTATTTAAAGGGCTAAGATTGAGGGCGGAAGACCTGACTCCTTTTGATTCGCCCCTTATAAGCTTTGAAGGCAGATTCGTGATGCCGAGAGGACAAATTCGTTTGCCCGTTCAATCCGGATCAGAAACGGTAGAGGTGGATTTCATCGTTGTAGACGCATACTCTCCATATACGGCCATCCTCGCCAGGCCTTGGTTGCATGCGTTGGGGGCTGTCTCCTCTACCTTGCACGTCAAGGTCAAGTTCCCCTCGGGGGAATGTGTTGAGGAAATCCTCGGCAGTCAGTCGGTGGCCAGGCAGTGCATATCAGCTGCAGTATTGCACCAAACGGAAATTGAGCCTTCGGTTTTGGTCGCCAAAGGCTTATAGCAGTTAATGTCTCCTGACGCATCAGGAGTGCCGCCGGGAGAGGAAACACACTGTGATGAATTAGAGAAGTTCCCAGTGGCCGACGACCCGGAGAGGTTCTTCCAAGTCGGTACACTTTTGCCATACCAGGAGAAGATGGAATTGATAGAATTTTTGAGGAAAAATGTTGACGTCTTTGCGTGGGATCCTTACGAGGCTCCAGGTGTTGATCCGAATTTCATTTGTCATCACTTGAATGTCAACTCGGCCTTTGTCCCAAGAAGGCAGCCACCTCGGCGCTCCTCTAAGGAACATTCCGAGGCCGTGAAGGAAGAGGTGGCTAAGCTTAAGAAGGCTGGGGCTATCAAAGAAGTTTTCTACCCTGAGTGGTTGGCTCATACTGTCGTAGTCAAGAAGAAGAATGGAACGTGGAGGGTATGTGTGGACTTCACGGACCTGAACAAGGCCTGTCCCAAAGATTCGTTCCCCATGCCGCGTATTGATCAATTGGTGGATGCCACTGTCGGACATCCTCGGATGAGCTTTTTGGACGCTTTCCAGGGTTACCATCAGATTCCCTTGGCATTGGAAGATCAAAAGAAGACTGCTTTCGTCACTCCAATAGGAAATTATCACTACAAGGTCATGCCATTCGGGTTGAAGAATGCTGGGGCTACCTATCAAAGGATGATGACCAGAATGTTTGAACATCAGATGGGGAAAACCATCGAGGTGTACATGGATGACATGGTGGTGAAAAGCAAAACAATACCCTTACATGTAAAGGATTTGTCTGACACTTTTCAAATTCTAAGAAAGTACAAGTTGCGCCTCAATGCCTCAAAGTGCTCCTTCGGTGTGGGGTCTGGAAAGTTCTTGGGATATATGATTACTCATAGAGGCATAGAGGTAAATCCCTCGCAGGTCAAGGCTATCCAGGACTTGCAGCCTCCTCGGAACCCAAATGAAATTCAAAAGTTAATAGGAATGATAGCCGCTTTGAACCAATTCATATCTCGGTCAGCCGATCGCTGTCGTCCTTTCTTTCAGTTGTTGAACAAGTGGAAGGGGTTTAAATGGTCCGAGGACTGCAAGTTAGCCTTTCAGCAGCTCAAGCATTATCTTTCTCAGCCGCCTATTCTCTCTCGTCCAGAGGCGCATGAGATTTTATTTGCTTATCTGGCAGTGGCCGTCCACGCGGTCAGCCTGGTCCTGATAAGGGATGATAACGGTGTGCAAAGACCGGTGTATTACGTTAGCAAATCGTTGGGTGATGCCGAGATGCGTTATCTACCTTTAGAAAAGGCACTTCTGGCCGTTGTTCATGCCACGCGAAAGCTTCCTCATTATTTTCAGTCCCATACAGTGGTCGTTCTGACCCAATTGCCTCTCAAGGCAGTGTTGCGCAGCGCCGACTACTCAGGCAGAATAGCAAAGTGGGGGACCATCCTGGGGGCTTTTGACGTTAAATACAGGCCTCGCACCTCGGTGAAGGGTCAGGTCCTTGCTGACCTTATGGCGGAGTTTTCGGAGCCATTGATGGAGGAAGCTCTGGGAGATTTCCCCGTGGGTGAAAAATTAGTGGGTGTGACGCAGCAGCAACATCTCCGACTTGGAAAGTGTATGTGGATGGGGCGGCCAATCAAAGAGGATCTGGTGTTGGACTTGTTCTGATCTCCCCCGAGGAAATTATCTTTGAAAAATCTATGAGATTGGCGTTCTCGGCCACTAATAATGAGGCCGAGTACGAAGCAGTCTTGGTGGGAATGAGAATGGTGCACAGGATGGGGGGGGAAAGATGTCTGTGTCTTCTCGGACTCTCAGCTGGTGGTCGTCCAGGTCATGGGAACCATGGAAGCCAGAGACCCAAGAATGCAGGAGTATTTGGCCCAGGTCAAACGTCAGCAAGCTGAGTTTACTCCTTTGTCTTGGTTCACATCTCTCGGACTGGAAACACCCATGCAGACTCCTTAGCCACTCTGGCAACGACCTCGGCTCAGGGTTTACCTAGGGTTATCCTTATCGAGGATTTACTAGAACCCACTCTTGTCACCACCAATGCGCCTCGCATTCATCTCATAAGACCTGGGCGCAATTGGATGGACCCGGTCATATCCTTTCTTAGGGATGATGTTCTCCCTGAGGACAAATCAGAAGCAGACAAGGTACGCCGGAAAGCACCACGTTTCTGGCTGTCCGAGGATCAGAAACTATATAAACGATCCTTTTCAGGACCGTACTTGTTGTGTGTACACCCAGACTCAACCGAAGGGCTTCTGGAAGAACTACATGAAGGGATTTGTGGCAGCCACACTGGGGGAAGGTCATTAGCCCACAGGGCTTTGACTCAGGGCTACTGGTGGCCCAATATGCAAAGGGAGGCTCAAGATTACGCTAGGAAATGTGATCAATGTCAGAGGTTCGCCCCCAATATCCATCAACCTGGAGGAGTCCTTAACCCCCTTTTTAGCCCTTGGCCCTTTGCACAGTGGGGACTAGATATAGTTGGGCCATTTCCGAGGGCCATAGGCAACAAAAGATGGCTTTTAGTAGGAACAGACTATTTCACTAAGTGGGTTGAGGCCGAGCCCTTGGCAAATATTAGGGACGTTGATTCCAAGAAGTTCATTTGGAAAAATATTATTACTAGATTCGGTATACCACACACGCTTGTTTCTGACAATGGTGTTCAATTTGACAGCAATGCGTTTAGGCAATATTGTGGTGACATGGGTATCATAAACAGGTACTCCACCCTATCTTATCCTCAAGGAAATGGCCAGGCCGAGGCTGTTAACAAGGTCATTGTCAACGGGTTGAAGAAAAGGTTAGATGATGCGAAAGGTAGATGGATAGAAGAACTCCCTCATGTTCTGTGGACATATCGAACCACATCGCGCAGGTCCACCGGAGAAACGCCATTTTCTATGGCTTATGGAGCCGAGGCAGTGATACCTCTAGAATATGGCTTTCCCACCCTCAAGACGAGTTCTTTTAATACCGAGAGCAACGATGGGCTCCTGGAGAAAAGTCTTGACTTACTTGAAGAACGACGTGAGGCAGCTATGGTCCAGATGGTTTATTACCAATAAAAACTTAAACGGGGATACGATGCCCACGTGAAGCTGAGGCCACTAGCGCCTGGTGATCTTGTGTTAAGAAAGGTTGTGGGCACAGCTAAGAACCCAGCATGGGGCAAACTAGGACCCAACTAGGAAGGCCCCTATCGTATTATTTCAGTGGCAGGAATAGGATCTTATCGGCTAGCTGATTTAGATGAAAATGTTATACCACGGCCGTGGAATGTAAATAACCTACGAAGGTATTACTATTAATAAAGTTTACTCTTGATTGTACTTATTCAAAAGGTGTTAATATTTCCTGAATTTCGAAGTAACAATCTTAAAGAATCAAACAGAAACTTGGTTAAGTGTAGTCCTCGGACCACTAACCTTGTGGAAATTGATGTCTTGTCATTTGTTAAACAGAACCTTAGTTATGCCGGGTCCTCGGACCTCCTACTTTGGGAAAATTAACATTTGGAACTACAATATTAAAGAATCAAACAGAAACTTGGTCAAGTGTAGTTCTCGGACCACCAACCTTGTGGAAATTGATGTCTTGTCATTTGTTAAACAGAACCTTAGTTATGCCGGGTCCTCGGACCTCCTACTTTGGAAAAATTAACATTTGGAACTACAATCTTAAAGAATCAAACAGAAACTTGGTCAAGTGTAGTCCTCGGACCACCAACCTTGTGGAAATTGATGTCTTGTCATTTGTTAAACAGAACCTTAGTTATGTCGGGTCCTCGGACCTCCTACTTTGGGAAAATTAACATTTGGAATTACAATCTTAAAGAATTAAACAGAAACTTGGTTAAGTGTAGTCCTCGGACCACCAACCTTGTGGAAATTGATGTCTTATCATTTGTTAAACAGAACCTTAGTTATGTCGGGTCCTCGTACCTCCTACTTTGGGAAAATTAACATCTTTTAAATTAACATCTAAAGGATCAAAGGAAAGGTTGGTTTAATCTTGTCCTCGGACCGCGAACTTGGTTGAAGATAATTCCTTATCAAGCCAGGAAAGTGGTACCTCATTGTTTGCATCTTTAAGTGTTAAATCAAAGTGAGGTCTACTACTTGGACCATGGACTTGGTCATAACTAGCTTCTTATTGTTCTTAGGACGTAGCGCTTTACTGTCCATTAATTCGGATCTAAAGTTTGTCCCTCTAATTGTAAAGTAAATTCATATAAAGAATGGTCTTCGGACCTTATATCATACCAACCACAAATGCTATATGTTGCAGAGGTTTAATTGTTGTTTGAAGCCTTTTGTTATTAGCAATATTTCAAACCACGTGATCTTTTTGTTAAGTCCTTATAATATGCGTATGGTCATAAGTGGATAATCCTTGTAGTTGGATTTGTTTACTCAAACAAACTTCAATAAAACAGTACAAAATGAATGAAGTAAAAACAAACGAGATGCGATAAAAAGGTATATAAAATTGTTCTTTACAAAATTGCATAACAAGTATTACAAAAAGCGCCAAATATAAGTGTGGAGACTAAGAAGCCCTAATCTCGGCCCTAAGCCTCAGAAGGAGGGTCCACGTGAGAAGTGCTGGGGCCTTCAGTCTTTTTCAGCTCCACTTCAAAAGGAGAAAGAATCTGTTTCCCTTTATCCGCTTCCTTTGCTGGTATGACACTATGCTCCAAGGCTTGGCTGAGATCCTTCTCGGCATCCACATCACCTTCCTGTTCTTTGTTGGAACCCAAGGGTTCTGTAGGATCTAGGATGGGCTGTAGGACCACCTGGGGCAGCTCTGGTAGAGTTGAGTCAGGGGTGGGGGTGGCAGCAGGAGCCTCCTCAATCTCCTGGATTTCCAGTGGAATCCAGATGTTCTCGGACTTCCTCAACTCCGAGGAGGGGGGAATTTCAGCTGCGTTTAGGGCCTCCACCCAAACCTTCTGGCAGTATTCACGGCACAAGGCCGCGAAGGCCTCGGTCAGCTGCTCCTCGGTGTTGGCCACCCCTTCCCAATAGCTTGCCTGTTTGGTGGCTTGTAGAGAGCTTTGAAATGTGCTGGCTTCTCTCTTCAGCAGCGCAATTTCCTTCTCCAAATCCGAGCGTTCCCTTTGAGCTCGGGCAATCTCGTCATCTTTTTCATGGAGGAGCTTGCGCTGTCCTTCTATTTGGGTCTCCATGGTTTTGAGACTTGACCTAGCACCATCTCTCTCCCTCTTTACATTAGCCACCTCCAAGAGCAGTTTCTCGTTTTCAGCAATGGCTGTCCCCAGAGACTTCTCAGTCTCCAACCTGACCTCCAGCTCGGCCCTGGCCTTCTTCCGAGTATCTTCGATAAACTTTTCAGCTACGAAGACCTCCTGAACAGCCTGCAATGAAATAGGATGGAGTCAAACACAATGAGAACTTATGAGCGTTGTTAAAAGTAAACTCTCCATAGAAAGGGGAAAACTTACCAGTGCCAAGTCTCTCTTTAGAGCAAGGAAGAGCTGTGGCTGGCTCATTTTTTCCAAGGACTCCATGTCCTTGGGCAGCAAAAGAGGGCGTTCCAACACCTCGGCCAAGTGGTGGGCATGGCCATGTTGAACCGCCCTTACACTGGACTGGAAGGAGATAGGAGCGCCATCCAGTTTTAAGTCAGGGGACCAGGTGGTTGGTGCCCTACGCACATCAGCCACCACCCCAATCTCCCCGCTTTCTACTGAACGGGCTCTACCTTTGCCTTTGTCCTGTTTTTGCTGCTGAGCCGGTAGAGGTTGGTTGCGCGGTTTCTTCGGGCCTTTGTTGGTCGCCCCTTCATCTTCCCCCTTTCTCTTTTTCTTGGGGTCCTCGGCTTGAACCTTTGGCTCAGCTGGAGGAGGGGGAAGTGGCAGATTTTGAGGGACTTGGGTGGCCCCTGTTTTCTTCACCTTGACCCTTGCGGCTCTATCGGTGAGAAGATCTTTCATTCTGTCCATACTGTCCTCGGATCCGTCCTCGGGGAGTGCAACTACGAGCCCAGCAATTCTTGAGGCCTCGGCAGTATCTTCCTCCTCGTCAGAAAGCACGACAAACTAGTTCCCTCGAGGCTCGTTGTATTCTTCGAGTTGGAACTGGTCTATCTCGTCGTCTAACGTGTGGGAAGAGGAGACCTGCTCTTCTGGGATAGTGGCTACCTCGGGGTGGACGGCGAGGGGAATGGCCGCTACAGGTCGTAGGTATAGGACGGTTTGAGGAGTGTCTGGGAGGTCGCGGTCGTCAAGAAAGTTCGGCCGGGCTACGTTGATCCTCCTTCTTCTTCGGTCTCCGGCGATGATAGCGTTGTCTATCTCCTGGAAGTCCGAGGAGATGGGATCGTATCCAAGGATCAGGTGAGCGGCTCGGAGCTGCCGGTCTGCGCTAACAAACACCTCGGATCGGAGTATTCGGTTTAAGTCAGCAACGTTGCAAAAACTCAAACGAGGGCGCACGTGTTGCTTATCTGCAAGAAAAGATGGGAGATTAAACAATGTGGCCAGATTCACATAACAAGGGATAAAGGTAAACAAATAAAAGTTTATCTAAACGTGCAAGTTGTTAGCGTTGAGGGAGTTTTTGGGTGAGGAGGTTAATCCTCAGGTGTCGCACCTAGAGCCCCCCACTGTACTGGGCAGTGGAGACCGTCGTGCCAGTTTCCAGAGACGATCAGGTAGTCGTCCTTCATGCCTTTGTTGGACTTGGGCAAACAGGAGATTAACCTAACGACACTGGACCGGGACTTAATGTAATAGCCTACGTTGGATAGTTTATGGGATTCGTACAGAAAAACGACATCGTGCCATGAGAGGTTTAAACCCATCTGTTCATTTAAGGCATCGACGCTGCCTAAAACTCTAAAAACGTTAGGGAGGCATTGGTCGGGACACAACCGGTGGTTGCGAAGGTATTCCCTCATCACAGGTTTCATCGGGAGGGTCATCCCGCCTTCTATAAAGGCTATCATTGGGATTATGACCTCTCCCTCCTTCCTAGAACCAGCCACGGCTCCGCTGGGCAATACTTTAGGCCTACGTCACCGGGAATGTGGTATTTGGCTCTGAAGCCTTCCATTCCGGCGGCCGTATCAACAAGACACTTAAATCTACCCATAGAAAGGAACGAAAGGCTAGACTCTAAAGAATAAGGCGTTTACTAGGACAGCCGAGGACAAAGTCCGAGGATAAAAAGGTTATGAATGAAATGAGTGGAGAGTAAGAACTTACGGAGTTTGAGGATATGCAAATTTCCACGGTTTTCTGAAGGCAAAATATGATTGTTGATGTTTTGATGGGATCAGTCCCTGGCAAAATAAATGAAGGCGCAGATTCCCGAAGCGTCACGACGTGCGGAATGGCGGCCTCGAAATTAGTTGTACCCCGCTCAAATTTTCGTGGAGCAATGAGGGCCGTTGGATGCCAATATCACCGTTGAACGTGGGGACAGAGTGTAACTTACAGTAATAAATGCGCGCGTTTTGAAAATAAAACCGCCAATTGGCATCCTCCAGTATGCGAAACGGTTTTCACACGTGCAATTACTCGTGAAATGTGCAGAATAAGTACTCTTCGGATCAAAACTCTATTTTTCTCCTCGGACATCAAAAATTAGAGTTTTGAGGGGCTATTGTGGGGAGTAAAAGGGTCCTGATAGGTATGTGGGCCTTTGGGCCATATTAAGGAAGGCTGACCTACACTTGAGATTGAAACCTCTTAGTATTTTGGGCCCGCTCATGCGCCGAGGACCCGAGGATCAATCCGAGGTTGATCTTATTCTCGGATGGGCATAGAAGAATCAACAACGTTGTCAGAAAAGTTCATAAACAGCACAACGGGGACCAATGGTTAAGAGGGGTGAGCCCCTGGATGTCCTAGAAGCACCGGTGTTTGAAAAGTACTAAAGGCTGCCACCTCCACATTAAAGACCCTTCACCCACTACCTTAGCCGCATTAATGGGGAAGTGACACCTGAACAGTGGGAGGGAAACTTCTGGTTACTATTCAAGGGCATTGAGAGAAGAAATATCTAGGCTAAGGAAGAGATAGGGCAACACGTATATGAGGTATCAAAAAGATGAGTATTTAAGGGGAGGCCCAGAACAGAAATAGGGGACCTCTCTTTTGGAAAAACAAAAAAGAAGAAAGAAAAGAAATATAATACAAGAACAGTCCTCGGCTTACGTCCGAGGAGGTTGAGTTATAATATTTCTTGTTAATTTTTAAGTGCTGTCAGTCTTTGATTTGCCATACAACCCTTAAACTCTTCTAACCTGGGTTCCAAGCCCACACTCTACAAATTCTTATTGTTTAAGACTCAATGGGCCTGAGCCCATAACGGTTTTTGGGATCAGGTGCAATTGTGCACTTACAACTATTATTATAGCAATTAAAAGAATATTATTACATCTTAAGTGTTATTATTTTGGTCCATTTCCTAATATCTGGTTCATTTCGATAAAAATAATAACAATAATAAGATTACAAAGAAATAACAACTATAATAATCATCATTCATTCTTTGTGTGTCCCGTAATGATTTGAAATCTATTTACAAATTATTAATTTAATTATTTTATTTATGAAATTCACCTTGTGCGTCTTTTGACCATCTGTTAAATATTATTTATTTAAATAAATCAATTCATTTTTTTATACACTACAACAAAATGTATTTTTAGTGACGAAAATTAGTGAGGAAATATTTTTCGTCACTAAAAATATAGCTTTAGTGACGAAATATAAATTTCGTCACTAATAATGAAAAAAATTATTACTTTTAGTGACGAAAAATGAATTTCGTCACTATTGTGATCTGAAAAATGGGCGCCAATGGAGGGAAACTTTGGCGCGAGTTTAATTAGTCTATAGTGACGAAATATTTCGTCACTAAAAGTTAAAATTTTTAGTGACGAAATATTTCGTCACTATAGGTATTGCTGTGGATAGTATTAGTGACGAACATCTTTTCGTCACTATAAAGAAGAATTAGCGACGAAAAATATTCGTCACTAAAAATAATAATAGTTTTACACTTATATATTTTTAGTGACGAAATCACAATTCGTCACTAAAAATATAATTTAGCGACGAAATATGAATTTCGTCTCTAAAAATCTTAACAAAACCCGGTCTTTAGTGACGAAACTGAAATTCGTCACTAAAACCTTAAAAGCCTAATTTCAAAACTCAGCTAAGCCACAAAACATTTCACTACCAAGAGCCATTTCTGTCAAAAAAAAAAAAAAACCCAAATCACTTCAGGTCGCCGGCGATCGGCGACGCTTCAGGTCGCAGATCGCGACGCTGAAGGTCGCCGATCGTTGGCGACGCTTCAGCGTCGAGATCTGCGATGCTTTAGCGTCGCCGATCGCGACGCCGAAGGTCGCCGACCGTTGGCGACGCTTCAGCGTCGCGATCTGCGACCTTGAGCATCGCTATCGGCGACGCTTCAGGTCGCAGATCGCGACGCTGAAGGTCGCCGATCGCGACGCTGAAGGTCGCCGATCGTTGGCGACCTTCAACGTCGCGATCTGCGACCTTGAGCGTCGCGATCGGCGACGCTTCAGGTCGCAGATCGCGACGCTGAGGGTCGCCGATCGTTGGCGACCTTGAGCGTCGCGATCGGCGACGCTTCAGGTCGCAGATCGCGACGCTGAGGGTCGCCGATCGTTGGCGACCTTGAGCGTCGTGATCGGCGACGCTTCAGGTCGCAGATCGCGACGCTGAGGGTCGCCGATCATTGGCGACCTTGAGCGTCGCAATCGCGACGCTTCAGGTCGCATATCGCGACGCTGAAGCGTCGCCAACGATCGGCGACCTGAAGCGTCGCGATCTGCGACCTGAAGCGTCGCCGATCGCGACGCTCAGGGTCACCGATCGCGACGCTGAAGCGTCACCAACGATCTTTGGTGACGCTTCAGCTCGCCGGCGACGCTTCATCTTTCATCCGGCGACGCTTCATCCGGCGACGCTTCAGTTTGTGACGCTTCCGACGACTCTTCGCCTTCCACCCAGCCGGCGACCTTTTGCCTCCCACCCCCAAGCCTGGGTATTTTTTTCCCCCTTTTGAGTTAATTTTTTTGTTAATTTTTGTTTAATGATTCTGGTTCCTTTGGGTATTTCTTTGTTTGATACAGTAATAGGTATATGCATTTTTGTTTAGTTTAGGTATTTGATATCTACTGAGTAATGGTTGTGAAGAAAGTTTCTTATATATGTACTTATCAATTGCTGTAATTCTTTTTTATTTCTATGGTTCTTATTGTTTGGATGATTCTAGTTTGGATCTCACTCTCTTGGTTTGGTTTCCACATTGATACCAATGTTAGATATATGTAGTGTACAAGTTCCTATACATTAGGTGTAATGTATGAACTCAGAATGAGATTACCCATCTTCTAAATTTTCTTGTGTTGATTATTGCTTAGGTAATGATACTCTGATTTCACAATGAGATTTTTTCCTTTGATTGTTATTTGACTTGATTTAATGGGGGATTGTTCTCTAGATTATGTTTTAGATACGTTGTGCTACTCTATTAATATTTCTTGCAAGACAAATGATGAGATTTTTCCCCCTAATTGCTAGTTTTTTCTATCATCCATTTTGATGATAAAATGAGTGTTCAATCTGAGAAAGGAATATTAGGATGACATTGTCTCTAAAACCAGGTTGATGAAGGTTGTTTTTTTTGGGGGGTGGGGTCCTTTTTTATCAATTATCATAAGATTAAATTCAAATCTTTTAAGTCAAATTAATGCTTAATACTTTAGGAATGGACATGGTGACATAAATGAATTGTTTTTGGAGTTTATCTCTCTGTGCACTTTGTTGATATTATTAGTTTGTTGGCTATATGGGTTTGGTTAATAAGAGACCTACTTTCTACAACTTATACATTAGGAGTTGTGATTTTAATTTATTGGTGTGACTACTCTTAATGCATTGTTAGAAATGTTTCTTATAACATAGTTAATGTTTTGCTTTACGATTTTAATGTAGTATTGTTATTATATTTATGCAGATTTCTTATTGGTGGCTTTTAGGGGATTTACTTTTGGCATTACTTGAAGACATATGAGGACATCTTCTGTTAGTTTTAATTATATTATGCTAACATTTTTGTATTGTTATAAAATATGACGAATTATTGTATGTATTACAAACAATTATTGTATGGAAGAAATTTGAATTGGATACTTGTTTTATTTTTTACTTGTGGAATGTATGGATATTTTTTTTATAAATGTGTTGAAATAAATGTATTATTCAAATGTGAGGTTTTAGTAATGTAATAACAGGTTACAGGTTAATATCAAAGCCATGAAAAAAATAAAAACAGAAAATAAGTTTTAGTGACGAAATATTTCGTCACTAAATGTAGCAAAATTTTGTAAGAAATGGTTTTAGTGATGAAAATTTTCGTCACTATATGTGCATGGATTTTCTTAAAAATAATTTTAGTGACGAATTTTTTCGTCACTATATGTATCTGAAAATAGTTTTAATGACGAAATTATTCGTCACTAAATATGATTTAATAAACTAAAATGTTTTTAGTGATGAAATATTTTCGTCACTGAATGGTGTTTTTAGTGAGGAAAACATTTAGTGACGAAACGTTTTCGTCTCTAAAAGTTTTTTTTTTTAAAATCAAATCGGACTTTTAGTGACGAAATTTTTCGTCACTGGGACTTTTAGTGACGGGGTTTCAGCGACGAAATGAATTTCGTCACTAAAAGTCCGATTTCGTCACTAAAGGTTCTTAGTGACGAAAAACTGGACTTTTAGTGACGAATTTTTTCGTCACTGAAAATACATTTTGTTGTAGTGATAATAAATACATCATTTTTTGATAACTTTAGATATTTGACACAAAATAAAATTTATATATTTTATGAAACCTATAATGAGTCCAAAAGGAAAGTCTCACGTGACGAGCACAAAAATTAAATATTGACACGGGTGTCTCATCACCAAATAAATAACCTCGGAAAATTTAATCATAAAATTGGTGAAGTTATAACATTAACATATATAACTTCATTCAGTATTTTTAGGTAATTTTCAAAATTAATTGTGGAATACCCCAAAAGAATTAGCAATAAAGTCATATATAAGTGGAAAATTCTATATGTCCATTTAGTATCACATAGTTGTCCAGTAGCTTATTAGCTAAATATGAGATAAAAAAATATGTAGTTTTGGTTAGCTGTTATGGTAAAAGTTATACATATATATATATATATATATATATAATTTAGCTTCTTAAAAATTGAAATAAAATATTTTTGTTAAATTTAAAAAAAATCAAAAAACAAAAAACAGAAAGTTTTGCCAAATGGTGTGCAATATCTAGTTTTCAATATCGTGTGCAATGTAATAATTGTTTTACAACTATCTAGGTTGATAGAATACACTCTGAAAATGGCGAATTTTTAAATTTTGTTTTCCCTTCCTCTGTGGTTTCCAAATTATCATTTCCATTTCCCTTGTCCTGTTGGTCGTGTTAGTTGTATTTTGAATATTTGATCAATTAATTCTTTGATTTCAATTAAACGTTCAGGTCTTGAAAATGTAAGTTGTGTTACTCATGATGCTTGGAGGGTTGCTCCAATTGCAAGACTCGTGAGTGTTGTTTTGAATTAATCGGTCTGTGGCTTTTGAGTATTAGAAAAAACAAAATTTGTTTAAATCCCTCAGTGGATTCAAACTTTCTTGCTTTTTATCTTTTAGTGGGATTCCTTTAGGTTAGGTGTGACCTTATCTATTCATTATGATTTTTTATTTGCATTTCCACCATAACCCAGAAAAATATGGTATCAAACGGATCTCCCAAAAAGAACTTGACTAGTTGCAGCTGCAAATATGTTTAGAATTTTGTCTAAAATAGAGTTCTTTATGGTATCACTTTTGTCAATTTTTTTTTAATCTTGTTCAAGGTCCTTTGCTTAATTTTGTTTCGTTTATGTCGTTTGGATTGTTTTGATCTTGTTTGCAGATAATATTTCTCATTGCATCTGTTGCATTTATGTTTATTTTTGTTGATGAAATTTTCATTTATCTGCATAAATATATATACTATGGTATTAGACGGATCTCCCACACTCTGTTTGATATGCATATGCCAATAATATACAATTGCATGCCAGTTTCTCTAGTTAATTTCAAACATCAATCTTAAGCACTGGGGCCTTGGGGACAGTCCCTTTGTTAAATGTGTCTCTGAAACACTTTCATGATCTCATTTTCTGAAATGTGAAAGTGTATTTTTAACATTTTCGCATTTGACCTGACCATATAAAACCACACTTCCTATAGATGACATAATAAACCCTTTCTCCTTTCTTGCTATTGTTGCAAATCCAAGATCAAGTCAAGTCGTCTCCAGTTGTCTAAATTTGGATGTGTTGTGACTTAGGTTAGTTTGTGTTAGTGTTTGTTACCGACCTTAATTTTGAGGGTAAGGAGTTTGATTTGTGTTAATCAGTCATGTGGTTATATTGTTATAATCGATATTTTCTATTGTAAATTGTGTCTGGTGTTACCCATGTATAATACATTGGCATGAAATTGTCTGAACACGTTAAATGTTAGTTGAAGTCTTGTGTGAGTAGGCCTCCACTAAATAGATTTCAACATAAATATCTTGATTAAATAACCAATGAGAACATAAGTCTTAAAATATTTCAACGCAAAGAAAATTTCATCAAATACTCTAAGAAAGATGTAAGATAAGGATAGAGTTGTGTTGTCTCAATCACTTTTTGAGAAAAGTTATACGCATTCTTTCGTAAAAGTTAAATTACGAGTTAGAAATATATTAGTTCATATTAGTTATTTCACACATATCCACGAATGATATGAAAATGTTCACACTTTAACGCATAAAAATATATATAAAAGAGATGTGAAATAATGACTCAACACCACAAATGAGTCATTAAAACATCTTACATGTTATCTTTTTATCTTTTCTATTCTCTTTCTTGGGTCTTAGTTTGGTAGTATAGATGGGGTGACCCTTGGCAACATGTGGGATCGATGATGCTTTCGATGTCAAGTATGTTTGTGTCTGGATTGAGTAATGTTATGAACACAATAGAAAAGTTACAATAATTTTATTCAAATTAGCATGCGAAAAAAAATTAAAATAGAAATTGTGGTGGGTCCATGTATGATTTGACATACTAATTTAAGAATCTTGTAAAATCGTTGTTGCTTTTTGTTGTGTCCCTTGCATTGCTCATGTGGATTGTGTGGATTTTATGGTGGTTAGTAATTGGGTTGTTGTTGAAATTAATTATGTAAAATATAAAATATAGTATTTAAGGATAATAATCCTCTATATTTTCTATTCAAATATTTAAATAATGTAGTTATGTAAGATAGAATAAAATGACTGATGGAGGTTAGAATAACTAATTAAAATATTTTAAAATAATAATAATATTTTGCTCTAGACACTAAAAACAATTAGGATATAAATATTGAATTTAAAAAAAGAATAGCAATTTCCTAAATACAAACGTGCATCATGGAATAGTTGGTGCAAAATTTGCCTGCTTCAAATAAGAAAATATTCAAATTTGAAGGTGCCTTAAGTCGTGCTTTAAAATATATATATACACACTTTTAAAATTATCATAGATGTAACTTTTACCTAAAAAAATAGAAGAGTATTTGAACACGCACAACACGTGTACATTGACTTGTCCAAGAGATTTGGAATAGATCTTGAGGGATTTTTTTGTTTTGCTTTTCATTTCTGAGACCATTGATTAATAATTTTGATCAAAAGCCAAAAACATCCAGCGTGTTTATTAAAATATTGGGACTAGTGTTCGATCGATGTGGGAGGATGTTTCCAATATAAGTATCAATGATAACAACAAAAAGAATAGGATGGGAAATAAAGAGGGAATTAATGAACAAGTCACTTTTGGTAAACAAAAACAAAAATAGCAGCCAGAGAAATAATCAAAATTTGAAAGCGGACACAAACCCTAGATTATGAATTAATTCGAAGTATTATATTGCATGTTTGCGCAAAATGCATAAAGATTCGAAATGCTGAGAATGTATAGACATGTTATAATACATGGGAATTTAGAATGAACTATATATATAAAATTTGACAAGTACTGTTTGCATGCATTTTTTCATAAGGGTCACAACCTTCGGAGTTTGGACAATTGTATCTCTCTTTGTAAAGGATTATAACCCTTCATCAGATAATACAATCATGATGTGAAAAAACGATCATTTTGAGAGTTTATGATGAAGTACATAACGCTATTCTATAGTCCGGCTTATAATAGCTTGGAGACATTGTTTAATACTTATAATACTAAAGGTAGAGATTTTATTTTTGCGAGGACAGTATAGCTATATACGGACACTTTTGATTCTCAAAAAAATAAAAAAGATATGGACACTTTTAATCAGTTGGGTAAACTAGCACCAGCAAAAGCTTTCATTTTGTGGGTAAATTAGCACTAGCAAAGTCTAGTCAAACTGGACCAATCTGGAGCGGGTTCTGATTTTATTATAGTATTAAAACTTAGTAAAAATGGAAATTATAATATTATTATTAATTATTAGTATTATAGTAATTAAAATATTTTTATTACTTCTTCGTGTTATTATTTCTTGGTACAGAAATCCGGGTTTCTGATTTTATTATTGTATTAAAACTTAGTAAAACATAAAAGAAAAACTGATACTATTATTATAGCGATTAAAAGAATATAATTACATCTTAAGTGTTATTATTTTGGTCCATTTCAAAATATCTGGTTCATTTCGATAAAAATAATAACAATAATGAGATTACAAAGAAATAGCAATTATAATAATCATCATTCATTCTTTGTGTGTCCCGTAATGATTTGAAATCTATTTACAAATTATTAATTTAATTATTTTATTTTTGAAATTCACCTTTTGAGTCTTTTGGCCATCTGTTAAAAATTATTTATGTAAAAAAATCAATTCATTTTTTATAATAAATATATCATTTTTTGATAGCTTTAGATATTTGACACAAAATAAAATTTATAAATATTTTATGAAACCTATTATGAGTCCAAAAGGAAAGTCTCATATGACGAGCACAAAAATTAAATATTGACATAGGTGTCTCATCACCAAATAAATAACTGGGGAATTTTTTTTGAGAATCAAGACCTCGAAGAAGTATTATTAAATCAACCAAAGTCAGTTACAAGAACATGATAAAGTTGTGATGAAACACCCTTCATCCATGCTGTGAGAATGTCAATATGTTTTGCATACCGGGCTAAATTATGAGTTAGAGAGTTACCCGACCTACGGTTGTGCGAAAAAAAAATACAAGAAAAAGCTCCTAGGTTTTGTTTAACTGAGGAAATCAAATGGCCAAAGGAAGACAAGGACTCCTCCTCCCTTGGTAAGGCTGAAATAATCAACTCTGAATCTCCCTCGACAATAACAGAGGGTAGATGAAGTTCCATAGCAAAGGATATGGCTCTAATGGCTGCCATCGCTCCACTTCATCTGAGAAAGATGGTAACCTGGTTTTTTCGGAAATAGAGGCCATCACCCTTCCCATGTGGTCACGGACAAATATTCCCAATCCAGGTTCATCTGTCTCACGGAACACAACACCATCGAAGTTGATCTTGAGGCTCGTCGTAACATATATAACTTCAATCAGTATTTTTAGGTAATTTTCAAAATTAATTGTGGAATACCCCAAAAGAATTAGCAATAAAGTCATATATAAGTGGAAAATTCTATATGTCCGCTTAGTATCTCATAGTTGTCCAGTAGCTTATTAGCTAAATATGAGATAAAAAAAAATATAGTTTTGGTTAGCTTTTATGGTAAAAGTTTAACAAAAAAAATAAATATATAATTTAGCTTTTTAAAAATTGAAATAAAATATTTTTGTTAAATTAAAAAAAAAAAAACAAAAAGTTTTTTGCCAAATGGTGTGCAATATGTAGTTTTCAATGTACCGAATCGTGTGCAATATAATAATTGTTTTACAACTATCTAGGTTGATAGAATACACTCTGAAAATGGCGAATTTTTAAATTTTGTTTTCCTTTCCTATTTGGTTTCCAAATTATCATTTCCATTTCCCTGGTCTTGTAGGTCGTGTAAGTTGTATTTTGAATATTTGATCAATTAATTCTTTGATTTCAATTAAACGTTCAGGTCTTGAAAATGTAAGTTGTGTTACTCATGATGCTTGGAGGGTTGCTCCAATTGCAAGACTCGTGAGTGCTGTTTTGAATTAATCGGTCTGTGGCTTTTGAGAACTAGGAAAAACAAAATTTGTTTAAATCCCTCAGTGGATTCAAACTTTCTTGCTTTTTATCTTTTAGTGGGATTCCTTTAGGTTAGGTGTGACCTTATCTATTCATTATGATTTTTTATTTGCATTTCCTCCATAGCCCAGAAAAATATGGTATCAAACGGATCTCCCAAAAAGAACTTGACTAGTTGCAGCTGCAAATATGATTAGAATTTTGTCTAAAATAGAGTTCTTTATGGTATCACTATTGTCAATTTTTTTTTTTTTTTAAATCCTGTTCAAGGTCCTTTGTTTAGTTTTGTTTCGTTTATGTCGTTTGGATTGTTTTGATCTTGTTTGCAGATAATATTTCTCATTGCATCTGTTGCATTTATGTTTATTTTTGTTGATGAAATTTTCATTAATCTGCATAAATATATATACTATGGTATTAGACGGATCTCCCACACTCTGTTTGACATGCACATGCCAATAATATACAATTGCATGCCAGTTTCTCTAGTTAATTTCAAACATCAATCTTAAGCACTGGGGCCTTGTGGACAGTCCCTTTGTTAAATGTGTCTCTGAAACACTTTCATGATCTCATTTTCTGAAATGTGAAAGTGTATTTTTATCATTTTCGCATTTGACCTGACCATATAAAACCACACTTCCTATAGATGACATAATAAACCCTTTCTCCTTTCTTGCTATTGTTGCAAATCCAAGATCAAGTCAAGTCGTCTCCAGTTGTCTAAATTTGGATGTGTTGTGACTTAGGTTAGTTTGTGTTAGTGTTTGTTACCGACCTTAATTTTGAGGGTAAGGAGTTTGATTTGTGTTAATCAGTCATGTGGTTATATTGTTATAATCGATATTTTCTATTGTAAATTGTGTCTGGTGTTACCCATGTATAATACATTGGCATGAAATTGTCTGAACACGTTAAATGTTAGTTGAAGTCTTGTGTGAGTAGGCCTCCACTAAATAGATTTCAACATAAATATCTTGATTAAATAACCAATGAGAACATAAGTCTTAAAATATTTCAACGCAAAGAAGATTTCATCAAATACTCTAAGAAAGATGTAAGATAAGGATAAGGTTGTGTTGTCTCGATCACTTTTTGAGAAAAGTTATACGCATTCTTTCGTAAAAGTTAAATTACGAGTTAGAAATATATTAGTTCACATTAGTTATTTCACACATATTCGTGAATGATATGAAAATGTTCACACTTTAACGCATAAAAATAGATATGAAAGAGATGTGAAACAATGACTCAACACCACAAATGAGTCATTATAGCATCTTTCATGTTATCTTTTTATCTTTTCTATTCTCTTTCTTGGGTCTTAGTTTTTGAGTATAGAAGGGGTGACCATTGGCAGCATGTGGGATCGATGATGCTTTTGATGTCAAGTATGTTTGTGTCTGGATTGAGTAATGTTATGAACACAACAAAAAAGTCACAATAATTTTATTCAAATTAGCATGCAAAAAAAAAAAAAATTAAAATAGAAATTGTGGTGGGTCCATGTATGAGTTGACATACAAATTTAAGAATCTTGTAAAATCCTTATGGCTTTTTGTTGTGTCCCTTGCATTGCTCATGTGGATTGTGTGGATTTTATGGTGGTTAGTGGTTGCCTTGTTGTTGAAATTAATTAGGTAAAATATAAAATATAGTATTTAAGGATAATAATCCACTATAGTTTCTATTCAAATATTTAAATAATGTAGTTATGTAAGATAGAATAAAATGACTGATGGAGGTCAAATTAACTAATTAAAACATTTTAAAATAATAATAATATTTTGCTCCAGACACTAAAAACATTTAGGATATAAATATTGAATTTTAAAGAAAAAAAATCGCAATTTCCTAAATACAAACGTGCATCATGGAATAGTTGGTGCAAAATTTGCCTGCTTCAAATAAGAAAAATTTCAAATTTGAAGGTGCCTTATGTCATGCTTTAAAATATATATATATATATATACTTTTAAATTATCATAGATGTAACTTTTACTCAAAAAAATAGAAGAGTATTTGAGCACTCACAACATGTGTACATTGACTTGTCCAGGAGATTTGGAATAGATCTTGAGGGATTTTTTTGTTTTGTTTTTCATTTTTGAGACCATTGATTAGTAATTTTGATCAAAAGCTAAAAACATCCAGCGTGTTTATTAAAATGTTGAGACTAGTGTTTGATCAATGTGGGAGGATGTTTCCAATATAAGTATCCACGATAATAACAAAAAGAATAGGATGTAAATAAAGAGGAAATTAATGACAAGCCACTTGCGGTAACTAAAAACAAAAATAGTAGCCCGAGAAATAATCAAAATTTGAAAGCGCACACAAACCCTAGATTATGAATTAATTCGAAGTATTATATTGCAAGTTTGCGCAAAATGCATAAAGATTCGAAATGCTGAGAATGTATAGACATGTTATAATACATGGGAATTTAGAATGAACTATATATATATAAAATATGACAAGTACTTTTTGCATGTATCCTTCCATAAGAGTCACAACCTTTGGAGTTTGGACAATTGTATATGTCTTTGTAAAGGATTATAAACCCTTCATCAAATAATACAATCATGATGTGAAACAACGATCATTTTGAGAGTATATGATGAAGTACATAACACTATTCTATAGTCCGGCTTATAATAGCTTGGAGACATTGTTTAATACTTATAATACTAAAGGTTGAGATTTTATTTCTGCGAGGACAGTATAGCTAGCTAGATATGGACACTTTTAATTAGTTGAATAAATTAGCACTAGCAATCTTATTGCTTTGGATCTGAAGCTACGACTTACATCATTTTTTTACTTACCAATAACCACTTACCACATCAATAATTTGTAAAACAACTTTATATCTCTAGCATTTTCCTCCTTTTAAAGGTCATAAAAAAATTTATAGATTGAAATTTAAATCAAAATATATAAGCTCAAAAAAATTAGCTTAACAACAAAAATTATCAATAGTAAAGTTAAAAAACATTTAGTTCAATCAACCTAATTTACCCAAAACAAACAACCGACCCTTTAAAAAAAAATTAACAAAATAGTTTTATCATTACCCAACAACAAATGCATGCAACAAAAAAAATTAATTAATTAATTAAAATAAATAAATCGTAGTGATTAAGCAGTAGAGTTGGAGATCGAAACTGCTACATGCAATTAGTAGCAGAGCTGCCTCCTAACTCCAAGTCCTGATTTCATCCCTAGTTAGTGTATTTTAGTTATAATTGCAGTTAGTGTATTATCACTAACTACAATTATAAATAAAATCCATTCAGCTTTATAATTGAAATCATGTTGTGAGATAGAGTGTGTATGGCAATATATAACGCAGCATATGCAAAGAGAATTAACATATAATTATGAGAATAATAAGTATTAAATAGTTAATTTAAAATCATACAAACTTTCACAATTAGTGAAAAATCCTTCAAAATTTCTCTATATTTTTTTATTATATGTGAATTTTGAAAATCGAACAATAACATTACATGTTCTTATTATATCTTCCATGTTTGCAAAATTTCAAGAAAATAAAAAATCAATAGCTATATCATCAGTCAAATGTTTAAATTTTAAATTTTTGTAAATTAAAATTTTGCATAAAAAATAAGTTTATTGACTGAATAATAAATAACATCTAATTTAAGAAAAATTTTATGTGTATTAAAAATATTTAAAAAATGTACAATCTAATAGTTAAAATCTTAAAATTTACATTAAATAGAAAGATATACAGAGAATTAGAAGAGTTTGTCTTCAGAAAAGAAGCCTTTTCATTTTTCTCTTCACCATGGTGGACACTCCACTAGTACTAGAACTTCAAAAAATTCATTGCTTTGTAAATAAGCGAAGAAATTCACCTTATGCATTGTAAATAAGCAGAGAAATTCACATTGAAAATAGATGAGTGTTAACTGATGACGTATGGTTTAGATTTCAGAACAACTTATTTAGTTTAAACTGAAAATTTATTACTAAAAAAAATTATAAGTTAGCTAAATAGGGCAATAAGATCCATAAATAATAAAAAAAAAATTAATATGACTCATAAATAGTAAAAAAAAAAAACTAAAATATAAAAGAAAATGTTCACTAGCACTTACTGATGCTTATTAATTAAGGTGCAAAAATGACAAAAAAAATGTCAGGAAAAAAAAAATGTTAATGGACCTTACGGTGGCGTAAGCACAATCCAAAACTAAATACGCAAAAATAAATAAGCTCATGTTAGACTCATCCTTCGTTGATAGCAGCTGGCCCTGCTTTTTGGACTATGGGGTGGATTCCAGTTGAGCTGACTCTACTTTTTAGATTATAGAGTGGATTCCTGTGTGAACTGGTGAGTGGTGAGGTACAAATGTACATTGTGGACTTATTCATTGATTGACCAGAGGTGGCCATGCTTTTGAGATATCAGAACGCAGGCCTTCAACTTCATTATTGCATGCACTTTGAGCAGCTAGACTATTTGCTATATGGTTTCTCCTGAATAATCAACCATTTCAGTATCTACCTACGTACTCTTTCACAGACTCTTCTATTATCTTGTGTTAGCCAGCAAATTTCCATTTCCAAACTATGGCTGCTGCTCTACTTTCTGCTATCGTGGAGCGGCTTGATGAAAGAACTAACTCCTAATTTAAATTTCAAAATATTGTTGTGATCTTTTTTATTTCCTAATTCCTAGAGGAGTTCTTCTAGGCTATTATTTTGTGTAATACAACTTTAACTGCAATAAGTTGAAAATATTAATATATTATGCAATGTGGTGTAATATATAAAAAAAATTTATTTCAAGTACGGTCTATTTTTTTTATATAAAAAAATTCTTCAAGTGTTTTTTTTTAATCTTTTTATCTCTACAAATATATAATTCTATTATTTTTTGTGTGTTTGATTAATTTTTTTTAAGGTGAATCATATTTTTTTAACTTCTATTGTAGTGCGTTATATTTTCCTAATGTATAACTAAACTTTATAAGTTTCAAATTTATTATAGAATAAGGAGATTATCATGGAAATCAAAACTCATCATAAAATTATAATGTTATCTTAACCAAAAATTAAAATGAAACTAAAGGAATAAAAGATTGACTTTATAATGATTTATTACTCAAACAATTGGTAGGCATATTCAAATTCATAATTATATAGATTGTGTTTTAATATAAACCCAAATTCTTATTTTCCAAAAAAAAAAACTAAGTACTAACCCAAAATAAAATTCAATTAAACCTATAAAATCGAGAGAGAATACTCTGTGATGGGAAATGAAAGAAACATAATAAAAAAAAAAAATCTAAAAAATAATATATGGCATGACGAATGAGTTGGCGCAACAAAAATATAGTAACATTAAATATTACTACGACATATATATATACACACACAGAGAGAGAGAGAGAGAGAGAGAGAGAGAGAGAGAGAGAGAGAGAGAGAGAGAGAGAGAGAGAGAGAGAGAGAGAGAGAGAGAGAGAGAGAGAGAGAGAGAGAGAGAGAGAGAGAGAGAGAGAGAGAGAGAGATTGATTTTTTTCCATTTTTTTATTTGGTTGTTTGTGAATTTAATTTAAAAGTAATATTTTCTGCGATTAATTAATATGTGTAATTTTAAATTTAAAGAGAAAATTTTGAAAAAAAATTACAATGACTATTATGTTGTTACTATGCAGTAACCATAAGTAAAAGTTATGTTATGTTAAATAAAATTTAATGGACATAACAAAGCTCTTGAACAAGTTTAATTTCAACTAAGAATTAAAAATATATCAAGTCTGAAAATGAAAATCGAGCTTTGTGTTAAGCACGATTTTGATAACAAAGTAAACAAACCAAATTTGAGTACTATAGTTATTACTTTTCATCACAATTTTCAGATCCCAACAAAATAAAACATCCTCAAAAATAATTTTCACTACTGTAAATTAATTTAAAACCTTTATAAAAAGTAATAATAAAATCCTCAATTTCGTGAGAAGAAACTGCAACAGCCTTCCTCCAAGAAACCTTTGATTATCTGTAAGGAAGAGAGACTTAAGCATAGTCTTGCTTTCTATGTGAACTGTGACCAGTTATTTTTTGAACCTTCTAGGTACCAATTACACTATGCAACAATATCATGGAAATAACTTTTTGAATTTTCTAAGAAGCATATCAACGGTCATTGCGGTCAAACTTTCACATTGCAAAATCTCAAAAGCTTTCATGGAAACCAAAATCCCTTAGTCAAACTTTTAATATTTTAATGAAAAGTTGGAAATTTTATTGTAAAGATAATAAGAGGGTATTTGGTTTGAATTGTTTTAAGTTATATAACTCAAAAGTCATTACCCAAAACTCAAAAAACGTGAAGCCATTGAATTTAGAGTTGTTTGGTCTAGTTTTTGGGTTATATTTTCATAACTTCAAACTCAAAATAACGATGGAATAATATAATTGGAGGAATAAAAATAATTTAGAATTCTTTTCTTTTATTAGGGAAAGAAAAGAGAAATTTCCCCATTAATGATGGAATAATATAATTGGAGGAAAATTTTAAAATCTCCACTATAAAAAATAAAAAGATCTCCCAAGTTTTTCTTACCGAAAAGAGATTAATCGCATTTCCATTATTGGGTTCTAAACTTCTGTCTTTTTGTTAGGGTCCTATGGGGAAATTCATTTTGCTTGTCAGTGGGTTGAAGAAAAGCTTGGTTCAGTGTGAGTGTGAATTGTGGACTGAAAATGCACCCCCGTGTGGACTTCATTGACCAGAGTAGTCCCTCAGGCTTTTCCGATAGTGGGTTCCACTTCCCAGGGGCAATGGATTGGGCTTTTGCTTTTTTCACTTATTGGTTAGGTGGGGCTTCAATTATATTGTTGAATTTTTACAACTTTGGCGCCATTAGTATCTATTTGAAATACACTTATTTGGTTGAAATGAAAAAAAAAAAAAAATTGCTAACGTATGGTAGAAGTTAACTAAAATAATACAATAAAATTTATAAATAGTATTAAAAAGTGCAATAAAACTTATAAATAATAACAAAAATAAATTAAATAATAGAATAAATTAGTAAAAATAATTCATGCTAAATCCACCCTTCTTAGTTCAGTGTGAGTGTGAGTGTGAATTGTGGACTGAAAATGCACCCCCGCGTGGACTTCATTGACCAGAGTATTCCCTTAGGCTTTTGAGATAGTGGGCTCCACTTCCCAGGGGCAATGGACTGGACTTTGCTTTTTTCACTTATTGGTTAGGTGGGGCTTCAATTATATTGTTGAATTTTTACAACTTTAGCGCCATTAGTATCTATTTGAAATACACTTATTTGGTTGAAATGAAAAAAAAAAATTGCTAACGTATGGTAGGTAAAAGTAAAAGTTAACTGAAATAATACAATAAGACTTATAAATAATACTAGAAAGTGCAATAAAACTTATAAATAATAACAAAAATAAATTAAATAGTAAAATAAATTAGTAAAAATAATTTATGCTAAATTCACACTTCTTAGTTCAATGTGAGTGTGAGTGTGAATTGCAGACTGAAAATGCACACCCACGTGGACTTCATTGACCAGAGTAGTCCCTCAGGCTTTTGAGATAGTGGGCTCCACTTCCTAGGGGCAATGGACTGGACTTTGCTTTTTTCACTTATTGGTTAGGTGGGGCTTCAATTATATTGTTGAATCTTTACAACTTTAGCGCGATTAGTATCTATTTGAAATACAGTTATTTGGTTGAAATGAAAAAAAAAAAAAAAAATTTGCTAACGTATGGTAGGTAAAAGTAAAAGTTCACTGAAATAATACAATAAGACTTATGAATAGTACTAAAAAATGCAATAAAACTTATAAATAATAATAAAAATAAATTAAATAGTAAAATAAATTAGTAAAAATAATTCATGCTAAATTCACACTTCTTAGTTCAGTGTGAGTGTGAGTGTGAATTGCGGACTGAAAATGCACCCCCGCGTTGACTTCATTGACCAGAGTAGTCCCTCAGGCTTTTGAGATAGTGGGCTCCATTCCCAGGGGCAATGGACTGGACTTTGCTTTTTTCACTTATTGGTTAGGTGGGGCTTCAATTATATTGTTGAATTTTTACAACTTTAACGCCATTAGTATCTATTTGAAATACACTTATTCGGTTGAAATGAAAAAAAAAATTGCTGGTAGGTAAAAGTATAAGTTAATTAAAATAATACAATAAGATTTATGAATAGTATTAAAAAGTGTAATAAAAATTATAAATAATAACAAAAATAAATTAAATAGTAAAATATATTGGTAAAAATAATTCATACTAAATGCACACTTCTTGGATAACAGCTAGCTCTACTTTTGAGATTATAGAGTGGATTACATTGCGAACCAGTGATGTACAATGTGGACTTAATTCATTCATCGACTAGAACTGCCTTGCTTTTGGGATATCAAAACGTCGGCCCTCACCTTCATTATTGCATGCACTTTGAGCAGCTACATTATTTGCTATTTCGTTTCTCCTTAATAATCAACCATTTCACCATCTACCTAGCTTCCCTGGTTCTTTGAATGGTCTAAGTCTGAAAACCAAGTTTTTCCTTCTGCAAGTTGCATGTAGTTGAGTGCAAAAAAGTGAATGTATGTGATGAGTCCAAAAAAATCATTAAGGACGTCCACCTTAATAGATGACCTTGTGTCATTAGTAGACCATCAAGAAAAAAGATGCAACTGTTCAAGCACATTTAACACATTAAATAACAACCATTACTTATTAGCCTTAAACTCTCATCAAGACAGAGACCGTTACACTTAGGAAAATGACCACCTGCAATTATGTAAAGGAAGACATTTATGAGTACAACAACTACCCATGCCACTTATAAAAGCAACAATCCACCTCATTTGCTTGGGTATGAGTAAAAAACCACAAAATATTATCAACATACAAAATACAGAAATTGATACTAACTTAAGCATATGAGGGTCCCCATCGGAAACAACTCAGTGGTCTCTTCGATCAACTTTCTTTTTCTCGTAGAATCCAAAAAGACCTTCCCGAGCTCTTGATTTGGACGAGTAACCCAATTAGTGATTTTTGGCATCAATAGTATAAACTTTATGTATAATAATGTGTGAAATAAACACCACTCTATAAAGGAATTAGTGGTTCCGCCACTTATCTAAGTTCCAATTAATACCTGATCGAAAAGTTTTCATGATTTCAATTTTTTGAAATGTCAAACTGCCTGTTTTTCAATTTCACTTTTGGCCACATAAAAGTGCTTTTACTAACTATTTTGTCTTGTGTGGGATTTTTATTTAACTGTTAATGTGAATACGCTTTCACTAACCTGATATTCCAACATAAATGTTCTCATTAACTAGGACTTGACTCTTAAAGGTTCATGATAATGCGGTTGGATTTTTTGTCCCAACAAACCAAGTTGTCCACATAAAAATTGATTTAAATCATATCTCATTGAGAAATAAGTATATTCTTAATCAATGAATCTCATATTATAATCAATTCAGTCTTATACTTTACGAAATTACTACACTTACTGTAGTTGGCTACAAGAACAACAATAACTAACTAAGAAGTACAACACATTACAACACAGAAGCCTAATTAACACTATACAACACCCTAATGCATGTTGTTAGGTTCTAAGTACTTAGGAACTAATGTATTAGAACTCTAAAGTGTATTGTTGGCAAACCATGATCAAAACAGGTGTTTAGTCGTGTTTTAGATTTGCTTAAAGTATGTCATTCATGTAAAGTTGGAATCAAGTTAACTGCAAAAGTTACTGTGCATTTTTGCCTGACTTGATCGATCGAGAATTAGACTCGACCGATCGAAAGTCGTGTAGATTGTTTTTTCTGCAAAATTTCCAACTCAGCCCTAAGCCCATATGACATGTAGGGTTTTATGTTTTGCCCTAGGTATAAAACGCAAACCCTAGTCACGTTTTTTAGGCTGTTCATATTGCTGTTTGTGTGAATCTCTTGTGAAATCTGAGAGGTGCTTGCCTTCACACAAGCTTGGAATTATCAAGAAGGAGATTTCTACAAGAACTTGATGATCATTCAGTTGCTGCCATAAGAGCTTAACGATACACAAGCGAAAATACTTGTACTTGCCGGGAATCCAAGAAAGAAGGAGTCCGTAGTCTTGGAGTTTGCACGTGGTTGTGTTAGTAAGTTTTTTACTGATGGGTAGCAATAGGATGTTAGTGGTCTAAGTTTCTATTGTACAAACTTCGATTCTTTCATAGTGGATTCAAGTTTACCTTGAGGATAGCTAGGTTAAATCCTCCCCAAGTTTTTTACCGGTTTGGTTTTTCTGGATCATCATATCTTTGTATATTTTATATTCCGCACTTTACATTGATATGATTATATGATTGTGTTAACCTAGATCTGAAATTTGGACTAAGTAATAACTTGATTTGTTAACTAGGTTAATCCAATTGTGGTTTAAGGGGTCTAAATAACTCAACACATGTCCTATACAACTAACAATTAACTTTGTACAAGTATCCACTACACACAGTGATCATAGCAAATGTTGCATTGTACTGGAGCCTTAAAAGACACTGATATGTGTGTTTTTTTTTTTTGTATAAGTGGAGTTCAAATCTCAAATCTTTTATCTGTCATCTAGAAATTTTACTAGTTGAGTTAACTAAAATTTATGTGATTGATTACACATTAAGTTGTAATGCGTATGTAATAAAATTTGTAATATTCTTAGCATCACTGTTTAGTTTCCAAAGTGTCCTATCCATTTCCTTAGTCTCAGTTGGCCACATTGTTAGTTGTGTTTTGAATATTTAATTTTAATTAGATGTTTATGTCTAGAAAATGTAAGTTGTCAATGTCATTACTTATGCTTAAGAGATTGTTCCAAATTAGTCTTATACAAGTTCACGTATGAAATGAGATTAGAGAGTGTTCTTCAAAATTAATTTTTTTTAGCCTTTTGATGGATTCCAATAGTTATCAAGTTTCTTGTTTTGTATATTTTAGGTGTATTTCCCAAGTAGTGAACATTTTGTATCTGTTGCATTTATGTTTCTTTTGGTTAAAAATTTAATTTCATTTATATATCAGTATATATAACTATGTTACTATAAATACAATGGTAGTTTTAGAGTTCCAATATTTTTAAACTTATAGTGCCATGCTCAATTGTCAAAGTTTGATATGCACATGCAAATATAAAATTGAATTCGAGTTTCTGTAGGCAATTTCAGACATCAATCTTAAGCACAGCATTGGGGAGCCTTGTGGACAAAATGTGTCTCCGACAGGTTTTCATGATTTCATTTTGTGATGACTGATGAAATGTGAAAGTAGAGCTTTTGTCATTTTCATTTTTCACTTTTGACTATATAGAAAGAACGGTTCCTAGAAAGGATAGAAACATAGACTCTTGACATCGTTTCAAATCCAAATTATAAGTCAAGTCGTCTCCAGCTGTGGAAATTTAGAGGTGTTGTGATTTGGTTAGATTTAGTTGTGTTTATGTTTGCTGGGGTATTATCTTCTATTCTTCGGTATATATTAAGAGGTTATGGAAAGTTAGTTACTTGTTTTCTGAATGCTATAAACTATCCATATTTTTACTTAACATTATTTCAAATAATTAAATAGCTGAGTGTATAAAAGTTATTTAGAAAATTTTGTATAAAAATAAAAATAAAAAAATTCACACTATGTTCTTAATGTTTTCATTTATCTCAATTTATAAAGGTCTATCCATTTATTCAATAATATCATGCATTTGCAAACTACTGATATAATCAGGAATGTCATGAAGTTAGCTCCAAAAAATAAACACCAAAATGGCAAATCATATGTTTGTGGGTGGATGTTGATTTTTTTGGAGTTAGCATCTTGACACTCATGTCTTTATTAGTAATTCACAAATGTATAATATTATTTGATTAAAGTGTAAATCTCTAATTAGTGTAAATAAAAAATTATGATACTAAATTACTATAAAAAAAAAGCCTCAGACTATACACGAAACGCATGCAATGAGACTAGTATTAATTATGAGAGTCTAGGAGTTTGATTTGCATATTATTTAGACTCCATTAAATGTAATTCTGTATATATTTTATTTTTTATTTTTTTGGTGAATAAACTTCCACTAGTCTTCCATTCCAATAGAAATTTCTTTATTGCATGACACTAATGAGGATATAAGTCTAAGAGTAAAAATTCTTTTGCACAGGGTCTTACACACTTTTTTTTAAGGTTATTAAAATACTTTGCATTAAAGAAACACAGCCCTGAGTCGCAGGGAAGATGCAACCAGATACTTTAAGCAATATCATATTATAGGAGATAATGGATGGATTTGTTCTCTGTATGGATTCTTTTATTAGGAATAAGAAGTCTCAAATGCGTGTGTCTATATATATATATATATAGAATGAGCCCTAATATACTGCATATGTGTTTTCATCAGTACTCAACAGCAGAAAAACATAAGTTTAGAATTGGGGAAACCTTTGCTAAAAAAAAAAAGAATTGGGGAAACCAAATATGAGCCCAAACATACTGCAGTATATTTGGGTCTAAACTAAGAAACATCAAACAAAGTAGGGGAGCTATTTCGACAAGTATGTCTTCCAACCACACCCGTAGCTCATCACTGAATTTTTACTTTTTCACAATTACAATTGCGTTTAACATAACAGAAATCAAAAGAACTTAACTCATTAATTTGGAGTTAAATGGATATCCTCTGTAACATGGCCATACACTTATATATATTAAATTAAAGACGGAATGCATTTTCTTTTTTCTTTTTTTCTTTTTTTGAGAAGAAAATGTATAATTTCAATGACACAAGAAAAGGAGAACAACAGGGGCCAAAGCCTACAATATCAACCAAGACCTTAATGAATCAGGTAATCTAAAAAGGGCGGAGTAACACCCTTCCATACATTGCAGGCATGATTACATTTGGCAGTTGGCACAATCATAATGTATATAACATAAAGTTGATTATATAGTAAATACATTGAGATGATATAGTTTAATACTAATACTTCCCAACCCAAAATACATAAAGAGCAATACGAAAATGAGGAAGAAACAAATTAAAACAGAAGAAGAAGAAGAAGAAGGTGAAGTTGCTTCTCAATTTCTATATGTTCCCTTCTCCAGTTCCATTTGTACCAGTTGTGCTTTGCGTCATTTCAAAGACTTTCTTCAACCAATCATCTTTTCTTGTTATGGTGATGTTGCCAATTATTACTCCAACAATGAATCCAAATCCATACCCAACCAAAACTATTTTCCATCCAAATTCAAGGTGAAACCCAGGAGAGTCCAGACTTCGATCGAAAACTGCAGGTGAAGAATCAATATCCCAACATTTCTTTGGTAATGGATTTCCACACAAACCTAAATTTCCCTCAAAAGAACTAGTTTCAAATGTGTTGAATTGCTTCCCTCCTGGTATAGAGCCAGTGAGATAGTTATGAGAAACATTGAACCATTCGAGGAAAGTAAGTTGTGTTAGCTGTGATGGAATCTCCCCTGAGAGCTTATTTTGAGAAAGATCTAATGATTCTAATTGTGTAAGAGTCCCCAAAGATATAGGAATGTGTCCAGTGAGAATGTTATTGGAAAGATTGAGCATATTAAGGTCCTTTAAATCTCCTATAGATTTTGGAATCTCTCCAACAAACCTATTGCTAGACATATCGATGGCTCTAAAAAAGTCTTGGACCTTTTTGTATACTGTATCCATGCCTTTATTTGTTATTTTCATTGAATAATCATAATAGTAATACAAATGGTGTGTCCCCACATTGAAATATTGTTTTTCATGAATATATGTCAAAGGGTGATCGTGTTTGTCCAATTTCAATGCATTCCAATTTCTAAAGGAATTTAATGGCAAATTTCCAGTAAAAATATTGTAAGAGAGATCAAGGATTCGCAAGTTTGGGAACTCATAATTGGTTTCAGGACTCTCTAATATTTTACCATAGAATTGGTTTGACCGCAAGATGAGAATCTCTAAATTTGGAAGATTTTCCAACCAAGACGGAAAAGTGTCACGGAATTGGTTATTACTAACATCAATGGCCTCTAGCATCGTACAATTGGCCAATGATCTTGGTAACAAGCCTTGGAATTTGTTCCCTCTCAAACTAATCATTCTCAATTTGCTTCCATAGAACATATTGTGCAAGCATTCAGGAAGTGAACCATTAAAGTTGTTATTAGACACATCAAGGACATGAAGAAAAGTCATGTTGCAAATCCATTTAATACCATTAAGGTAATTATCAGAAATATCAAGAAAGTTAAGATTCCTTAGGTTGAAGATAAAGATTGGAAACTTTCCTTCAAACTCATTGCTTGCAAGACCTAATTCATATAATAGTGTTAGCTTCCTAAGCCCTAAAGGAATTGGACTAGTTAATTGATTGTAGCTCATGTCAAGGATAATCAATTGTGTGAGGTTCGCAAACCTAGAAGGGATTAGACCAGTCAAATGATTATCCTGGAGGCTTAAAAGACCAAGTTGGATGAGATTTCCAATTGAAGATGGAATGTTACCCACTAAAATGTTATTTGAAAGGTCAAGGTAAATGAGATTTGTGAGGTTACCGATTGAAGATGGAATGGACCCTGACAAGCTGCAACTGGGCATTTCCAAAGCAATCAAGGAGCTAAGGTTTCCCATTGAAGAGGGCAGCTCTCGAGAGAAATTGACGCGTGCGAGGCTCATTTGCTCCAGGGGGCTGCTCCAATATTGAAAGTCAGGCCAAGAACCATTGAGATCTTCGTTGTGATTTACGTCAAGAATCCGTAAATTCGGTAGCATAAAAATGCCTTTTGGAAATTCCCCATACATTCCACAGTCAAGGAGATAGAGGCTCCTTAAATTAGACATGTTTGCAAAAATATTAGGCACGGTGGAGGATATGTTCACTCTACTCAGATCAAGATCTTCTAGAAGGGTTAGATTTCCAACTAGGCTCGTTAGGCTTAACCTTCCCAATCGTAACAGGTTTTCGTTGAATCATGGTTCCAACCCAGACCCAGAGATGACAATTGGGGCAACTTTGAAACTTCAAATGGGATTTGACCAGAAAACATAGAATGAGCTAGATTGAGATGTGTCAGTCTCGAAAGACTGCCTACTTGGGACGGGATTTGAGAGTAGTTGAAGTAATTGTCAGCAAGGTTGAGCTTTTGCAAGTGAACAAGACGAAAGAGAGTGCTGTTAGAGTTGATTGAACCAAGGAGACAACTGTTACTGAGGTCAAGGCCAATCACGTGGCCTGTGTCCTCATCGCAGCTAACACCATCCCACGAGCAACAATCAGTACTGTTTTCTCCTTCTAGTGTCCAAGATCTGACCCTATTACATGCAATAGGAAAACTGGAAGCAGTCTCTTCTATGGTAAAGCTTTGCTTGAATTGCAACAAGGCTGACCTCTCATCATCATGGCATGGTGGATGCATGGAAGGAGAGGAATGTATACGATAAAACAAAGGGAGTATGTAAAGCAAGCGCATGAACATGGTGTAACAAAATGAAAACCCCATGATGATGATGATATCCTAAACTCCTAATTATATATGTTTAGCACTCTTTGCTGCGTAGTTGAATACAAATTCGACTGCAAGTATATTACTATTTATAGGCATAACCTATATGAATTATGAAGTGCTCATCGGGTTGTCGTAAATATTCCGTCTATAAATATTAGTTTATCCTTGACGTGCTCAACAATATTGACACTGGGGTAGGTGGTGTCACATCACCAAATAAATAATTTGGCAAAATTTGAACATCAAGGATCTGTTTGGTAACTGTGTTTAATTTTTGTTGTTCAGTTTTCAGTATTTTAGAAATATGTGTTTGAGTATTATAAAAATATATGTCAAAAGTGTTATTTTGTTTAAATACTGAAAACCGTTGTCCAAACAATAGTGCCAAACCACCTCCAAATTGGTGGGGTTATAACATATAACCTCTCTCAGTATTTTAGGTAATTTTCAAAATTAATTTCGTAGTTATTCCAGAAGAATTAGCAAGAAAGTCACATGCCAACCGAAAACTCTATTTTTGTTTAGTATCACGCAATTGTTTGATAGCTTATTTGCTAAATATAAGACCAAAATATATACTTTTTGGTAACTTTTATACTAAAGTTGTGACAGAAAGATGAAGGTTAGCTTTTTGTTTAAATAAAAAAAATTTGTGTTATATTAAAAATATTAAATATATATAAACTGAGAAAAACAAAAACAAAAAGCTTTTTGCCAAATGTTGTACAGTATCTAGTTTTCAATGTACCAAACGGTGTGCAATATGAAGTACGTCTTTAGAATGAGAATAGTTATTTTACTACTATCTAGATGATAAAATAAACTCCAAAAATAGATATTTTGAAAAGAAAAAAAAAATTCTATCATATGTCCATTTGGTTTCCAAAGTATCATTTCCTTTTCCCTTGTCTTGTTGGTCATGTTAGTTGTATTTTTTGAATATTTGATCAATTCTTTGTTCTTAGTTTTAGGTGAATTGCTTAGGGTGGTGAGCATTTCTATAATTTACTCTGTATCCCTTGAATCTTGGGTGTGGATTCCTTTAGGTGTGAGCTTATCGATCTATTCTTTATGATCTTCCATGGCCCAGAAAGATATGGTTTCAAACGGATATCCCAGAAAGAGCTTGGCAACTGGCTAGTGGCTACCATTCTAAATTCCAATAACACATATAACCATGTAAAGAAAAATATGGTCGATCTGAGTTTGATCTCTCAACTCTACTGTAAATGATGTTAGAAGCTAGTCGTGTGGCTAGGTGTAGAATTGTTAATAATTTATATATTATTTGGTATGATATGCACATGCCAATATACAATTGCATTCCATTTTCTCTAGGCAATTTCAAACATCAATCTTGAGTAGTGAAATTTTGTCTGGTGTTACCCATGTATTGGCATGAAATTGTCTGAACGAAATTAAACGTTAGTTGAAGTCTTGTGTGAATATGTAGGATTCCACTAAATAGGTTTCAGCATGAATAACATGATTAAATAACACCAATGAGAACATAAAAGTCTTAAAAGCTAGTCAACTCAGAGAATAACAAATCTTAAATGATAAGTTGTTACTGGTTGTTATTGTTGGAACAAAAAAGTAATCTTAGTGTTAGGTTCAAATTTGAACCAATAACAACTAACTACCTATAATTTGTTATGAAAATGTTGTAAAAATATTATGGACCTAATACCTCTCTTTCATCAAATACTTTAAGCAAGATATGAGATATTGGATAGAGTGGTTTTCCCAATTACTTTTTGAGGAAATGTATGAGCATTTACAGCCCATTCTTCCTAAAAGTCAAATTGTGGAAGGGAAAAATATTATTTAAGCCCGTTATTAAACTTATATGTCCACAATTGATAGGAGAATATATGTTCACTTTTTAACATATAAAAATAGATATGAAATAGTGGATTGGCGGCATGGGTGGTCAATATTGGGAGTATATTGACTACTCTCTCTCTCTCAATTGGGAGTATATCATGGGTGGTCATTGGCGGGTCAAGTGGGTTTGTGCAGATTGAATAATGCTATGAACACAATAATTTTATCCAAATTAGCATATCAAAAAATTAAAAAATTGGAAGTTCTGGTAGCCCATATGTACGAGTTGACAAGTAATTTAGAAATGTTGTGAAATTGTTGTGATTTTTATTGTGTCTTTGGTATTACTCACACAAATTCTATGGTCATTTGTTGGCAGTGGCCGTGTGGTTGAAGCAAATTTGGTAGAATATAAAATATAATATTTTAGGAAAATGATCCTCTCTGTTTTCTATTCAAATGACTACAATATTCAAATGATGTAGTCTTGGGAATAGAATATAAAGACTGATGGAGGTCCATGTCAAAAATTAACTAATTGAAATATATTTTTGCTTCAGATACTAAAAACATAAGAACAAAACGTGAATTTCTTAAATACAACATGCATCGTGGAATGGGTTGGCGCAGAGTTGCTTGCTTCAAATAAGAAAAGAGAAATCGTGATGGAGGTCCATTTTTTTTTTTAGAAAGAGAAATCGTGAGGAGGATTGTAGTGGGTTACCAAGTAAGAATAGAGCAGTTTCCCTCTATGATGAAGCTTCACTTATACCAATGGTAGAGGCTGTTAAATAGCCCCGCCAACAAAAATAAAAAATAAAATATATACAGAATTATATTTAATGGAGTTTGAATATCATGAAAATCAAACTCCAAGACTCTCATAATTAATATTAATCTCATCACATGCGCTTCCTATATGGTCTGAGGCTTTTTTTTAATAATTTAGTATCGTAATTTTTATGTATCCTAATTAGAGATTTACGCGTTTACCAAATAATGTTATACATTTGTGAATTACTGATACAAACATGTGTCAAGATGATAACTCCCAAAAAATCAACAACCACACACAACCATATGATTTTCTATTTTGGTGTTTATTTTTTGGAGCTAACTTCATGACAATTCTGATTATATCAGTAGTTTGCAAATGCATAATATTATTGAACAATTGTGTACGTGGAGCTTTATAAATTGAGATAAATAAAAACATTAAGAACATAGTGTGAGTTTTTTACTTTAATTTTTATACAAAATTTTCTAAGTAACTTTTATACCCTCAGCTATTTAATTGTTTGAAATAATGTTAAGTAAAAATATGGATAGTTTATAGCATTCAGAAAATAGGTAACTAACTTTCCATAACCTCTTAATATATACCGAAGAATAGAAGATAATACCCCAGCAAACATAAACACAACTAAATCTAACCAAATCACAACACCTCTAAATTTCCACAACTGGAGACGACTTGACTTATAATTTGGATTTGAAACGACGTCGACAGTCTATGTTTCTATCCTTTCTAGGGACCGTCCTTTCTATATAGTCAAAAGTGAAAAATGAAAATGACAAAAGCTGTACTTTCACATTTCATCAGTCATCACACAATGAAATCATACAAACCTGTCGGAGACACATTTTGTCCACAAGGCCCCCCAATGTTGTGCTTAAGATTGATGTCTGAAATTGCCTACAGAAACTTGAATTCAATTTTATATTTCCATGTGCATATCAAACTTTGGCAATTGAGCATGGCGCTATAAGTTTAAAGATATTGGAACTCTAAAACTACCACTGTATCTATAGTAACATAGTTATATATACTGATAAATAAATTAAATTAAATTTTTAACCAAAAGAAACATAAATGCAACAGGTACAAAATGTTCACCACTTTGGAAATACACCTAAAGTATACTCGCTTCGTCCCAAATTCTTTAGCATGTATTCCATTTTGGGATGTCTTAAAATTATGTCTTGTTTGAAAAGTAATAATAAAATCCTCAATTTAGTGAAAAGAAACTTCAGCAACCTTCCTCCAAGAAACCTTTGATTATTTGTAAGGAAGAGGAGACTTAAGCATAGTCTTGCTTTCTGTATAAACTGTGACCAGTTACTTTTTGAACCTTCTAGGTACCAGTTACACTATGCAACAATATCATGGGAATAACTTTTTGAATTTTCTAAGAACCATATCAACGGTCATTGCGGTCAAACTTTCACATTGCAAAATCTCAAAAGCTTTGATGGAAACCAAAATCCTTTCATCAAACTTTTAATATTTTAATGAAAAGTTGGCAAGTTTATTGTAAAGATAATGAGAGGGTGTTTGGTTTGAATTGTTTTAAGTTATATAACTCAAAAGTCATTACCCAAAACTCAAAAAACGTGAAGCCATTGAATTTAGAGTTGTTTGGTCTAGTTTTTGGGTTATATCTTCATAACTTCAAACTCAAAATAATGATGGAATAATATAAATGGAGGAATAAAAATAATTTCGAATTATTTTCTTTTATTAGGGAAAGAAAAGAGAAATTTCCCCATTAATGATGGAATAATATAATTGGAGGAAAATTTTAAAATCTCCACTATAAAAAATAAAAAGATCTCCCAAGTTTTTCTTACCGAAAAGAGATTAATCGCATTTCCATTATTGGGTTCTAAACTTCTATCTTTTCGTTAGGGTCCTGTGGGGAAATTCATTTTGCTTGTCAGTGGGTTGAAGAAAAGCTTGGTTCAGTGTGAGTGTGAGTGTGAGTGTGAATTGTGGACTGAAAATGCACCTCTGCGTGGACTTCATTGACCAGAGTAGTCCCTCAGGCTTTTCAGATAGTGGGTTCCTCTTCCCAGGGGCAATGGACTGGGCTTTTGCTTTTTTCACTTATTGGTTAGGTGGGGCTTCAATTATATTGTTGAATTTTTACAACTTTAGCGCCATTAGTATCCATTTGAAATACACTTATTCGGTTGAAATGAAAAAAAAAAATTGCTAACATATGGTAGATAAAAGTAAAAGTTAACTGAAATAATACAATAAAACTTATGAATAGTATTAAAAAGTACAATAAAACTTATAAATAATAACAAAAATAAATTAGTAAAAATAATTTGCACCCTTCTTAGTTCAGTGTCAGTGTGAGTGTGAATTGTGGACTGAAAATGCACCCCCGCGTGGATTTCATTGACCAGAGTAGTCCCTCAGGCTTTTGAGATAGTGGGCTCCACTTCCCAGGGGTAATGGACTGGACTTTTACTTTTTTCACTTATTGGTTAGGTGGGGCTTCAATTATTTTGTTGAATTTTTACAACTTTAGCGCCATTAGTATCTATTTGAAATACACTTATTTGGTTGAAATGAAAAAAAAAAAATTGCTAACAAATAGTAGGTAAAAGTAAAAGTTAACTGAAATAATACCATAAGACTTATGAATAGTGCTAAAAAATGTAATAAAACTTATAAATAATAACAAAAATAAATTAAATAATAAAATAAATTAATAAAAATAATTGATGCTAAATGCACACTTCTTGGTTTAGTGTGAGTGTGAGTGTGAATTGCGGACTAAAAATGCACCCCCACATGGACTTCATTGACCAGAGTAGTCCCTCATGCTTTTGAGATAGTGGGCTCCACTTCCCAGGGGCAATAGACTGGGCTTTTGCTTTTTTCACTTATTGGTTAGGTGGGGCTTCAATTACATTGTTGAATTTTTACAACTTTAGCGCCACCAGTATCTATTTGAAATACACTTATTTGGTTAAAATGAAAAAAAAAAATTGCTAACATATGGTAGGTAAAAGTAAAAGTTAACTGAAATAATACAATAAAATTTATGAATAGTATTAAAAAGTGCAATAAAACTTATAAATAATAACAAAAATAAAATAAATAGTAAAATAAATTAGTAAAAATAATTCATGCTAAATACACACTTCTTGGATAACAGCTAGCTCTACTTTTGAGATTATTGACTAGAACTGCCTTGCTTTTGGGATATCAAAACGTCAGCCCTCACCTTCATTTTTGCATGCACTTTGAGCAGCTATACACTATTTGCTATTTGGTTTCTCCTCAATAATCAACCATTTCACCATCTACCTAGCTTCCCTGGTTTTTTGAATGGTCTAAGTCTGAAAACCAAGTGTTTCCTTCTACAAGTTGCATGTAGTTGAGTGCAAAAAAGTGAATGTATGTGATGAGTCCAAAAAAATCATTAAGGATGTCCACCTTAATAGATAACCTTGTGTCATTAGTAGACCATCAAGGAAAAAGATGCAACTGTTCAAGCACATTTAACACATTAAATAACAACCATTACTTATTAGCCTTAAACTCTCATCAAGACAGAGATCGTTACACTTAGGAAAATGACCACCTGCAATTATGTAAAGGAAGACATTTATGAGTACAACAACTACCCAAGCCACTTATAAAAGCAACAATCCACCTCATTTGCTTGGGTATGAGTAAAAAACCACAAAATATTATCAACATACAAAATACAGAAATTGATACTAACTTAAGCATATTAGGGTCCCCATCGGAAACAACTCAGTGGTCTCTTCGATCAACTTTCTTTTTCTCGTAGAATCCAAAAAGACCTTCCCGAGTTCTTGATTTGGACGAGTAACCCAATTAGTGATTTTTGGCATCAATATTATATACTTTATGTATAATAATGTGTGAAATAAACACCACCCTATAAAGGAATTAGTGGTTCTGCCACTTATCTAAATTCCAATTAATACCTGATCGAAAAGTTTTCATGATTTCAATTTTTTGAAATGTGAAACTGCCTGTTTTTCAATTTCACTTTTGGCCACATAAAAGTGCTTTTACTAACTATTTTGTCTTGTGTGGGATTTTTATTCAACTGTTAATGTGAATACGCTTTCACTAACCTGATATTCCAACATATCTCATTAACTAGGACTTGACTCTTAAAGGTTCATGATAATGCAGTTGGATTTTTTGTCCCAACAAACCAAGTTGTCCACATAAAAATTGATTTAAATCATATCTCATTGAGAACTAAGTATATTCTTAATCAATGAATCTCATATTATAATCAATTCAGTCTTATACTTTACGAAATTACTACACTTACTGTAGTTGGCTGCAAGAACAACAATAACTAACTAAGAAGTACAACACATTACAACACAGAAGCCTAATTAACACTATACAACACCCTAATGCATGTGGTTAGGTTCTAAGTACTTAAGAACTAATGTATTAGAACTTTAAAGTGTATTGTTGGCAAACCATGATCAAAACAGGTGTTTAGTCGTGTTTTAGACTTGCTTAAAGTATGTCATTCATGTAAAGTTGGAATCGAGTTAACTGTAGAAGTTACTGTGCATTTTTGCTTGACTTGATCGATCGAGAATTAGACTCGACCGATCGAAAGTTGTGCAGATTGTTTTTTCTGCAGAATTTCCAACTCAGCCCTAAGCCCATATGACATGTAGGATTTTATGTTTTGCCCTAGGTATAAAAGGCAAACTCTATTCACGTTTTTTAGGCTTTTCATATTGCTGTTTGTGTGAATCTCTTGTGAGATCTAAGAGGTGCTTACCTTCACACAAGCTTGGAATTATCAAGAAGGAGATTTCTTCAAGAACTTGATGATCATTCAGTTGCTGCCATAAGAGCTTAACGATACACAAGCGGAAGTGCTTGTACTTGAACTTGCTGGGAATCCAAGAAAGAAGGAGTCTAAAGTCTCGGAGTTTGCACGTGGTTGTATCAGTAAGTTTTCTACTAGTGGGTAGCAATATGATGTTAGTAGTCTAAGTCTCTATTGTACAAACTTCGATTCTTTCATAGTGGATTCAGGTTTACCTTGAGGATAGCTAGGTTAAATCCTTCCCAGGTTTTTTACCAGTTTGGTTTTCCTGGGTCAACATATCTTTGTATATTTTATATTCTGCACTTTACATTGTTATGATTATATGATTGTGTTAACCTAGATCTGAAATTTGGACTAAGTAATAACTTGGTTTGTTAACTAGGTTAATCCAATTGTGGTTTAAGGGGTCTAAATAACTCAACACATGTCCTATACAACTAACAATTAACTTTGTACAAGTATCCACTACACACAGTGATCATAGCAAATTTTGCATTGTACTGGAGCCTTAAAAGACATTGATATGTGTTTTTTTTTTTTTTTTTTTTTTTGTATAAGCGAAGTTCAAATCTCAAATCTTTTATCCGTCATCTAAAAATTTTACTAGTTGAGCTAATTAGAATTTATGTGATTGATTATACATTAAGTTGTAATGCGTATGTAATAAAATTTGTAATATTCTTAGCATCACTGTTTAGTTTCCAAAGTGTCCTATCCATTTCCTTAGTCTCAGTTGGCCACATTGTTAGTTGTGTTTTGAATATTTAATTTTAATTAGATGTTTATGTCTAGAAAATGTAAGTTGTCAATGTCATTACTTATGCTTAAGAGATTGTTCCAAATTAGTCTTATACAAGTTCACGTATGAAATGAGATTAGAGAGTGTTCTTCAAAATTAATTTTTTTTAGCCATTTGATGGATTCCAATAGTTATCAAGTTTCTTGTTTTGTATATTTTAGGCGTATTTCCCAAGTAGTGAACATTTTGTATCTGTTGCATTTATGTTTCTTTTGGTTAAAAATCTAATTTCATTTATATATCAGTACATATAACTATGTTACCATAAATACAGTGGTAGTTTTAGAGTTCCAATATTTTTAAACTTATAGTGCCATGCTCAATTGTCAAAGTTTGATATGCACATGCAAATATAAAATTGAATTCGAGTTTCTGTAGGCAATTTCAGACATCAATCTTAAGCATAGCATTGGGGGGCCTTGTGGACCAAATGTGTCTCCAACAGGTTTTCATGATTTCATTTTGTAATGACTGATGAAATGTTAAAGTATAGCTTTTGTCATTTTCATTTTTCACTTTTGACTATATAGAAAGAACGGTCCCTAGAAAGGATAGAAACATAGACTCTCGACGTCGTTTCAAATCCAAATTATAAGTCAAGTCGTCTCCAGTTGTGGAAATTTAGAGGTGTTGTGATTTGGTTAGATTTAGTTGTGTTTATGTTTGCTGGGGTATTATCTTCTATTCTTCGGTATATATTAAGAGGTTATGGAAAGTTAGTTACCTATTTTCTGAATGCTATAAACGATCCATATTTTTACTTAAAATTATTTCAAATAATTAAATAACTGAGGGTATAAAAGTTATTTAGAAAATTTTGTATAAAAATTAAAGTAAAAAACTCACACTATTTTCTTAATGTTTTCATTTATCTCAATTTATAAAGCTCCACGTACACAATTGTTCAATAATATTATGCATTTGCAAACTACTGATATAATCAGAATTGTCATGAAGTTAGCTCCAAAAAATAAACACCAAAATAGAAAATCATATGGTTGTGTGTGGTTGTTGATTTTTTGGGAGTTATCATCTTGACACATGTTTGTATCAGTAATTCACAAATGTATAACATTATTTGGTAAAAGCGTAAATCTCTAATTAGGATACATAAAAATTACGATACTAAATTATTAAAAAAAAGCCTCAGACCATATAGGAAGCGCATGTGATGAGATTAATATTAATTATGAGAGTCTTGGAGTTTGATTTGCATGATATTCAAACTCCATTAAATATAATTCTGTATATATTTTATTTTTTATTTTTTTGGAGAATAAATTTCCACTAGTCTTCCATTCCAATATAAATTTCTTTATTGCATGACACTAACGAGGATATAAGTCTTAAAGAGTAAAAATTCTTTTGCACAGGGTCTTACATACTCTTTTTTTTTTTAAGCTTATTAAAATATGTTGCGTGAAAGAAACACAGCCCTAAGTCTTAGTAAAAGTTAATGAACGCAGTCGCAGGGAAGATGCAACTAGATACTTTAGGCAATATTATATAGGAGATAATGGATGCATTTGTTCTTTGTACGGATTCTTTTATTAGGAATAAAAAGTCTCAAATGTGTTTACTTATTAATATGAGCCCAAATATACTGCAGTATGTGGGTTTTCATCAATAAACTCAACAGCCGAAAAACATAAGTTTAGAATTGGGCTCATATACTGCAGTTATGTGCTCATATTCTAAACTAAGAAACATCAAACAGAAGTAGGGGAGCTATTTTGACAGGCAAAGTCTTCCAACCACACCTGTATCTCATCACAGAATTTTGACTTTACACAATTGCAATTGCGTTTAACATAACAGAAATCAAAAGAACTTAACTCATTAATTTGGAATTAAATGGATATCCTCCGTAACAAGGCCATACACTTACTTATATATATATATATATATATATATATATATATATATATATATATATAGAAGGAATGCATTTGGCAGTTGGCACAATCATCATGTACATAACATAAAGTTGATTATATAGTAAATACATTGAGATGATATAGTTTAATACTAATACTTCCCAACCCAAAATACATAAAGAACAATACGAAAATGAGGAAGAAACAAATTAAAACAGAAGAAGAAGAAGAAGGTGAAGTTGCTTCTCAGTTTCTATATGTTCCCTTCTCCAGTTCCATTATTGTACCAGTTGTGCTTTGCATCATTTCAAAGGCTTTCTTCAACCAATCATCTTTTCTTGTTATGGTGATGTTGCCAATTATTACTCCAACAATGAATCCAAATCCATACCCAACCAAAACTATTTTCAATCCAAATTCAAAGTCAAACCTAGGTGAGTCCAGACTTCGATCGAAAACTGCAGGTGAAGAATCAATATCCCAACATTTCTTTGATAATGGATTTCCACACAAACCTAAATTTCCCTCAAAAGAACTAATTTCAAATGTGTTGAATTGGTTCCCTCTTGGTATAGAGCCAGTGAGATAGTTATGAGAAACATTGAACCATTCGAGAAAAGTAAGTTGTATTAGCTGTGGTGGAATCTCCCCTGAGAGCTGATTTTGAGAAAAGTCTAATGATTCTAATTGTGTAAGATTCCCCAAAGATACAGGGATGTGTCCAGTGAGAATGTTATTGGAAAGATTGAGCATATTAAGGTCCTTTAAATCTCCTATAGATTTTGGAATCTCTCCAACAAACCTATTGCTAGACATATCGATGGCTCTAAAAAAGTCTTGGACCTTTTTGTATATTGTATCCACGCCTTTATTTGTTATTTTCATTGAATAAGCATAATCGTAATACAAATGGTGTGTCCCCACATTGAAATATTGTTTTTCTTGAATATATGTCAAAGGGTGATCGTCTTTGTCCAATTTCAATGCATTCCAATTTCTGAAGGAATTTAATGGCAAATTTCCACTAAAAATATTGTAAGAGAGATCAAGGATTCGCAAGTTTGGGAACTCATAATTGGTTTCAGGACTCTCTAATATTTTACCATAGAATTGGTTTGACCGCAAGATGAGAATCTCTAAATTTGGAAGATTTTCCAACCAAGACGGGAAAGTGTCACTAAATTGGTTATTACTAACATCAATGACCTTTAGCATCGTACAATTGGCCAATGATCTTGGTAACAAGCCTTGGAATTTGTTCCCTCTCAATCTAATCATTCTCAATTTGCTTCCATAGAACATATTGTGCAAGCATTCAGGAAGTGAACCATTAAAGTTGTTATTAGACACATCAAGGACATGAAGAAAAGTCATGTTGCAAATCCATTTAATACCACTAAGGTAATTATCAGAAATATCAAGAAAGTTAAGTTTCGTTAGTTTGAAGATAAAGATTGGAAACTTGCCTTCAAACTCATTACTTGCAAGACCTAATTCATATAATAGTGTTAGCTTCCTAAGCCCTAAAGGAATTGGACTAGTTAATTGATTGTAGCTCATGTCAAGGGTAATCAATTGTGTGAGGTTCGCGAGCCTAGAAGGGATTAGACCAGTCAAATGATTATTGTGGAGGCTTAGAAGACGAAGTTGGATGAGATTTCCAATTGAAGATGGAATGTTACCCACTAAAATGTTATTTGAAAGATCAAGGTAAATGAGATTTGTGAGGTTACCGATTGAAGATGGAATGGACCCTGACAAGCTGCAACTGGGCATTTCCAAAGCAATCAAGGAGCTAAGGTTTCCCATTGAAGAGGGCAGCTCTCGAGAGAAATTGACGCGTGCGAGGCTCATTTGCTCCAGGGGGCTGCGCCAATATTGAAAGTCAGGCCAAGAACCATTGAGATCTTCGTTGTGATTTACGTCAAGAATCCGTAAATTCGGTAGCATAAAAATGCCTTTTGGAAATTCCCCATACATTCCACAGTCAAGGAGATAGAGGCTCCTTAAATTAGACATGTTTGCAAAGATATTAGGCACGGTGGAGGATATGTTCACTCTACTCAGATCAAGATCTTCTAGAAGGGTTAGATTTCCAACTAGGCTCGTTAGGCTTAACCTTCCCAATCGTAACAGGTTTTTCGTTGAATCATGGTTCCAACCCAGACCCAGAGATGACAATTGGGGCAACTTTGAAACTTCAAATGGGATTTGACCAGAAAACATAGAATGAGCTAGATTGAGATGTGTCAGTCTCGAAAGACTGCCTACTTGGGACGGGATTTGAGAGTAGTTGAAGTAATTGTCAGCAAGGTTGAGCTTTTGCAAGTGAACAAGACGAAAGAGAGTGCTGTTAGAGTTGATTGAACCAAGGAGACAACTGTTACTGAGGTCAAGGCCAATCACGTGGCCTGTGTCCTCATCGCAGCTAACACCATCCCACGAGCAACAATCAGTACTGTTTTCTCCTTCTAGTGTCCAAGATCTGACCCTATTACATGCAATAGGAAAACTGGAAGCAGTCTCTTCTATGGTAAAGCTTTGCTTGAATTGCAACAAGGCTGACCTCTCATCATCATGGCATGGTGGATGCATGGAAGGAGAGGAATGTATACGATAAAACAAAGGGAGTATGTAAAGCAAGCGCATGAACATGGTGTAACAAAATGAAAACCCCATGATGATGATGATATCCTAAACTCCTAATTATATATGTTTAGCACTCTTTGCTGCGTAGTTGAATACAAATTCGACTGCAAGTATATTACTATTTATAGGCATAACCTATATGAATTATGAAGTGCTCATCGGGTTGTCGTAAATATTCCGTCTATAAATATTAGTTTATCCTTGACGTGCTCAACAATATTGACACTGGGGTAGGTGGTGTCACATCACCAATAAATAATTTGGCAAAATTTGAACATCAAGGATCTATTTGGTAACTGTGTTTAATTTTTGTTGTTCAGTTTTCAGTATTTTAGAAATATGTGTTTGAGTATTATAAAAATATATGTCAAAAGTGTTATTTTGTTTAAATACTGAAAACCGTTGTCCAAACAATAGTGCCAAACCACCTCCAAATTGGTGGGGTTATAACATATATAACCTCTCTCAGTATTTTAGGTAATTTTCAAAATTAATTTCGTAGTTATTCCAGAAGAATTAGCAAGAAAGTCACATGCCAACCGAAAACTCTATTTTTGTTTAGTATCACGCAATTGTTTGATAGCTTATTTGCTAAATATAAGACCAAAATATATACTTTTTGGTAACTTTTATACTAAAGTTGTGACAGAAAGATGAAGGTTAGCTTTTTGTTTAAATAAAAAAAATTTGTGTTATATTAAAAATATTAAATATATATAAACTGAGAAAAACAAAAACAAAAAGCTTTTTGCCAAATGTTGTACAGTATCTAGTTTTCAATGTACCAAACGGTGTGCAATATGAAGTACGTCTTTAGAATGAGAATAGTTATTTTACTACTATCTAGATGATAAAATAAACTCCAAAAATAGATATTTTGAAAAGAAAAAAAAATTCTATCATATGTCCATTTGGTTTCCAAAGTATCATTTCCTTTTCCCTTGTCTTGTTGGTCATGTTAGTTGTATTTTTTGAATATTTGATCAATTCTTTGTTCTTAGTTTTAGGTGAATTGCTTAGGGTGGTGAGCATTTCTATAATTTACTCTGTATCCTTGAATCTTGGGTGTGGATTCCTTTAGGTGTGAGCTTATCGATCTATTCTTTATGATCTTCCATGGCCCAGAAAGATATGGTTTCAAACGGATATCCCAGAAAGAGCTTGGTAACTGGCTAGTGGCTACCATTCTAAATTCCAATAACACATATAACCATGTAAAGAAAAATATGGTCGATCTGAGTTTGATCTCTCAACTCTACTGTAAATGATGTTAGAAGCTAGTCGTGTGGCTAGGTGTAGAATTGTTAATAATTTATATATTATTTGGTATGATATGCACATGCCAATATACAATTGCATTCCATTTTCTCTAGGCAATTTCAAACATCAATCTTGAGTAGTGAAATTTTGTCTGGTGTTACCCATGTATTGGCATGAAATTGTCTGAACGAAATTAAACGTTAGTTGAAGTCTTGTGTGAATATGTAGGATTCCACTAAATAGGTTTCAGCATGAATAACATGATTAAATAACACCAATGAGAACATAAAAGTCTTAAAAGCTAGTCAACTCAGAGAATAACAAATCTTAAATGATAAGTTGTTACTGGTTGTTATTGTTGGAACAAAAAAGTAATCTTAGTGTTAGGTTCAAATTTGAACCAATAACAACTAACTACCTATAATTTGTTATGAAAATGTTGTAAAAATATTATGGACCTAATACCTCTCTTTCATCAAATACTTTAAGCAAGATATGAGATATTGGATAGAGTGGTTTTCCCAATTACTTTTTGAGGAAATGTATGAGCATTTACAGCCCATTCTTCCTAAAAGTCAAATTGTGGAAGGGAAAAATATTATTTAAGCCCGTTATTAAACTTATATGTCCACAATTGATAGGAGAATATATGTTCACTTTTTAACATATAAAAATAGATATGAAATAGTGGATTGGCGGCATGGGTGGTCAATATTGGGAGTATATTGACTACTCTCTCTCTCTCAATTGGGAGTATATCATGGGTGGTCATTGGCGGGTCAAGTGGGTTTGTGCAGATTGAATAATGCTATGAACACAATAATTTTATCCAAATTAGCATATCAAAAAATTAAAAAATTGGAAGTTCTGGTAGCCCATATGTACGAGTTGACAAGTAATTTAGAAATGTTGTGAAATTGTTGTGATTTTTATTGTGTCTTTGGTATTACTCACACAAATTCTATGGTCATTTGTTGGCAGTGGCCGTGTGGTTGAAGCAAATTTGGTAGAATATAAAATATAATATTTTAGGAAAATGATCCTCTCTGTTTTCTATTCAAATGACTACAATATTCAAATGATGTAGTCTTGGGAATAGAATATAAAGACTGATGGAGGTCCATGTCAAAAATTAACTAATTGAAATATATTTTTGCTTCAGATACTAAAACATAAGAACAAAACGTGAATTTCTTAAATACAACATGCATCGTGGAATGGGTTGGCGCAGAGTTGCTTGCTTCAAATAAGAAAAGAGAAATCGTGATGGAGGTCCATTTTTTTTTTTAGAAAGAGAAATCGTGAGGAGGATTGTAGTGGGTTACCAAGTAAGAATAGAGCAGTTTCCCTCTATGATGAAGCTTCACTTATACCAATGGTAGAGGCTGTTAAATAGCCCCGCCAACAACAATGAATCTCTTATGTTGGAATTGTCGGGGGCTTATGAACCCCCAAACAGAGCAAGAGTTTGGTGACATCATTTGGGCTCAAGGTCCCTTAGTCGTGTTCTTAGCTGACACATAACTTGATAAGACTAGGCTAATTTTCATTCGGGATAAGCTAAAGTTTGAAGGTTTGTTGGAATTCTCAAAGGAGGGTTAGAGGTGGTGGGGTGGCTGTTATGTGGAAAAAAGAGGTTGATTTTTCAGTCGACAGTTACTCACCCAACCATATTGATGCTATTATAAATAAGGGAAAGGAGGAGGAATGGTGGTTCACGGGTTTTTATGGTGAACCCGACACAAGAAATCATCACATTTCTTGGACTACATTAAGGAGGCTAAAATCAAAATACTCATTGCCTTGATTATGTGTTGGAGATTTTAATGAAATAACTAGGGCACATGAGAAGTTAGGAGGTAGGTTGAGGTCGAGTAAGCAAATGGAGGATTTTAGAGATGTGTTACACGAATATGGGTTTCAAGACCTTGGTGTAATATATTCACTTGGTGTAATGGGCATGCGGTAGGACACACGGTGTGGGAACAGCTAGATAGAGCAGTGGGTATGGTGGAGTGGATGGATATGTTTCCGACATCTAAGGTGGTCCATTTAGAGTGTGGCTCTTTGGACCATAAGCCTCTCATGATCTTTTTAGCAGGCATGCCAAAAAAGATTAACAAACCATGAAGGTTCGAGCAAATGTGGAGGGAGGATGTGGGATGTAGGGATGTAAAAGAGGCATGGGCATATGAGTTTCAAGGTAGTGCCATTAGTAGGTTGGAAGGAAAAGTTGACCGGTGTCGTAGGAACTTGAAAAGCTGGAGCAAGGTTGCTTTTGGAAATTTGACCTGAAAATTAAAGGAGAAGAAGACTTTGTTAGGATTGGCCAAAGTTGAAGCAACTAGAGGAGGAAGTGTAGCACGGGTTTTGAGGCTGAAAAAGAAAATTTCCAAACTTCTTGTGACAAAGGAACAGATTTGGAAGCAACGTTCTCTCTCCTTGTGGTTGCAAGAAAGGGATAATAACACAAGGTATTTCCATAGTCGTGCTTCCCACAAATTTAAGAGGAACCGGATTGATAGCTTGGAAGATGCAAATGGAGAGCTGTGTAGTGATGAAAATGGTATAGCAAATATCTTGATAAACTATTACCAACAGCTCTTTACCTCATCCAACCTATCCATGATTGAAGCTGTTGTTAAACAAATTTTGTGCTCAATTAATGATGTGATGAATGAAGAGCTCATGGCTAATTTCACAAGGGAAGAAGTGGTAGTGGCTTTGAAACAAATGGATCCTTTGAAAGCGCGGGGGCCGGATGGGTTACCACCATTATTCTTTCAACACTATTGGCATGTTGTGGGGGACGATGTGATTGAGGCGGTGCAGAGTTGCCTATCTACAGGTGCTATTCCCCCATCCATCAATCGCACTTTCATCACTCTCATCCCAAAGGTAAAAAGTCCTACAAAAGTCTTTGAATTTCGCCCTATTTCACTATGTAACATTTGACTGGTCTCATCCAACTTGGTCCAACTTGGTCTCATCCAACTTGGTCTTCTATGCCTCCACAATAATCATTTGACTGGTCCAATCCCTTCTAGGCTTGCTAACCTCACACAATTGATTATCCTTGACATGAGTTACAATCAATTAACTGGTCCAAATCCTTTAGGGCTTAGGAAGCTAACACTATTAAATGAATTAGGTCTTGTAGGCAAGGAGTTTGAAGGCAAGTTTCCAATCTTTATCTTCAATCTAAGGAATCTTAACTTTCTTGATATTTCTAATAATTACCTTAGGGGTATTAAATGGATTTGCAACATGACTTTTCTTCATGTCCTTGATGTGTCTAATAACAACTTTAATGGTTCACTTCCTGAGTGCTTGCACAATATGTTCTATGGAAGCAAATTGAGGATGATTAGTTTGAGAGGAAACAAATTCCAAGGCTTGTTACCAAGATCATTGGCTAATTGTACGATGCTAGAGGCCTTTGATGTTAGTAATAACCAATTCAGTGACACTTTTCCTTCTTGGTTGGAAAATCTTCCAAATTTTGAGATTCTCATCTTGCGGTCAAACCAATTATGAGTTCCCAAACTTGCGAATCCTTGATCTCTCTTACAATATTTTTACTAGAAATTTGCCATTAAATTCCTTTAGAAATTGGAATGCATTGAAATTGGACAAATACGATCTCCCTTTGACATATATTCATGAAAAAAAAATATTTCAATGTGGGGACACATCATTTGTATTACTATTATGATTATTCAATGAAAATAACAAATAAAGGCGTGGATACAGTATACAAAAAGGTCCAAGACTTTTTTAGAGCCATCGATATGTCTAGCAATAGGTTTGTTGGAGAGATTCCAAAATCTATAGGGGATTTAAAGGACCTTAATATGCTCAATCTTTCCAATAACTTCTCACTGGACACATCCCTGTATCTTTGGGGAATCATACACAATTAGAATCATTAGATCACTCTCAAAATAGGCTCTCAAGGGAGATTCCACCACAACTAACACAACTTACTTTCCTCGAATGATTCAATGTTTCTCATAACTATCTCATCAGCTCTATACTAGAAGGGAAGCAATTCAACACATTTAAAACTAGTTCTTTTGAGGGAAATTTAGGTTTGTGTGGAAATCCATTATCAAAAGAAATGTTGGGATTTTGATTCTTCACCTGCAGTTTTTGATCAAAGTCTGGACTCACTTGGGTTTCACTTTGAATTTGGATGGAGAATACTTTTGGTTGGGTATGGATTTGGATTCATTATTGGAGTAATAATTGGCAACATCGCCACAACAAGAAAAGATGTTTTGTTGAAGAAAGCCTTTGAAATGACGCAAAGCACAACTAGTACAGTAATGGAACTTGGGAAGGGAACATATAGAAACTGAGAAGCAACTTCACCTTCTTCTTCTTCTTCTGTTTTAATCTGTTTCTTCCTCATTTTCGTATTGTTCTTTATGTATTTTGGGTTGGGAAGTATTAGTATTAAACTATATCATCTCAATGTATTTACTATATAATCAACTTTATGTTATATACATTATGATTGTGCCAACTCCCAATGCATTCCTTCTTTTATTTTATTTTATTCTAATATATATATATATATATATATATATATATATAAAGTAAGTAAGTGTATGGCCATGTTAAGGAGGATATCCATTTAATTCCAAAATAATGAGTAAAGTTCTTTTGATTTCTTGCAATTGTGAAAAAGTCAAAATTCTATGATGTGCTACAGGTGTGGTTGGAAGACTTAGGTCTTGTTTGGTACATCAACTTAAACACATGTTTTAAGTTTTTAAATAACATTACATGTATTTTCATATACTTTTTTACCTACACATATTTTCAAAAAAACTAAAAACTGTTATTTAAACGCACATATTTCCCCTACTTCTGTTTGATGTTTCTTAGTTTAGAATATGAGCCCATACCGCAGTATATGAGCCCAAATATACTGCAGTTTGTTTGGGCTCAGTATGTATGAGCTCATATTCTATCTTAACCCAATGCTTCTTATTCTAATAAAAGAGTCCGTACCACACTTTGTTGACTATATTCACATTACTAAACTAATTCTACCAAAACGAGTTTAGTTAATCTTTTGTTGTTCCACTTGTTCAGATTTTGCTAGAATAGTCACAGTAGCTTTTTTATTTAATTAATAAACATTGGAAGCTAGTGGGATGTAAAAGAGACTTTGTGTGAAGAAAGAGTGGCATACATGTTAATGTCGGTTTACTGAGAGCAAATCCGTCCATTATCTCCCACAATATTAATTGCTTAAAGTATCTGGTTGCGTTCTTTAACTTTTACCAAGACTTAGGGCTGTGTTTCTTTCACGCAACGTATTTTAATAAGCTTTAAAAAAAAAGTGTGTTAAGACCCTCTATCAGTATTTTAGGTAATTTTCAAAATTAATTTTGGAATTATACCAGAAGAATTAGCAAGAAAGTCATATATCAACGGAAAACTCTATTTTTGTTTAGTATCACATAGTTGTTTGATAGCTTATTTGCTAAAAAATAAGGCCAAAATATGTAATTTTTGGTAATTTTTATACTAAATGTGTGACAGAAAGATGAAGGTTAGCTTCTTGTTTAAATAAAAAAATTTGTGCTAAATTTAAAAATATATATGTGTGTCTATATATATATATAACTGAGAAAAACAAAAACAAAAAGCTTTTTGCCAAATGGTGTACAATATCTAGTTTTCAATGTACCAAACGGTGTGCAATATGAAGTCTTTTAGAATAAGAATAGTTATTTTACTACTATATCTAGCTGGGTGATAGAATAAACTCCAACAATAGATATTTTGAAAAAAAAAAAAAAAAAATCCTATCATATGTATATTTGGTTTGCAAAGTATCATTTCCATTTCCCTTGTCTTGTTGGTCATGTTAGTTGTATTTTTTGAATATTTGATCAATTCTTTGTTTTTAGTGCTTATGTCTTGAAAATGTAAGTTGTCATTTCTCATGTTTAGAGGGTTGCTCCAAGTTAGTACTATATTAGTCCAAACTCATGTAAGAAACGAGAGTAGTGAATGTTGTTTTGAATTAATCAGTTTTTGCTTTTGAGATTTTTTTTTTTCTTCTTGTTTAACTCTTATCTTTAGGTGAATTGCTTAGGGTGGTGAGCATTACTATAATTTACTCTGTATCCCTTGAATCTTGTGTGTAGATTCCTTTAGGTGTGAGCTTATCGATCTATTCATTATGATATTGTATTTGCATTTCTTCCATGGCACAGAAAAATATGGTATCAAACGGATCTCCCAGAAAGAGCTTGGCAACTGGCTACCATTCTAAATTCCAATAACATATACAACCATTCTAAAGAAAAACATGGTCGATCTGAGTTTGATCTCTCAACTCTACTGTAGTTGAAGTCTTGTGTGAATAGGATTTCACTAAATAGATTTCAACATAAATAACATGATTAAATAACACCAATGAGAACGTAAAAGTCTTAAAAATTAGTCAACTTAGAGAGTATTTCATATTTTCATCAAATAATTTAAGAGTGGTCCTCCCAATTACTTTTTGAGGAAATGTATAAGCATTTACTTAAGTCTGAAAAGTTAGTCGACTCAAAGAATATTTCATATTTTCATCAAATACTTTAAGAGTAGTCCTGCCAATTACTTTTTGAGGAAATGTATAAGCATTTACTTAAGTCTGAAAAGTTAGTCGACTCAGAGAATATTTCATATTTTCATCAAATACTTAAAGAGTAGTCCTCCCAGTTACTTTTTGAGGAAATGTATGAGCATTTACATAAGTCTTAAAAGTTAGTCAACTCAGAGAATATTTCATATTTTCATCAAATACTTTAAAAGTGGTCCTCCCAATTAAGATTCCTTAGAGATGTTAGGATGTTATTGGAAATATTGAGCGTATGAAGCCCCCTTAAATCTCCAATGGATTCTGAAATCTCTCCAACAAACCTATTGGTTTACATATCTATTGCTCTAAACGATTGTTGGACCTTATGATATGTTGTATCCAGGCCTCTGTTTGTTATTTTCATTGAATAGGCCTGTTTGTTATTTTCATTGAATAACAGTAAAAGTAAAACGAATTAAAACTCCCCACACTAAAAGTTTTTTTCTATTTGAATATATGTCAAGTTGTGTTCTTTGTCCAATTCATGGTATTCCAATTCTTGAAGGAATTTATGGGCAATTTGCCTGTAAAATTATTGTAAGAGAGATCAAGAATTCTAAGGTTAGGAAACTCATAATTAATTTCAGGACTCTCTAATATTTTACCATAGAATTTGTTTGACCGCAAGAGGAGAAGTTTTAGAGTTGGTAGATTTCCCAAACAAGAGGGAAAAGTGTCATTAAATTGGTTATTACTGACATCAATGGCCTCTAACATCATACAATTGGCCAATGATCTTGGTAATAGTCCATGTAATTTGTTTCCTCTCAAACTAATCATCCGTAATTTACTTCCTTGGACCATATTTTGCAAGCATTGAGGAAGTGAACCACCAAAGTAGTTATTAGACAGATCAAAGATAAGGAGAGAAGTTATGTTGCAAATCGACACAATACCTCTAAGATAATTATCAAAAACATCAAGAACATTCAAATTCTTTAGGTTAATGATGGAGATTGGAAAATGGCCTTGAAACTCATTGCCCAAAAGAGCCAATATTTCCAATTTTGTGAGGTTCATAAGGCCAAAGGAATTGTACTTGTTAATTGATTGTAAACCAAGCTAAGGATAACCAGTTGGGTCAATTTTGCAAGCCCAAAAGGGATTGACCCGGTTAATTGATTGTTGACTAGGGTAAGGATAGTCAATTGTGTCAAGTTTACAAGCCCAAAAGGGATTAGACCAATTACTAGATTGTTGAACAAGCTAAGGGTATTTAGTTGTATTAGGTTTGAAAGCCCTAAAGGGATTGGACTAGTTAATTGATTGTCCTACAAGCTAAGGATGGCCAATTGTCTCAAGTTTGCATGCCCGAAAGGGATTGGGCCAATTAATTGATTGAATCCAAAGCTAACGGCAGTCCATTTTTTCATATTTGCAAGCCCAAAAGGGATTGAACCAACCAATGTATTACCATACAGGTCTACAAAAGCAAGTTGGATGAGATTTCCAATTGAAAATGGGATGTTACCTTCCAAACAATTATTTGAAAGCTTAAGGTAAATGAGATTTGTGAGGTTACCTATTGAAGATGAAATGGACCTTGATATGTTATATCCAAAGCAATTAGGGAGCTGAGGTTTCCCATTGAAGCTGGTAGCTCATTGGAGAAACTAGTGTTTGCGAGGCTCGTTTCTTCAAGGGCACTGCTCCAATCTTAAAAGGGCCAAGAACCAGTGAGATCTTTGTTGTGCTTCAAGTCAAGAACAAGTAATTTTGGTAGCTTAAAGATGCCTATTGGAAATTCCCCATGTATTCCATAGTCATGGAGATAAAGGGATGTTAAAGTAGATAAGTTTGCGAAGATATTAGGCACTGTGGAGAATATGCTCTCCCCACTCAAATCAAGATATTTTATGGGAGTTAAGTTTCCAACTAGGCTTGTTAGACTCAACTGTTTGAATTGCAAGAAGTATTTTCCTGAAGACAAATTATAGTTGCAACAAAGATCCAGGGATGACAATTGGGATAGCTTTGAAACTTCAAATGAGATTTGACCAGAAAACATAGTAGAAGAGAGATTGAGATATGTGAGTCTTGAAAGATTGCCTAGCTGGGATGGGATTTGAGAGTAGTTAAAGTGGTTGTCAGCAAGGTTAAGACTTTGTAAGTGAACTAGATGGAAGAGAGTGCTGTTGGAGTTGATTGAACCATATAGACAACTGCTACTGAGGTCAAGGTCAATCACATGACCTGTGTCCTCATCGCAGTCAACACCATCACATGAGCAACAATCACTGTTTTCACCGTCTAGTCTCCAAGATCTGACCCTAGGATATGCAACAGGATCAGAGGAAGCAGAGTTTTTTATGATAAAGCTTTCCTTGAATTGCAACAAGGCTGAGCTCTCATCATCATGGCATAGTGGACGTCTTTATCCGTAATGAAATGAAGAACTTATGAGAAGCATAATGGACGTCTTTATTTATGATGAACACAACAACCATGATGCTTGAGTGTCTCACGACCTAGTAAGTAACTAAGCAAAAGCAAACACTCAATATAAAAATTGAAGTTTTAACAGAATCACAATCAGCATTTTTGAGTTATTATGAAAATTACTTTTGGTGTTTTTTAGAATTAATGAATTAGCCAAAAACGCATATAATATTTGAAAGTTGTGTCTCTAGTTTCCAACACATCAAAGAATGTGTAGTTTGGAGTATTGTAGAGTGCATTATAGTTTTGTGTCTCTATTTTCCAGCACAGCTAAAAATGCAATCTGTAAAGTAGCACATTTTAAATTTTCTTGCCTTTATTTATGTCTCTTTGGTTTCCGAAACTTCCTATCCAGTTCTTAAGTCTTGTTTGTTGCGTGTTGAATATTTGATCAAATCTTTGATTCTTATTAAATATTTTTGCCTTAAAAATAAAATTTGGTACTACTCATATTTGGAGGGCTGTTGAGGCTGTCTTAGGTGGGTTCTTTTTCTTTGACTCTTTGACCCTTTTACACTTATTCCAAGTTTTTTTTTCTTCTTCTTAAAATATAATGATTAGAGAATTTGGATTTATATGTAATGGATTGGGCCATTATAGATGGATAAAAAATAATGATGAATATAGCCTAATATAGGTAGAATTTAAACTACTATTGGTTGGTCATATCCAACCCTATGAATATGACCAATCAATATTTAAGTATAAGCATACCAAACTTAGATTTAGTTCTCTTTTAAATATTTAATTTTAAATAGATGTTTATATTTAGAAAAATGTAAGTTGTCATTACTCGTGCTTGAAGGATTGTTCCAAGTTATTCTTGTACAAGTTCTATCTCACGTATGAAATGAGATTATTGAGTGTTCTCAGCAAAAAAGAGATTAGCGAGTTTCGTTCTGAGTTAATTTTTTTTTTAGCTTTTGAGAATAAATAATTTTTTTTGTTTGTTTAACTCTTTATCTTTTGGTGAATTCCACTCAATAGTTATCAAGTTTCTTGCTTTGTATCTTTTAGGTGTATTTTCAGAGTGGTGATCATTTTATATCTTTTGCATAAATTGCATTTATGTTTATTTTGGTTAACGAAATTTTCATTTATATATCAGTACAAAGATAGATACAATGGTAGTTATTTCCAATATTTTAAACTTCTAGTGCCATGCTGATCAATTGTCGAAGATTTGGTATGCGCATGCACATGCAAATATATAATTGAATTCCAGTTTGTGTAGGCAATTTCAGACACGTTTTCATGCATGATTTCATTTTGTGATGAAATGCGAAAATATAGTTTTTTTCATTTTGACTTTTGACCATATGAAAGAACGCTTCCTAGAAAGGATAAACTCTCGACGTCGTTGCAAATCCAAACGCAAAATTTAAAATACTCAAGGAATGTTTGTTAGCTTAGTTCTAACATTTCAACTCACATTTTAAACAACATTACACACATTTTCACACATTTTCACCCACACATATTTCAAAAACACTCAAACAACATTACTTAAACTCCTCTAACAAATGGACCCTCACAGTTTCTACCTATATACAAACTTCCCCCCACACAAACGCATATGTGCCAGTACAACTTCATTGCGCAAAAAAATGGTTCATAAAAGTAAAAGCATTCAGACCTTTTCTTCTTTCTAATTTTATCTATAAAGTTAGATATATGATATGTGTTTGATACAACGTCATACACTTAATTAACTCTCTTGGTACAAAAATTAAAAAATAAATAAACGGGACTCGTGAGGCAAAATTAAACTTTAGTTTTAAATATATATTTACAATTCCTTTTTTTCATGGTGATTTCAATTCAAGTTTTAACTGCTCTTAACTTCTTATCCTTATGCCTTTTTTTTTTTAATTTAAAATTGCTTGGGATTCTCTCTTATTCCTTCTTTAAAAAAAAATAAAAATAAAAAACAAAAACAAAAGGAATTCTCTCTTGAGAAATGCAATGTTCACAACATTTTCACAACAAATTCTAAGTGACAAATTGTTATTGGTTGTGACAAAAAAGTAATCTATGTTGATAGGTTCAAATTTGAACCAATAACAACTAACCACTTATGATTTATTGTGAAAATATTGTGGACATTGCATCTCTCTTCTCTCTTCTCTCTTACTCAAACTTCTTCTACTTCCCAAGTCTCACGTTTCCACGTTCCTTTATAGTTTTTTACTTTGATCACCATCTTTAGTCTCATTAGCGTGCTCTAAGGCTCTTTATTTTTTTGTTTATTTTTTATAGGCCAAAAACGTATTGACCCCTTGTGATGGATTAAGTTGATTAATTAGTCAAGTTATTAATTAATCAAATTAACATGCAAAAGCGTGGTAGTACAAACAAATCACCAATAAACTAAAGTATGTAGCGGAAAATAAATGATACGGTGATTTGTTTACGAATGGGAAAACCTACACAGCAAAAATCCCACTGGGTGAATTTAAGGTCACCACTCCCGAAATTCTACTATTATCACAACAAGCGGTTACAAGTAAAGGAATCTCAAATACCTTACTAACCTACAGTTGAACCCTTATCCTAATACCCAATTGAACTTGTTCTGTAGTGACAATTTCTCCTTTCAATGCACAACTCCCAGTATGTGACTAACCAATTGCGCGAATCCTAGTACGCGACTTCAATCACCAACTAGAGAAGATTGTTGGCTGCAAAGTTCTTCAATTCATCCACACGATGACGATCAAGAAGATGCTTGGTTACAAAACCCTACAGTGCACATTACACAGCAACTTCTTCACAAGAGAGATGAACTAGGGCAAGAACTTTTTCTCAAATCACAATTTGCTTGAACAAGGATTTCTCAATATTTGTGCAACTTGTGTCCTCTTTGACGGCCCTTAAAATAATCATTTTATATGTCTAGGGTTAGAAGAAAAGAAAGCCCAAAAACACATCCACGGATTGGAATCAAAACAGAACTCAAAATCTGTTTTTCTTAAACCTCGACAGATAGAAGTGTCAAGATACTGTCGAGCCACAGGGCTAAAACAGCTCTTTAAACCTCGACACATGCTAGCTATCGAGTTTTAATGAACTTGCACTTTTCAGCTTGTTTCTTGGACAGACTTGATGGCTTCAATACTTAATCTTGAAACACAGTTCTTTGAAGCATAAAACTCATCCTAATCTACCCAATTACAAATAAAGTGCATTTTGTCAAAGGATTAGTTAATTACATAAAAGAATGACATATGTTCTAAACAAGTGAAACACATATGTCATAATAATTTTCATAACTTTTTCATTTATCTCAATTTAATGTCTAAACATTTCTGTTCAACAATATCATGCATTTGCAAACTACTGATATAATTAGGAATGCGTGAGTGTATTCCCTTATCTCATCCCTCTTTCCCTATATGTGTGTGTGTGTGTGTGTGTGTGTTTTTAAAAAAAAAGGATACTCAATATTGTTGAGTCATCCCACATTGGTAAGGTGTAATATTGAGAAGGGGTTTATCACTTGCTCCGCGATACTAACTGCCGCATGCGGTTTTGGTGCTAGTGTGTGAGTGTATTCACTTATCTCATCCCCCTTCTATGTGTGTGTGTGTGTGTGTGTGTGTTTCTCAACAACAAAAAAAATACTCAATGTTGTTGAGTCGTCCCACATCGGTAAGGTGTGATATTGATAAGGGGTTTATCACTTACTCCGCGATATTAATTCTCGCATGCAGTTTTGTGTCAGTATGTGAGTGTATTCCATTATCTTATCTCCCTTCCCTTATATATATGTGTGTGTGTGTGTGTGTATCTCAAAAAAAAAAAAAAAAAAAAAAAAAAAAACTAGGAATGTCATGAGTTAGCTCCAAAAAATAAACACCAAAATAGCAAATCATATGTTTGTGTGTGGATGTTGATTTTTTGGAATTAACATCATGACACTTATGACTATATCAGTAATTCACAAATATATATTATTTGATGAACGCATAAATCTCTAATTTGAATAAGTAAAAAATTATGATCCTAAATTATAAAAAATATATGTAAAAAAGGTCTCAGACTACACATGAAGAGTATGTGATGAAACTAGTATTAATTATGAGAATTAAAGAGTTTGATTTGCATATTATTCAAACTCCACTAAATATAATTCTGTATATATTTTTTATTTTATTTTATTCGTGAATAAATTTCCTCTAGTCTTCCATTCCAATATAAATTTCTTTATTGCATGACACTAATGATGAGGTCTTAGAGTAAAATTTCTTTTGCACAGGGTTTTACACATTTTTATTTTAAGCTTATTAATATATGTTGCGTGAAAGAAACACAGCCCTAAGTCTTAGTAAAAGTTAAAGAACGCAGTCGCAGGGGAAGATGCAACCAGATACTTTAAGCAATTAATATTATAGGAGATAATGGACGGATTTGCTCTCAGTAAACCTACATTAACATATATGCCACTCTTTCTTCATACAAAGTCTCTTTTACATCCCACTAGCTTCCAATGTTTATTAATTAAATAAAAAAGCTACCATGACTATTCTAGCAGAAGTTGAACAAGTGGAACAACAAAAGATTAAATAAACTCGTTTTGGTAGAATTATTTAGTAATGTGAATATATTTAACAAAGTGTGGTACGGATTCTTTGATTAGGAATAAGAAGTGTAGGGTTAAGATAGATTGGCTCTGTTGATTAATTATGTCAAATTACATGCAAATCGTTGAGGCATTAATAAATCACCAAATAAACTAAATGCAATAGAAATTAAATTGACATAGTGATTTGTTGACAAATGAAGAAAATCTCTCGCAAGACAAAAACTTCACTAGGTGAATTTAAGGTCAGCACTCTCAAGAACCCACTAATCAATAATCAAGCAGTTACAAGTATAAAGAATCTTACCATTACCATGGCCTATCCAAAAATATCAATCTATAGTTGAACCTTTGCTCCGAACCAATGACACGCTATGTAGTACGTACGATAATATTTTTTTTTAACAAATAGAAAATAGATATTTTACCCTAGGAGAGAAAATTGCTATGACGTATTCTATATATATTACTTTTGCTTAATTCTCATAGAAAGAGTCAAATGATCAACACTGGAAATATTGCATCCAAAGGCATACGTGCTTTTATCCATAGTTATTGAATCAAACCGAGCATTGAACCATCAAAACAATAGTATGATGATTTACTGGTTTTAGGTCATTGGTTCAATCATGAGATTAATAATTAATATATTTTTAAAATTTATTCATAAATAAGTTCAAAAATACATAAAAAAAGACAATAAAATATAAAATATGAGATGATGTCTAATTTAAAAAATATTAATGTGCAATAAATACTAAATATTGAAACTAATAGAATATTATTATTCAAAAAATTATTTAAAGATAGATTTTAATATTTTATATATTGAAATGATATTTTTCTATAAAATTGTCGATTTTTCATGGTTTAATTGGTTTCCTTGCAAATCCGATATTCTTTTCATACCAACTTTGAATTTTGTATGGTTTATCAATTTCAGAGTTTAATTGTTGGTTTGGTACAATTTGAATAATTATGATTTTATCAACCTATATTCCCCTAAGCATCTCCAGAAGTTTTTCCAAATTTTTTATTATTTGAAAAATGAAAAGTTACATTATTTTTTTACCTACTAATTCTTTCAAATATATTTTTTAACAAACTCCATTCTTTCTCAGTCTCATTTAAATATTATTTTTTTTCCATTCATTCTTTATTTTTTCTTTAAATGAAATCAAAGAAGAAAGAGAAAGTATTGATAAAATATTTAGCTAATGGAATTTTTTAATGAAAAAAAACTCCATTGCTAATCTACAGTAACCCTTCATGCTTAGAGAGATTGTTGGAGCAATGTTTTATGGTTTCACTCACTCTCTCTCTCTCTCTCTCTTCTCTCTCGTGCGTGCACACACACACACACACACACACCACATATACACACACAACCAATCTTCCTTTTGAATGTGAGTTACTGCCTCTTTGTGGGTTTCACCACCATTCTCTTTTTGGGCCAAGAACAAGTTTTTACTAACTACCATTTAATTTCATATGGACTTTTTTACTCCACACATCAATCATACACCATCTGTAAGAGCTTATGTTAGAGCGCACAAACTACATACTAACACTCTATTTGAGAATGCCACTCATAGCGATATACCCAACACAATTTGGTACAACATAAATATATGAAGTTTTAGTAATAGATCGTGTTGGGATCAAACTTGGACAAACATACATACAATGGTTCTTTTTCCACACCTTATTGGATAATTAGTTGACATTTGTAAAAAACAATAGTGTGACTTTTACTAAGTTATATCAAATTTTCAATATCTTTACTTTTCCTTCAGTGTGACTTCTACTCTCTCTACGTACAATGGTTCTTTTTCCACACCTTATTGGATAATTCATTGACGTTTGTAAAAAACAAGTGTGACTTCTACTAAGTTATATCAAATTTTCAATTTCTTTACTTTTCCTTTAGTGTGACTTCTACTCTCTCTCTCACACGCGCGTGCACGCGCGTACACACACACACACAACATTCTTCCTTTTGAATGTGAGTTATTGCCTCTTTGTGGGTTTCACCACCATTCTATTTTTGGGCCAAGAACAAGTCTTTACTATCTACCATTTAATTTCATATGAACTTTTTTACTCTGCACATCAATCATACGCCATCTATGAGAGCTTATGTTAGAGAGCACAAACTACGTACTAACACTCTATTTGAGAATGCCACTTATAGTGATATACCCAACACAATTTGGTACAACATAAATATATGAAATTTTAGTAATAGATTGTGTTGGGATCAAACTTGGACAAACATACGTACAATGGTTCTTTTTCCACACCTTATTGAAGAATAATTGACGTTTGTAAAAAACAATAGTAATATAGATGGAAAAGAGAAAGAATCAGCCTAAGTCAACTCCATAGTTTGCGGCATTAGGTTTTAATTTACTTGCTATTATGAATAAGTGTGACTTCATCAATTGAACATAAGCAAAGTTTATACATGTATATACACAGCTCTTTCTACCCTTTTTCTTGCAAGTTGAGGCTCTCCAAGTTCAACTAAAATGGCTTAGATGATTGGTACAGATGATATAGAGTCACTGAGAATTTAGTTGGCAGAGATAGGAAGAAGCATTAGATCATCTTTTCAGCGTCGTACCTCAAGTTTCCGAAGCAGTGCTTCATCATTGAGTTCTACAAAGGGTGGTGATGCTGATGTTGATGCTGTATATGCATTGCAGTGGGCTGCAATTGAGAGATTGCCAACATTTGAGCGGCTCAGATCATCCTTATTTGATGAGGATGGTGATGATGTTGGTGCTAATGATACTAAAGAAAAAAGGGTTATTGATGTTACCAAGCTTGGAGCTCAAGAACGGCATGTCTTCATAGAGAAGCTCATCAAGCACATCGAGCACGACAGCCTTCGCTTATTGAGAAAAATTAGAAACCGGATAGACAATAATTGAGCCTTCTACTTAATTTCTTGTTTACTTTTTTCTAGTAAAAAATCATACAAGCAAGATATAAATGTAGAATCATTATGAATGGAATTGATGCCATAGTAAGTCATACATGTATAGAGAAACAAAAACTTGCATTGCAATATGAACATTCATACTATGCAGTATTTGAACATTAATTAGTATATCATGCCGCTATTTTTCCTAGTAAAATTCATGTGCAAGTATATACGAGAAACATGGATGTAGAATCAAATTTGAATGCAATTGATGCCAAAGTAAGTCATACAAAGAGATTAGAGATATATTGCTGCTATTAATTGCTCTTAGGATAATTTTTCATTGCTCAACGAGCTAATGTATATATTGCACTTCTTTTAATGTCTTCATTTAATTTTACTTTTGTTCTTGTATATATGAAGGATTCATTTTGTTGAAACTGAACTGTATTTGCAGAGTTGGTGTAGAATTGCCCAGGAGGTGAGATACAAAAATCTGCGTGTGGAGGCAGAGTGTGAAGTGGCTCATGGCAAGCAATTACCAACTCTATGGAATTCTGTTAAAAAAATGCTTTCTGTAAGTGCTTTCTTTTTAAGAGTATTTACCATTTAGAGCTTGATCATATACTATTTTGTCAATGGATTCTGGACTACCTGTAGTTTTGACTTTAACATCGTCACATGCATACATATTTGTATATATGAATATGCCCAATTAGCAAAGAAAAATGGATTAGGTGTGCGTTTGGGTTAAAATGAAAAATAAAAATTATTTCACTATGCAGCTTATTTTTGCTACTATTCATAGGTTCTACTGCACTTTTTGGCAATATTCATGGATTCATTGTATTATTTCAACTAATTTTTACTTTTGTCTAAAGTACTTTCAGTAATAATTTTTCAATTTCAACAAAATAAACAGTATCCAAACACACTCTAAGACTTAGGACCAATTTGCAAAAAAATTTAGTGCAAATGCATGTGAAAATGCATACAATTAATGATGTACATTGTCTAAACTCTGATGTGACTATATCTGGAATTTTGACATTTGGCATTTGGCATGTTTTTTGGGGAAGGACAGTTGGCAATTAATCTAATGGAGAAACCTGGATTTTCGTAATATTGTTGAATTGTATAAACTATAATTTATTAGAGATATAAAATGTTTATATTTATCTATTATATATAAAAGAGAGGTGCTACATCCATATTATTATCACAACATTATTTTTTTAATTTTAAACTTTATTTTTCCGGTTATTTTATAACAAGTATTTTTCTTTCCTTCTTTCTTAACAAGTATTCACTAAGCTGCCAGGTTCAAAGTCACGACTAGCTAAGATAAGCATAATTAACGAAGTTAGTGGTATCATAAAGCTTGGAGGTAGCTATATGCCTTTTTCTTAGTCAATTTTATGATTTAGGTTTTATAGTCCTTTATTCAATATACTTATATTATGTACGTGTAATGTACGGTTTAATTAAAAATTCTATCTAAAAGATAAATTTATTTTAAAATAGTTCCAAAATTTTAGGGTTCATCTAGATTAAATTATCGAAATACAAAATATATATATATATATATATATATATATATATATTAAGCTACTTGATATAAGGATGATATGTAATGTAAATTGTATTATATTAAAATAAATTATTATGATAAATTATCAAAATAATTGAAACAAATTTTAAATTTTATTTTAAAATTCTCAAAATTTTATTTCAATAAAATTTTAAATTTTTTGAAACTTAGTTAATAGAGTTTAGCTGAAATAAACTATAGTTGGATTAGAATTTTAACTTTCTTGAAACTTGACTAGTAAGTTTTTTATTTTTTATTTTATTTTTTATCTCAAAAAAGAAAAAGAAAAAAAACTAATAGACATTATACCAAATAAAGTAATAACCATATTGAAATAGGAATTTATAACGCATATGATATGGCTATCTTCTGTTACCTTACATATATTTTTGTCTTCCTTGTAAGCTTTAAACTAGGCAGTAGGGCTATAAATGAGAAGAGCCCAAGAAAAAAAAAAAGGTTTAATGAATAGGTTCATGACCAATAGGGCTTGATAAAAAAAAAGTCGTGCCTAGGCTCGTTTATGGGCTTAGTAATAAGTTTTATATGGGCTTGAAAAATAGACTCATATCGTTGTAAGTTTTTCCATTCATTGGGAGTTGAGAGAACACTCTTCCAAATCAAATAGACCTGAGAATATGCTTAAAATGGGTGTGATAATGTATATTTGTAGGATCTTAAGTTCAGGAGCTTTATAGTTTATATTGAGCTTGAGATTGGCTTGCATAATGAATTAAGTTGAACAGGCTAAGCTCAGGCTTTTAGACATTTTGACAAGCTCAAGTTCAAGCATTGTTTGTAGGCTTGGTTTGAGCTTGAACCAAGTTTAAACATTTTACTTTTGTTGAGAGTTGATTTTGAACATTTAATACTTGACAATGTTTGGTTTATTCAAGCTAAACCCTTTTTTAATTTGTTAAAATATATTTTTGAGGGACTTTCAAGTTGAAACTTTCTAAATTTTGGGGAAAAAAAATAAAAATTAAACCAACATATTAAGAACAAAATTATATTTTAGCCTATCTAGTTGTCATTGTACTCCCTTGAACTTGGATATATCATTTCTGGTTAATATTCATTCCCTTTTTTTCCCCTCTAAACCATTTGTCTTTGAGCTTTGAAAAGAATTTTGGTAAAGGAAATTCCAATAGTTAAAGTTCAAAGGATCTCTTTTACTGGATAAAAAAAAAGTTAAATATGTATTTTCTGTTTCTGTGATGCATATCAGCATATGGATGTATAGAATTATAGAAATACTTAAAATTAGGTTCATAACTTTGTTGGCTTGTCCATACATCTTCGTAATGGTATTTATTTTAATGATAAAATTGGATATTTTCATTGCAGAACTTTCACTTGGGAAGGTTATAATACTTTGATATTTGTAATCTTCTTTGATATATTACCCTCAAAATTTATGATGCTTTGGACAGGGAATATTATCCCTTCAATTTGCACTTTCTTGTATAAAACAACAAGAACAATAACAACTACATTAGAGTCCCAAAACTTTGTGGTTGGTTATGGATCTTCCAAACACTAATCTGGGTGGGAAATTTGTAATCTTTTCTGTCATTCTATCTTATCTAAAACCATACTCTATTGCCTCCTCAATTGACATGTTCTCATTCATAATAAACAATATGGGAATTATTTTATAGAAATAAAGAAGTTGAAAGAAGTGTATTTACATGATTTTACCTTTCTTGCAGGATAACTCTTCTGCTTGGTCCCCCGGGTTGTGGGAAGACCTCCCTTTTGAAGGCTCTGTCAGGAACTCTAAACCAATCTCTCAAGGTTTCACACTTTCACAATACTGAAAATGTCTATATAAACCATCAGAATGAAGATATAAAAATCAAAAGAATCTCAAAGCTAAACCTATCTACATCCTGGAAATTTAAAATTTTAAAATTGAAATATGCTTACCCCCTTGCCTTAAAATTAAATATGCGCATAAAAATGAATAGAGATTTTGAGTTGTTAACTTTTTCGATGGGATGTACTTTAGTCTGTTCGCAAGTGCTGTATTATTTATCTATTTTCCTTTTTCCAGTAGATTACTGGGGAGATTACTTATAATGGATACAAGCTAGAAGAGTTTGTCCATCAAAAGACTTCAGCTTATATTAGTCAAAATGACAAGCACATTTCAGAGATGACTGTGAGGGAAATACTGGATTTTTCAGCGCGTTGTCAGGGTGTTGGAAGCCGAGCAGGTAAGCATTCCTTAGTGTTCACATTATAGATGATTTAGTTATGATGTCTCTTCACTGCACAACAGTGACAATAATAACAGCACCATTTGTTGTTGGCCTAATGAAGATATTATGGTGGAGGTCAGTAAAAGGGAGAAGGAAGCTGGAATTATTTCTGATCCAGATATAGACACTTACATGAAGGTACCTGTTGCATCTCCAGTCTTCTTTTCCTTCAGGTTTGTGTAGTCATCTGTACTTTTGTAGCATGACTGAGTTTTTGTTCTCTATATGTGTTATAAGGAGAAGCCAACTGATTTTGCTACATGAAAAATCAACATCAAAGGCTAACTTGCTTATCCTAGTTTTTAACAACAAACTTGGAAACAAATCCCATAAAACTACATGAGAAAACATTTTTGCTAAAATGATGGAAAACTTTAGATAATGCAAAAAATTATTGATCAAATCTTGAATGTTCTCTGCTGGACATGGAAACAATCATATTATTAGCAAAAGACATTGAAATGTGTAGGATTCTGATTGTGCTAATGTTATATTGCTTTTGGAAGGACAAAAATATAACTAACATTCAGTTTCCTTTTAAATTTTGATTCTTACTTCATGATGTTATGAGTATTTCGCATCTGATCTATGTGATTCTATTATGATTTTCATTTTGGATTTTAAATCAAACTATAAATAAGAATCAACAGGCCTATATTTTTATTGTTGCTAATCTAAAGTATTCACTCAATGTATTTGAATGTTTTCATTAGAATATGTTCTACAGCAGCATGGGTTACATGTGTGCATTATCATGTGAGTTGATATAAATTAATGTACAGAAGAGTATATTTTGTATATTTATTGATTGATGTCAAATGGAATACTTGAAATACTAGAATTCTTATGCAAGTCTATTCAATACTTCACAGTCATGTTGATATTATTTTGTTCCTACTCTTGATGGTATTCATGAGATTAGATGTTGTAATATTGATTATGCTATTTGTTCTGACAGGCAATTCCAGCCAAAGGACTAAAAGGAAACCTTCAAACAGACTACATACTAAAGGTCATTCTTTTTTAACTGAGCTGAAATTAAACATGTACCCTGTAATTGATACTTGCCTTACCAGTTTATATATGTTGCTGCCGTGACTTCTCAGATCCTTGGACTTGATATCTGTGCCGACACTCCAGTTGGTGATGCCATGAGAAGAGGTATCTCTGGTGGTCAGAAAAAGAGATTGGCAACAGGTAATTTGAATAGAAGACTGATAGCTGTTCTGCTATCAAGTAGTTTTAGTTATAGAGAGAACTAAACCCAGTTTCCGATAAGAATTTTGACCACAGGAATCAAATTAAATTTTGGCAGGGGAGATGATTGTAGGACCTACAAAAGCCTTGTTTATGGATGAAATAACAAATGGATTAGACAGTTCCACTGCATTTCAAGTTGTTATATGTCTTCAGCAGCTGGTGCATATCACAGATGCTACTGTACTAGTTTCAGTTCTTCAGCCAGCACCAAAAACCTTTGATATTTTTGATGACCTTATTTTAATTTCAGAAGGGAAGATTGTGTATCATGGTCCACGTGATCATGTTCTAAATTTTTTTGAGGATTGTGGTTTTAGGTGTCCTGAGAGGAAAGGGGTTGTTGAGTTTGTCCAAGAGGCAAGTGAATAGAAGCCTATACTCGTCTTTTTTTATAAAAAAAAAAAAAATTGTTTGTTTGAAAGATCTACTTCATCCTATCTTTATGCAGGTTATCTCTAGGAAAGATCAAGCACAGTACCGGTATCAAATGGAAGTACCCTACAGTTATGTTTCAGTTGATATGTTCTCTAGGAAGTTCAAGGAATCTCCTTATGGAAAGAAGCTAGATGAAGAGCTTTCAGAGACATATGATAAATCCCAAAGCCATAAAGATGCTCTTTCCTTTAGTGTGTATTCTTTTTCTAAATGGGAACTATTTAGAATATGTGCTTCAAGGGAGTATCTTCTCATGAAAAGGAATTCTTTCATCCATATATTCAGAACAACTCAGGTGAAGATTCATACTTTTGCGTTTGTTTCTCATTCTTTTTTTTTTCTTCTTTTGGACAGCCACCTGGGGGGAAGGTAAACCTATTAATCTGAAAATATGTTTTCCTTTTCTTTTCTATCTGCAGCTTCTCATCACTGCATGTATCACGATGAGAGTATTTTTACGGACCCAGATGGATATTGATATTCTTCATGCAAATTACGAACCATCACGTGCTGTTATCTCACATGAAAAGCTCTCCCAAATACAGGGAAGTGAAGATTCACGTGATGGTTCCTGTCTAGAAAAAAAAGTCTGGAAATTATCCTGCACAGAATAGTATAGAACCAAATAAAGGTTTTATCAATTTTATTGTTCTTCTGCTTATTTTTCAGATCATTACTGCAAACATATATTTCTCCAACATTTAAACGAGTGTCTTGTCTCAATTAACAGGTAGAATGGTATTACCATTTACACCCTTAACAGTAGTGTTTCAAGATGTGCAATACTATGTTGACATCCCCTTGGTAATTACATTTAATTTATATAAGGTTATGGTTGCTGCTGGATTGACAGCTGTTTACATTACATCATATTAATTCCTGTCATTTTTTTTCCTTTTTGGCTTCTAGGAAATGAGAGAAAAGGGATTCACCAATAAAAAACTTCAAATTCTTTCTGATATTACTGGTGCATTGAAGCCTGGTGCTCTTGCAGCATTGATGGGTGTCAGTGGAGCTGGGAAAACAACTCTTCTCGATGTCTTAGCCGGAAGAAAGACCAGTGGCTATATTGAAGGGCACATAAAAATTGGAGGGTATCCCAAGCTTCAAGAGACGTTTGCTAGGGTGTCGGGTTATTGTGAACAAACAGACATACATTCTCCTCAAATCACAGTTGAAGAATCGGTGATATTTTCTGCTTGGCTACGACTGCCTCCTCAGATAGACTCAAAAACTATAAAGGATGGAATAAAGGATGCCTTGGTAGGCGTACCTGGCATTAATGGTCTATCAAATTCCTCTTCTTGTTATCGAATCTAGAATAGTTACTTATCTCATGCCTTTCTTGCTAATGCAGCTAATTCTTCTAAAAAGTAGTGGATACATGTAATATACTCGGGATCATTAGGACAATTGTGTTATAGAATATTTTGAGGTCAGTTTGATGTAGCAACGCATTTTATCTATTGCTTTTTTCCCCCTACTTTCATTTATTTTAAGTAATACTATTTATTGAGTAATTAATTTTATTGATCTTCTTGTTATTGAACTTTTACTTTGACAGAGTATCCCTGGAGTTCCGAAGATTAGAAATAATTACAATCCAGCAACATAGATGTTAGAGGTCACTTCTATATCCGCAGAAGCAGAACTTGGTGCAGAGTTTTGCCCAGAAGTACAGGGATTCTGTTTTATACGAGTGAGTTGCTCAGTTCAGCTACAATTTTCATTGGTTTTGTTGCTGTATAATGTGAAAAAATGTCTCTACTAGGTAACTTTGATACCATGGAATTTCTGCCATAGCTTCTTCCTGACGTAAAGTTAATTAAATCAAAAACCATTGGCTTTTCATCCTTCTTGAAATGCATGGGGGAATGGCCTTGTGTTTTGTTTGTCCTTCCTTATGTGGCCTAAGTGTTATAAGGTATGAAGGTTGTGCTAGTCTCTCTTAAAAACATCTGTTTTGTGGAACAAAATATTGTCCTTAAGATGAATGATCTTCATATGACCTGCATCGGCATTTTAAAATTTGATGTGCTTTCTAATATTATCCCATTTACAGGAAAAACATGGAGCTTGTAAGGCAGTTGAGTAGTCCACCTCTTGGGTCAACAGATCTGTATTTTCCTACACGCTTTTCACAAAATGGTTGGGGACAATTAAAATCTTGCCTATGGGAACAACATTTGGCTTATTGGAGGAGTCCTGCATACAACCTTATGCATATCATGCATACGCTTGTAACAGCTTTAATTTTTGGGGTTCTTTATTGGGACGAAGGAAAAAAATTGTAAGTTTTAATGTCTAAGATTTCTACTACATTTACAGAATGTTTATTACATTTTAAAAGTTTCTAGTCTTACCTATTGGATACCTTGGCTAAATTGAGCTTGCACATTGTAAGTGATAGTAGAACCAAAATTTATTTTATGAAGTGTTTGTCTAATAAGCGTGATTCTTACAGTTGTAGATTTTTCTTTACTTAAGATTGTGCATCTGTAAGATATACAATTTTCTACATGATGTTGTACTTATGCAAATATCTAATTTTGATTCTTATTTTATCCATTAGGAATAACCAGCTGAATTTACTCAATATATTTGGTTCCAAGTATGTTGTTGTGCTCTTCTTGGGCATAAATAACTACTCAACAGTTCTCCCATATGTTGCAACAGAGCAAACTATTATGTATCGGGAAATATTTGCAAGGATGTACTCCTCATGGGCTTATTCACTTGTATAGGTATAATTTTCTTTGGAACTAATTGAATTTATCGTTGGCTGCTTTCAGGGCATTATGAGTAATCCCAAACGTTGTAAATTTGATGTACTTTGGATTCTTGCTAGATCTTCGAGAGAGATAGCATGAGAAATCTATCTCATCTATTCCAACTGCTTTTACATGTTTACTTGTGCTAGCTTGATCCAAAAAGGGAAGAGAGTGAAAGAGAGGCGGAGTTAATATCTTGATATGAACCTCTTTCTTTCTTCTTCTTCTCTTATTTATTGTTAATTTTAGTTATATTCAATGCTTAGTAGTTGTGGATACTAATTTTGTAGGTGATACTGGAGATTCCTTATCTCTTCATCGAAACTGCTATTTTTGTGACAATTAGCTTACAAGGTTTTTTGGTATTTCTATACAATATTTTGTTCCTTGCTCTACTACAACTATTTGGGAATGCTACTTGTGTCATTGACGCCAAACTTCATGGTAGCTGCAATTTTGTCCTCAGCCTTCTACACAACATTCAACCTCTTTGCTGGTTTTTTTATTCCTAAACTGGTAAGTTAAGGCTACAAAACTCCTCTCTCTTGTGGCCACAGAGTACATGTAGGCGCTAAGAGTTGAAAAGCAAATATAGTGGAACTGATCATATTGTTCTACTCTTGCAGCAAATTCCAAAGTGGTGGATCTGGATGTATTATCTGACCCCTATATCTTGGTCGCTCAATGGTATGCTTACATCACAATATGGAGATATAAATAAAAAGATTGTGGTATTTGGAGAAACCAAAACAGTTGTTGCATTCTTAGAAGATTACTTCGGGTTTCACCATGACCAGTTAGCTATTGTGGCGGTTGTTCTCATTGCCTTCCACATTGTTTTTGCATCCTTGTTTTCATACTTTATCGGACAGTTAAAATTCCAGCGTGGGTAGAGGATAGAGATGTTGTCCGTTGCTTGCAAGCCCTTTTGTTTGCAAGTAATTGTTGATTCAATGTAGTAAGAATTGTCGCATATTTATCAAGTAATGTATTGCTTCAATGTTATAAGAACTACTATAAACTTATCAAGTTAAAAAATTGTGTACATATTTACATTTTAGATAACACGAATTGTTAACATTAGAAATTCAAATTACAACATGCATTGTCTATAAACTGCCTTGCTAAGATATTGTGTTGTATGTAGCTCTATACATTCTAACTTTGAAAGGCTTATTCACAAACACACTATATATTTGGGATTTGTTGCATGACAGATCATGTTTTATAATGGACATGTTGTAAATTGTAGGTGGAGTTCCCTATCTCTTCATCGAAACTGTTATATTTTTTACTGTCATATATCCAATGATTTGATATCATGGGTCAGCTTATTAGATTTGCTAATACTTCTATGCTAGACTTTGTTCCTAGCTGTACTACAATTATTTGGGAATGCTACTTGTTTCATTCACACCAAACTTTATGGTAGTTGCAATTTTGTCCTTAGCCTACTACATGATATTCAACCGTTTTGCTAGTTTTTAGTTTTTGATTCCAGAACTGATAAGCTAAGGTTGCAAAACTGTCTCTAGTGAGGCCATAGTGTATTTGTGAATGTGAAAACTTATGAATATATAGTTGAACTTGATTATATATTGTACCACTCTTGCAGCAAATTCCAAAATGGTGGATATAATTGTATAATTTGACCCTTACATATTTGATGCTGAATGGTTGTTTACATCCCAATATGGAGCCATAAGTAAGGACATTGTGGTATTGGAGTATTTTAAAAAATAAACTAGGAAATTTAATGAAAAGACACGGAAGTTTTATGCAGTAAATGAGGAGTTAGTGTTTTAGTCAAATTTTGAATCCCCAGTGTGGAGATTTATTGGGTCTAAGTGTAATTTTTCTTTCAATTGTATTCACTAACATGTGGCATTTGAAAAACCTAAAGTTGTTGTTGCAAGATCTGTTGTCGCTGATGTTCTGAGTTTTCAAGTCCATTTTATGTGCTTTGGGTTCTTCATAGATCATTGAGGGCTATAACATGAATATGCTGATTTTATGTAGCTTATTGGAAATTAAGGGTTAGCTTATATGATTTTCTAGTATTTCTATGCAACATTTTTTCTACTTCAATTATCTGGCAATACTACTTGATTCATTGATACCAAACTTCATGGTAACCGCAATTTTGTGCATGACCTTTTGCAAGTACTTTGTTGATTGATGTACTGATCAATGATGATAGGAAAATTTGTTGTGTTTAGTAAGATTGGTTGTAGTTGATCAAGTTATCATGCAAGCAATCAATCTCAAAATACACAACAAACTTTACGTGAAAAAACCCTCAATGTAGAGGGAAGAACTACGGGACAAATCCGATCAATCTACTATGAGGAAAATAGAGATTACAACACTTAAGTTTATGCTTACAACTTTGAGTACACAACAAATTGGGAAAATACAAGAATATTAATTCTTTAGAAAAAAATATAATCTCACCACAAAACCTGAGAACTTGGTCGAGTACCTACCACACCTTTCATGTTTCACCATGTGATGTGATATGCAAGCTCCAATGCCACTATGAAATGGTGAAGGAGTTTCTTTCATAGGTCTTCCTCAAAAGTGCATCCATGAGTTAAAATTTGCTCAAGTACAAAATATGCTTTGCCACATACTAGAATTTGAGTTCTAGTTAAAATCTGACCAAAAGAAAAAAATAACATGAGGGTTTGACATACACAAAAAAAACAATATGGAAAAGCATGTTATGATAGAAGGTTAATAAGAATATGAGGATTTAGCTTACATTAAAAGAGCACAATAAAAAAAAAAAAAAAAAATAGGCCAATTATCTCGTGACATAGCATCACTTGATAATGATTTTTTCATAAATTTATAATTAAATTTCTAATCCCTAGGCATGAGAGTTTTCATAACAGGAATAAAATGTGCAAGGCTGACCAAAGAGATAAGGGGAGATAGTTGAGTTGAACTGGATGGAAGAATCCGAATTCCAAAGGGTTGAATATGCAGCATCAGATGCATGTTGATATCTGTCTTAAGAGTTGGCCATGATAGTTTCAAGTTATTATGTTGCTCAAGGTCCCATGAGAGTACCTTGAAGCCAATGTTGACAAGGAGGCTATCAATCCCTGGAAGAATTTGCTTATTCTGAGGGAATAGGCATTTGCTTATTCTTCGGTCGTAAAGGATTTTGAAGATAGATATAATATATATGAAAGTTTGTGTAGAAAGAATTTGTTCAGAAAGGTTTAATATATTAGTGCATCTCAAATTTGCAACTCCCTATGTAAATTCCCAATTAAAAAATATACTAAGATGTTAAAGGTGAGATGCAATCAAGTACTAAAGTCTCCAACTCTGCCTAACTGTGAAGTAGAAGCTAAAGTATGACCCCTCTCAAAAACAGAGGAAAATGTCCTAGGGCTGCGATGCATGTCGGAAATGGAAAAAAGCTTATAAAAATGCATTCCATATCCAAATGTCTTGGGCTGCTAGGTATGTCGGAAGTGGAAAATCCAAGTATTTTAGTACAATTACCAACAAGTTGTGAAGATTAGCCACTAATGAACATTGAAAAGCCCAATTTGCACAAGAATAAGAAGAACAATAAGAAAATATACCCTAAAAGGGGGAGTGGGGGGGATTTCTTGGCTTTTCTTGAAATTGTTTACTATACCAACTGAGTAAACTCACAACAGCAATGATTATGTAGAGGCCAACACCTTTTAACCAGCAACATTCATGTTGGAACTAGAAAACAGAAACCTGAATATGCACTGTACAGGATCAGAAAATAATGTTAAACAAATGGTAACACATCGGCAGCTTCCAAACAAGCATTTCACCAGCAGGAAATTAACTAACAACATAAAAATGATCATGCCACTATGTTGATAATCAATTCTAGAACTTGAGTTGTACCAGTGGAAAACATAAATTGGTATTCACTAGGCCACAAGACACTACATCTTCAAAAATTTAAGTACAAATACTACACCAATTGTTAGTTTTACCCTTGTTCTGGACCTGACCAGTGCCCTAATTTGTCTTCTTAGAAAAGCTACATAAAAGCACCTTAGATATGAGAGGGGGGGGGGGGGAGAAAGGAAAACAACCTTCCACGTAAGCCTGATGACGAGGCCAAAATAAAGTACACGGCCACAATGGACAGTATTGGTTGTAGCAGACCACCATTCTCCATGCTTAGAACTTTAAACACTAGCTGGCTGCTAGCTTAACGAACTTCATCTTTGATCTGACCCATGAATGACAACCATAACCACAAATTAATGTAGAGAAAGATATAAGAAGCTAAGACTTGCATGCCAGATAAAGCAATAATTGAAGGACAAAACTGAGAATTGGTCATTGGCAATGGTACTATCTATGTAAAAAGGGAAAACTTACTTCATTTGGCAGTTCAAAATCCATGCTTGCATCCCGAAGTGCTTGCTGAACATATTTTCTCCATCCTCCAAGGTCTCCTAGTGGCAGGGATTAAGGGCTTATTTAGGGTAACAAACATCATTAGAAGCAATAACTTTGCAAAGAAAGCATACTTTTTTAAATGATTAGAATTATAATACTTTTAATCACAATGAACAATGATGTTAACAATCTAAAATAAATATATAGTAGCCTTAACCTCTATTGAAAGGAGCTATAACTTGGTAAAAGGAATTTCAAGGTATAAGTATTAAACAAGGGATGAGCATTATAAGCAATATATGAGAAATCAAAGATTAATAAGAATGACTCTTTCTTTTTTGGTTTTTTTTTTTTTTGAAGTTTTAAAATTAGGATCTCTAGTAGGATAGACTATTTCCTGCTGCAGAGTTTCAATTATACGGTAAACTATACTACTACGCATTGCAACACATTTAATTCCTAAGCAAGATTAGGAGCACAAAAATAACCCAGAAAATATTATTTTAATTCCTATAATAAAACAAAGCTAACAAAGACTTTATTTAAATGAGAAGCAGCAGTAACTATGGAATCAAAAATCAAACAAACAAAATAGAAGTTTAGGGAAAAATATATGTATCCAAAAAAAAAATTAAGGGAAAAATATACCATATATGATATTTTGTGAGGCTTTATCTTCCTCACTTTCCTTTGGGAGTGAATGTGAAGAACTCATGCTCATTTCATTCCTTAGATCCTTGACCTTCCCGATGGGTTTTCTCTTTGAGATTGATCTTCCTCATCTATCATAAATAATCTGTCTGTATGGTATATGGTAATATGTTGGTATAATGATAATTGTAAAATCTAAAAGGCTTTGTCTGTGATCTGAATCATGGGTGACAAACAGGTTTTGCGTATACTCCAAATATCCTATAGAGAAGACTACTCTTTAACACAAGTTTAGTGTATAAATTGGAAATTTGTAGCAACTTTTTAATATCACATAGTCCAGTCCTTTTAAAATTTGGAAACTCAAAAAACTCAAACTTTAACTCCATAACACAAAAAACCAAAAAAAATGATAAATCAAACTGCATCACCTCATAAACCACAAAAGCCGCTCTTGAGCGATGTGTACTCCCATTAAGCAAAACTGATGAGATTCAATTAACAATTTTTCAAACAGACATATTGGAGCAGCTTGCAAGGTAGAGGCAGCTATGTAAAATTGTAAAGTTAGTTCTTAAAGTTACTAATGGCAGAGAAGATCTTTTTAGTAGAGTCTTGGATCCTGAATGCTGTAGAAAGTTTCAAACGTGCCACTAACACCTCTTGTTCTCCCAATTATTGTATCATAAATAGCAAGTAATGACCCTTTGACATAAATACTAGATAAATGAAAAAAAAAAAAAAGGATTGAGCTATGGGGTCTTTCCTCTTTTTTCCTTAACCAGTTGAATGAAAAAAAAAAAAAAAAACAACAAAATAGATTCAATCATTCAAAATTAAAGATTTTCAGACGCAACCAAGTCAAATGGACTACTGAAGAAAACAAGATTAAAGGTTAAGCTTGTTTGCAGAATCTTTGAAGTGATAACGGGGTTTTTGCACCATGTTTTTCATAAGTAGTGGGGCTTTTGTACATGACGCCTTTTGCATGATATTAAGATTGAATGAGACCAAAACATTCCCAAGCCCTTAAGGGTTATTGACCATGATTTAAAAAGCAAATGCAATAGCATCCAAAGAAAAGAAAAAAAGAAGAATATAAAGTTACCTATAGGTGAATTAGAATTGAACTGCCCCAACTGAATAATAGTAATATGGCTTGATTGCCTTTTTCTTCTTCTTTTTCCTTGCACATTTTGGTAACTAATTCTTGTATGTCCATTTTTGAATGTCATTTCCAAACTGGGCGACTACCAATGGTAAAAAGAAAAGCAAGCATTTCTCATCTCATCCCCTCCACTCTTGGTGGTAACATCCCACTCTTCCCCCTCTTCCATGACACAAAATCAATAAGACAAGAAATCCGTATGCATTTTTATTCATCATTGCCTAAATATATAACACTAAACCATGAAAATTATTAAATTAATTTCAAACCCTAATGCATGAGGCTGGAAATTACATGAGCTGAAAACTGACCTAGCTCACCATTCATCTGCCACCATATAATATGGATTACACATGATATACTCTATGATGCATTTCCTTGCTTCCATTATGTAATGATAAAGCACGTGTGGCAAATGTGCATCCATGTGTGAAAATTTGATTCATCACGAACCATACTTCCCTAGATATTAGAATTAGATGTTTGGTTCAAATGAGGCCAAAAGAGAATTAATTATTTAACATGAGGTTATTATGGATGGAGAAAATGATAGGGAAAAACTGACAGATGATCAAGAAGAAAATATCAAGATATACCTTGGCTTTGTTAGTTGGTTACAGGCCTCCTATACTTCACACTCTTCCATGTAACAAAATTCCTCAGACTATAAAACAAGAAACAAGCATAAAATATTGCTTTATAAGTTGATATATAGCATTTACCTAACCCTATAACTTTAATACTTTTTTTTTTATAGGAGATAATTAAATCAAAAGTTTTGAAGCTTTTAGGGCCCTTATCTTTCTTCTTAAGACTAGCATTACCTAGATTTATTTTCATGCGTCACCAACTCAAATTGACTACTAAAGAAAGTCAGCATGCCAGAATTTCAGTAACTATAATTCTGCTATTTTTCTTATCTTTTCAAATAGTGAATCTTCCACACATTCACGGTGGGCATATATATAGATTGAAGCATTGGTGTCAATGTTTTTGTAGTTTTTGCCAAAATCTGATAAATTTATCTACCAAAGTTGTAATTAATATCTTCTTGAGGGAATTTTTGAGACTTGAGTTGGATAATAGATTAAAATTTTGGTCAAATAAAGGAAGAAGATGAACAAGAATTTACCCATGAATGGCATGAATGGATCAAAATTGCAAAGCTAAATCAAGCCAAGAATGAATTTGAATGAAGATTTTACATAAAAATAAATCATCTTCATCAACCTCATCTTCATCAGACTCTTCTTTGTCAACCTCATCTTTATCAGACTCTTCTTCATCAACCTCATCTTCATTTGACTCATCTTCAAAATACTAAATTTACAAGCCCAAAAGAAAACCATACAAGTTATTTGAGATTAGTCTTTAAACAAAGCCTAAATCAAGAAAATGAATATATATGCAATAAACCATACAAGTTCTTGTAATTTTAATTCTTGATTGTTGACCTCTGTACACTCCTTGTGTACTAGGGTGTCTTTTTTTTGACGTCAATAAAGCTTATTACTTATCAAAAAAATATATATGCAAACGAGTGAGATTTTTAAGGGTATTAATGTATATATTTATTAAAGCTGGTATCAAGCAATTTTTTAGATAAATCAAAATATAACCAAGCCTGCTATATATGCTAATTATGTGTATATAACACTACATAAATTGGCTAATTCAAATTACTAAGAACCAAATAAATTCATCGACCAAGTTTTTTTTTTAATTTTGTTGAATGTTTAAGTGCTTTAATTTTTTCCTTTTCAGCAAAATAAAAGAAGATACCCAAGGACTAGATTAGATTTGCAACACTGAATCAAGCAAAGAATGAACTTTGCCAATACACAAACAGACCAAATCATCTTTCACCATTACTATCTAATAATAAAACTGCAAATGAATGAGAAAGAGGTAGACACTGAAGTTGTTTTCTTTATATATATAGAAATGATCGAGATTTTAAGGATGTTAAGGTAAAAATATAGATAGAACCTACGGAGCAGTTATACGAATCTAAGGAACCAAATGCTATGCATTCTAGTTATGTGTAGAAGTACAACAATATATAATATAAATCGCCTAATTCAAATTACTGAGAGCCAGATAAATTCATCAACCTATCCATAAAAATAAAAAAAAATAAAAAAAATAAAAAGATAAATTCATCAACCAGTGAGTTTTTCTTTTCTTTTTTTTGTTTGAAATTTCGGAAGACAATTAAAATGTTTATTTGATTTTTTTTTAATTTTATATTTGTATATTGGCAAAAAAAAAAAGCCCAAGGAGAAGAAGAAGAAGCGGCAGAAGAAGTTATCTCATCTGTGTATTTGCACAATCTCGTTATCAATCTTGCAATGCTGAATCAAGCATCACAAATCATCTTTCACCATCATCATCCAAAAATCCGAACCTGTAGCTAAAATTCATGAACCCAGAAACAAAGAGATCATAGGTGCTCTGCTTCATCATCCTCTTTTTTGTCATGGAGTGCTTTGTCATCCTCTTCTTCATCAACCTCATCTTCATTAGACTCTTCTTTTTTATAATATTCATCCAACTCTTCTTCAAATTCCTGAATTTACATGCCCAAAAGAAAACCATATGAGTTATTTGGGACATAGCTTATTATACAAGCCAATACCTACTGGAATAGGCATTCACAAATGCTCAGGTCGTAAGGGATTTTGAAAGATAGATTTGATATTTATGAAAGTTTGTGTAGAAAGTACATGTTCAAAAGGTTTAAAATATTAGTACATGTCAAACTCGCAACTCCCTATTCCCAATTGCAAAACTACTCGGATTCTAAAAGTGCAAAGCAATGAAGTGCTAAGAGTCTCCAACTCTTCCTTAGTGTGCAGCACATAGTGAAGTGACAACTCCTCTCAAAAACAGAGGATCTTCTTCAATCAAAATTGGGGGCAGGGGTAGGCTTAATAAATAGACAAGATGGTCCAAAAATAAAAAATAAAATACCAAAAGAAATGGTGTCCAAGTACATAGGAAGGCTGAATACATAACCGTGTCTATGCAAAACAGTACCAAAGAAATGGTACTCTAACCTTGCAGCCTACCCTGTACACAAACTCTTAAACATATGGATTTGGGGTGACACTTATCTCTATAGGAACAGGCACCTCAATTGAATCTAAGGAGCCTAACCATTTGACATGTGTCATCTATAAATAACAATGTAAATCAACACAGCTAACATGCAATGCGTACAACACACTGCAATATGAATACAGCAATATACAAATCGCCTAATTCAAATTAATAATTAAAGTTGTTATTAAATTGACTACTAAAGAAAGCCAGCATGCCAGAATTTTGGTAACATTAATTCTGGTATTTTTCTTTTCTTTTCAAATAGAGAATCTTCCACACATTCACAGTGGGCATACAAATTGAACCATTGGTGACAGAGTCTTCATGAATTATGCCAAAATCTGATAAATTTATCTACCAAAGTTGTAATTTATATCTTTTTGAGGGAGTTTTTGAGATTTGAAAAGTATAATAGATTAAAATTTTGGTCAAATAAAGGAAGAAGATGAACAAGAAGTTACCCGTAGGTCATTAGTAAAATTTTGGCAAACAAATCGCCTAATTCAAATTACTCATAGTCTAATTAAAGTTGTTATTAAATTTTTAATTTGTGGGACTGTTTGGCAGTAAATTAGAATATTAATTGATATAGGAAACACGAAAATCATAGGTCCTCTTCTTTGCCGTGCTCCTCTTCATCATCTTCTTCTTCATCTTCTTCTTTGTCATCCTCTTCTTCTTCATCTTCTTCTTTGTCATCCTCTTCTTCGTCATCTTCTTCCTGGTCATTCAGCTAGTCCCAATACATCTACATGCCCAAAGGAAAATCATATGAGTTAGTTCAGATTAGTCTACATACCAAAAATGAAGAAAATTTGCAAGACCCATATAAATATTAAAATATTTAAGAATTAGAAAGAAGTTGGCATTGGAGCTGTTTTCTCTGTATGCAAATGAGTAAGATCATTTTTTATTAGTCTAAACAATTTTAGATACATCACAAGATAACTGAATCTAAGCAACCACATGCTTTGCTAGTTATGTGAACATGGAAAAATACAAATCTTCTAATTCAAATTACTTAGAATCTAATTAAAGTTGTTATTAAAACTATAATCCGTGGGACAGTTTGGCAGCCAATTAGAATATGTTAGTTTTGTTAGGATTTGTGCTCTTAAATCCTATTGTATGATGCTATGTATGATATTATGTATGACATTATGTATGACATTGTGTATGACTTAATATTGTGATTAATAAAGTTGTTTTATTATTATTATCTAAAATAATGGTAATATGAATATTTGGACATTATCATATAGTCCATGAGATGCAGAGTATGTGATTTATGTGATTTAGTCACAAAAGATATAAGTCACAAGTTCTTTGTAAATTCAGAATTTATAGTTCATAGTTGGTGATAAAATTGGGCATTTCATCTGCGAAGACTATAACGTATCAACTAAGATGATTTGTCTTGATCGTGGAAGTGGAGACTTCTAGTTGATATATTAATATGTTTTAAGAGTTAAGACATATTAAACTGGACCGCTGTGAGATTTATTATTCTCCTAACGACTGTCAAATGAATAATAAATCTCACGACTTCTATTTGCATGAACTCTTAATCCTGAGAGAATAATGGACCTGATCATGACGTGTAAGTTGTTTTGATATATCAGGAGTGAGATCTAAAGTGACAGTCAAAACCTCAGTATGTTGGGCAGCCACATTTAGTGTTGATGAAACATATATTCTTAAGATGGAATTCATAATCTCTTGACGGAGATATAAAATATTCCCTTGAGATAAGTTTAATGGGTTTGGTTATTCAGAATGTTAGGCCAAACCACTTTGGTAAGAAATTACTAAAGTATATATTTATGAAATTGAATTTCATAAATATATAATAAATAACTTTACAGGATTAAACCGAGTATTCAATGATAAGATGTAATAATTTACAAAGTAACAATCTACACTTATGACTTTGTATTACTACGAATATTTTATGAAGGGGTTGCATGTACAATAAAGTCTTGGGATATAATTTATTAATAAGGCTTAGAGTACAATTATATTTATATAGTGGTATTAAATATAATTAATGGTAACTTTGGACTTGTAAAAAGTTGACGGAAAAGCCCAAGGCCCATTGGAGCTAGTGTCTTATTGATCCCTTTTGGTCTCACTCCAAGTCACACGCTAAAACCCAATTGAAAAGGCACAATAGGTCTGCCCAATTAGATAATCAGTTAGTTATAAAAGGAGAAACATATAGAATTTTTATTAGTGAAAAATAAGAAACAATGTATGTGAGAGTGAGACGCGCTTTCATTATCCCTTTAAAAACTGATTGAGAGATCACACATCTTGGGTGAAAAGTGGAATTGGCTTGAAAACTGATTGAGAGACCACACATCTTGGGCGAAAAGTGGAATTGAAGTAAAGATTAAAAGTGTTCCCAAGTACTTCTAATCTTGATTTTTGAATTTTACTACGCCAAGGTACACTATCTTGTTCTTAAATTCTGAAATTTACATAGTGCACGTTATCAATCATGAATGAAATAGATTCTTATTTGTTATTTCCGTTATGTGTTTTGTATGAGATACAAAACTAGTTTTTCCAACAATTGGTATCAGAGCCAAGTTTTCATCTCATAATTGTATAGCGTGTGATTGAATTTTAGAATAAAAGAGAAACGCTTTCTTGATGATATCGGGTTCTCACCATGAATGTCATTTCTCTTGGTTTGTTCGTAATGCCCAATTTCATAAAGTAATGATGGAATGGAAATCTTAGTTTGTAATATATATATATATATATTGCAAGTGGGATTGAAAGGACATTTATGGTGTCGTGCCTTAAAGTGAGTGCGGATTACATTGATTGTTATTTCATCAAGTTAATGCACGGATTGCAAATGGTAGTTATAAAACGGTTACTCTACCATAAAGCATGAACCACTTAGATTTAATGCACCACTTGGCCTTTTTGTTTTCACGACATGGACTTGATGCAATTGTATGGATTGCATGGCTTGACTATTCAAAGATTCTTTGTCTTGCATATATTATGGCCATGGAAAGGTTGAATCCGTATATTGTTTTATGGATTCCAACCACCTGAAGGTTAAATATATATATATATATATATATATATATATATATATATATATATAATGTAATAATTATATATTCCATATATTAATTTGTATATTATATTATATATAATATAATATGAATTTTTATATGTAATAAGGGTTTTTACCCAGTATTCATTTGAGGTAGACAAGATCCAACGAAAGGCACCGCATTTCTGGTTGTTCGAGGACCAGAAGTTGTATAAACGATCCTTCTCTGGACCATATCTATTATGTGTGCACCCCGAGTTAACGAAGGCACTTTTGGAAGAATTGCATGAGGGAATTTGTGGAAGTCACACTGGGGGAAGATCGCTAGTTCATAGGGCTTTGACTCAGGAATATTGGTGGCCGAATATGCAGAGGGAAGCTCAGGACTATGTAAGAAAGTGTGACCAATGCCAGAGGTTCACTCCTAATATTCATCAGCCTGGAGGAGTTCTCAATCCTCTCTCCAGTTCTTGGCCCTTTGCTCAATGAGGATTAGACATAGTAGAGTCATTCCCGAGGGCTGTAGGAAACAAAAGGTGGCTACTCGTAGGAACCGACTATTTTACCAAGTGGGTTGAGGCTGAGCCCTTGGCAAATATCAAGGACGTCGATTCCAAGAAGTTTATTTGGAAGAACATCATCACCAGGTTTGGGGTACCGCACACGCTCATTTCGGACAATGGCGTTCAATTCGATAGTAGAGCTTTTAGGAAATATTGTGCTGACATGGGCATTTTAAATAGATACTCTACTCCAGCTTATCTTCAAGGAAATGGGCAGGCCGAGGCCGTTAACAAGGTCATAATCAGTGGAGTCAAGAAAAGGTTGGACGATGCAAAGGGCCTGTGGGTAAAAGAACTACCACATGTCTTATGGACATATCGAACTACGCCGCGAAGATCTACTGGGGAGACGCCTTTCTCTATGACTTATGGGGCCGAGGCAGTGATACCTTTAGAGTCTGGTTTCCCTACACTAAGGACGAGTTCTTTTAGCCCAGAAAATAACCACAGCCTCCTAGAGAAGAGCCTGGATTTAATTGACGAACGGCGAGAGGTAGCTATGGTCCAAATGGCTTATTATCAGCAGAAGTTTAAACGAGGGTATGATGCCCATGTGAAGCTGAGGCCCCTCGCGCCTGGGGACCTGGTGCTGAGGAAAGTAGTGGGCACTGCTAAGAACCCAGCTTGGGGTAAGCTAGGACCAAATTGGGAAGGACCTTACCGTATTGTTTCTGTAGCAGGCATAGGGTCGTATCGGCTAGCTGACCTAGATGAAAAAATTGTACAACGCCCATGGAATGTAAACAACCTTCGAAGGTATTATTATTAATAAAATATGCTTTTGTTGATTTGCAGTTCAAGTTATGAATGTATGTACGCTTACAAATTATGAACCTCTAAGTATCAAACAGAAACTTGGTTTTGTATGGTCCCCGGATCACATACCTTGTGGAAATTGATACATTACTAAGTATCAAACAGAAACTTGGTTTTGTATGGTCCTCGAACCACATACCTTGTGGAAATTGATACATTACTAAGTATCAAACAGAAACTTGGTTTTGTATGGTCCTCGGACCACATACCTTGTGGAAATTGATACCTTACTAAGTATCAAACAGAAACTTCGTTATGTATGGTCCTCGGACCACATACTTAGTGGAAATTGATATCTTATCATTTGTTAAACAGAACCTTAGTTATGCCGGGTCTTCGGACCTTCTACTTTGGAGAAATTAACATCTTAAGTTACTGTTACTAAGTATCAAACAGAAACTTGGTTTTGTATGGTCCCCGGACCACATACTTAGTGAAAATTGATATCTTATCATTTGTTAAACAGAACCTTAGTTATGCCGGGTCCTCGGACCTTCTATTTTGGGGAAATTAACATCTTAAGTTACTGCTACTAAGTATCAAACAGAAACTTGATTTTGTATGGTCCTCGGACCACATACTTAGTGGAAATTGATATATTATCATTTGTTAAGCAGAACCTTAGTTATGCCGGGTCCTCGAACCTTCTACTTTGGAGAAATTAACATCTTAAGTTACTATTACTAAGTATCAAACAGAAACTTGGTTTTGTATGATCCTCGGACCACATACTTAGTGGAAATTGATATATTATCATTTGTTAAACAGAACCTTAGTTATGTCTGGTCCTCGGACCTTCTACTTTGGAGAAATTAACATCTTAAGTTACTGTTACTAAGTATCAAACAGAAACTTGGTTTTGTATGGTCCTCGGACCACATATTTAGTGGAAATTGATATCTTATCATTTGTTAAACAGAACCTTAGTTATGCCGAGTCTTCGGACTTTCTACTTTGGAGAAATTAACATCTTAAGTTACTGTTACTAAGTATCAAATAGAAACTTGGTTTTGTATGGTCCTCGAACCACATACTTAGTGAAAATTGATATCTTATCATTTGTTAAACAGAACCTTAGTTGTGTCGAGTCCTCAAACCCTCTACTTTGGGAAAATTAACATCTTAAGTTACTATTATTAAATGTCAAACAGAAATTTGTTTAAGTATGGCCCCTCGAACCACATGCCTTGTGAAAATTGATGTCTGATTATCTGTTAAATAGAACTATGGTTAAATTGAATTTTAAGTTGTACATCTTTAAGTATTAATCAAAAATTTGGTAAGGTAGGGTCCTTGGACCCCACAGTTTACTAAACTTAGCATTTCAAGTTACAAAGTTTAAGTATCACATGGGTTTGCAAAAGTAAGGCACTGCTTACCATCTAAACCAAGTTAGTTCTTGTTAGATTCTTGATCGCTTTACTTTACAAGGCAAGTATGAGTATTGTTGTTTAAGGTTTTAATTGTTTAACTGCTAAAAGTGGATTTATTTATCTCATTCTTTCTTTCGCTGTGTGCTAATGAGAACTTTTATGGTAAACATAAAGATGAGAGGATGCAATGAATACAAGTCAAATGAAAATTGAAAAACTATTTCATTAATCATGTGAATATACATTACATGGAAAATTCTAACTACAAAGAAAAAGAAGCCCTAGGCTCAGCCCAAAGCTTTCGGAGGGGGGTCTTGCTGAGAAGTACTGCTAGCCTCGGTATTTTTCAACTCCAACTCAAACGCAGACAGGACTTGTTTCCCTTTATCTGTTGTAGTGGTCGGAGGGACGATAGGCTTCATACTTTGGCTTAGACCCTTCTCGGCACACCCACTCCCTTCCTTCTCTTTGTTGGAACCTGAAGGTTCTGTAGGATCCGGAATAAGCTCTAAGGTCACAAAAGGAGGAGCAGGAGGAGCTGCCTTAGGGGCACGAGCAACAGCAGGAGCCTCTTTTATCTCCTGTATGTCAAGAGGAAGCCCAACGTTCTCGGACTTCCTCAGCTCGGAGGCTAAAGGAACCCCTGCTACGTTTAAAGCTTCTCCCCAGACCTGCTGACAGTATTCTCGGCACAAGACCGCGAAAGCCTCTGTCAGCTGGTCTTCTGTTGCAGCTACCCCTTCCTTGTAACTCGCTTGCTTCGCGGCCTCTAGTGAATGCTTGAAGGTGCAAGCTTTATCCTTCATTTGCGCAAGCTCCTTCTCCAAGTCTGAGCGTTCTTTCTGGGCTTGGGAGAGCTCATTATCCTTTTGATGAAGAAGCTTGCGCTGCCCCTCCACTTGAGTCCTTGTCGTTCTCAGATTGGCCTCGGCGCCGTCTCGTTCTCTTTTCAAGGTCGCCAACTGGGAGGAGAGTCTCTCGTTTTCTACTAGGGCCTGGCCTAGGGACTTCTCAGTCTCCAGACGAATTTCCTGCTCCATTCCGGCCTTCTTCCGAGAGTCCTCCACAAACTTCTTGGCAGCGAAAACCTCTTGAATGGCCTGTGACAAAGTTTCAGGGGTTTAAACGCAGCAAAAAATTTACAAATAGCCAGATATTTTAAAGGGCAAAGTGTACATACAGAGGAAAACTTACCAGGGCTAAGTCCCTTTTCAAATAAAGGAACAGCTGAGGCTGGCTCATTTTTTCCAAGGCTTCCATATCCTTGGGCAGCAGAAGGGGACGTTCCAACGCATCGGCCAGGTGGAGGGCATGGCCTTGTTGGAACGCCCTGATGTTGGACTGGAGAGGGATTGGTGCTCCATCCAGTCTCAGCTCAGGAGACCACATAGCCGGTGCTCGGCGCACTTCGGCCATGTCACAAATCTCCCCACTCTCACCTGAATGGGCACGTCCTTTACCCTTGTCCAGCTTCTGCTGCTGAGCTGGCTGTGGTTGCTGTTTCAGTTTCTTTTGTTTTTCGCCACCAACCTCCTCGGTCTCACCCTTTCTCTTCTTCTTGGGCTCCTCGACGGGAGGCTTAGGATCAGTTGGGGGAGGGGGTGGTGGCAAGGATGGGGGAACTTGAGATCCCCCTGCTCCTTTCTTGGCGACTCTCTCGTCTCTCTTATTTAGAAGGCCCTTGAGCACGTCCATGTCTTCGTCTTCGAAGCTGTCGTCGGGACGTGTAATCACTAAGCCTGCAATCCCAGAGGCCTCGGCGGGCTCTTCATCCTCATCTGAGAGTATGACAAACTGGTTTCCTCGAGGTCTTTCAACGTCTTTGAGATAAAACTAGTCTATCTCCTCGTCCAACGTGTGCGATGAGGACATTTGCTCCTCCAAGACGGCGGTTGCTTGAGAATGCTTTGAGAGAGGGATCGCCGAGATGGGTCACGCGTACATGATGGTGTTGAGGTCGTCAGGAATATCGTGGTCGGCAAGGAAGTTAGGCCTCGCTACATTTATTCTCCTGCGCCTCCTATCACCCGCGATGATCGCGTTCTCTATCTCTTGGAAATCCGAAGATATGGGGTCATATCCCAGTATTAAGTGAGCCGCTCTAAGTTGCAAGTCTTCACTTACGAAAACTTCTAAACGTAGTACGCAGTTTAAGTCAGCAACGTTTCAGTGGCTCAGGCGTGGACGCATGTGTTGTTTGTCTGTGGAAAAAGACACCCAAAAAGGCAAATGTGGTCAGATTTGTAATGCATATGACAAATCGGAATTAGACAATTTGTGAAAGTAAATAAGCATTTAAGGATTTTAAGATGGAATTATGGGGTTGGGAAATTAGATCCTAAGGAGTCATACCTGGATCTCCCCATACGACTGGGCAATGAGGGCCGTCGTGCCAGTTGCCTGAGGCGATGAGGTAGTCGTCCTTCATGCCTTTATTAGACTTGGGTAGAGAAGAAATTAACCTAACTACACTAGACCGGGAGTTGATGTAATAGCCTACGCTTTTAAGCTTGTGGCATTCGTACATGAAGACAACGTCATGCCAAGTAAGGTTCAAGCCCATCTGCTCATTTAGAGCGTCGACACTTCCTAAAACCCTAAATACATTGGGTGCGCACTGGTCAGGGCACAACCTGTGGTTGCAAAGGTATTCCCTAGTTACGCTTCTCATAGGAAGGGTCATCCCACCTTCTATGAAGACAATCATAGGGATGATAACCTCTCCCGTCTTCCTAGAACTACCTACGGCTTTCGCCGGACAGTATTTCAGGCCTACGTTGTTGGGAATCTGGTATTTGGCCCTGAAGCCTTCCATCCCAGCGGCGATGTCAACTAAACACTTAAATCTACCCATCTATGAAAAAGGAAAGGGCAAGTTTTTAAGATGGAAAGTGGTTAAAAAGGGAGCCGAGGATAAAATCCGAGGAGAATGGAGTAAAAGAAAAAGTAGGAACTTACGAGTTTGTAGTTATATGAGTTTCCACGGGTTTCTGGAGAGAAAAGGCAATGACTGATGTTTTGATATGATTAGGTTCTGAAGAAATAAATGAAGATGCATATTTCCAAAGCGTTATGACATGCGGGAAGCGGCCTCGCAATTGGATTCGTCCCGCCAAAATTTCTGGGGGCAACGTGGACCGTTGGATGTTCATCTTATCGTTGAACGTGGGGAACAAGGTGTAACTTGCGGTCATAAATGTGCGCGTTTGGAAATTCAAAGCGCCAAACGGCATCTTCTGGGGAACGAAACGATTTCCACACATGTGGTGAAGTACGAAACGTGTAGGGGAGGTTCTCGTCGGATCAAAACCCTATTTTTCTCCTCGGAAGGGGAAAAATAAAGTTTTGAGGGGCTATTGTGGGGAATTAAAGGACCTAGGTAGGTATTTGGGCCTTTGGGCTCTGTTAAGAAGGGTCAATTCGTTCTTGACTAAAGGCCTTTAGGACTGCAAGTCGGCTCGCAAGCTGAGGGTCCGAGGATTCATCCGAGGAAAAGTCTCTCCTCGGACAGACCCGTGATGACTTGGAGATTCGCTAGAAAGATCAAGGCAGAGTTCTAGAAAGACTGTAGGTTAAAGAGGGGATCCAAGTACCCTCTGGACGCACCGGTGTGAGAGAAATATCTCAGGAAAAAGCTGCTACCTCCACATTAAAGACCCTGCACCTACCTCCTTGGCCGCGTTAATGGGAAAGTGACCCCTGAATAGTAGAATTGAACCTTCTGGCTATTATTTAAAGATTTCAAGAAGATTTATGTTAGTGGGTTGATGACAGGGACCATTTTAAAAACGATTTTCTTTTTTTAGGGACGATATTTGTAATGAAATCAATTTTGGAACCAAAATGGGAATTGACCCAAAATGTAGGGACCAAAAGTGCATCTTCGCCAAATTTATATTCTCATTAAAATTTATAAGATAATAAATTCTCTTAGAAAATTAATTGGAATATGTGTGTGTGTGTGTGTGTAGGCTTGTCGTTACTAATATATTAGTATCATAACTTGGCTTCCAAACTAAAATATCTGGTTCACCCCTGCTTGCAAAGCTTTTATGGCCCGTTTAAATTGAGGAGGGAATGAGGGGGAGTAAAGGAGAGTTGAATAGAGTTGACTAAAAATAAGCTAATTTTAGGCCAAATTTACATTATTTTACTCTATTCCCCCACCCCTCACAATCCAAACAAACCATTAATTAAGATTTTGAAATGTGAAAAATGTTTGACTGCAATGACTAGTTCTTAGAAAGTTCGAATTCTTTTTCTTTTGGGTTTCACACAGTAACTTCCCTAATAGTGCAATTTAAGAAGTGGGTCTTTAAGAACAAAGTATATATGCAAATAAATTAATAAGCTGATAAAATAAATAAATAAATAAAACCTAATCCTCCAGTTTGATTAAGCAATAAACGAAAACAATAGATAGTAAAAGTGCAATAAATTATAAGCCTTATAAAATTGATGTTGCTTCTTTCATGATCTAAACATGTTATGAAACGTGGTATCTCTAAAAAGATGCTAAAATAGCCCAACATATGATTAGAACCCTTAAACTAAGAAAGTCAATACCGTACCAGAGGTGGTACCGGTTTGGCTAGTGGTACAATATGTTTCAGATACCGGTCAATACCGGTGTACCGTTTCGGGTTTACCGCTAATTTTATATATCCTTACATAAATTGAAATTCATTTAAGTGTGTGTGTGTGTGTGTGTGTGTGTGTGTGTGTGTAGATAATATATAAAAATATTTACATTTAAATTTATTTATTTTTTATACGTTGGTTGGTCAAAATCCATATAAATTGTAAGTTTATGCTTATTCTTTTTTATTTTTTAAGAAGATATGATTGTACTTATTTAAAGTCTAACAAAAATGGTAGTAGAATTTATCTAATAAGAAAAGAAAAAAGAAAATAGTAGTTGTAAAAAAATTTAAATTACCATTTGTACTTATAAAAAGTTATTGTGGATTACAAACTTCTTTATTTGTTTACAATTGGATGGCAGTACATCCCATCAAAAAAAAAAAGTTGGATGGCTATACAAAATTTGAGTCTAACGTGTAGCAGTGGTGTTAGTGTGCTCTGTCAGTGTGTTGTCATTCAAGGGCACACTTAACAAAATTGAAAGGAGCTTTTGGCTACCAAATGAAAAAGTAAAATAAATAAAGACTAGAGAAAGCCAAAGGTAGAGAGTTGAGAGCATCTAGTAGACTGGTCCAAGCTTTGAGCGGAGAAGAAGTCATTAGCGAAGAAGAAGAAGAAGAAGAAGATGAGGAAAAGGAAGAGATCTGAGGTGATAGATTATCGGCAAAATGAAATTAATTATCGGAATTAGCAGAAAATAGCAGTGATGTGATTTTCCTTTTTATTGCTTTTTTTTTTTAAGATTTTTTTTTTTTGGGCCAGTTTTCATTTTCCGGCCAAAAACCAGTATATGCCTTGGTATAACCGAAACAGCCCCGGTACGACTGAAACGGCCCCGGTACAACCGGTATATAAACCAATACGAAATAGTTGCGTTTCTACACTGGTCTAAGCATCGAAACAGTAAATACCGGTCATACTTGCCGGTACGGTACAGTATCAACTCCACTGCCTTAAACACAAGTTTTACAAAAAAAAAAAAAAAAATTATACTAAACTAAAGATTAATCTAGTGTACATGCTAAACCAATTTTCACATCAACTAAACCTAAGCAATATAAAGCTAGGCAAATAAAGGGCAATATGAAAATAAGAGAAAAGCAAGCAAACTACAACTAAACTCCAAGAAGTGTTTAGAAAGAGAAAAAGCTGAAGATCTAGGTGAAAAAACCTCTCCCTCAACCACATCATCAAAAATCTCTAGTAGAAAGGATAGTTGCAGTACATAGGACACTATTAACTCTCTAACATATTTATAGAATATCAACATATTTCTTTTATATAAGGATAGTTTGATCATCAAAGCTGTTTTGGAAAAACCCCTCAAAATTAGTAAACATCACTTACCTCTTATTTGCAAAAATGAAATCAACTACCCTTGAGTCACAATAAATCAGTAGAATTAGAACCTAGCAACACCAAAAATAGGTCCATCAATACGTAAATTTCACACTTAAAAATATGTTTTCACACTTAAACAGTTTAATCCTGGAAAACACTAATATTTCCAAATTTTCCATTTATTTACTCATTGTCCAATTCATGTTTAGCTTTGACCCAAAAGCTCTATTGCACATATTTGCATTAACTATTAATTGGCATGAAAGTACAACAATTCTATAGAACTCTTAGCATTTCATTATATGTCTAGCCATCATATAATCTACTATTCCTTAGAAGCCACATGTTATATTCAAATCTGATCAACTTAATATTCATATCTAATCAATCAAATATATAGTTGAAGCCACATATAACATCTTAATTCATCAATCCCATAGCCAGCCCATTATTCCCTTGATACTGCAAAACTTAAATGATAAATTTGGACAAATATTTGCACAATGACAGTGTGTGGATGATAGATTGGTTAACTTAGTTAGATGATGTTGTTAAATTACCGATTGTTCTAAAAGTTTAAGCTATTAGGAAATAGTAAGTTTAATCACTTAACCATAATTCTAACACTTCCCCTCACTTGTGGGCCTAAACTTCCCCTTAATAATTGGGGGCCCAACAAATGAGAATTTACATTTTAAATGGGAGGTAGAGTGAAGACAGGGATCGAACTTAGGATCTCCTGCTCTGATATCATGTTAAATTACGGACTGTCCCAAAAGTTTAAGCTATCAGGAAATTGTGAGTTTAATCACTTAACTATAATTCTAACAAGTGCAATACTATAATAAACCATAAACAGCCTTTTCTCATTAGCATGGTGACAAAATTGATTTCCTCAGTCCATGCCTAACAACCTATGATCTGTGTGGCACAAAGACTAATATACCTAAACATTCTCTATCCTAGGTGTGTGAGATATCAATAGCCCTTAAGCTATATAGACACTTGATAGGTATCACATAAACAAAAGAACCTAAGTAATGAGGAGGGCTGACTTGATTCTCCCACACACAGCCGTAGAGAAGAAAAAAAAAAAACAAGAAAATTGCTTGGTGCCACTAAAAGAGGGGAGGTCTCCTATACAGACATGCACATATAACTCAAGCTAAAAGGCTAGGGTTTTTTTTTTTTTTTTTTTTGGTTTATGAAGGCCCATATATTTACGTACGCCATCTCACTTAAGCCTTTTTTACCACAATAATTATCTTATTTAAATATCTTAGGCCCAAATCAATTAAATCCATTTAATTGTGGGCCTCCTTTTTAATTTATGTATAAGAATTAAATTAGTAACAAAATTATGGGGTGTTACAGGTAATGAGTTTATCGTGAAGGCCCACACTATCGTCTAATCCTGTAGGGTTGTTTGGCCAAATGAAACTGTCTCACCAAGTTTTACCTTGGGTGGTATCAATCAACCTGTATGGACAATTTCTTGTGTGATTCTATAGCACTATGAAATTGTTCCTAAAGCACAACACTTTATGGGCAACCTTTATTGTTTGTTGAATCAAAACTTGTTTTTTACTAAAATATTTCTAACAAGCCATAAATGGAAATGAAAATTTTAACTGATAACACAGCAGACTAAAGAGTAAATGGCTGATTAACAAAAGGTTTAGATAGGCTTCTTTGCTAAAAATACTTATTTAAAAGGAAGTACACAAGAAAAAAGTAAAGTAATAAGTTGGAAAAAAAAAAAACACACACACACACTAATGGTCTGTTTGGGAACAACTTATTTAGTTGAAATTGAAAACTTTTTGCTAAAAGTATTGTAAATAAAGCTAAAAGGTAGCTGAAATAGAATAGTGAAATATATGAATACTACCAAAAATAAATTGAATAGTAAAAAAAGTTGGTTTTTTATGCCAATACCAAATGCACACTAATATTGTACTTTAAGCTACAAAAGAAAACAATAGTCAATAAAACCAAAACAATAAGTTTAGGGCCACAATATTTTTTCACAATTAATAATGTTTATTGTAATTAATGAATAATAAAAGTAGCATCAATGATAGACTTTGTGTACATGATGTGTCTTATCATATAAAAAAACTGGCATTCATATTGTTACTCAAAAGCAAAATAAGCACCAATTAGTGGAAAAGGCAAAAGAACCATAATTATAGCTCCACATTCATCTAGTGTAGTCCACTATCTTAAGCTTAAGAGCCAATTATGATCAAGATCAAGATCAAATCCTACATAGGATTGGTGATGAGATGGTCACATGGATTGGATTGTAAATTGAATCGAGAATTGTTAGATTCTACTTTTCATTAAAAAAAAGTGTAAAATCACATTTAATATTATGAAATAAAAAGTGGTATCCCTAACCTTACTAAAAAGCAAAATTAGCACCAATTAGTGGAAAAGGCAAAAGCACCATGATTGTAGCCCAATTTTTTGGTTTTTTTTTTCAAAGGTAGCCCCAGATATATTCACTATAATCTACTACCTCAAGTTTAAGGGTCTACTCTTGTCGATAAAGTTAATGAGGTACATTATCAATTCACACCTAGATGGTTACATAAATTGGATCGTAGGATTGAATCAATTCACAGTTCACACTAATCTACCCACTGACACAAAAAAAAAAATTCGTTAATTACTGCAAGGTCGTGCTACTTTGTAATTTCATTTTTCTTTGCCCTCATGATATGGGACTCTGGGAAAAGACATTTTAACTTTGAAGCCAATCTGACGCTTACTAATGGAAAATCATTAAACTCTTGTCTGAAATTAATGGCTACATATGCATCAACTCATTTTACAAATTAGAGCCTATGCTTTCAAAGATTGTTTGAATGATTGTGAACTTTTATATTTGGGTGTTTTTTATGGGACCAAAATTTAGTTGATCTGATAGTAGGTCGGCCCAATACATTATGGAACTTTAGGATAGGGACCTGGGAAATGTAGCGTGGAAATTACTTTTACCATATGCCCTGTATGTGCATACACCAACCTAGAAACCTTATGAAATCAATATCGTTTTCTTAACAGGCACCATCTCTACGGAATGCTGCAACACCAATCTGGTTCTCATTCCCCAAATCTCTAATGGCATATATAAAAAAGAGTTTACTACCGGCGATGAATTTTTTTTTTTTTTTTTTAATTTTAAAAATAGGTAACTGGTGTATACAAAATTCTCAATGCAATACTTCACAAGCTCTACAGTGCAATTGAATCTCTGTACGAATTCCTCAGATGTCAAAAGGATTATATCACAATTACAAATCAAATTCAAGGCATAAATCCTTCATGAACCAAGCTAAAAGGACCAACGGCACTTGAATATATATTAGGCTAACAATTTAAATATATAAACAAACTGCTTCCAAAGCCAAATTGTTGACTTGACCTTTAGGAAATTGTTGACATATTGCTTAAACAAGTTGCAATATGTTATCTTTAGTTGTTGATGATCAGAAAAATGAAATTTAACAGAAATATTGCTTATACAAATAAAATTTTCCTCTTAACAAAGCAATCTACGTAGTTTTGAAATCACGTCCCTATAATGACAAACTTGATAAGCAGTCATTCACATTCAAACAACAAAAGGACATGGAAAGAAGAATTTACAGATATAGATAAAGCCAGTTGTCTCCTATTCACATGCCACAGCTTGACATTGTTTCTTCTTGACATCCATGATATGTTAGATTCGAAATGTTGATTGGAGCCTCATCTGTAAGCCTTTTTGTGTCCATGACTTTGTAAACAAGGACAATGCTTCGGGGAGGAGAGAACAGAGCTTTGTTGTTATGATATATAGAACTTTTCCGTTCTGCATATGGAGCCTTTTCAATTAGCTATCTCGCACCAACATGTAAGACATGGCTATATGAGATGCATCATTGCTTAATGATTTTCACCAGCATAAGCTACACTTCTCCAATAAGTTTAGACTGCATAGGTTTAACAAAGAGGGTTGTAGCTTCAGGACAAAGGGCAGAAAATACAAAAGCAAAGCTTGAGAAATAAAAAATTTCAACAGGTTTATTATGGAAAATCAAACGAAATATTTTACTTTCACATGGAAATGATTCTATCAATTAAAAATATTCAGCAAACTTCTCTTCTATTTCCTTATTATAGTCTAAAGCTCAAACCCATCGCAAGATCAATATGGTGTTTTGATTTCCCACCCACAAATTCTAGCAAATTCTCAATTAGTACACCACCATACTGAATATCGTAGTAAATTTCTGTGTGCGCTGGACATAACCATTATTGCACTGTAGCATTATATTTAATTGATGCCAGAGGTTTAGCAAAATTCCAAACAGTGCGTGACTGAGATAAAATCAGCAATTGGAAAACAACAATATGGAAAATGTAAGCTTTGACTAGACCTCTTAATCCCCAGTAGCTTCCAATTTGTTGACTATGATTTAAAACTTAGATAAACACATGGTGGAATGATGTTGAGTTATTTTATTGGAATCATATAGAACTACATAATGAGGATTACACTCACAAATATACCTCCTAGATAACTTAAAAAGGCTAAAAGAAAAGCACCTTAATTATGAGAAGTTGAAAAAACAAAGGAAAGAAAAATGCAAACCTTCAGTGTAATAACCCTGATGTTGAGGAGAAAATAGATGACATTAAGGCCTCAATATATGAAATCTGAGGTCAAAAGATGTTCATCGCTATAAAACTCAACACTGTAGCACACTACACCATTCTCCATGCTTATAACTTCAAACACTCGCTGGCTGCTAGATTAATGAGCTTCTTCTGTGATCTGAATCATGAGTGACAACCATACCCAACAGATTAATGTAAAGAAAGCCATAAGACTATAAAGCCATCAGAGGAATAATGAAGGAGAAATTCGAGAAAATTAGGTCATTGGAAATATTAGTTAGTAAAAAGGAAAAACTTACTTCCCTTGGCAGTTCAAAATCCATGATCGCATCCCCAAGCACTCATCGAACATCCTTTCTCTGTCCTCAGAGGTCTATTGCAAAGCAAGGAATGTAATGATTAGAAGTAACAAGCATCATCAGAAGTAAGAAGTTTGCCAAGAAGGCATAATTTTTTTAATGATTAGAATTATACTACTTTTAATCACAATGGACATCAATGTAATGATCTAAAGTGAATATATATAGTAGACTAACCTTAATTTCAAGGAGCTATAACATGTTAACATGAATTTCAAAGTCTGCAACAAACAAGGGATGAGCATCACAAGCAAATAAAGTAGTAGCCAGAATTTTTTTTTTTTTCACTAAATAAAAAAAGGTGATTACTAGGACAGACTCCAAAAGCGGAGTGCTAATTGCTACAGTAAACTGTACTACTATGCCTTGCAACTTATTTAACTCATAAGCAACATGAGGAGCATAAAAATAATAAAGAAAATATAAACCTAATTCCTACAACAAAACAGAGCTACCAAAGACTGTTCAAATGAGAAGCAGCAGTAAGCATGGATTTGACAATCAAACAGACAAAATGGAAGTTAAAGGAAAAATATACCATATAATATAATTGGGAGGCATCATCTTCCTTGATTTCCGTTGTGAGTGGTGGTGTCAAGATCATGTTCATTTCCTTCCTCAACTGAATTCTTGACGTCCCTGATGGGGTTTCATCTTTGAGATTGATCTTATCTTCCTTGTCCATCAGAAATAATCTGCCCACAAGGTATATGTTAATCTGTTGGTTGAATGCTATTTGGAACAACTAGAAGACTTTGTCTAAGATCTGAAAACATGAATGACAAACAGAAGAAAATTGTTTTGAAATTTAAACATTTACACTAGGAGATGAGCTAGATATGACATTGTCAATGGTTTTAGGAGTTGTAGCTGCAAAAGCTTTTGAGGGTACTCCCCTACACAGAAGAATACTGTTTAACACAAGTTTCAAACATATAAATTAGAATTTTCTAGCAAATTCTTCTTGATATCAAATAGTTCAGTCCTTTTAGGGAACTTAAAAAACTCCAATTTTAAACCCATAAAAAAAAAAACAAAAAAAAACCAATAAAATGGTAAACAAGTTACATTACCTCATAAACGACAAAAGCCGATCTTGAGCTATGTCTACTCCCATTAAATAAAACTGATGTAGATACAAATGAAAAATTATCAAACAGAAATACCGGAGCAGTTTGCAATGAAAAATTGTCTTAGAAAATATAAAATGCTCCAAGTTATAATTAATTGCTTCCAAACGAATCAATATGAGATTACATCCCAGCTTTAAGGCACATTCTTTCAATAGTTAGAAAAGATATCAGGGTAAGCTAAAGTGCTTCTGAAGGCTGATTAAACAGTGTTAAACAACCAATGAGAATTAAATCAGATACCTTACATATTAGATTTCAACTATTGCAAATTTTATGTTTAAGCAATATCTTCATATTAGATTTTAACCACAGGCCAAATAAATCAGACTTGTACTCTTGATATGGTTTCCTACATCTTGAAGGAAATAAACCAAACTGTGGAGGAAACTCCTGGAGTGAGACAGATGGAAATAGGAAAGCAAAGAAGTCGCAACAAACCAATAAAGAATTTGATTTACTACCAAGAATGTTGTTCTGTGATTGTTACTTGATCCAAAGAATATAAATTTACCTATAGGTGAATCAGAATTGAACTGCCTAGAGCAAACAATAGTAAAATGGCTTCATTGCCTTCTTCTTCTTCTTTTTCCCTTGCACATATTGGTGACTAATTCAGGTATTTCCATTTTTGAATGTCATTCCAAATTGGGCGACTAGCAACGGTAAAAAGAAAATCAAGCATTTATCATCCCATCCCCTCCATTCCTGGTGGAAACATCACACTCTTCCCCCTGTACCATGACACGAAACTCTTCAATCACTGAGACAAGAAATCCACACACTTTTGCATTCATCAATCTCCTAAATGTATAACACTAAACCATGAAACTTAGCAAGCAAATTTCAAACCTAAAACATAAGGCCAGAAATTATATGAGTTGACAACTGCTCAATTACCTAGCTTACCTTTCATCTACCACCATATAATATGGATTGCACATGATATGTTCCATGATGCACATCCTAGTTTCCATTATGAAATGATAGTGGACCTGCTTCTGTAGCCCTTTCTCAAAGGAGCATCCATGTGTGAAAATTTGATTCATCACAAAATGTACATCCCTAGATATTTGAATCAGATGTTTGGTTCAAATGAAGCCAAAAAGAATTAAATATTTAGCATATGAGATTATGAAGAATGGACAAAATGATAAGGAAAAATAGACAAATGGTTAAGAAGAAAATATCAATATACCTCACAGTAAAGGAGTAAATGATCCATTTAACAAAGCCAAGGTATAAGTAGTTTCTTCTTCTTTCCTGCTAGTAACGGGCTTCCTGTACTTAACACCTTTTCATGTAATGAAATACTTCAGACTCTAAAACAAGAAATAAGCATATGATATTTCTTTATAACTTGATAAATAGAAATTACCTAACCCTATAACTTTCAGACTTGATAATTAACAAATTTATTTTAAAGCCTTGAGGGCCCCTCTCTTTCTTCTTAAGAAAAGCGTTACATAGATTTCATTTCATGTGTCACCAACTTATTAGATTGACTACAAAAGAAAGTGAACATGTCAAGTTAAAATTTTAGTAACATTCATTCAGGTATTATGTTTTTTCTTTTCTTTTCTTTTCAAATAGAGAATTTTCCACACATTCACACATTCTAGTAAAGCTGCATATAGTGGGCATGCCAGATTGAACCATTTGTGTCCGTGTCTTTGTGAGTTTGGCCAAAATCTTAAATTTGATCTGCCTAAGTTTTGATTATTATCTTTTTGAGGGAATTTTTGAGAGATGAGTAGGATAATTAATTGAAATTTTGGTTAAATAAAAGAAAACGATGAAGAAGAAGGTGTTACCCATTACTGGGTCAGAACTGCAATGCCGAATCAAGCCGTTGCTGAACTTTGCTAACACACGCACAATTGCAAATACCTTTTCTCCATCATCATCCAAAAATCTGAACTTGAAGCTAAATTTATGAACACTGAAAAGTTCTTGTCTTTTATACCAGAAAAAAAAATCTATAAGTTAATATCATAATATTTTTCTTGAAATTTATTTCTTGCTTGTAAATTGAATAAACTCACAAACAAGGATTGTGAACAGACCAGCACCTTTCAACCAGTGACACGTTGGGGAACTAGAAAACTGCAACCATGCATTGCATAGGATCAGCCAATAATATAAAACAAATGGTAACACATCGGCACTTCCAAATGCTCAAGCAGAGGAAATTAACTAACATCATGAAAATGATAATGCCACAATCTTGATTATCAATTCTATTCAAATTATAACGAATATTTTGAACTTTTCCAGACCCAAATCCATGGACAATGTGCCAAAAACTAGAGCTTGAAGTTTAACTGTGGAAAACATAAATTGTTATTCAATAGGACACAATATAGTACTGCTTCAAAATTTACATGAGCTGAGAATTAACAATTACAGAAGTACATGTTTCAAAACGTTACATTTAGCTTTACTGAAGTCTGATCAATGCGAACAAAACCTCAATCAATTAATAGAGTCACTTAACAAATTTATGGAGATTACACACAAAAGAGAATATAGGATTGAATTGTTGGTGTCAGTGTCTTTGAGATTTTGGCCAAAATCTTATAAATTTAGCTACCAATTGTATTTCTTTGTTTTTTAGGGAATTTTTGACAGGTAAGTAGGATAATTAATTGATAGTTAGTTCTAATAAAAAAAGAAGACAAAGCAGAAGAAGTTACCCATGAATGGATTAGACTTCTATCACTGAATCAAGCCAAGAATGAACTTTGCCCACACACATAAATCATATTTCTCCATTGTCATCCAAAAATCTCTACTTGAAGCCAAAATCATGAACCTAGATATAAAAAATCATAGGTCCTCTTCTTCCTCAACCTCTTCTTCCTCATCATAGCTCTGAAAATCCTACATGCCCAAAAGAAAACCATATGAGTTATTTCAGTTTAGTCAATAACAGAAGGAAATTAGCGAGAGCAATTGGAGTTGTTTTATCTATATGCAAATTTTTATTAATTTAATATTGATATATTGCAAAATAAAAGAAGAAGAAGTGTCCGAAGAAGTTACCTTGGCTCTGGCATATATTCTTGACTGCCTCGCACATACTTGTAATCAATGATGATGTTAGGGATGTGGGAAATCTTGGGCCAATCCTCTCCTGTCCCTCTTTTGAAGCATTTCTCCAGAATTGGACATGTTGAGATCTCCAGTTTCTATAATGGAGTTGTATGAAGGAGGTTCGGCACCAACTTTAACTTTGTGCAAACAAGGATTCCCAAGTTTTGAAGACGTGGCATTATAGTGAATCTTCTGATACAGTCTTCTTCTTCTCCTCCAATCCCATTCCATTCTTCCTAGCAATTGAAACACAAAAATGTGAGAGATATCAAATATATAGAACCTATGGAGCAATTAAACAAATCTAAGGAACCAGATGCTATGCATGCTAGTTATGTGTAGAAGTACAACAATATATAATATAAATCGCCTAATTCAGATTATTGAGAACCAGATAAATTCATCAACTAGCGAGTTTTTTTTTTTCTTTTTTTCTTTTTTCTGTGTGAAAATTTGGCAGAAAATTAAAATTTTTAGTTAATTTTTTGTTTTAATTTTATATTTATATTTCGCAAAAAAAAAAAAAGAAAAAAAAAAAAGAAGAAGAAGGCCAAGTAGAAGAAGAAGTGGCAGAAGAAGTTACCTCGACGGTCTATTTGCACAATCTCGCTATCAATCTTGCAATGCTGAATCAAGCATCGCAAATCATCTTTCACCATCATCATCCAAAAATCCGAACCTATAGCTAAAATTCATGAACCCAAAAACAAAGAGATCATAGGTGCTCTGCTTCATCATCCTCTTTTTTGTCATGGAGTGCTTTGTCATCCTCTTCTTCATCAACCTCATCTTCATCAAAATCTTCTTCATTTTACTGAATTTACATGCCCAAAAGAAAACCATATGAGTTATTTGAGACATAGCTTATTATACAAACCAATACCTACTGGAATAGGCATTTGCATATGCTCAGGTCGTTAGGGATTTTAAAAGATAGATTTGATATTTATGAAAGTTTGTGTAGAAAGAACTTGTTCAAAAGGTTTAAAATATCTACATGTCAAACTCACAACTCCCTATTCCCAATTGCATAACTACTCAAATTCTAAAGATGCAAAGCAATGAAGTGCTAAGTCCCCAACTCTTACTTAGTGTGCAGCACACAGTGAAGAGACGACTCCTCTCAAAAACAGAGGATCTTCTTCAATCAAAATTGGGGGCAGGGGGAGGCTGAATAAATAGACAAGATGGTCCCCAAAAAAAAAAATACCAAAAGAAATGGTGTCCAAGTACATAGGAAGTCTGAATACATAACCATGTCTATGCAAAACAGTACCAAAGAAATGGTACTCTAACCTTGCAGCCTACCCTGTACACAAACTCATAAACATATGGATTTGGGGTGACACTCATCTCTATAGGAAGGCACCTCAATTGAATCTAAGGAGCCTGACCATTTGACATGTGCCATCTATAAATAACAAAGTAAATCAACACAGCTATAATAACAAAGTAAATATTAATTGATATATTTAGCAAAATAAAATAAGATGCCCCAAGGACTAGATTTAGACTTGAAACACCGAACCAAGCCAAGAATGGACTTTGCCAACACACACAGTATAGATAAAAATCATCTTTCACCATCATCATCATCCAAAAATCTCTATTCGAAGCTAAAACTAATGATCCCAAAAACACAGAGATCACAGGGACCATTTTAGTTCATCGCCTTTCTACATGAACCAAAAGAAAACCACATGGGTTATTTGAGATTAGTCTTATATCCACAGCCTTAAATCAAGAAAATGAGGAAAACCCATATAAATAGGAAACCGTAAATGAAATAGAAAGATTTAGGTAGGCATTGGATCTGTTTTCATACGCAAATGAAAGAGATTTTTAAGGATATTCAATTCATTTGGATATTTATTAAGCAATTTTAGATCAATCACAAAATAACCCAATCTAAACAATAAATCGCCTAATTCAAATGACTGAGAACCAGATCATTCATCAACCAACGTTTTTTTGTTTTCTAGCGGGAAATTTTGGCAGAAAGTAAAAGAAGAAGCCGAAGGAAAAGAAGAAGCGTCAGAAGAAGTTACCTTTGGCTCAGCCTCACATTCTCGACCGTCTCTTCGCACAAAGATCCCATGAATCCGTATGTTAGGAATGTGGGAAATCTTGGGCCACTCCTTTCCTGTCCCTCTTTTGCAACGTTCCTCCAGAATTGGACAATATTGGATCTTCAATTCCTGTAATGGAGTTGTACGAAGGAAGTTCGGCAGCGACTTTAACTTAATGCAGCCAATAATTTGCAAATATTGAAGACGTGGCATTATAGTGAATCTTCTGATACAGTCTTCTTCTTCTTCAATCCCATTCCATTTTTCCCAGTCAAAGAAATAGTCTAATTTGAGAGATATCAAATTTGGGAATAGTGTTATTATTATATCGCCTTTCTCCTTCTTTTCGGATTCTTCTATTCCCATAAATTCAGCCCCTAACTTTTTTAATCTTTCAATACGCCACATCGTTAATGATTTGAGGAGTGGAAGTTTCCCCAAAGGAGGCAAACACTCAAAAGATGAACCGCCAATTTCAAGTTCTTTTAAGTTGGTTAAGGACATCATCCAATTAGGAAACATTATCGGTGCCTTGTAACATTCAATACGTAAATATTCCAAGTTAGGAGGTGGTTCCAAGGCATTTAGAACTAATGCATCTTTCTCCCTTATTATTTCCTCACCATCCCATTCATTAAATATTAGCTTCAAAGTATGAAGGTTTTTCTTCTCCTTCAGTTGTGCATTCATGGCCTCACATTCATCTACCTTGCTTCCCAACCCAGATATTGCAAGAGTCCCTTGAAGGTGGTTCAAATTTTTTAATTCTCCCAATTTACATCTTTCGCCATCATCCTTACCATTTACAATGAAATGATCTAATGTTCTAAGAGAAGTCAATCTCCCAAACCCTCTTGGAAACTTTACATTAAAACAATAATATCTAAAGCCCAAATTAAAATGTCTCAGGTTAATCAGTTTACTCATTCCCTGTGGCAATTTTTGGAACTTGTTGTCATGAATTTCAATATCCAAAATTTGTAAATTGCAAAGATTACAAATGGTTTCTGGCAATGCATCTCCACAATAATCAACTAATTTGAGATATCTCAAATGTATGAAATTTTCCACAGCATCTGGAAGATTCCTTAATATACCACCACCTTTAACATCCTCCAAAGTTAATATTCGTAAACATCTAAAATGCTGAAATAAAGTAGACAACATATAATTACTTCGATTTACAAGAATAAGGGTGCGCAAATTTTTTGCACTATAAATGGACTCAGGAAATTGGGCTTCTTTGGGAATTTCTAACTCCAAATGGCGGGCAGTTTTACAATCAATTTCCAACCCTATGTTAGAATTGATTGTGAAGCACACATCTTTTGACATTAATTGTGCAAAGTCATGCACTATGTCATGCATTTTGCATATTCTTATCTTGCCATTATTCTCATCTCTCTCAAAATCTTGGAAGAATGAACGTATTGCTAAATTTTCAAAGTAGTCTCTAGCAATGATTTCTATCTCCACATTTTTCTTTGACTTGATATATCCTTGTGCCATCCACATAAATACCAACTCATCGCTAAAAAAGACATAATCTTTAGGAAAAACAGCACAAAATGAGAAGCACCGTCTCAATGGTAAGGATAAATCATAATAACTCAGTAACAATGAAGCATAAAGAACTCTTTCAACATCTTCAGATTCCCACATACTACTACACAAAACCATTTCCCATTCTTCTCTACCTTTCTTGAAGCGCATTAAACTTCCTAGAGTCTTTGCAGCAAGTGGCAAGCCTTTACACTTCTTCGCTATTTTCCTGCCAATGTCTTCTAGTTGCTTACACTCCTCAAAATTCTTATCACAGAACGCTAGTTTACTAAACACCGACCAACAATCTTCCTCAGACAATTCCTTCATATCGATCATGCTCACACTTTCCATCATCTGCGCAACTCTTCTTTTACGCGTGGTGACTAAAATTCTACTACCTGAGGCACCATTTTGTAGTGCAAGTTTAAATGGCTCCCATGATTCGAAATCTTCAGTCCACACATCATCAAAGACAAGAAAAATCTTTCTCCCCTCAATCAATCCACGTATTTTTTCTAATAGACTTTGCAATTCAGAAATATCGGAGTCACCACCTCCAAATCCTTGAATGATTGCCTTGGCAACCCTACACTGATCGAAAGGCTCAGAAACACAAACCCACGATTTTTTTTCAAAACGAACCTTCACCTCGTAATCATTAAAGACTAGTTGGGCAAGTGCCGTTTTTCCAATACCGCCCATGCCCACCAAAGAGATGACATGGGGGTTCATTTCTTCTTCACTGCACTTGCCCAATAAGATTCTCACTAGATCATCCCTAACTTTATCACGACCAAGAATTTTAGACACATCAACAAAGGAGGTAGTTGTTCTTGGTCTCTCAACTACTTCTTCATTGTCCCTAGTCAATACAAACCCATACTTCTCTCCCTCTTTGTCAATCTCATCTAATTTTTTGTTAAGGTCTTTTATCTTATGACCAATATCACGATGCTGAAAAAGATTAGGAATTGAGATGGGGGGCCATACCTTCCTCTTCTTAGCAACACTGCTAGTTTCAGCTTTTTCTTCATCATCTTTTTGTTGTTTCTCAATCTCTGCTTTGATCATGGCAGTGTTCCACTCATCCAACACGTCGTCCATCAGGTAGGATACGTCTTTGAGCTTATCTAACCAAAGCTTCACAGCTTCCTCCTTCACTTGCCGTTTCTCTGCATCGTTGAGCATTGCCTGGATGGTGTGGAATTTTCTTTCAAGCTTCTGGACTTCTCCCTTGACATTAGCAATCAACGTGAACTCTGAAGTAATGAAAGAACTAAGCTGGCCCTTGATAGCAGAAACAAGAGCCCAAGCCATAGTTTAGAAGTTGGAAATGGAAATTTGTTTGTTTAACACGAGTACTGAAAGAGCAAATGGCAACTGGTTGATGAAAGGAGAGACCAAAGAGGAGGAGATTAAAGTTTGAGTCCCCACGTTAAAGTTAAACGAAAGTTAGTTGGAAAATGATGTAGCCAATTGATCTTTTTAGGCTAGCCCTACTTTCGGTTATATGGCCCACTTGACTCCACTATTCCACACTTCCCCAAGTCATGGTTTTCTTTTTCTTTCTTTCTTTTCTCTTTCTTTTTTTTTTTTTTTTTTTTTTTTTTTTTTTTTTTTTTTGGAAGGAAGTCCTGATCTTTTTTATTATCTATGTACTATTCTAGACTTCTTTTTTTTTTTTTCTTTTATATCATTTGATAATGTTTGGGTAAAATTTATTCCATTGGTTTTCATTTGGATTATTATTATTATTGATATTATTTTATTATTTATATTGATGACCGGTTATTTAAACATTTTAAAATATTTTTGTAAAAATTTGTGTTGATTCTAAACTTATTGCTTACTATTTGCTATTCTCACAATAGTGGTAGATCTCAATATATTTCCAAAATAATGGTAGATAGCTAATTTTTTTTTGCTAAATAGTAGTAGTGGGCCATTTTCACCTCTGACAACATGAATTCACTATTTTCTAAAAAAGAAAACATAAATTCACTTTAAGCTCGAATCTTTTATAAGGGACAGTTTACACAAGAGAAGTTTTGCTTGGAAAGCTCAAATGTGAAATGTTTGACCATAATGACCGGTATGGTTCTTAGAAAGTTCAGAGACTTCTTTTGAGTTTCGTTTCATTCGGTAACTTCCTTGATATTGCAATGTGATAAGCATTAATTGTCACTTGAAAGTTTAAAAGGTTTCATGTGCATTTTAATCATTTTAAAAAAAAAACTTTTATTTGATTATTTATTGTAAGTTAACAAAAATAAAGTGCACCTATAAAAAAGTGGGTCTTTTTTTACTTATTTAGCTGATAAAATAAATAAATAACCTTAATTATTTTTTAAAGAGATAATTACAATATGCTGCCAATTCTGCAGGTCAAATCATTTTCTTCTTACGACCCTAAGCACTTTTTGCATATGAAGGTACCAATTCACCTAATCTTCCCCTTTAAATAGCAAAAGAAAATAGTAGTCAATAAAACCAAAACAATCTAGGTTTACAATATTTTTTCAAACTATTAATGTCACCGGTTGTAATTAGTAAATAATAAAAATAATATTAATGATGAGGCTTTTAAAAATGATATTGCTTCTATCACAGTTTAAACATATTGCTAGGTATCTCTAACTGGACTAAAAAGTAAAATCAACACCAATAGTGTTTTTGGTTTGAGAAAACACCCATAGTTGGAAAAAGTAAAGGCACTGTAATTGTATTCCTTTACAAATTTTTAAAGGCACTGCAATCCACTATTTTAAATCTAAGGGCCAATTTTTGGTTAGTCCACCATTAGTTCGCACTAGAAAATATAACACACTACAACAGAAAAAATATATATATAGTTCACCTTAAAAAAAAATTAATCAAACACACAAAATAATAGAATTATATATTTTTAGACATAAAAAGATAAAAAAAATATACTTGTAAAAATACTTTTATAAAAAAAATAGACAATACTTGAAATAATTATTACTTTTTATATATTACACCACATTACATAATATATTTAAATATTCAACTAATTGCAATAAAAGTTGTATTAAACAAAATAATACTGATAATATTTTTAAATATTCTACATAATATTTTTCTTAGTATTACATAAATTTTTTTTTTAATACAAGATAAAATTCTACTCTATTCTAATCTAAATGTATATGTATGCAAAGCTACCTCTTGAAGACTTGAACCTCGGCCCTTACTTTCCACACTTCACAAGCACTTATACTTGTGAAGTGACCATCGTATCAAGGGTGTGCGGTAGTATTACATAAAAACTGTATTACATAATATATTTAAATATTCTACTTCACATTATTAAAAAAAAAAATGTAAAATCACCGATAATATATAATAAGGCCTTCCTTAACAATTTTAGTCAACGTGAAGTGAACTCTGAAGAAGAAAGAACCACGCCGCTCCACGATAGCAGAAAGTAGAGCACCGGCCATACTTTGGCAATGGAAATTTACTGAATAACACAAGACAAAAGAAGAGTCTTGTGTTATTGTCTAGTAGCTCAAAGTGCAAGCAATAATGAAGTTGAGGGCCCACTTTCTGATATCTCAAAGCAGGCCTCCTCTGGTCAATATCAATAAATGAATCCACATTGTACATCACCAGCTCACACTGGCATCCACCTGTAATCTAAAAAGCAGAGCCAGCCGAGTTTGGCATGAGATTATTTTCTCTGCATAGGTTTTATTATAATTTTTTAATAATATTTTTAGATAATTTTATTTGTAATATTTTTATAATTTTTTTACAACAAATTATACGTAATTAGTTGTTATTAGTTCAAATTGGAACTTATTATTAAAATTATTTTTTTTGCTCCAACAATAAAAACTAATAACAATTTGATAGTTAAAATTTGTTATAAAAATATTATGTATATAAGATTTCTCATTATTTATGAATATTATTTAGTTAATTTTTTTTTGTTAACAATTTTAACAAAAAGTTTTCTATTTCAATTAATTAATTAAGTTATTTCTAAACCAACCCAAAATCTAGACAATACGACACTGATCCATTTACAAGGTGAATTTCTCCACTTATTTACAATGCCCAAGGTGAATATCTCCACTTATTTACAAAGTAATGAACTTTTTAAAGTTCTAATACTAGTGGAGTGTGGACCAAGATGAGGAGGTTTCTTCTCTGTAGACAAAGTCTTCTGTAATAGTTTATTTAATTGTAATTAAAAAAATTTTAGTAAAAATATTGTAGCTAAAATTAAAAAAATATTTGAAATAGTATAGTAAGGCCTACAAATAGTACTAAAAAGTATAATAAGATTTATGAATAGTAGTAAAAATAAGTTAAATAGTAACAAAAAATAAACTAAATAGTAAAAAAAACTGACTTTTTAAGCCAATGCCAGACGCAACATAATTCTATGTATATCTTTCTATTTAATGTAAATTTTAAATTTTAACTATTGAATTATATATTTTTTATGTTTTTAATACACATAAAATTTTACTCAAATTAGATGTTATTTGCCATTCAGTCAATAAGCCTATTTTTTATGCAAAATTTTATGAAATTTATTGTACTTTTTCAAAGAAGAAACTAAAGAGGAGAGATTAAGGGGCTGTTTGGTAGTGTATGTAAGTGCACAATTGCACCTGGCCCCAAGAACAGTTATGGACTCAGGCCCAATGAGCCTTAAACAATACGAATTTGTAGAGTGTGGGCTTGAAACCCAGGTTAGAAGAGTTTAAGGGTTCTAGGGCAAGTCAAAGATTATCAATACGTAAAACAACAAGGAATATTGCAACTCAACCTCCTCGGACGTAAGCCGAGGATTGTTCTTATATTATCTTTGTTTTCTTTCTTTCTCTTTTGATTACAAAAAATAATGGGAGCCCCTTTTTCTGTTCCGGGTCTCCCCTTAAATACTCATCTTTTTAATCCCTAATACACGTGTTGCCCTATCTCCCCCTTAGCCTAGATATTTCTTTTCTCAGTGCCTTTGAATAGTAACCAGAAGTTTCCCTTCCACTGTTCAGATGTCACTTCCTCATTAATGCGGCTAAGGTAGTAGGTGAAGGGTCTTTAATGTGGAGGCAGCAGCCTTTAGTACTTTTCAAACATCGGAGTTTCTAGGACATCCAGGGGTTCACCCCTCTTAACCGTTGGTCTCCATCATGTCGTTTATGTGCTATTATGATAACGTTGCTGATTCTTCTATGCCCATCTGAGAGTAAAATCAACCTCGGATTGGTCCTCGGGTCCTCGGCACATGAGCAGGCCCGCGGCACTACAAAATTTACAAATCAAGGATAGGTCGGCCTTACTTAGAGTGGCCCAAAGGCCCATATACCTGTTAGGACCTTTTTACTCCCCACAATAGCCCCTCAAAATTCTAATTTTCGAAGTCCGAGGAGAAAAATAGAGTTTTGATCCGAAGAGAACTTATTCTGCACACGTAACGAGTGATTGCACGTGTGGAAACCGTTTCATATACCAAAAAATGCCACTTGGCGGTTTCCTTTTTAAAACACGCGCATTTATTACCGTATGTTACACTATGTCCCCACGTTCAACGGTGAGATGGGCATCCAGCGGCCCTCATTGCTCCACGAAAGTTTGGGCGGGTAAAACTAAATTCGAGGCCGCCATTCCGCACGTCGTGACGCTTTGGGAACCTGCGCCTTCATTTATTTTGCCAGGGACTGATCCCATCAAAACATCAACCATCACATTTCTTTCTTCAGAAAACCGTGGAAATTTGCATATCCTCAACTCCGTAAGTTCTTACTCACCACTCCTTTCTCTCTCAACCCTTTATCCTCGGACTTTGTCCTCGGCTGTCCTAGTAGACGTTTTTACTCTTTGGACTTTAACCTTTCTTTATTTTCCATGGGTAGATTTAAGTGTCTTGTCGATACGGCCGCCGGAATGGAAGGCTTCAGAGCCAAATACCACATTCCCGGTGACGTAGGCCTAAAATATTGCCCGGCGGAGGCCGTGGCTAATTCTAGGAAGGAGGGAGAGGTCATAATCCCAATGATAGCCTTTATAGAAGGCGGGATGACCCTCCCGATGAAACCTGTGATGAGGGAATACCTTCGCAACCATAGGTTGTGTCCCGACCAATGCCTCCCTAACGTTTTTAGAGTTTTAGGCAGCGTCGACGCCTTAAATGAACAGATGGGCTTAAACCTAACTTGGCACGACGTTGTTTTTCTATATGAATCCCATAAATTGTCCAACGTAGGCTACTACATTAAGTCCCGATCCAGTATAGTTAGGTTAATCTCCTGCTTGCCCAAATCCAACAAAGGCATGAAGGACGACTACCTGATAGTGTCTGGAAACTGGCATGACGGTCTCCACTGCCCAGTGCGGTGGGGGGATCCAGGTGCGACACCTAAGGACTAACCTTCCCACTCCACGACCTTTCTCAATACTAACAAACATGCGTACTAAGATATATTTTGTCTGTTTATTTCTGTTTATGGCTGCGTGAATCTAACCATACTGCGCTTCTTTGTTTTCTTTTTCCCTGCAGATAAGCAAAACGTGCGCCCCCGTTTGAGCCACTGCAACGTTGCCGACCTGAACCGGATACTTCGATCCGAGGTGTTTGTTAGCGCAGACAGACAGCTCCGAGCCGCTCACTTGATCCTGGGATACGAGCCCATCTCCTCGGACTTCCAGGAGATAGACAACGCAATAGTAGCCGGTGACCGACGACGAAGGAGGATCAACGTTGCCCGGCCACATTTTCTAGACGACCACGACCTTCCAGACACCCCACAAACCATTCTTTACCTACAGCCCGTAGCAGCCATTCCCCTCGCCATCCACTCCGAAGTAGCTGCTATCCCAGAAGAGCAGGTCTCTTCCTCTCACACGTTAGACGACGAGATAGACCAATTCCAACTCGAAGAATACAACGAACCTCGAGGGAATCAGTTTGTCGTGCTTTCTGACGAGGAGGAAGATACTGCCGAGGCCTCTGGAATTGCTGGGCTCGTAGTTGCACTCCCAGAGGTTGACTCCACGGACACCATGGACAGAATGAAGGACCTTCTTACCGATAGAGGCACAAAGGTCAAGGCGAAGAAAACAGGGGCCACCCAAGTCCAACAAACTTTGCCACTTCCCCCTCCTCCAGCTGAGCCAAAGGTTCCAGCCGAGGATCCCAAGAAAAAGAGAAAGGGGGAAGATGAAGGGGCGACCAACAAGGGCCCGAAGAAACCACGCAACCAACCTCCACCGGCTCAGCAGCAAAAACAGGACAAGGGCAAAGGTAGAGCCCGTTCAGTTGAGAGCGGGGAGATTGGGGTGGTAGCTGAGGTGCGCAGGGCACCAACCACCTGGTCCCCTGACTTAAAGCTGGATGGCGCTCCTATCTCCAGCCAGTCCAGTATAAGGGCGGTTCAACAAGGCCATGCCCACCACTTGGCCGAGGTGTTGGAGCGTCCCCTTTTGCTGCCCAAGGACATGGAGTCCTTGGAAAAAATGAGCCAGCCTCAGCTCTTCCTTGCTTTGAAGAGGGACTTGGCGCTGGTACGTGTTTTTTTTTTTTTTTGTTTCTTCTCATGAAGAGTTTACTTTCAACGATATTTATGAGTTTTTGTTGTATTTCACCCCGCTACACTTCACTGCAGGCTGTTCAAGAGGTCTTCGTAGCTGAAAAGTTTATTGAAGATACTCGAAAGAAGGCCAGGGCCGAGATGGAGGTCAGGTTGGAGACTGAGAAGTCTCTGGGGACAGCCATTGCCGAGAACGAGAAGCTGCTCTCGGAGGTGGCTAACGTAAAGAGAGAGAGAGATGGTGCTAGGTCAAATCTCAAAACTATGGAGACCCAAATAGAAGGACAGCGCAAGCTCCTCCATGAAAAAGATGATGAGATTGCCCAAGCTCAAAGGGAACGCTCGGATCTGGAGAAGGAAGTTGCGCTGCTGAAGAGAGAAGCCAGCACATTTCAGACCTCTTTACAAGCTGCCAAACAGAAAAGCTATCAGGAAGGGGTGGCCAACACCGAGGAGCAGCTGACCGAGGCCTTCGCGGCTTTGTGCCGTGAATACTGCCAAAAGGTCTGGGGGGAGGCCTTAAATGCAGCTGGAATTCCCCCCTCCTCGGAGCTGAGGAAGTCCGAGAACGTCTGGATTCCGCTGGAAATCCAGGAGATCGAGGACGCTCCTGCTGCCACTCCTACTCCTGACTCAACCTTACCGGAGCTGCCCCAGGTGGTCCTACAGCCCATCCTAGATCCTACAGAACCCTTGGGTTCCAACAAAGAACAGGAAGCTGATGTGGATGCCGAGAAGGTCAGAGCAGATAAAGGGAAAAGTGTTCTTTCCCCTTTTGAAGTGGAGCTGAAAAAGACTGAAGGTCCGAGCACTTCTCATGTGGACCCTCCTTCTGAACCTTAGGGCTTCTTAGTCTTGATCCTTGTACTTATTCCCTTTTGTAATACTTATTATGCAATTTATGTAAAGAACAATTTTCATATATCTTTGTATTGCATTGTGTTTGTTTTTACTTCCTTTATGTTGTATTGTTTTATGGAAATTTATTTGAGTAAACAAATCCAACTACAAAGGTTATCCACTTATGACCATATGCATTTTATAAAGACTTAACAAAAAGATCACGTAGTTTGAAATATCACTAATCACCAAAGACTTCAAGCAACAATTAGACCTCTGCAACATATAACATTTGTTGGTGGTATGATGCAAGATTCGAAGACCATATATTTAGTTTACAATTAGAAGGACAAACTTTAGGTCTGAGGTAATGAACAACAAAGCGCTACGTCCTAAGAACAACAAGAAGTCAGTCTTGGGCTAAGTAGTAGATCTTATCCATTTGCATGGTTCTGTTTTTAATTGAATGTGAAGCCCCCATATCGTTCCTTGCATCACTTTAATTGACACTTTCCTGGCTTGATAAGAAATTATATTCACCAAGTTTACAACCCGAGGACTAGATGAAACCAGTCTTTCCTTTGATCCTTTAGATCATCTATTCCGTGATAACTTGAAAAACGTTAATTTTCATAAGGTTGGTGATCCGAGGACCACACTTAACCAAATTTCTGTTTGATTCTTTAAATTTCTTACTTCAAATGTTAATTTTCCCAAAGTAGGAGGTCCGAGGACCCGGCATAACTGAGGTTCTGTTTAACAAATGATAAGACATCAATTTCCACAAGGTTGGTGGTCCGAGGACGACACTTAACCAAGTTTCTGTTTGATTCTTTAAATTTCTTACTTCAAATGTTAATTTTCCCAAAGTAGGAGGTCCGAGGACCCGGCATAACTGAGGTTCTGTTTAACAAATGATAAGACATCAATTTCCACAAGGTTGGTGGTCCGAGGACGACACTTAACCAAGTTTCTGTTTGATTCTTTAAATTTCTTACTTCAAATGTTAATTTTCCCAAAGTAGGAGGTCCGAGGACCCGGCATAACTGAGGTTCTGTTTAACAAATGATAAGACATCAATTTCCACAAGGTTGGTGGTCCGAGGACGACACTTAACCAAGTTTCTGTTTGATTCTTTAAATTTCTTACTTCAAATGTTAAATTTCCCAAAGTAGGAGGTCCGAGGACCCGGCATAACTGAGGTTCTGTTTAACAAATGATAAGACATCAATTTCCACAAGGTTGGTGGTTCGAGGACGACACTTAACCAAGTTTCTGTTTGATTCTTTAAATTTCTTACTTCAAATGTTAATTTTCCCAAAGTAGGAGGTCCGAGGACCCGGCATAACTGAGGTTCTGTTTAACAAATGATAAGACATCAATTTCCACAAGGTTGGTGGTCCCAATGATGACACTTAACCAAGTTTCTGTTTGATTCTTTAAATTTCTTACTTCAAATGTTAATTTTCCCAAAGTAGGAGGTCCGAGGACCCGGCATAACTGAGGTTCTGTTTAACAAATGATAAGACATCAATTTCCACAAGGTTGGTGGTCCGAGGACGACACTTAACCAAGTTTCTGTTTGATTCTTTAAATTTCTTACTTCAAATGTTAATTTTCCCAAAGTAGGAGGTCCGAGGACCCGGCATAACTGAGGTTCTGTTTAACAAATGATAAGACATCAATTTCCACAAGGTTGGTGGTCCGAGGACGACACTTAACCAAGTTTCTGTTTGATTCTTTAAATTTATGTTGCTGGGAAATTCATGAAACATCAATAATTTTTGAGTAAGCACAATCGGCAACAAAATTTATTAATAGTAATACCTTCGTAGGTTATTTACATTCCACGGTCGTGGTACAACATTTTCATCTAAATCAGCTAGCCGATAAGATCCTATTCCTGCTACTGAATTAATACGATAGGGACCTTCCCAATTGGGTCCTAGCTTACCCCAAGCTGGGTTCTTAGCTGTGCCCACAACCTTTCTTAAAACAAGATCACCAGGTGCCAAAGGCCTCAGCTTCACATGGGCATCATATCCCCGTTTAAGTTTTTGTTGGTAATAAGCCATCTGGACCATAGCTGCCTCACGTCTTTCTTCAAGTAAATCTAGGCTTGTCTCCAAGAGACTGTCGTTGCTCTTAGTATTAAATGCACTCGTTTTCAGGGTGGGAAAACCAGATTCCAGAGGTATTACCGCCTCGGCGCCATAAGTCATAGAAAATGGCGTTTCTCCGGTGGACCTACGCGGTGTGGTTCGATATGTCCACAAAACATGAGGGAGTTCTTCTACCCATCTTCCCTTCGCATCATCCAACCTTTTTTTCAACCCATTGACTATGACTTTGTTAACGGCCTCGGCCTGGCCGTTTCCTTGAGGATAGGATGGGGTGGAGTACCTGTTTATGATACCCATATCACCACAATACTGCCTAAAGGCGTTACTATCAAATTGAACACCATTGTCAGATACAAGCGTGTGTGGTATGCCGAATCTAGTAACAATATTTTTCCAGATGAACTTTTTGGAATCAACATCCCTAATATTTGCCAGGGGCTCGGCCTCAACCCATTTGGTGAAATAATCGGTTCCCACTAAAAGCCATCTTTTGTTGCCTACGGCCCTCGAAATGGCCCTACTATATCTAGTCCCCACTGCGCGAAGGGCCAAGGGCTGGAAAGGGGGTTAAGAACTCCTCCAGGTTGATGGATATTAGGGGCGAACCTCTGGCATTGATCACACTTTTTGGCATAGTCTTGAGCCTCCCTTTGCATATTGGGCCACCAGTAGCCCTGAGTCAAAGCTCTGTGGGCCAAGGATCTTCCCCCAGTGTGGCTGCCACAAATCCCTTCGTGCAGCTCTTCCAGAAGCCCTTCGGTTGAGTCTGGGTGTACACACAACAAGTACGGTCCTGAAAAGGATCGTTTATATAGCTTCTGGTCCTCGGACAGCCAGAAACGTGGTGCTTTACGGCGCACCTTATCTGCTTCCGATTTGTCCTCAGGGAGAACATCACTCCTAAGAAAGGATATCAGCGGATCCATCCAACTATGCCCAGGTCGTATGAGATGAATGTGGGGCGCATTGGTGGCGACAAGAGAGGGTTCTAGTAAATCCTCGATGAGGATCACCCTGGGTAAGATTTGAGCCGAGGTCGTTGCCAGCGTGGCCAAGGAGTCGGCATGAGTGTTTCCAGTCCGAGAGATGTGAACCAAGACAAAGGAATTAAACTCAGCTTGTTGACGTTTGACCTGAGCCAAATACTCCTGCATTCGTGGATCTCTAGCTTCCATGGTTCCCATAACCTGTCCGACCACCAACTGAGAGTCCGAGAAGACGCAAATGTCTTTCCCCCCCATCATGTGCACCATTCTCATTCCCAGCAAAACCGCTTCATACTCAGCCTCATTATTAGTGGCCGAGAACGCCAATCTCATTGATTTTTCGAAGATAATTTCCTCGGGGGAGATAAGAACAAGTCCGACACCAGATCCTCTTTGATTGGCAGCTCCATCCACGTACACTTTCCAGATCGGAGACATTGTAGCTGTGACCACACCCACTGACTTTTCACCCACAGGAAATCTCCTAGAGCTTCTTCCAACAATGGCTCAGAAAACTCCGCCACCAAATCGGCGAGGACCTGACCCTTCACCGAGGTGCGAGGCTTGTATTTAACATCAAAAGCCCCCAGAATGGTCCCCCACTTCGCTATTCTCCCTGAGTAGTCGGCGCTGCGAAGCACTGCCTTGAGAGGCAGTTGAGTCAACACGACCACTGTATGGGACTGAAAATAATGCGGAAGCTTTCGGGTAGCATGAACAATGGCCAGGAGTGCTTTTTCCAAGGGTAAATAACGCACCTCGGCGTCACCCAGAGATTTGCTAACATAATAAACCGGTCTTTGCACCCCGTTATCTTCCCTTATCAGGACCAGGCTGACCGCGTGGACGGCCACTGCCAGGTAAGCAAATAAAATCTCATGTGCCTCTGGACGAGAGAGAATAGGCGGCTGAGAAAGATAATGCTTCAGTTGCTGAAAAGCCAACTCGCAGTCCTCGGACCACCTAAACCCTTTCCATTTGTTCAACAGCTGGAAGAAAGGACGACAGCGATCGGCCGACCGAGATATGAATCGATTTAAAGCGGCTATCATTCCGGTTAGCTTTTGAATCTCCTTTGGGTTCCGAGGAGACTGCAAATCCTGAATAGCCTTGACCTGGGTTGGATTTACCTCTATTCCTCTATGTGTAATCATATACCCCAAGAACTTTCCTGACCCCACACCAAAGGAGCACTTGGAGGCGTTGAGGCGCAACCTGTACTTTCTTAGAATTTGAAAAGTGTCAGACAAATCCTCTATATGTGAGAGTATTGATTTGCTTTTCACCACCATGTCGTCTACGTACACCTCGATGGTTTTCCCCATCTGCTGCTCAAACATTCTGGTCATCATCCTTTGATAAGTAGCCCCAGCATTCTTCAACCCGAATGGCATGACAGTGTAGTGGTAATTTCCTATTGGAGTGATAAAAGCCGTCTTCTCTTGATCCTCTAATGCCAGGGGAATCTGATGGTAACCCTGGAAAGCGTCCAAAAAGCTCATCCGAGGATGTCCGACAGTAGCATCCACCAACTGATCAATACGCGGCATGGGGAACGAATCTTTGGGACAGGCCTTGTTCAGGTCCGTGAAGTCCACACATACCCTCCACGTTCCATTCTTCTTCTTGACTACAACGGTATGAGCCAACCACTCAGGGTAGAAGACTTCTTTGATAGCCCCTGCCTTCTTAAGCTTGGCCACCTCTTCCTTCACGGCCTCAGAATGTTCCTTGGAGGAGCGCCGAGGTGGCTGCCTTCTTGGGGCAATGGCTGAGTTAACATTCAAGTGATGACAAATGAAACTCGGATCCACCCCTGGAGCCTCGTAGGGATCCCACGCAAAGACGTCAACATTTGTCCTCAAAAATTCGATCAACTCCATCTTCTCCTGGTATGGTAAAAGTGTACCGACTTGGAAAAATCTCTCCGGGTCATCGGCCACTGGGAACTTCTCTAATTCCTCACAACGTGTTTCCTCTCCTGGCAGCACTCCTGATGCGTCAGGTGACGTTAACTGCTATAAACCTTTGGTAAAGGAAACCGAAGGGTCAGCCTCCGTTTGGTGCAACACTGCAGCTGATATGCACTGCCTAGCCACCGACTGGCTGCCGAGGATTTCTTCAACACATTCCCCCGAGGGGAACTTGACCTTGACGTGTAAGGTAGAGGAGACAGCCCCCAACGCATGCAACCAAGGCCTAGCGAGGATGGCCGTATATGGAGAGTATGCGTCTACAACGATGAAATCCACCTCTACCGTTTCTGAACCGGATTGAACGGGCAAACGAATTTGTCCTCTTGGCATCACAGATTTGCCTTCAAAGCTTATAAGGGGCGAATCATAAGGAGTCAGGTCCTCCGCCCTCAATCTTAGCCCCCTATATAGATCAGGGTACATGATATCTGCACCGCTGCCCTGGTCTATCATCACCCTCCTCACGTCATAATTTCCTATCCTGAGGGTGACCACGAGGGCATCGTCATGGGGCTGAATAGTTCCAACCTTATCCTCTTCGGTAAATCCCAAAACAGGCAAAATGACCTTCGGCCTCTTCGGCCTACTACCTTCCCCCCCGGCCTGAGAATGAGAGACTGCCATCACCCTAGTCGGGCCTGACCCTGTCCTGCCAGGTGCTGCGAAGATGACATTGATGGTTCCCAATGCTGGCCGAGAGGAATTGTTCCCCTGATTGTTAGAGGCAACCTGGTTGCCCTGCGCGGAAGACTGACACAAATGCTGCTTTAACTTTCCCTCACTTACAAGCTGCTCCAAGTGGTTCCAAAGGGTCCTACAGTTCTCGGTGGTATGGCCCACATCCTGATGATATTGACAGAAACGGTTTTGATTCCTCTTCGCAGGGTCGCCTGCCATCTTCCCAGGCCACTTAAAGAAAGGCTCTTTACGAACTTTCTCCAATAATTGATGCACTGGCTCTCGGAATACTGTATTTACAGCTTGAGGTGCTGCTGAATTGGACTGTCCGAAGTTGTCTCTCCTCGGCCTACTATTATTGTACCGGTCCGACCTGAAATCCCTTCTCTCCTGCGGGATAACCTTCTCCTTCCCCTTTCCTTGCTGTTGGTCCTCCTCTACCCTCTTATACTCGTCAATGCGATCCATAAGGCGACGTACACTGCGGACAGGTTTTTTCGTCAGAGACTTTCTCAAGTCGTGGTCTGTAGGAAGACCTACTTTAAATGTATTCAACGCCACTTCATCAAAGTCGCCATCTATCTCGTTAAACATCTCCCAGTAACGATCAGAGTATGTTTTTAGCGTCTCTCCCTCTTTCATGGTCATGGATAACAGCGAGTCCAATGGCCGAGGGACTCTGCTACAGGTAATAAATCGTGAGGCAAATGACCTAGTCAACTCTCCAAACGATCCTACGGACCGTGACTTGAGGCCGTTGAACCACCTCATGGCAACAGGTCCCAAGCTAGAGGGGAAGACTTTACACATCAGCGTCTCGTTGTGAGAGTGTATGGCCATTCTCTGGTTGAAGTGGCTCACGTGCTCCACCGGATCAGTCCGGCCATTGTAGATGGTAAAGGTGGGCTGAGTGAACCTCCTGGGAAGTCTCCCCTTCTCAATCCTCCGCGAAAACGGAGATTTCGAGAGTTGGTGCAACGCCCTGCTCATAGCATCGTTGCCTAGGCCCCTAGAAGGAACCCTTTTGCGCTTGCGGGTTGGCTGATCGTCCTCCCCACCAGAGGACGCTGAGCTGGGGGATGAGTGCGTCCCTGTGCTGTAGCGGCCTTCCCCATCTTCATCAGAAGAAGGACTGGACAAGGACGGTGAAGACCTACGTCTGGCGCGACGCAGCTTCCTCTTCAAAAGATTAATCTCGTCCTGCATGGCTCTAGAACCATCATCATGAGTGCTGCTAGCCCCACGTGAAGCATGGCTACCCCTTGGGTAGTCTGAATGGACGCTCCCTTCACGATCCCTTCGACGTTCCAGACGCTCGAAATGATCTTCCGGTTGCGATCCCTGAGACTCTGCATGGTGACCACCTAAGCCTGCCATGATATCCCTACCTTTTCTAGACTAGATTTCCCACAGACGGCGCCAATTGTAAGTGCACAATTGCACCTGGCCCCAAGAACAGTTATGGCTCAGGCCCAATGAGCCTTAAACAATACGAATTTGTAGAGTGTGGGCTTGAAACCCAGGTTAGAAGAGTTTAAGGGTTCTAGGGCAAGTCAAAGATTATCAATACGTAAAACAACAAGGAATATTGCAACTCAACCTCCTCGGACGTAAGCCGAGGATTGTTCTTATATTATCTTTGTTTTCTTTCTTTCTCTTTTGATTACAAAAAATAATGGGAGCCCCTTTTTCTGTTCCGGGTCTCCCCTTAAATACTCATCTTTTTAATCCCTAATACACGTGTTGCCCTATCTCCCCCTTAGCCTAGATATTTCTTTTCTCAGTGCCTTTGAATAGTAACCAGAAGTTTCCCTTCCACTGTTCAGATGTCACTTCCTCATTAATGCGGCTAAGGTAGTAGGTGAAGGGTCTTTAATGTGGAGGCAGCAGCCTTTAGTACTTTTCAAACATCGGAGTTTCTAGGACATCCAGGGGTTCACCCCTCTTAACCGTTGGTCTCCATCATGTCGTTTATGTGCTATTATGATAACGTTGCTGATTCTTCTATGCCCATCTGAGAGTAAAATCAACCTCGGATTGGTCCTCGGGTCCTCGGCACATGAGCAGGCCCGCGGCACTACAAAATTTACAAATCAAGGATAGGTCGGCCTTACTTAGAGTGGGCCAAAGGCCCATATACCTGTTAGGACCTTTTTACTCCCCACAGTGTATTTTGAATATCAGTTTTCAGTGTTTAAACAATATTATACATATTTCACATGGTAACTTCCTTGATATTGCAATGTAATAAGCATTAACTGTCACTTGGAAGAAGTTTAAAAGGTTTCATGTGCATTTTAATAATTTTTTTAAAAAAATTTTATTAGATTATGTATTGTAAGTTAACAAAAATATAGTGCACCTAGAAAAAACGGAGTTTTTATTTATTTATTTATTAAGATGATTAAATAAATAAATAACCTACTTATTTGCTTTTTTTTTTTTTTTTTTTACAGAAATAATTACAATATGCTGCAACACTGCAGGTCAAATTGTTTTCCCTTTAAACACTCAAGTACTTTGTGTATGTGGAGGTGTCAATTCACCTAATCTTCCAAAACTTAGTCTAGGCTTACAATATTTTTTCAAACTATTAATATCGATTGTTGTAATTAGTAAATAATAAAAATGATATTAAACAATGAAGCTTATAAAAATGATGTTGCTATCACGGTTTAACACATGTTGTGAAGTATCTCTAACTAGACTAAAAAGCAAAATCAACACCAATAGTTGGAGAAAGCCAAGGCAACATAATTGTATTCCAGCACAAATTTTCAAAGGTAGCCCATCTTCATTTACTGCATTCCACTATTTTAAATCTAAGGGCCAAACTTAGGTTTAGTCCACCATCAGTTCACACCACCGTTATCAAAATCAAAATCTTACATTGGAAGAGAGAGAGAATCACGTGGATCAAATTGTAAGGTTGAATTGAGGGTCAAAAATCACTAGAGGCTATATCTAATTATCAAGATATGTTAAAGAAAAAAATTTGATAAAAATTAATTATAAAAGGTAATAACTACTACATTACAAATTACTAATACATAAACAAACCTTCTTTTTTTTTTTTTTTTGAGAAACAATACATAGACAAACTTGAAACTCCAAATTTCAAAATTACATTTTCCAACACCCAAAACATACTTAACGCTCTAAATTAACAATATAGCGCAAAGAACAATGTTTCTAACCATGTACACCATGGTAATAAGTTAACACAAGCATATAAGAATGAATATTTCCTAAATGGTTATCTCTCACTCATTCTAAATACAAATGGGTCAAATTTGTATTCATTTTGAAGTCTTGGATATTTACTTTATAATGGACTAAGTAGCACTCAAATTTTTTAAAAGTTAGTCCTACATTTAGATGAAGACCACATCGTCACTATCTAAAAAACTTAAGGCCAACTCTAGCTGATGAAGACCACACCAGACTTGATCAGATCGCAATTCACACTGATTTCTTCTCTATAACCACTGACAAGTAAAATGAAATTTCCCCACATACTACAAAGTCATAAACTTTATTTATTTTGGATTATAGTTCTTTTTTCTTTTTCTTTGTCCTTTGTGATGGGACCCTATGAAAAATCATTAAATTCTTGTCCGAAATTGAAGGCCACATATGCTTCACCTCATTTTCAAAATAGGCTTAGACTGTGCAGGATCATTTTAGGCATTTTGTGGGCCTAATTAATCAATAGTAGTTCTAGTGGGAGATTTTAAACAATTGCTATCAATTGTGGAAAAATGGGTGTTAATAGGTTGGATGGGGCCGAGAACATTAGGGAACGTTTGTACAAGGACCTAGGAAAATAGTAACTACTTTTTCCATATGTCCAGGTTATACACTTGCCTTAAATTATAGCAAAATCAACACCAATTAATTAGTAGAAACGGAAAAAAACACCATAATTGTAGCCCCACGTTCATTCACTATCTTAAGCTTATGGGCAAATTATGATTAATAAAGTCTATGCAGTATATTATTAGTTCACACTATGGTTATTAAGTTCAAAGTCCTACAAAAGGATTGGTGACATGGTCATATGGATCAGATTGTATATTGAATCGAGAATCATAGGATTCTACTTCATGTTATAAAAAAAAAAAAAAAAAGGGTGTAAAATCACCAATAATAATATGAAAAAAAGTGGTATCCCTAACCTTACTCACTGACGATAATGAATATTCAATCATCCAAACCAAGTTCATTATTAATTTGTAGAATATTTTCTAAATTGTTATATCTCACTCATTCCGTGTACAAATTGGTCAAATTTGTATTCATTTTGAAGCCTTGAATATATACATTATAATGGAATAAGTAGCACTCAAAGTCCACACGGGTAGACTCGATCAAATCACAGTTCACACTGATCTCCTCTCCAACCCACCAACAACTAGAATGAAATTCCCCCACTTACTATAAAGTCATAATTTTTTTTTTGGATTGTATTTTTTTACTTTTTCCTTGTCCTTCATGATCGGACCCTAAGAAAAAAAAAGACTTTTTTTTAAAAAATTTTGATTTTGAATTTTTTTGATAAAAAAATAAAAAGATATTTGAACCCAATCTTACACTTACTAATAGTAAAAAAATCATTAAACATTTTTCCAGAATTGATGTCCACATATGCTTCACCTCATTTTCAAAATAGGCGTAGACTGTGGGGGATCATTTTAGGCATTTTGTGGGCTGAATTAATCAATAGTGGTTCTGGTGGGAGATTTTAAACTATTGCTATCGATTGTGGAAAAATGCATGTTAGGTCTGTTTCATAAATTAGAGCCTAAGCATTTAGGGTTCACTTAATTGAAGGAGTAAAAAAGTGGGAGGATAAAAAATATTTAGTTTTCTTTCATTTGTATTTGGTTAAGATGATGTAAAAGTAGAGAGATAGAAAATTCATTTATTTGGTTGAGAAAAAAAAAAGAGAAAATGGAAAACGAAATTTGTATAAATTTACAATTATGTCTCTATTACATTAAACAACTTTTTTAATAGTATATAAATAATTCCTTTTCATTATTATTATATAAGAAAAAAATGCTATCAATTTAATATATATATATATATATATATATATATATATATATATAATCTGAAAAGCAATTTCAGCCTTCTTTTAAAAAAATTTAGCAACCAAAAAGAATCAAAAAAAGAAAGAAAAAAAAAAAGTCTAGCCGTAATTTTTTTTTTTAAAAGAAAACATAAGTAACATGTAACCATTTTTCTCATATGGTTATCTCATATTCATTCTAACTCCAAAATTAGATAAAAATTTGTTAATCATATGAGAGTGTGGCTTGATGGTAGGAGTTCTTATCCCAACATTCAAAAAAGAGGATGTGTGGTACACGTGATATTACTCATTGTTGTCACGTGACATAGGGTCAATGAGTCCACACTGAGACCCCATTTTTTTCATTTAGAAAAAAAAAAAAGATCAAATTTGTGTTTATTTTGAAGTTATAGATATTTACTTTATTTCATTATTTTTTTATTATAAAAAAAATCATTAACTTTTTAATTTTGGACTACAGTTCTTTTTCTCTTTCTTTGTCCTTCACCATTCCTGGGACCCTAAAATTTGGATCGTAGTTCTTTTTCTTTTTTCTTTGTCCTTCATGATGGGACCTAAAAAAAAGACATATGAACTTTTTAATTTTGAATTATAGTTTTTTTTTATTTTTTATAACTTTTTCTTTGTCCTTCATCATGGGACCAGATAAAAAGACACCAACTTTTTAATTTTGGATTATAGTTCTTTTTCTTTTTTATTGTCCTTCATCATGGGACCCTGAAAAAGAAATAGACATATAAAGCGAATCTGACACTTACTAATAACAAAAAATCATTAAACTTTTGTATGGAAAAATCATTAAATATTATAATCACCGAAAATTATAATATATGTTAAAGAATGATTGTCAGAAAGAATAAATTTGACACAAATTAATTATCTAAGATAATATCTGCTAAGTACCAAATGAAAAACTCAAAACTTCAAAGTTAGATGTGATTTAATTTAATTTATTTTGAAAAAAAAAAGTGATTTTAAATCAACAACTCGGCATAAAGAATGATGTTGCCAACTATGCAGACTATGGCAATAATAGCATGCATATAATAACGAATATTCAATCGGGGACGTAGATACGTATTAGCCAGCAGGTTAGCCTGAATAATATTTAACAAATGTCAAAATTTGACTACAAATTTAGTTATAACTTAAGGATATAACAATTATTATATTGCATATTCTTTATGCTAAACTTATTTTTTATGCTTAATTTTGGATTACAAAAAATTAAAATTTAAACAAATATTGATGACATAGCTATTAATTGAAAATTTAGCAAATATAAAAGATATAAGAAGAAAACGTAATTTAATTGTGAATTATTAAAATTCACATCCAATAAAAATATATGAAGTGAAGTTATAGCCTTACTCTACAACCTTGTAGCAAAATTTTGTCCTTTAATAAATTGTATGTGTTTTTTTTTAATCAAAATTAGATGCTTCAAGAGTCTGGCCCCTAACAAAAATAATAAGTAGAATATATAATTATTTACTATGAGACATAAAAATATTGTCCAATGAGTTGTTGGCTTTGTCAACTTGATTGAAATGATAGGTTCCTAAAAGACTAATGCTAAGTCTATAATATTTTCATTATAATTTTATAACAAAATCTTAAGTGACAAGCTACTATTAATTTTAAATTAGGTTATATTACTTTTTTATTCATCAATAATTTGTCACTTAAAATTTGTTGTGGAACATTATTTTTCCTAAAATAATTGATGGGGGCTATTGTGGGGAGTAAAAAGGTCCTAACAGGTATATGGGCCTTTGGGCCACTCTAAGTAAGGCCGACCTATCCTTGATTTGTAAATTTTGTAGTGCCGCGGGCCTGCTCATGTGCCGAGGACCCGAGGACCAATCCGAGGTTGATTTTACTCTCAGATGGGCATAGAAGAATCAGCAACGTTATCATAATAGCACATAAACGACATGATGGAGACCAACGGTTAAGAGGGGTGAACCCCTGGATGTCCTAGAAACTCCGATGTTTGAAAAGTACTAAAGGCTGCTGCCTCCACATTAAAGACCCTTCACCTACTACCTTAGCCGCATTAATGAGGAAGTGACATCTGAACAGTGGAAGGGAAACTTCTGGTTACTATTCAAAGGCACTGAGAAAAGAAATATCTAGGCTAAGGGGGAGATAGGGCAACACGTGTATTAGGGATTAAAAGGATGAGTATTTAAGGGGAGACCCGGAACAGGAAAAGGGGCTCCCATTATTTTTTGTAATCAAAAGAGAAAGAAAGAAAACAAAGATAATATAAGAACAATCCTCGGCTTACGTCCGAGGAGGTTGAGTTGCAATATTCCTTGTTGTTTTACGTATTGATAATCTTTGACTTGCCCTAGAACCCTTAAACTCTTCTAACCTGGGTTTCAAGCCCACACTCTACAAATTCGTATTGTTTAAGGCTCATTGGGCCTGAGCCCATAACTGTTCTTGGGGCCAGGTGCAATTGTGCACTTACAGGTGTATTGGCTATTCCTTTGATATTTGTAGATTAAATAATCAAGAAAAGTTTTTGTTGAATATTTCTGGCTCTTTCCCTATAATCCAAACCAAGTTTTTTTTATTAATTTGTTGAATATTTTTCTCAAATGGTTATCTCATATTCATTCAGACTCCAAAATTAGATCAAATTTGTGTTTATTTTGAAGTAATGGATATTTATTTTATTTCATTATAAGTAGTACTAAAAAATATTTTAAAAGGCAGTCCTATATGCAGTAGCTATTTCAGTCAGCAAAGCATCCATATCAAAAACGTGAGAGCCTAGCTGGTCAATGAAGTCCGCGCGTGGCACGCTCCTGTCCCAGTTCACATTCTCTTTCCTCTCTTCAAAGCCACTGACAAGTAAAATGATTTCCTCCACTTTACCAGTACTACAAAGTCATTAACTTTTTAACTTTGGACCATAGGTTTTTTTTTTTTTTTTTTGGAACCCGAAAAATAGGCATATAATTTTGGATTATAGTTCTTTTTCTTTTTCTTAGTCTTTCATGATAGGACCTAAGAAAAAGACATGAACTTTTAAATTTGGATTAGAATTCTTTTTCTTTTTCTTTGTCCTTCATCCTGGGACCAAAAAAAAAAAGACATGAACTTTTTAATTTTGGATTATAGTTCGTTTTCTTTTCCTTTGTCCTTTAACATGGGACCCTGAAAAAAAGACATACATGAACCTAATACACTCACTAATAATGAAAAATCATTAAACTTTGTTTGAAATTGATGGCCACATATGCTTCACCTCATTTTCAAGAGAGGCTTTAGACTGCGGGGGATCATTTTAGGTATTTTGTGGGCCAATTAATCAAGAATAGTTATTGTTGGAGATGGTAAAGAGTTGCTATTGAATGTTGAAAAATGGGCGTGAGGCTTGTTTCACAAATTAGAGCCTAAGCAATACAAGCTTTTAGATATTGTTTTGAATGATTGTGGAATGTGGACTTTTAAATTTGGGTCTTGGTGGACCAAATTTAAGTTTACTTGGTCTTATTGTAGGTTGGATTGGGCCCAGTATATTAAGGAATGTTAGGACAGAAACCTTGGAAATGTGGCATGGAATTGGAATTGGAATTGGATATCCTACCCAGTACTATAGGATATCAAAATCATTTTCTTAATAGTCTTTCTAGGACACAACAAAATTCAAAAACATTTTCAAATTACTCTATCACATTACATATGAGCTAGTAAAATTACAAATTGTGTTGGCCAATATGTGAGGTGGTAGATTAATTTATGTGAAATTGTAAGAATTTTAGTTGTATCTATAATTCTATTGTTTTCTTAAAGGGCACCATATCTCGGGATTGGTTCACACCAATCTGGTCCTGATTCCAAGTAGACTTTGGCCGAGGTAGAAGTGTGAGTGAAAATATGATAATTGGATTTAAATAAAGACAATCCTTAGAGAGAAAGCTTGCAATGGATTTTGAAGCCGTTAAGTTGGATTTCATTTAAATAAAGCATATGATAGGTTTTATTCAAAACAGTTTAGAGACCTATCACTTTCCAAATGGATTTAAGTTCAAAATCTAGGTTGTTCCAATCATAATTATTTAGGAATCACTAAAACTAACTGCAAACATTATTAGAAAATTTTCAAATAAAAACAGGAAATGAGATGCTTAATACAAGAACAAGCACAAATGATCCCTCTAATGAATTGTTTTTCCATCGTACATAAAACAATTTGATCTAGATGAAACATCATAACAAACGTCAATAGAGTTGTATATCGAATACATACCACATTTTAATGGGAACCATCTTCCAACTAGTTGATGGGCAATAGGATTACAAATGCTACCAAAGTTAGCAGGCATATTGGCATAAAGTAACAAAGCTGCATGAGTGTCCTCATTTGATGATCCTCTAGTAAAAAAAAACTATTAGTATGTATACATACCTACACCCTGTACATACACACATATGTATAGAAAACATACGATTGAACTTAATCAAGAAGGTAGAATATTGAAGATTGACAGTTGTGTTAAGGCTTGTGTTGTTCAATAAGGTCAGGTACCTCCAATCTCCATGCATATTTCTTCATGTCACTGATAAAAGAGAGTAGAATGTTGGAGAGAATAAAATAAAATCATTTTCCCATGAATACTTTGTATTAGACAACAGAGAGTGTGTCAAAAATCATGTACAAATAGTTTGGGGGTAGGTAACACCCCTCACATCAACAACAAAATTAGGTGAAATATTAAATAGTAAAAGGGAAATCTAAACCACAACCGACTTTAGTCAAGGCATCTGCAATATGGTTTTCCCCCCTTTTATAAGAATGTTGTAGTTGATAGGGGTCGAGCTAGCTAAGTAGCACTCTTTGGTCCATTTGGTTCACTTCGGTCCAATTTGGTCCATTGTGGTCCACTTCGGTCCTCTTTTATCTTTTTTGGTTCTCTTCCGTCTGCTTCTATCAAATTTGGTTGATTTCGGTCCTCTTATGTCTAACTCGGTTCTCTTAGGTCCATTTCAGTCTATTCAGTCCAATTTGGTTCACTTCAGTCCATTTGGTCCTCTTTAGTGTAACTTAGTCCATTTAGGTTTTTTTTTTTCTAGTCTAATTTAGTCCACTCTAGTCCATTTAGTCCTATTCGGTCTACTTTGGTCCTTTCTGGTCCATTTCGATGCACTTATTTATTTATTTTTTTTGGGAGAAAAGAGAAGGGATACTCATGTTTGTAATCATTTCCCCACGTTCCATGATACACTACCACTTGGATTTTTTGATAAGCCTATGGGTACCACCAGTGCAAAGTAGGGTGTGCCACTACTCAACCGCATTATTATAATTTCTGCATATTAAGTATGGGTCAGTAGTAGTACTTGAAGACTTCTTGACACTTGGTTTAAAGCAATCGGTTTCGAGGGCTTCCTACCATTGCACCACACTTGCCAATGGTGGTGCACTTACTTAAATCCAAATTTATTAGAAAAAATATAGATCTCAATCTCATTCCAATTTCTATAAGATTTTACCAATTTAATCTCAAATTGTTCCACATATATTTGATGAATCCAACCACATTTGCAACCTATCTATTTATTTATTTTATTTTGCTTAAAAAAAGACAACTTAACATTACTTATTGTTAAAATTCTAAAATACTATTAAATCGCATTCAAACATTAGAGCCACTATATTTAGTTCCGAAGCCTGACATATATTGAGTATTATTAATATCTAAATGTTTGTTGAATATTTAGTGATTATGTCTAGCAATTATTGTTACCATTAGTAATATTTAAACCATCTAATAATATTAATAATCCAAAAGAACATTCAGCAGGGTTGAGAGAGATAAAGAAGACAACTTAAATGTCGGCCAAACTACAGATGAGTAAGTTATAATTAGTCCTAAATTATATCATAAAGAAATTATGATAAGGCGAAATGCTGAATAACATGTAATAGTCAATTCTTAGATAATTGTACTCACCCAATATACTTGACTCTATTTTGGCCCCTAAGCATGTGTGAACTACGAAAAAATTTACAGATATATAGTTTAATTGATCATGTAGTATTACTCTTGCAGCAAATTCTGAAGTGGTGGATATGGTTGTATTATCTAATTCTGGTTACTAAATGGTTTGTTGAGATATAAACAAGGAGATTTTGGTATTTGGAGAAACCAAAACAATTGTTGCCTTCTTAAAAGATTACTTCGGGTTTCACCATAAACACTTAACTGTTGTACTTGCTCTTCCCTAAGAGGATGGAGATGGTGCATGTTTCCAGCAAGCATTTACGCATGTAATGTGTTGATTAGTGTAGTAATCAGTGATGATATGCAAAGATTTTGTGTTTATTAAGATATCGGTTGTAATTGATCAAGTTAAGAACAAATGTTTTCTCTGTTCAATATTTAAATATTAGAAGTTAAATTGTTAAAACAAGAAATTACAACATGTACGGTATATGAACCTCCACGCTAAGATGAGGCCTTCTGAAGTTGAACAAATGTTGTGTTTGTATGAACCACTTAAGAATTAAATTCTTCCTTCAAAACCCATTATATAATTATCTTTTTCTGTTAAGTAAAGGAAAACCCTTAAATCAACTTTCTTGAGTAGCAGGATTGTCAAAATCAAGTCCATTGATATGCATGCTTGTATAGTCTATAGTTTTAAAATATTGTGCTAAAAGCAAAACTTAGGTATAATATTTAAGTGTTGTCCATTAAATTCTCTTTTTAAAATTCAGTCATGTGACAGTATTTAACTCAAAATACTCTTTCATGAGTTCATCCCATGAAAAAAAATTACATGACTGAATTTGTCTTGTACTAGTAGTCTAAATAAAATTACTTTTTAGGCGAACTTGGATTGTGTAAGTTGGATTTTAAGATTATATAATTTGTGAGCATAAGCCGAATCCTACGTCTAGCATATAAAAGGTTTATTTATGGAGATGTCATTTTTTTTAACATTTATGGAGATAACAATTTTCTCTTTTTGATAGACACAATCTAATTATCTTTTTTTTTTTTTTTTTTTAATGTCAAATATAAGGAAAAAAGCAAATACCGCATCAATATGGTCTTGTAGAACAAAGTAAAGCATTCTCTCTTTTTTCTTAATAACTTGATAGTTTGGGTGCAAGTTTTAAATCCTTGACATCTTTATTGAAAATACCAAAATATGTTAGTTGAATTATAAAACTTTTGGGGAGAACAATGTCAAACTTAAAAGAAAGTTGAATTTTCTTGGCAAAATGAGTAAATACCCTTAATTTAAAACTATGTAGCAAAATATCTCCATTTCCAAAGTATTTAGCAAAATATCCCTGTTTTGGAACTCGATTTTAACAAAATCGAGTTTTGTGTAAAACCCAGTATCCTCAAAATCGAGTTCTATGTGTATTTTTAAGTAGCACTCGACATTCGCAATGTCGAGTTCCACTTAAATTTTCAAAAAAATTTAAGTAGCAAAATATGCATAGAATTTGACATTGTTAATATCGGGTTCTGCCTATAACTTGATTTTGTTAAAATAGAATTTTAAAAACATGGACATTTTGTTAAATACTTTGGAAAGAGGGGTATTTTGTTGTATAGATTTAAAATTAAGGGTATTTACCCATTTTGCTCGAATTTTCTTATAACCTTCATACCAATTGAAAATTATTAGAAATTCTCATAGCATAACGGGATGGTATTCTCTCCTCTAACATGCATAATAAATCCCACCCAAAATTTAATTAATAGGACTTACTATTATGTAAGAAGAAGATATATCACATTGCTATGGTAATATATCACATCATTTTACTCTTAAAGCACTAATTATTAATTACTCCATACCATTATTGAAAGGTAACTCTATGAGAGAATACTTGGGGTACCCGAAATTAGATTCTCATGGTAATATCTAATATGTAATTGAATACAAAACATCCAGGAATGGAAAAAACAAAAATTTACGACACTACTTGATTTGCCTAACAAATCACAGTTGTACCCACCTCAATTTACCATTTAAGAAACAAAAAGTTTATGGGCACAACAAAATCTGAAGGCATTTTTATAACAAGTTTGTTTTGAATTGTGATGGGTCCAAGTGAATTTTATTTTAATTTTTATCTTATTTTGACTTACATTTTGACTTCTTGTGAGATTTTGTTGTATTCGTGGAACTGAAGGCATATTATCAGACAGAACGAGGAAGAAGGGCAGTCAAACACGAATAATAATATACAAATTCACGCAAATCCAAACTAGCATCTATTAAATATGAATAAATTTTCGAAAAAACACAAAATAAGCTATTTCTTAATACCTTTCAACTAAATTATCTATCAAAATGGAACTCGCCATTGTTTACTTGTCTTAAATTTTAGAGATTATCTATAGCCTTAAATTTTAGAGATTATCTATAGCCGACTCTGTATTAAATTTAGTAGAATTTATCTTTCAATGTTAAATAAATTAAGAATTGGTGAGAAAATCATCTTCCACTGTTAGTAAGATTAACAAAATTAATCTTGATTTATTTGTTCATGTTTCAAGCAATGAAACATTGTTATAAACTTAGGGATTGACTTACCTCTAATACTTTTTAAAAATGAATCTCTCACTTTGTTTTAATGAGAGACTAACACATTACTTACTCACTATATAAAAGTTGAGGATTAAAACCTACTACCACTTGTCATTGTATATTTAAAATAAAAGGACATTTTCAATTAAAAAAATACTAAAGATAAGCCAAACCTATAAATATGTTACTTGTTTTGGTAAGGGGAGGGGGGGGGGGGGGGTTTAAAAGGTGACACTGATATTATTCAATATAGGTTATTTTTAATTATTATTATTACAACAATTCAATGTATTATGGAAACCTTTAACTCTTTAGTATTTTCGAAGTTCAACAATGTTGTTACATGATATTCATTTCTCTCACATGAATTGCGTGTTCTACTAATAAAATTCACAATGGAATCTACTATTCACATGAGAGGAATGAATATCATATTACTATACTTCAAAAGTACTTAATAAATTTTTATACCCTTAATGGTTGATTTTTTATTTGTTCTCAAGCTTCATTAAGTACTTATTAATTTGATGGACAAATTCATATCAACAAAAACTTAAGAATTTATTGAACTCGAAAACAATGATTTTATGAAAGGCCCATATTTCCGCTTGTAAATGATCCAAGTAAAATGATAGGTAAAAGTGTATAACAGGCACAAAAGGTATTAAAGAAACCCTTGTGCTACTAAAGAAACAAGCTAGAATGTAACTATGGACTCATCAACTAATATATTTCTCTTTTTGATACAAGATAGAAATTCTACTCTAACTTAATCTAAGTGTACATGTGTGTGAAGCTTTTTCATAGAGACTTGAACCCTGACCCTTGCCCCCTCATGCCCCACACCCCACAAGCACTTATACTTATGGAGTAACCATCGCATTAAGAGTATGTGGTGGTCAACTAATATATTTTAAAAAGTTGAAAACTAAGTGATAGGGGTTTTGTGAAATCTCTAAGAAATTAATGGGTAAAAGGATTGTAGTTGGTTTAATGTATTTCACAAAATAACCTGTTCATTTTTCATTAGGACCCGCCTACAAGTATGCTACTTATGTGAGTAAAACTAGAGCAATTGCAGTATTTATATCATTTGTGGAACGGATAATTCCACCTGAGGTAATTGTATGATTTGCCATACGTATTTTAATTCCCATTACCTTTTTCTTCAAAAAATCTCATTACTAATTTTATAATTTCACCATGGCTTTTAAATTGAGCTTATTTGTATTAGAATATCTCTCTCCTGAGTTTTTGTGTTTGTTTCTCATAAAAATTTCATAATTTCAGACTTTATTACAACAATAAAAGTGAATTTTACCATATTCCTTATTATTTTACTTAACCAATAAGATTTCTCAAAAAAATAATAACAACCTTCTCAAAAAAATAAAATAAATAATACTATTGTCCGATTGGAGTGAGAGTAATTAATGCACTATAGCACACGTAAAATTGGAATCATTACCATCATTTTAATACCATACCTGTGCTTTTACCATATTCCGAATCCTAGTCGGACATTAAGCAAACTAAGTAAGTTTTAAATTTTGTGTGTGTTTTGTTTTGTTTTGTTTTTTTTCAAGTTTCATACATTTACAGATTTACAGTTCACAAATTTTGAAAGAAAAGTTTTAAAAGGTGAGAATCCAACGAGATTGTAATCTTGATTCTCTCCTCGAAAATGTATAAATACCATACCACCCCTGCCTTCTAGTTTCTCTCTTTCTCACTAAATTCTCTTTCTTACAAAGTTTAATTTCTAGGAAATTTTCTCTCTAAGAAGGTTTTCTCAAATCAACCCAAGCTAATTAGGTACTTACTTTCTTCTCTTAACTCTCCCTTCTAATTCTTTTTACTTCATTGTTTATTCATAGCTGCACATACTATGTACTATGTTACAAAGTTTTGATTTTGAAAGGAAAACAAATTAAGGTTTGGTTCTATATATATACTAAAAAAAATTTGTCCTCCAACTTACAATTGAAATAATAATTCAATTTGGTACGTGGGGTCTATTCAATGTTACAATGAATAGCCTAATTTCAATATGCTTTTGTTTTCTATAAATTATGTTTGAATTTGAATGTATGTTTTATGTTTGTACTTGGGTTTTGTTGATGTGTGTTGGTTTGGTCTCCAATAGTAAGAAGGAATCTAGATTTTTTTTTTTAGAAGAAAGAAGGAGTCTAGTTGTGTGTCATTTAGAGTTTTTTTTTTTTTGAATAAAAAAGTGGGTCCTAGGTATAGACTAATCGACCTCACACCACGTGACAACTATGGATAATAACATGCGCCATTGAGAGTTTGTACTTTATAGCATCCTATAGTAAAAAATGGATAATATTCAAGTAATCAAGGTTTTAATTTTTTTTTTTTAATTGGGTAAATATCATTAACATACCCTGAGATTTGGGTTAATGTCAATTAGATCCAAAATTTTTTAAAACTAGCTTTGTTCCCTAAAACTAACTTAATTCCTAAATACTGTTAAACTTGTTAATCATTTTTCTCAACCATCTTAGGGACTAAGTTGGCTTTAGAGACCAAATTGATTAGTTTTGAAAAATCTTGGACTTAATTGGCATTAACCCCCAAACTTCAGGGTATGTTGATGGAATTTAATTACCCTTTTAAATAAAAATTTTATTGAAGGTCTTGGATTTTAATATAGCGGAGTGAAAGGTTGATTGTAAAGACCATCATAGCCTTGCTTTTGACTTGAATCTAGGGTGACAATGAATAGACAAACAAGTAAGATAGGGGTAAGATAGTCATTGTCTTAAATAAACAGAAATCTTGCATCGATATTCATCAAAAAAAAACTTTAGAATTTTGATTCTTGAAAAAAAAAAAAAAACACTTTAGGATTTTAATTAGAATCCACTCAATTGGAGAAAAAGGATCATAATACCCTTCTAAATTTATGCATAGTATTTGGCGGATGACAAGGTCTCCAGTCTCCCTAGCCCGTTCTATCTAATGACTCAAACACTAATACACGTTTTTTATTTTTTATTTAAATTATTGAAACTTTATTTAATCGAAAAAAAAAAATCTAAGGTATTTGTCTTGCTAACTTTAGCTTTATATTATAAGAGAAAAGCTTTTGGATGAGAAAAAAATGGTACTATAATCTCTAACAATTACTTAAATATGATTTGTTAAGAATTTTGTAATTCAACTAATTAGTATCTTTTGATAGTTCTAATAGAAAAATATCTGATTTAAATTCCACATTTCCCAACTATTGAATTATAAAAATAATACTTAGATATATTATTAAATTACCCAAAATACATAGTTCTATTTTTTTTAAAGAAAATATTCTAGTATCCTTTATTATTATTATTATTATTATTATAACTATTATTTTGGTAAGTTTATCAATTCTTTTGGTAAGAATTATTGCTATAGGGATCTTAAAGATTGTCTATTAATAATGTAAAACTTCACCTGATTTTTTTTTTGTAGGACCCCATTAAATATTTTTTCTTCCAATTTTAGCTATAAAAAAATAATTTTAAAAAAAAGGCCCCACAAAGCAATATTAAGTGAAAATGTGAAATCCGCCTTTTGTTTTATTTTTCCTTTTTCTTTGGGTGGTTAGTTGAATTAGTTGATCCACTTTTATCCCTTACGTTTTTAACCCAACTTTTTTAGTCAATTAAAATCATCCATTTTCAAAAGAAAAAACCTATGTTAAAAGAGTGAATTATGCATGGTTGATATTGTCTCAACCAAATATATGTGAATGAACACAATTTCTTGTACCATTCTACCAATTATTCTTGTATCAACTATGAGTCTAGTCTAAGTTTCTTGCTTTGAGCTTGATTTATTTCCTTTCTTTTTTCATTTTTGTTTAATTAGTGTTGCAAAGTTAACTAACGCAATTTCATTTAACTATGGTATATCGACAACCACCTTCAGATCCCTTAAACATGGAATTCACCCCAAAAGAAAGATTTGATGGCAATGGAGATACAATTAATGGTTCTTATGATGTATGGCTGGTAAGCACACGCTATGTTTAATGTTCCAACCACTAGAGATACCGATAGTTTATCATGTCATGCCTTATGTTACACCATTTTGCTATGAATGATTCAAAGAGTTTTCAAGTTTTCAACTCATTACAAACTATCTTTTATACATAATTTTTTACTTTATGTATATATCTTTCTCTTTTCATTGGGTACATTATTGTTTTCATTAATATTTTTTTAAGAAAAAAAAATATTTTGCATCATGTACCATTTCTTAAAAGCTTTATTTTTTTAGGTTCAACTATATTCTTATCTACTTTCAACAAATAAACAAATCAACACACAAAAATCCAACCCAAAAGCAAATTAAAGCTTTCTTGTTGTAGTAAATTACTAACAAGTTTTTTGTTTGGCTGCTATAGAAAAATCATCCTTCTGCCTTGAGCTCTTTTGATGAAATAAAGAGAGTGGCTCATGAGAAACAAATGGTTGTATTTTTGGATTACGATGGAACCCTCTCACCAATTGTAAACGACCCTGATCGAGCTTTCATGTCTAATGCGGTAAGTACTTCATCTAAAAAAAAGTTAGAACATGCATTAATTGTGACCATACATACATTATTAAAGATTATATTTTTGTGGTAAAAAATTCCCAAAAACTTTATGGAGGAAGAACTAAATTGTCTAATTTTTTTAACTAGTTCATGTATCATTTAGAAATCATTTAGCTGAAACCAAAACATATATTAGGAATTTATGCCTATTACCATGATTTGAATTATTTTATTTTATTTTTTTACTTTGTTGGTTAAGCATTGTGCTATAGAAGTATAGGCTATACCATATAAAAATGAGTTTTCTTTTTAGAGAGTTTCAACTTATAGCATCCACTTATGATATTTTAGAAAAAAAAAGTAACTTATATCAAAACTATTAATGTACTATTTTTTTAATCATTGCTTATCTTACTCCAACAATACTCTCCCATATGTGATATAACACAACCGTTGAATTGTGTGATATGTTTGGAAGTACAAAATTTTAAAAATGATGCAAACTAACAGGAACAGCATTATTTTAATATGGTATATATGTGCAATTTTTTTTTTTAATGAATGAATTTGTTCCTCCAAAAAAATGTTGTCTTATAACACTATAATCATGTGCCTATCGATTGACAGATGCGTTCGGCTGTAAGAAAAGTTGGTAAACATTTCCCAACTGCAATTGTCTCTGGAAGGTCTAGGTATAAGGTAAATTGCTCTTACACAATTAATGCAACAATGAGCTAGACCTTATAAATACAAACTTTTTTTTTTTTTTTTCAAATTAATTAGCACGCTTGTGATATTAACAAAGTGTTTTTTTTCTCTACTCTAGGTGTTCCAATTTGTGAGATTAAATAATATCTATTATGCCGGAAGTCATGGGATGGATATATCAACCCCATCAGTTTCTCTCTATTATGGTAACCATAAGCATCAAACTAGGACTATTGATGAAAAGGTATATTTTCTCAATTGTTTGTGGTTAATTTTCTATTCTTGGTGCTTGTCGTGGAAATTGCATTTTTTATGTTGTGTTGAAAACCTGTAAATGAAAATTTAAATTGCAATGAAAATATCCTAAATGTTTTCCATTATTTTTTTTGATCTTGTAGGGTAATGAAATGGTTAACTTCTGCCCAGCACAGAAATTCTTGCCTAGAATTCAAACAGTAAGAAATTATGTACTGTTTATGATAAGGGTGAAATCAACATGACGGTATGAATGGTATCAGTGTGTTGTCATTCAAGGGCACACTTAACAAAATTGAAAGGAGCTTTTGGCTACCAAATGAAAAAGTAAAATAAATAAAGACTAGAGAGAGCTAGAGGTAGAGAGCTGAGAGCGTTTGGTAGACTGATCCAAGCTTTGAGCGGAGAAGAAGTCATTAGCGAAGAAGAAGAAGAAGAAGAAGAAGAAGAAGAAGATGAAGAAAAGGAAGAGATCTGAGGTGATGGATTATCGGCAAAATGAAATTAATTATCAAAATTAGCAGAAATAGCAGTGATGTGATTTTCCTTTTTACTGCTATTTTTTTTTTTTTTTTGAAGATTTTTTTTTTGGGCCAATTTTCATTTTCCGGCCAAAAACCAGTATATGCCCTGGTATGACCGAAACAGCCCCGGTATGACTGAAACAGCCCCGGTACAACCGGTATATAAACTGGTACGAAATAGCTGCGTTTCTACACTAGTCTAAGCATCGAAACAGTAAATACCGGCCGTACCCGCCGGTACGGTACAATATCAACTCCACTGCCTTAAACACAAGTTTTACAAAAAAAAAAAAAATTATACTAAACTAAAGATTAATCTAGTGTACATGCTAAACCAATTTTCACATCAACTAAACCTAAGCAATATAAAGCTAGGCAAATAAAGGGCAATATGAAAATAAGAGAAAAGCAAGCAAACTACAACTAAACTCCAAGAAGTGTTTAGAAAGAGAAAAAGCTGAAGATCTAGGTGAAAAAGCCTCTCCCTCGACCACATCATCAAAAATCTCTAGTAGAAAGGATAGTTGCAGTACATAGGACACTATTAACTCTCTAACATATTTATAGAATATCAACATATTTCTTTTATATAAGGATAGTTTGATCATCAAAACTATTTTGGAAAATCCCCTCAAAATTAGTAAACATCACTTACCTCTTATTTGCAAAAATGAAATCAACCACCCTTGAGTCACAATAAATCAAAACCTAGCAACACCAAAAATAGGTCCATCAATACGTAAATTTCACACTTAAAAATATGTTTTCACACCTAAACAGTTTAATCCTGGAAAACACTAATATTTCCAAATTTTCCATTTATTTACTCATTGTCCAATTCGCGTTTAGCTTTGACCCAAAAGCTCTATTGCACATATTTGCACTAACTATTAATTGGCATGAAAGTACAACAATTCTATAGAACTCTTAGCATTTCATTATATGTCTAGCCATCATATAATCTACTATTCCTTAGAAGCTACATGTTATATTCAAATATGATCAACTTAATATTCATATCTAATCAATCAAATATATAGTTGAAGCCACATATAATATCTTAATTTATCAATCCCATAGCCAGCCCATTATTCCCTTGATGCCGCAAAACTTAAATGATAAATTTGGACAAATATTTGCACAATGACAATGCGTGGATGATAGATTGGTTAACTTAGTTAGATGATGCTGTTAAATTACCGATTGTTCTAAAAGTTTAAACTATTAGGAAATGGTAAGTTTAATCACTTAACCATAATTCTAACACTTTCCCTCAATTGTGGGCCTAAACTTCCCCTTAATAATTGGGGGCCCAACAGATGAGAATTTACATTTTAAATGGGAGGTAGAGTGAAGACAGGGATCGAACTTAGGATCTCCTGCTCTGATATCATGTTAAATTACCGATTGTCCCAAAAGTTTAAGCTATTAGGAAATTGTGAGTTTAATCACTTAACTATAATTCTAACAAGTGCAATACTATAATAAACCATAAACAGCCTTTTCTCATTAGCATGGTGACAAAATTGATTTCCTCAGTCCATGCCTAACAACCTATGATCTGTGTGGCACAAAGACTAATATACCTAAACATTCTCTATCCTAGGTGTGTGAGATATCAATAGCCCTTAAGCTATATAGACACTTGATAGGTATCACATAAACAAAAGAACCTAAGTAATGAGGAGGGCTGACTTGATTCTCCCACACACAGCCGTAGAGAAGAAAAAAAAAACAAGAAAATTGCTTGGTGCCACTAAAAGAGGGGAGGTCTCCTATACAGACACACACATGCACATATAGCTCAAGCTAAAAGGCTAGGTTTTTTTTTTTTTTTTTTGGGTTTATCAAGGCCCATATATTTACTTACGCCATCTCACTTGAGCCTTTTGTACCACAATAATTATCTTATTTAAACATCTTAGGCCCAAATCAATTAAATCCATTTAATTGTGGGCCTCCTTTTTAATTTTTGTATAAGAATTAAATTAGTAACAAAATTATGGGGTGTTACAGGTAATGAGTTTATCGTGAAGGCCCACACTATCGTCTGATCCTGTAGGGTTGTTTGGCCAAATGAAACTGTCTCACCAAGTTTTACCTTGGGTGGTATCAATCAACCTTTATGGACAATTTCTTGTGTGATTCTATAGCACTATGAAATTGTTCCTAAAGCACAACACTTTATGGGCAACCTTTATTGTTTGTTGAATCAAAATTTGTTTTTTACTAAAATATTTCTAACAAGCCATAAATGGAAATGAAAATTTTGACTGATTTTGACTGATAACACAGCATACTAAAGAGTAAATGGCTGATTAACAAAAGGTTTAGATAGGCTTCTTTGCTAAAAATACTTATTTAAAAGGAAGTACACAAGCAAAAAGTAAAGTAATAAGTTGGAAAAAAAACACACACACGCACTAATGGTCTGTTTGAGAACAACTTATTTAGTTGAAATTGAAAACTTTTTGCTGAAAGTATTGTAAATAAAGTTAAAAGGTAGCTGAAATAGAATAATGAAATACATGAATACTACCAAAAATAAGTTGAATAGTAAAAAAAGTTGGTTTTTTATGCCAATGCCAAACGCACACTAATATTGTACTTTAAGCTTCAAAAGAAAACAATAGTTAATAAAACCAAAACAATAAGTTTAGGGTCACAATATTTTTTCACAATTAATAATGTTTATTGTAATTAATGAATAAAAAAAAGTAGCATCAGTGATAGACTTTGTGTACATGATGTGTCTTTTCATATAAAAAAATTGGCATTCATATTGTTACTCAAAAGCAAAATAAGCACCAATTAGTGGAAAAGGCAAAAGAACCATAATTATAGCTCCACATTCATCTAGTGTAATCCACTATCTTAAGCTTAAGAGCCAATTATGATCAAGATCGAGATCAAGATCAAAATCCTACATAGGATTGGTGATGAGATGGTCACATGGATTGGATTGTAAATTGAATCGAAAATTGTTAGATTCTACTTTTCATTAAAAAAAGTGTAAAATCACATTTAATAATATGAAATAAAAAGTGGTATCCCTAACCTTACTAAAAAGCAAAATTAGTACCAATTAGTGAAAAAGGCTAAAGCACCATGATTGTAGCCCAATTTTTTGGTTTTTTTTTTTCAAAGGTAGCCCCAGATATATTCACTATAATCTACTACCTCAAGTTTAAGGGCCTACTCTTATCAATAAAGTTAACGAGGTACATTATCAATTCATACCTAGATGGTCACATAGATTGGATTGTAGGATTGAATCAATTCACAGTTCACACTGATCTACCCATTGACAAAAAAAAAAATCTTTAATTACTGCAAGGTCTTGCTACTTTGTAATTTCGTTTTTCTTTGCCCTCCATGATATGGGACTCTGGGAAAAGACATTTGAACTTTGAAGCCAATCTGACGCTTACTAATGGAAAATCATTAAACTCTTGTCTGAAATTAATAGCTACATATGCCTCAACTCATTTTACAAATTAGAGCCTATGCTTTCAAAGATTGTTTGAATGATTGTGAACTTTTATATTTGGGTGTTTTTTATGGGACCAAAATTTAGTTGATCTGATAGTAGGTCGGCCCAATACATTATGGAACTTTAGGATAGGGACCTGGGAAATGCAGCGTGGAAATTACTTTTACCATATGCCCGGTATGTGCATACACCAACCTAGAAACCTTATGAAATCAATATCGTTTTCTTAACAGGCACCATCTCTACGGAATGCTGCAACACCAATCTGGTTCTCATTCCCCAAATCTCTAATGGCATATATAAAAAATAGTTTACTACCGGTGATGAATTTTTTTTTTTTTTTTTTAATTTTAAAAATAGGTAACTGGTGTATACAAAATTCTCAATTCAATACTTCACAAGCTCTACAGTGCAATTGAATCTCTGTACGAATTCCTCAGATGTCAAAAGGATTATATCACAATTACAAATCAAATTCAAGGCATAAATCCTTCATGAACCAAGCTAAAAGGACCAACGGCACTTGAATATATATTAGGCTAACAATTTAAATATATAAACAAACTGCTTCCAAAGCCAAATTGTTGACTTGACCTTTAGGAAATTGTTGACATATTGCTTAAACAAGTTGCAATATGTTATCTTTAGTTGTTGATGATCAGAAAAATGAAATTTAACAGAAATATTGCTTATACAAATAAAATTTTCCTCTTAACAAAGCAATCTACATAGTTTTGAAATCACGTTCCTATAATGACAAACTTGATAAGCAGTCATTCACATTCAAACAACAAAAGGACATGGAAAGAAGAATTTACAGATATAGATAAAGCCAGTTGTCTCCTATTCACATGTCACAGCTTGACATTGTTTCTTCTTGACATCCATGATATTTTAGATTCGAAATGTTGATTGGAGCCTCATCTGTAAGCCTTTTTGTGTCCATGACTTTGTAAACAAGGACAATGCTTCTGGGAGGAGAGAACAGAGCTTTGTTGTTATGATATATAGAACTTTTCCGTTCTGCATATGGAGCCTTTTCAATTAGCTATCTCGCACCAACATGTAAGACATGGCTATATGAGATGCATCATTGCTTAATGATTTTCACCAGCATAAGCTACACTTCTCCAATAAGTTTAGACTGCATAGGTTTAACAAAGAGGGTTGTAGCTTCAGGACAAAGGGCAGAAAATACAAAAGCAAAGCTTGAGAAATAAAAAATTTCAACAGGTTTATTATGGAAAATCAAACGAAATATTTTACTTTCACATGAAAATGATTCTATCAATTAAAAATATTCAGCAAACTTCTCTTCTATCTCCTTATTATAGTCTAAAGCTCAAACCCATTGCAAGATCAATATGGTGTTTTGATTTCCCACCCACAAATTCTAGCAAATCCTCAATTAGTACACCACCATACTGAATATCGTAGTAAATTTCTGTGTGTGCTGGACATAACCATTATTGCACTGTAGCATTATATTTAATTGATGCCAGAGGTTTAGCAAAATTCCAAACAGTGCGTGACTGAGATAAAATCAGCAATTGGAAAACAACAATATGGAAAATGTAAGCTTTGACTAGACCTCTTAATACCCAGTAACTTCCAATTTGTTGACTATGATTTAAAACTTAGATAAACACATGGTGGAATGATGTTGAGATATTTTATTGGAATCATATAGAACTACATAATGAGGATTACACTCACAAATATACCTCCTAGATAACTTAAAAAGGCTAAAAGAAAAGCACCTTCATTATGTGAAGTTAAAAATACAAAGGAAAGAAAAATGCAAACCTTCAGTGTAATAACCCTGATGTTGAGGAGAAAATAGATGACATTAAGGCCTCAATATATGAAATCTGAGGTCAAAAGATGTTCATCGCTATAAAACTCAACACTGTAGCACACTACACCATTCTCCATGCTTATAACTTCAAACACTCGCTGGCTGCTAGATTAATGAGCTTCTTCTGTGATCTGAATCATGAGTGACAACCATACCCAACAGATTAATGTAAAGAAAGCCATAAGACTATAAAGCCAGCAGAGGAATAATGAAGGAGAAATTCGAGAAAATTAGGTCATTGGAAATATTAGTTAGTAAAAAGGAAAAACTTACTTCCCTTGGCAGTTCAAAATCCATGATCGCATCCCCAAGCACTCATCGAACATCCTTTCTCTATCCTCAGAGGTCTATTGCAAAGCAAGGAATGTAATGATTAGAAGTAACAAGCATCATCAGAAGTAAGAAGTTTGCCAAGAAGGCATAATTTTTTTAATGATTAGAATTATACTACTTTTAATCACAATGGACATCAATGTAATGATCTAAAGTGAATATATATAGTAGACTAACCTTAATTTCAAGGAGCTATAACATGTTAACATGAATTTCAAAGTCTGCAACAAACAAGGGATGAGCATCACGAGCAAATAAAGTAGTAGCCAGAATTTTTTTTTTCCCTAAATAAAAAAAGGTGATTACTAGGACAGACTCCAAAAGCGGAGTGCTAATTGCTACAGTAAACTGTACTACTATGCCTTGCAACTTATTTAACTCATAAGCAACATGAGGAGCATAAAAATAATAAAGAAAATATAAACCTAATTCCTACAACCAAACAGAGCTACCAAAGACTGTTCAAATGAGAAGCAGCAGTAAGCATGGATTTGACAATCAAACAGACAAAATGGAAGTTAAAGGAAAAATATACCATATAATATAATTGGGAGGCATCATCTTCCTTGATTTCCGTTGTGAGTGGTGGTGTCAAGATCATGTTCATTTCCTTCCTCAACTGAATTCTTGACGTCCCTGATGGGGTTTCATCTTTGAGATTGATCTTATCTTTCTTGTCCATCAGAAATAATCTGCCCACAAGGTATATGTTAATCTGTTGGTTGAATGCTATTTGGAACAACTAGAAGACTTTGTCTAAGATCTGAAAACATGAATGACAAACAAAAGAAAATTGTTTTGAAATTTAAACATTTACACTAGGAGATGAGCTAGATATGACATTGTCAATGGTTTTAGGAGTCGTAGCTGCAAAAGCTTTTTGAGGGTACTCCCCTACACAGAAGAATACTGTTTAACACAAGTTTCAAACATATAAATTAGAATTTTCTAGCAAATTCTTCTTGATATCAAATAATTCAGTCCTTTTAGGGAACTTAAAAAACTCCAATTTTAAACCCATAAAAAAACAAAAAACAAAAAAAAAAACCAATAAAATGGTAAACAAGTTCCATTACCTCATAAACGACAAAAGCCGCTCTTGAGCTATGTCTACTCCCATTAAATAAAACTGATGTAGATACAAATGAAAAATTATCAAACAGAAATACCGGAGTAGTTTGCAATGAAAAATTGTCTTAGAAAATATAAAATGCTCCAAGTTATAATTAATTGCTTCCAAACGAATCAATATGAGATTACATCCCAGCTTTAAGGCACATTCTTTCAATAGTTAGAAAAGATATCAGGGTAAGCTAAAGTGCTTCTGAAGGCTGATTAAACAGTGTTAAACAATCAATGAGAATTAAATCAGATACCTTACATATTAGATTTCAACCATTGCAAATTTTATGTTTAAGCAATATCTTCATATTAGATTTTAACCACAGGCCAAATAAATCAGACTTGTACTCTTGATATGGTTTCCTACATCTTGAAGGAAATAAACCAAACTGTGGAGGAAACTCCTAGAGTGAGACAGATGGAAATAGGAAAGCAAAGAAGTTGCAACAAACCAATAAAGAATTTGATTTACTACCAAGAATGTTGTTCTGTGATTGTTACTTGATCAAAACAATATAAATTTACCTATAGGTGAATCAGAATTGAACTGCCTAGAGCAAACAATAGTAAAATGGCTTCATTGCCTTCTTCTTCTTCTTTTTTCCTTGCACATATTGGTGACTAATTCAGGTATTTCCATTTTTGAATGTCATTCCAAATTGAGCGACTAGCAACGGTAAAAAGAAAATCAAGCATTTATCATCCCATCCCCTCCATTCCTGGTGGAAACATCACACTCTTCCCCCTCTACCATGACACGAAACTCTTCAATCACTGAGACAAGAAATCCACACACTTTTGCATTCATCAATCTCCTAAATGTATAACACTAAACCATGAAACTTAGCAAGCAAATTTCAAACCTAAAACATAAGGCCAGAAATTATATGAGTTGAAAACTGCTCAATTACCTAGCTCACCTTTCATCTACCACCATATAATATGGATTGCACATGATATGTTCCATGATGCACATCCTAGTTTCCATGTGTGAAAATTTGATTCATCACAAAATGTACATCCCTAGATATTTGAATCAGATGTTTGGTTCAAATGAAGCCAAAAAGAATTAAATATTTAGCATGAGATTATGAAGGATGGACAAAATGATAAGGAAAAATAGACAAATGGTTAAGAAGAAAATATCAATATACCTCACAGTAAAGGAGTAAATGATCCATTTAACATAGCCAAGGTATAAGTAGTTTCTTCTTCTTTCCTGCTAGTAACGGGCCTCCTGTACTTCACACTTTTTCATGTAATGAAATACTTCAGACTCTAAAACAAGAAATAAGCATATGATATTTCTTTATAACTTGATAAATAGCAATTACCTAACCCTATAACTTTCAGACTTGATAATTAACAAATGTATTTTAAAGCCTTGAGGGCCCCTCTCTTTCTTCTTAAGACTAGCGTTACATAGATTTCATTTCATGTGTCACCAACTTATTAGATTGACTACAAAGAAAAGTGAACATGTCAAGTTAAAATTTTAGTAACATTCATTCAGGTATTATGTTTTTTCTTTTCTTTTCTTTTCAAATAGAGAATTTTCCACACATTCTAGTAAAGCTGCTTATAGTGGGCATACCAGATTGAACCATTTGTGTCAGTGTCTTTGTGAGTTTGGCCAAAATCTAAAATTTAATCTGCCTAAGTTTTGATTATTATCTTTTTGAGGGAATTTTTGAGAGATGAGTAGGATAATTAATTGAAATTTTGGTTAAATAAAAGAAGATGATGAAGAAGAAGGTGTTACCCATTACTAAGTCAGAACTGCAATGCCGAATCAAGCCGTTGCTGAACTTTGCTAACACACGCACAATTGCAAATACCTTTTCACCATCATCATCCAAAAATATGAACTTGTAGCTAAATTTATGAACACTGAAAAGTTCTTGTCTTTTATACCAGAAAAAAAAATCTATAAGTTAATATCATAATATTTTTCTTGAAATTTATTTCTTGCTTGTAAATTGAATAAACTCACAAACAAGGATTGTGAACAGACCAGCACCTTTCAACCAGTGACACATTGGGGAACTAGAAAACTGCAACCATGCATTGCATAGGATCAGCCAATAATATAAAACAAATGGTACCACATCAGCACTTCCAAATGCTCAAGCAGAGGAAATTAACTAACATCATGAAAATGATAATGCCACAATCTTGATTATCAATTCTATTCAAATTATAACGAATATTTTGAACTTTTCCAGACTCAAATCCATGGACAATGGGCCAAAAACTAGAGCTTGAAGTTTAACTGTGGAAAACATAAATTGGTATTCAGTAGGACACAAGATAGTACTGCTTCAAAATTTACATGAGCTGAGAATTAACAATTACAGAAGTACATGTTTCAAAACGTTACATTTAGCTTTACTGAAGTCTGATCAATGTGGACAAAACCTCAATCAATTAATAGAGTCACTTAACAAATTTATGGAGATTACACACAAAAGAGAATATAGGATTGAACTGTTGGTGTCAGTGTCTTTGAGATTTTGGCCAAAATCTTATAAATTTAGCTACCAACTGTATTTCTTTTTTTTTTTAGGGAATTTTTGACAGGTAAGTAGAATAATTAATTGATAGTTAGTTCTAATAAAAAAAGAAGACAAAGCAGAAGAAGTTACCCACGAATGGATTAGACTTCTATCACTGAATCAAGCCAAGAATGAACTTTGCCCACACACATAAATCATCTTTCTCCATTGTCATCCAAAAATCTCCACTTGAAGCTAAAATCATGAACCTAGATATACAAAATCATAGGTCCTCTTCTTCCTCAACCTCTTCTTCCTCATCATAGCTCTGAAAATCCTACATGCCCAAAAGAAAACCATATGAGTTATTTCAGTTTAGTCAATAACAGAAGGAAATTAGCGAGAGCAATTGGAGTTGTTTTATCTATATGCAAATTTTTATTAATTTAATATTGATATATTGCAAAATAAAAGAAGAAGGCCAAGGAAAAGAAGAAGAAGTGTCCGAAGAAGTTACCTTGGCTCTGGCATATATTCTTGACTGCCTCGCACATACTTGTAATCAATGATGATGTTAGGGATGTGGGAAATCTTGGGCCAGTCCTCTCCTATCCCTCTTTTGAAGAATTTCTCCAGAATTGGACATGTTGAGATCTCCAGTTTCTGTAATGGAGTTGTATGAAGGAAGTTCGGCACCAACTTTAACTTTGTGCAAACAAGGATTCCCAAGTTTTGAAGACGTGGCATTATAGTGAATCTTCTGATACAGTCTTCTTCTTCTCCTCCAATCCCATTCCATTCTTCCTAGCAATTGAAACACAAAAATGTGAGAGATATCAAATATATAGAACCTATGGAGCAATTAAACAAATCTAAGGAACCAGATGCTATGCATGCTAGTTATGTGTAGAAGTACAACAATATATAATATAAATCGCCTAATTCATATTATTGAGAACCAGATAAATTCATCAACTAGCGAGTTTTTTTCTTTTTTTCTTTTTTCTGTGTGAAAATTTGGCAGAAAATTAAAATTTTTAGTTGATTTTTTTTTAATTTTATATTTATATTTCGCAAAAAAAAAAAAAAAAAAAAAAAAAAAAAAAAAAAAAAAGAAGAAGAAGAAGAAGAAGAAGAAGAAGAAGGCCAAGTAGAAGAAGAAGTTACCTCGACAGTCTATTTGCACAATCTCGCTATCAATCTTGCAATGCTGAATCAAGTATCGCAAATCATCTTTCCCCATCATCATCCAAAAATCCGAACCTATAGCTAAAATTCATGAACCCAAAAACAAAGAGATCATAGGTGCTCTGCTTCATCATCCTCTTTTTTGTCATGGAGTGCTTTGTCATCCTTTTCTTCATCAACCTCATCTTCATCAAAATCTTCTTCATATTACTGAATTTACATGCCCAAAAGAAAACCATGAGTTATTTGAGACATAGCTTATTATACAAACCAATACCTACTAGAATAGGCATTTGCATATGCTCAGGTCGTTAGGGATTTTAAAAGATAGATTTGATATTTATGAAAGTTTGTGTAGAAAGAACTTATTCAAAAGGTTTAAAATATCTACATGTCAAACTCACAACTCCCTATTCCCAATTGCATAACTACTCAGATTCTAAAGATGCAAAGCAATGAAGTGCTAGAGTCCCCAACTCTTACTTAGTGTGCAGCACACAGTGAAGAGACGACTCCTCTCAAAAACAGAGGATCTTCTTCAATCAAAATTGGGGGCAGGGGGAGGCTGAATAAATAGACAAGATGGTCCCAAAAAAAAAAAATACCAAAAGAAATGGTGTCCAAGTACATAGGAAGTCTGAATACATAACCATGTCTATGCAAAACAGTACCAAAGAAATGGTACTCTAACCTTGCAGCCTACCCTATACACAAACTCATAAACATATGGATTTGGGGCGACACTCATCTCTATAGGAACAGGCACCTCAATTGAATCTAAGGAGCCTGACCATTTGACATGTGCCATCTATAAATAACAAAGTAAATCAACACAGCTATAATAACAAAGTAAATATAAATTGATATATTTAGCAAAATAAAATAAGATGCCCCAAGGACTAGATTTAGACTTGAAACACCGAACCAAGCCAAGAATGGAGTTTGCCAACACACACAATATAGACAAAAATCATCTTTCACCATCATCATCATCATCCAAAAATCTCTATTCGAAGCTAAAACTAATGAACCCAAAAACACAGAGATCACAGGGACCATTTTAGTTCATCGTCTTTCTACATGAACCAAAAGAAAACCACATGAGTTATTTGAGATTAGTCTTATATCCACAGCCTTAAATCAAGAAAATGAGGAAAACCCATATAAATAGGAAACCGTAAATGAAATAGAAATATATAGGTAGGCATTGGATTTGTTTTCATACGCAACTGAAAGAGATTTTTAAGGATATTCAATTCATTTGGATATTTATTAAGCAATTTTAGATAAATCACAAAATAACCCAATCTAAACAATAAATCGCCTAATTCAAATGACTGAGAACCAGATAATTCATCAACCAACATTTTTTTTGTTTTCTAGCGGGAAATTTTGGCAGAAAGTAAAAGAAGAAGCCGAAGGAAAAGAAGAGGCGTCAGAAGAAGTTACCTTTGGCTCAGACTCACATTCTTGACCGTCTCTTTGCACATACTTGTACTTAATCCGTATGTTAGGAATGTGGGAAATCTTGGGCCACTCCTTTCCTGTCCCTCTTTTGCAGCGTTCCTCCAGAATTGGACAATCTCTGATCTCCAATTTCTGTAATGGAGTTGTACGAAGGAAGTTCGGCAGCGACTTTAACTTAAAGCACTCGTCAATTGTGAAATATTGAAGACGTGGCATTATAGTGAATCTTCTGATACAGTCTTCTTCTTCTTCTTCTTCTTCAATCCCATTCCATTCTTCCCAGTTATAGAATTTCTCAAATTCGAGAGATATCAAATTTGGGAATAGTGGTATTATTATATCGCCTTTCTCCTTCTTTTCAGATTCTTCTATTCCCATAAATTCAGCCCCTAACTTTTTTAATCTTTCAATAAACCACATCTTTAATGATTTGAGGAATGGAAGTTTCCCCAAAGGAGGCAAACACGTTAAAGATGAACGGTAAATTTCAAGTTCTTTTAAATTGGTTAAGGACGTCATCCAATTAGGAAACAATATCGGTGCCTTGTAATAAAAAATACTTAAATATTTCAAGTTAGGAGGTGGCTCCAAGGCATTTAGAACTAATGCATCTTTCTCCCTTATTATTTCCACACCATCCCATTCCTTAAATATTAGCTTCAAAGTATGAAGGTTTATCTTCTTCTTCAGTTGTGCATTCATGGCCTCACATTCATCTACCTCGCTTCCCAACCCATATATTGCAAGAGTCCCTTGAAGGTGGTTCAAATTTTTTAATTCTCCCAATTTACATCTTTCGCCATCATCCTTACCATTTACACTGAAAGAACGTAATGTTCTAAGAGAAGTCAATCTCCCAAACCCTCTTGGAAACTTTACATTACCTGTATCATAATAATAATATTGGAAATCCAAATTAAAATGTCTCAGGTTAATCAGTTTACTCATTCCCTGTGGCAATTTTTGGAACCTGTCGCCATCAATTATAATATTCAAAATTTGTAAATTGCAAAGATTACAAATGGTTTCAGGCAATGCATCTCCACAATAATTGACTAATTTGAGATACCTCAAATGTATGAAATTTTCCACGGCATCTGGAAGATTCCTTAACATACCGCCACCTTTAACATCCTCCAAAGTTAATATTCGTAAACATCTAAAATGTTGAAATAAAGTAGACAACATATAATCACTTTGATTTACAAGAATAAGGGTGCGCAAATTTTTTGCACTATAGATGGACTCAGGAAATTGGACTTCTTTGGGAATTTCTAACTCCAAATGGCGGGCAGTTTTACAATCAATTTCCAACCTTATGTTAGAATTGATTGTGAAGCACACACCTTTTGACATTAATTGTGCAAAGTCATGTACTATGTCATGCATTTTGCATGTTATTATTTGGCCATCATTTTTATCTTTCTTAAAATCTTGGAAGAAAGATCGTATTGCTAAATTTTCAAAATACTCTCTAGCAATGACTTCCATCTCCGTATTTGTCTTCGAGTTGATATATCCTTGTGCCATCCACATAAATACCAACTCATCTCTAGAAAAGACATAATCTTTTGGAAAAACAGCACAAAATGAGAAGCATTGTCTCAATGGTGAGGATAAATCATAATAACTCAGTAACAATGGTGCATAAAGACTTTTTATTTCCCCAACTTCTAATTCCCACAAATTGCTATCCAAAACTCTCCTCCATTCTTCTATACTTCTCTTGAACTGCATTAGACTTCCTAGAGTCTTTGCAGCAAGTGGCAAGCCTTTGCACTTTTCTACTATTTTCCCTCTAAAAAGGCCTTCTAGTTCATCACATTGCCCAGGATTCCTATTAAAAAATGCTATTTTTTTAAACACCAACCAACAAGCATCTTCAGACAATACCTCCAAATTAATTATGCTCCCACGTCCCATAATCTCCGCAACTCTGCTTTTTCGTGTGGTGACTATAATTCTACTGCCTTGGGCAACATATTTAAGTGCAACTTTGAATGGCTCCCACATTGTGGAGTCTTCCGTCCACACATCATCAAAGACAATAAGAAACTTCTTTTCCCTAACTTTATTGCAAATTCCATCCAATAGACTTTCCAATGCAGTCAAGTTGGGGGATTGATGTTCAATAGATTCAAGGATGTCTTTGGCCACCTTGCACTGATTGAAAGGGTCAGAAACACAAACCCACACTTTTATCTCAAAATGTGCCTTCACCTCATTATCATTATAGGCAAGTTGGGCAAGAGTAGTTTTTCCAATACCACCCATGCCCACTAAAGAGATGACATGGGGGTTTCTTACTTCTTCACTACCCTTGCCCAATAGGATGCTCAGTAGATCATCCCTAACTTTATCACGACCAAGAATTTTAGACACATCAACAAAGGAGGTAGTTGTTCTTGGTCTCTCAACTACTTCTTCATTGTCCCTAGTCAATACAAACCTATGCTTCTCTCCTTCTTTGTCAATCTCATCTAATTTTTCGTTAAGATCTTTTATCTTATGACCAATATCACGATGCTGAAAAAGATTAGGAATTGAGATGGGGGGCCATACCTTCCTCTTCTTAGCAGCACTGCTAGTTTCAGCTTTTTCTTCATCATCTTTTTGTTGTTTCTCAATCTCTGCTTTGATCATGGCAGTGTTCCACTCATCCAACACGTCGTCCATCAGGTAGGATACGTCTTTGAGCTTATCTAACCAAAGCTTCACAGCTTCCTCCTTCACTTGCCGTTTCTCTGCATCGTTGAGCATTGCCTGGATGGTGTGGAATTTGCTTTCAAGCTTCTGGACTTCTCCCTTGACATTAGCAATCAACGTGAACTCTGAAATAATGAAAGAACTAAGCTGGTCCTTGATAGCAGAAACAAGAGCCCAAGCCATAGTTTAGAAGTTGGAAATGGAAATTTGTTTGTTTAACACGAGTACTGAAAGAGCAAATGGCAACTGGTTGATGAAAGAAGAGACCAAAGAGGAGGAGATTAAAGTTTGAGTCCCCACGTTAAAGTTAAACGAAAGTCAGTTGGAAAATGATGTAGCCAATTGATCTTTTGAGGCTAGCCCTACTTTCGGTTATATGGCCCACTTGACTCCACTATTCCACACTTCCCCAAGTCATGGTTTTCTTTTTCTTTCTTTTTTTTATTCTTTTTTTTTTTTTTTTTTTTTTGGAAGGAAGTCCTGATCTTTTTTATTATCTATGTACTATTCTAGACTTCTTTTTTTCTTTTTTCTTTTATATCATTTGATAATGTTTGGGTCAAATTTATTCCATTGGTTTTCATTTGGATTATTATTATTATTGATATTATATTATTATTTATATTGACGACGGGTTATTTCAACCTTTTAAAATATTTTTGTAAAAATTTGTGTTGATTCTAAACTTATTGCTTACTATTTGCTATTCTCACAATAGTAGTAGATCTCAATATATTTCCAAAATAATGGTAGGTAACTATTTTTTTTTTTGCTAAATAGTAGTAGTGGGCCATTTTCGCATCTCACAACATGAATTCACTATTTGCTAAAAAAGAAAACATAAATTCACTATAAGCTCAAATCTTTTATAAGGGACAATTTACGCAAGAGAAGTTTTGCTTGGAAAGCTCAAATGTGAAATATTTGACCATAATAACCGGTATGATTCTTAGAAAGTTCAGAGACTTCTTTTGAATTTCGTTTCATTCGGTAACTTCCTTGATATTGCAATGTAATAAGCATTAATTGTCACTTGAAAGTTTAAAAGGTTTCATGTGCATTTTAATCATTTTTTAAAAAAACTTTTATTTGATTATTTATTGTAAGTTAACAAAAATAAAGTGCACCTGTAAAAAAGTGGGTCTTTTTTTATTTATTAAGCTGATAAAATAAATAAATAACCTTAATTTTTTTTTTAAAGAAATAATTACAATATGTTGCCAATTCTGCAGGTCAAATCGTTTTCCTCTTAGGGCCCTAAGCACTTTGTGCATATGAAGGTACCAATTCACCTAATCTTCCACTTTAAGTAGCAAAAGAAAATAGTAGTCAATAAAACCAAAACAATCTAGGTTTACAATATTTTTTCAAACTATTAATGTCACCGGTTGTAATTAGTAAATAATAAAAATAATATTAATGATGAGGCTTTTAAAAATGATATTACTTCTATCACAATTTAAACATATTGCTAGGTATCTCTAACTGGACTAAAAAGTAAAATCAACACCAATAGTGTTTTTTGTTTGAGAAAACACCCATAGTTGGAAAAAGTAAAGGCACTGTAATTGTATTCCTTTACAAATTTTTAAAGGCACTGCAATCCACTATTTTAAATCTAAGGGCCAACTTTTGGTTAGTCCACCATTAGTTCGCACTGGAAATTATAACACACTACAACAGAAAAAAAAAAATATAGTTCACCTTAAAAAAAAATATTAATCAAACACACAAAAAATAATAGAATTATATATTTTTAGAGATAGAAAGATTAAAAAAAAATACTTGTAAAAATCTTTTTATAAAAAAAATAGACAATACTTGAAATAATTATTACTTTTTATATATTACACCACATTACATAATATATTTAAATATTCAACTAATTGCAATAAAAGTTGTATTAAACAAAATAATACTGATAATATTTTTAAATATTCTACATAATATTTTTCTTAGTATTACATAAATTTTTTTTTTAATACAAGATAGAATTCTACTCTATTCTAATCTAAATGTATATGTATGTAAAGCTATCTCTTGAAGGCTTGAACCCCGGCCTTTACTTCCCACACTTCACAAGCACTTATACTTGTAAAGTGACCATCGTATCAAAGGTGTGCAGTAAAATTACATAAAAGCTGTATTACATAATATATTTAAATATTCTACTTCACATTATTAAAAAAAAAAAAAAAAGTAAAATCACCGATAATATATAATAGGGCCTTCCTTAACAATTTCAGTCAACGTGAAGTGAACTCAGAAGAAATGAAAGAACCAAGCCACTCCACGATAGCAGAAATTAAGTAGAGCACCGGCCATACTTTGGCAATGGAAATTTACTGAATAACACAAGACAAAAGAAGAGTCTTATTATTTTTGAAGTGCAAGCAATAATGAAGTTGAGGGCCCACTTTCTGATATCTCTAAGCAAGGCCTCCTCTGGTCAATATCAATAAATGAGTCCACATTGTACATCACCAGTTCACACTGGCATCCACCTGTAATCTAAAAAGCAGAACCAGCCGAGTTTGGCATGAGGTTATTTTCTCTACCATAGGTTTTATTACATTTTTTTTAATATTATTTTTAGATAATTTTATTTGTAATATTTTTATAATTTTTTTATAATAAATTATATGTGGTTAGTTGTTATTGGTTCAAATTTGAACTTATTATTGAAATTTTTTTTTTTTGCTCTAACAATAAAAATTAATAACAATTTGATACTTGAAATTTGTTATAAAAATATTATATATATAATATTTCTCATTATTTATGGATATTATTTAGTTAATTTTTTTTTGTTAACAATTTTAACAAAAAATTTTCTATTTCAATTAATTAATTAAGTTATTTCTAAACCAACCCAAAATCTAGACAATACGGCACCAGTTCACACTGATCCATTTACAAGGTGAATTTCTCCACTTATTTACAATGCCCAAGGTGAATATCTCCACTTATTTACAAAGTATGAACTTTTTAAAGTTCTAATACTAGTGGAGTGTGGACCAAGATGAAGAGGTTTCTTCTCTGTAGACAAAGTCTTCTGCAATAGTTTATTTAATTGTAATTAAAAAAATTTTATTAAAAATATTGTAGCTAAAATTAAAAAAATATTTGAAATAGTATAGTAAGGCCTACAAATAGTACTAAAAAGTATAATAAGATTTATGAATAGTAGTAAAAATAAGTTAAATAGTAACAAAAAATAAACTAAATAGTAAAAAAAACTGACTTTTTAAGCCAATGCCAGACGCAACATAATTCTATGTATATCTTTCTATTTAATGTAAATTTTAAATTTTAACTATTAAATTATATGTTTTTTATGTTTTTAATACACATAAAATTTGACTCAAATTAGATGTTATTTGCCATTCAGTCAATAAGCCTATTTTTTATGCAAAATTTTATGAATTTTATTGTACTTTTTCAAAGAAGAAACTAAAGAGGAGAGATTAAGGGGCTGTTTGGTAGTGTATTTTGAATATCAGTTTTCAGTGTTTAAACAATATTATACATATTTCACGTGGTAACTTCCTTGATATTGCAATGTAATAAGCATTAACAGTCACTTGGAAGAAGTTTAAAAGGTTTCATGTGCATTTTAATAATTTTTTTAAAAAAAATTTATTAGATTATGTATTGTAAGTTAACAAAAATATAGTGCACCTAGAAAAAGCGGAGTTTTTATTTATTTATTTATTAAGATGATAAAATAAATAAATAACCTACTTATTTGCTTTTTTTTTTTTTTTTTTACAGAAATAATTACAATATGCTGCAACACTGCAGGTCAAATTGTTTTCCCTTTAGACACTCAAGTACTTTGTGTATGTGGAGGTGTCAATTCACCTAATCTTCCAAAACTTAGTCTAGGCTTACAATATTTTTTCAAACTATTAATATCGATTGTTGTAATTAGTAAATAATAAAAATGATATTAAACAATGAAGCTTATAAAAATGATGTTGCTATCACGGTTTAACACATGTTGTGAAGTATCTCTAACTAGACTAAAAAGCAAAATCAACACCAATAGTTGGAGAAAGCCAAGGCAACATAATTGTATTCCAGCACAAATTTTCAAAGGTAGCCCATCTTCATTTACTGCATTCCACTATTTTAAATCTAAGGGCCAAACTTAGGTTTAGTCCACCATCAGTTCACACCATCGTTATCAAAATCAAAATCTTACATAGGAAGAGAGAGAGGATCACGTGGATCAAATTGTAAGGTTGAATTGAGGGTCAAAAATCACTAGAGGCTATATCTAATTATCAAGATATGTTAAAGAAAAAAATTTGATAAAAATTAATTATAAAAGGTAATAACTACTACGTTACAAATTACTAATACATAAACAAACTTTTTTTTTTTTTTTTTGAGAAACAATACATAGACAAACTTGAAACTCCAAATTTCAAAATTACATTTTCCAACACCCAAAACATACTTAACGCTCTAAATTAACAATATAGCGCAAAGAACAATGTTTCTAACCATGTACACCATGGTAATAAGTTAACACAAGCATATAAGAATGAATATTTACTAAATGGTTATCTCTCACTCATTCTAAATACAAATGGGTCAAATTTGTATTCATTTTGAAGTCTTGGATATTTACTTTATAATGGACTAAGTAGCACTCAAATTTTTTAAAAGTTAGTCCTACATTTAGATGAAGACCACATCGTCACTATCTAAAAAACTTGAGGCCAACTCTGGCTAATGAAGACCACACCAGACTTGATCAGTTCGCAATTCACACTGATTTCTTCTCTATAACCACTGACAAGTAAAATGAAATTTCCCCACATACTACAAAGTCATAAACTTTATTTATTTTGGATTATAGTTCTTTTTTCTTTTTCTTTGTCCTTTGTGATGGGACCCTATGAAAAATCATTAAATTCTTGTCCGAAATTGAAGGCCACATATGCTTCACCTCATTTTCAAAATAGGCTTAGACTGTGCAGGATCATTTTAGGCATTTTGTGGGCCTAATTAATCAATAGTAGTTCTAGTGGGAGATTTTAAACAATTGCTATCAATTGTGGAAAAATGGGTGTTAATAGGTTGGATGGAGCCGAGAACATTAGGGAACGTTTGTACAAGGACCTAGGAAAATAGTAACTACTTTTTCCATATGTCCAGGTTATACACTTGCCTTAAATTATAGCAAAACCAACACCAATTAATTAGTAGAAACGGAAAAAACACCATAATTGTAGCCCCACGTTCATTCACTATCTTAAGCTTATGGGCAAATTATGATTAATAAAGTCTATGCAGTATATTATTAGTTCACACTATGGTTATTAAGTTCAAAGTCCTACAAAGGATTGGTGACATGGTCATATGGATCGGATTGTATATTGAATCGAGAATCATAGGATTCTACTTCATGTTATAAAAAATAAAAAAAAAAGGGTGTAAAATCACCAATAATAATATGAAAAAAAGTGGTATCCCTAACCTTACTCACTGACGATAATGAATATTCAATCATCCAAACCAAGTTCATTATTAATTTGTAGAATATTTTCTAAATCGTTATATCTCACTCATTCCGTGTACAAATTGGTCAAATTTGTATTCATTTTGAAGCCTTGAATATATACATTATAATGGAATAAGTAGCACTCAAAGTCCACACGGGTAGACTCGATCAAATCACAGTTCACACTGATCTCCTCTCCAACCCACCAACAACTAAAATGAAATTCCCCTACTTACTATAAAGTCATAAATTTTTTTTTGGATTGTATTTTTTTACTTTTTCCTTGTCCTTCATGATCGGACCCTAAGAAAAAAAAAGACTTTTTTTTTAAAAATTTTGATTTTGAATTTTTTTGATAAAAAAATAAAAAGATATTTGAACCCAATCTTACACTTACTAATAGTAAAAAAAAATCATTAAACATTTTTCCAGAATTGATGTCCACATATGCTTCACCTCATTTTCAAAATAGGCGTAGACTGTGGGAGATCATTTTAGGCATTTTGTGGGCTGAATTAATCAATAGTGGTTCTGGTGGGAGATTTTAAACTATTGCTATCGATTGTGGAAAAATGCATGTTAGGTCTGTTTCACAAATTAGAGCCTAAGCATTTAGGGTTCACTTAATTGAAGGAGTAAAAAAATGGGAGGATAAAAAATATTTAGTTTTCTTTCATTTGTATTTGGTTAAGATGATGTAAAAGTAGAGAGATAGAAAATTCATTTATTTGGTTGAGAAAAAAAAAAGAGAAAATGGAAAACGAAATTTGTATAAATTTACAATTATGTCTCTATTACATTAAACAACTTTTTTAATAGTATATAAATAATTCCTTTTCATTATTATTATATAAGAAAAAAATGCTATCAATTTAATATATATATATATATATAATCTGAAAAGCAATTTCAGCCTTCTTTTAAAAAAATTTAGCAACTAAAAAGAATCAAAAAAAGAAAGAAAGAAAAAAAAAGTCTAGCCGTAATTTTTTTTTTTAAAAAGAAAACATAAGTAACATGTAACCATTTTTCTCATATGGTTATCTCATATTCATTCTAACTCCAAAATTAGATAAAAATTTGTAAATCATATGAGAGTGTGGCTTGATGGTAGGAGTTCTTATCCCAACATTCAAAAAAGAGGATGTGTGATACACGTGATATTACTCATTGTTGTCACGTGACATAGGGTCAATGAGTCCACACTGAGACCCCATTTTTTTCATTTAGAAAAAAAAAAAGATCAAATTTGTGTTTATTTTGAAGTTATAGATATTTACTTTATTTCATTATTTTTTTATTATAAAAAAATCATTAACTTTTTAATTTTGGACTACAGTTCTTTTTCTCTTTCTTTGTCCTTCACCATTCCTGGGACCCTAAAATTTGGATCGTAGTTCTTTTTCTTTTTTCTTTGTCCTTCATGATGGGACCTAAAAAAAAGACATATGAACTTTTTAATTTTGAATTATAGTTTTTTTTTTTTTTATAACTTTTTCTTTGTCCTTCATCGTGGGACCAGATAAAAAGACACCAACTTTTTAATTTTGGATTACAGTTCTTTTTCTTTTTTATTGTCCTTCATCATGGGACCCTGAAAAAGAAATAGACATATAAACCCAATCTGACACTTACTAATAACAAAAAATCATTAAATATTATAACCACCGAAAATTATAATATACGTTAAAGAATGATTGTCAGAAAGAATAAATTTGACACAAATTAATTATCTAAGATAATATCTGCTAAGTACCAAATGAAAAACTCAAAACTTCAAAGTTAGATGTGATTTAATTTAATTTATTTTGAAAAAAAAAAATGATTTTAAATCAACAACTCGGCATAAAGAATGATGTTGCCAACTATGCAGACTATGGCAATAATAGCATGCATATAATAACGAATATTCAATCGGGGACGTAGATACGTATTAGCCAGCAGGTTAGCCTGAATAATATTTAACAAATGTCAAAATTTGACTACAAATTTAATTATAACTTAAGGATATAACAATTATTATATTGCATATTCTTTATGCTAAACTTATTTTTTATGCTTAATTTTGGATTACAAAAAATTAAAATTTAAACAAATATTGATGACATAGCTATTAATTGAAAATTTAGCAAATATAAAAGATATAAGAAGAAAACGTAATTTAATTGTGAATTATTAAAATTCACATCCAATAAAAATATATGAAGTGAAGTTATAGCCTTACGCTACAACCTTGTAGCAAAATTTTGTCCTTTAATAAATTGTATGTGTTTTTTTTAATCAAAATTAGATGCTTCAAGAGTCTGGCCCCTAACAAAAATAATAAGTAGAATAGATAATTATTTACTATTAGACATAAAAATATTGTCCAATGAGTTGTTGGCTTTGTCAACTTGATTGAAATGATAGGTTCCTAAAAGAGTAATGCTAAGTCTATAATATTTTCATTATAATTTTATAACAAAATCTTAAGTGACAAGCTACTATTAGTTTTAAATTAGGTTATATTACTTTTTTATTCATCAAAAATTTGTCACTTAAAATTTGTTGTGAAACATTATTTTTCCTAAAATAATTGATGAGCGGTATATTGGCTATTGCTTTGATATTTGTAGATTAAATAATCAAGAAAAGTTTTTGTTGAATATTTCTGGCTCTTTCCCAATAATCCAAACCAAGTTTTTTTATTAATTTGTTGAATATTTTTCTCAAATGGTTATCTCATATTCATCCTGACTCCAAAATTAGATCAAATTTGTGTTTATTTTGAAGTAATGGATATTTATTTTATTTCATTATAAGTAGTACTAAAAAATATTTTAAAAGGTAGTCCTATATGCAGTAGCTATTTCAGTCAGCAAAGCATCCATATCAAAAACGTGAGAGCCTAGCTGGTCAATGAAGTCCGCGCGTGGCACGCTCCTGTCCCAGTTCACATTCTCTTTCCTCTCTTCAAAGCCACCGACAAGTAAAATGATTTCCTCCACTTTACCAGTACTACACAGTCATTAACTTTTTAACTTTGGACCATAGTGGTTTTTTTTTTTTTTTTTTTTGTGGAACCCGAAAAATAGACATAATTTTGGATTATAGTTCTTTTTCTTTTTCTTAGTCTTTCATGATAGGACCCTAAGAAAAAGACATGAACTTTTTAATTTTGGATTATAGTTCTTTTTCTTTTCCTTTGTCCTTTAACATGGGACCCTGAAAAAAAGACATACATGAACCTAATACACTCACCAATAATGAAAAATCATTAAACTTTGTCTGAAATTGATGGCCACATATGCTTCACCTCATTTTCAAGAGAGGCTTTAGATGCGGGGGATCATTTTAGGCATTTTGTGGGCCAATTAATCAAGAATAGTTATTGTTGGAGATGGCAAAGAGTTGCTATTGAATGTTGAAAAATGGGCGTGAGGCTTGTTTCACAAATTAGAGCCTAAGCAATACAAGCTTTTAGATATTGTTTTGAATGATTGTGGAATGTGGACTTTTAAATTTGGGTCTTGGTGGACCAAATTAAGTTTACTTGGTCTTATTGTAGGTTGGATTGGGCCCAGTATATTAAGGAATGTTAGGACAGAAACCTTGGAAATGTGGCATGGAATTGGAATTGGAATTGGATATCCTACCCAGTACTATAGGATATCAAAATCATTTTCTTAATAGTCTTTCTAGGACACAACAAAATTCAAAAACATTTTCAAATTACTCTATCACATTACATATGAGCTAGTAAAATTACAAATTGTGTTGGCCAATATGTGAGGTGGTAGATTAATTTATGTGAAATTGTAAGAATTTTAGTTGTATCTATAATTCTATTGTTTTCTTAAAGGGCACCATATCTCGGGATTGGTTCACACCAATCTGGTCCTGATTCCAAGTAGACTTTGGCCGAGGTAGAAGAGTGAGTGAAAATATGATAATTGGATTTAAATAAAGACAATCCTTAGAGAGAAAGCTTGCAATGGATTTTGAAGCCGTTAAGTTGGATTTCATTTAAATAAAGCATATGATAGGTTTTATTCAAAACAGTTTAGAGACCTATCACTTTCCAAATGGATTTAAGTTCAAAATCTAGGTTGTTCCAATCATAATTATTTAGGAATCACTAAAACTAACTGCAAACATTATTAGAAAATTTTCAAATAAAAACAGGAAATGAGATGCTTAATACAAGAACAAGCACAAATGATCCCTCTAATGAATTGTTTTTCCATCGTGCATAAAACAATTTGATCTAGATGAAACATCATAACAAATGTCAATAGAGTTGTATATCGAATACATACCACATTTTAATGGGAACCATCTTCCAACTAGTTGATGGGCAATAGGATTACAAATGCTACCAAAGTTAGCAGGCATATTGGCATAAAGTAACAAAGCTGCATGAGTGTCCTCATTTGATGATCCTCTAGTAGAAAAAAAACTATTAGTATGTATACATACCTACACCCTGTACATACACACATATGTATAGAAAACATACGATTTAACTTAATCAAGAAGGTAGAATATTGAAGATTGACAGTTGTGTTAAGGCTTGTGTTGTTCAATAAGGTCAGGTACCTCCAATCTCCATGCATATTTCTTCATGTCACTGATAAAAGAGAGTAGAATGTTGGAGAGAATAAAATAAAATCCTTTTCCCATGAATACTTTGTATTAGACAACAGAGAGTGTGTCAAAAATCATGTACAAATAGTTTGGGGGTAGGTAACACCCCTCACATCAACAACAAAATTAGGTGAAATATTAAACAGTAAAAGGGAAATCTAAACCACAACCGACTTTAGTCAAGACATCTGCAATATGGTTTTCCCCCCTTTTATAAGAATGTTGTAGTTGATAGGGGTCGAGCTAGCTAAGTAGCACTCTTTGGTCCATTTGGTGCACTTTGGTCCAATTTGGTCCATTGTGGTCCACTTCGGTCCTCTTTTATCTTTTTTGGTTCTCTTCCGTCTGCTTCTATCAAATTTGGTTGATTTCGGTCCTCTTATGTCTAATTCGGTTCTCTTAGGTCCATTTCAGTCTATTCAGTCCAATTTAGTTCACTTCAGTCCATTTGGTCCTCTTTTGTGTAACTTAGTCCATTTAGGTTTTTTTTTTCCAGTCTAATTTAGTCCACTCTAGTCCATTTAGTCCTATTCGGTCTACTTTGGTCCTTTCCGGTCCATTTCGATGCACTTATTTATTTATTTTTTTTGGGAGAAAAGAGAAGGGATACTCATGTTTGTAATCATTTCCCCACGTTCCATGATACACTACCACTTGGATTTTTTGATAAGCCTATGGGTACCTCCAGTGCAAAGTAGGGTGTGCCACTACTCAACCGCATTATTATAATTTCTGCATATTAAGTATGGGTCAGTAGTAGTACTTGAAGACTTCTTGACACTTGGTTTAAAGCAATCGGTTTCGAGGGCTTCCTACCATTGCACCACACTTGCCAATGGTGGTGCACTTACTTAAATCCAAATTTAATAGAAAAAATATAGATCTCAATCTCATTCCAATTTCTATAAGATTTTACCAATTTAATCTCAAATTGTTCCACATATATTTAATGAATCCAACCACATTTGCAACCTATCTATTTATTTATTTTATTTTGCTTAAAAAAAGACAACTTAACATTACTTATTGTTAAAATTATAAAATACTATTAAATCGCATTCAAACATTAGAGCCACTATATTTAGTTCCGAAGCCTGACATATATTGAGTATTATTAATATCTAAATGTTTGTTGAATATTTAGTGATTATGTCTAGCAATTATTGTTACCATTAGTAATATTTAAACCATCTAATAATATTAATAATCCAAAAGAACATTCAGCAGGGTTGAGAGAGATAAAGAAGACAACTTAAATGTTGGCCAAACTACAGATGAGTAAGTTATAATTAGTCCTAAATTATATCATAAAGAAATTATGATAAGGCGAAATGCTGAATAACATGTTATAGTCAATCCTTAGATAATTGTACTCACCCAATATACTTGACTCTATTTTGGCCCCTAAGCATGTGTGAACTACGAAAAAATTTACGGATATATAGTTTAATTGATCATGTAGTATTACTCTTGCAGCAAATTCCGAAGTGGTGGATATGGTTGTATTATCTAATTCTGGTTACTAAATGGTTTGTTGAGATATAAACAAGGAGATTTTGGTATTTGGAGAAACCAAAACAATTGTTGCCTTCTTAAAGATTACTTCGGGTTTCACCATAAACACTTAACTCTTGTACTTGCTCTTCCCTAAGAGGATGGAGATGGTGCATGTTTCCAGCAAGCATTTACGCATGTAATGTGTTGATTAGTGTAGTAATCAGTGATGATATGCAAAGATTTTGTGTTTATTAAGATATCGGTTGTAATTGATCAAGTTAAGAACAAATGTTTTCTCTGTTCAATATTTAAATATTAGAAGTTAAATTGTTAAAACAAGAAATTACAACATGTACGGTATATGAACCTCCACGCTAAGATGAGGCCTTCTGAAGTTGAACAAATGTTGTGTTTGTATGAACCACTTAAGAATTAAATTCTTCCTTCAAAACCCATTATATAATTATCTTTTTCTGTTAAGTAAAGGAAAACCCTTAAATCAACTTTCTTGAGTAGCAGGATTGTCAAAATCAAGTCCATTGATATGCATGCTTGTATAGTCTATAGTTTTAATATATTGTGCTAAAAGCAAAACTTAAGTATAATATTTAAGTGTTGTCCATTAAATTCTCTTTTTAAAATTCAGTCATGTGACAGTATTTAACTAAAATACTCTTTCATGAGTTCATCCCATGAAAAAAAATTACATGACTGAATTTGTCTTGTACTAGTAGTCTAAATAAAATGACTTTTCAGGCGAACTTGGATTGTGTAAGTTGGATTTTAAGATTATATAATTTGTGAGCATAAGCCGAATCCTACGTCTAGCATATAAAAGGTTTATTTATGGAGATGTCATTTTTTTTAACATTTATGGAGATAACAATTTTCTCTTTTTGATAGATACAATCTAATTATCTTTTTTTTTTTTTAATGTCAAATATAAGGAAAAAAGCAAATACCGCATCAATATGGTCTTGTAGAACAAAGTAAAACATTCTCTCTTTTTTCTTAATAACTTGATAGTTTGGGTGCAAGTTTTAAATCCTTGACATCTTTATTGAAAATACCAAAATATGTTAGTTGAATTATAAAACTTTTGGGGAGAACAATGCCAAACTTAAAAGAAAGTTGAATTTTCTTGGCAAAATGAGTAAATACCCTTAATTTAAAACTATGTAGCAAAATATCCCCATTTCCAAAGTATTTAGCAAAATATCCCTGTTTTGGAACTCGATTTTAACAAAATCGAGTTTTGTGTAAAACCCAGTATCCTCAAAATCGAGTTCTATGTGTATTTTTAAGTAGCACTCGACATTCGCAATGTCGAGTTCCACTTAAATTTTCAAAAAAATTTAAGTAGCAAAATATGCATAGAATTTGACATTGTTAATATCGGGTTCTGCCTATAACTTGATTTTGTTAAAATAGAATTTTAAAAACATGGACATTTTGTTAAATACTTTGGAAAGAGGGGTATTTTGTTGTATAGATTTAAAATTAAGGGTATTTACCCATTTTGCTCGAATTTTCTTATAACCTTCATACCAATTGAAAATTATTAGAAATTCTCATAGCATAACGGGATGGTATTCTCTCCTCTAACATGCATAATAAATCCCACCCAAAATTTAATTAATAGGACTTACTATTATGTAAGAAGAAGATATATCACATTGCTATGGTAATATATCACATCATTTTACTCTTAAAGCACTAATTATTAATTACTCCATACCATTATTGAAAGGTAACTCTATGAGAGAATACTTGGGGTACCCGAAATTAGATTCTCATGGTAATATCTAATATGTAATTGAATACAAAACATCCAGGAATGGAAAAAACAAAAATTTACGACACTACTTGATTTGCCTAACAAATCACAGTTGTACCCACCTCAATTTACCATTTAAGAAACAAAAAGTTTATGGGCACAACAAAATCTGAAGGCATTTTTATAACAAGTTTGTTTTGAATTGTGATGGGTCCAAGTGAATTTTATTTTAATTTTTATCTTATTTTGACTTACATTTTGACTTCTTGTGAGATTTTGTTGTATTCGTGGAACTGAAGGCATATTATCAGACAGAACGAGGAAGAAGGGCAGTCAAACACGAATAATAATATACAAATTCACGCAAATCCAAACTAGCATCTATTAAATATGAATAAATTTTCGAAAAAACACAAAATAAGCTATTTCTTAATACCTTTCAACTAATTATCTATCAAAATGGAACTCGCCATTGTTTACTTGTCTTAAATTTTAGAGATTATCTATAGCCGACTCTGTATTAAATTTAGTAGAATTTATCTTTCAATGTTAAATAAATTAAGAATTGGTGAGAAAATCATCTTCCACTGTTAGTAAGATTAACAAAATTAATCTTGATTTATTTGTTCATGTTTCAAGCAATGAAACATTGTTATAAACTTAGGGATTGACTTACCTCTAATACTTTTTAAAAATGAATCTCTCACTTTGTTTTAATGAGAGACTAACACATTACTTACTCACTATATAAAAGTTGAGGATTAAAACCTACTACCACTTGTCATTGTATATTTAAAACAAAAGGACATATTCAATTAAAAAAATACTAAAGATAAGCCAAACCTATAAATATGTTACTTGTTTTGGTAAGGGGAGGGGGGGGGGGGGGTTTAAAAGGTGACACTGATATTATTCAATATAGGTTATTTTTAATTATTATTATTACAACAATTCAATGTATTATGGAAACCTTTAACTCTTTAGTATTTTCGAAGTTCAACAATGTTGTTACATGATATTCATTTCTCTCACATGAATTGCGTGTTCTACTAATAAAATTCACAATGGATTCTACTATTCACATGAGAGGAATGAATATCATATTACTATACTTCAAAAGTACTTAATAAATTTTTATACCCTTAATGGTTGATTTTTTATTTGTTCTCAAGCTTCATTAAGAATTTATTAATTTGATGGACAAATTCATATCAACAAAAACTTAAGAATTTATTGAACTCGAAAACAATGATTTTATGAGAGGCCCATATTTCCGCTTGTAAATGATCCAAGTAAAATGATAGGTAAAAGTGTATAACAGGCACAAAAGGTATTAAAGAAACCCTTGTGCTACTAAAGAAACAAGCTAGAATGTAACTATGGACTCATCAACTAATATATTTCTCTTTTTGATACAAGATAGAAATTCTACTCTAACTTAATCTAAGTGTACATGTGTGTGAAGCTTTCTCATAGAAACTTGAACCCTGACCCTTGCCCCCTCATGCCCCACACCCCACAAGCACTTATACTTATGAAGTAACCATCACATTAAGAGTATGTGGTGGTCAACTAATATATTTTAAAAAGTTGAAAACTAAGTGATAGGGGTTTTGTGAAATCTCTAAGAAATTAATGGGTAAAAGGATTGTAGTTGGTTTAATGTATTTCACAAAATAACCTGATCATTTTTCATTAGGACCCGCCTACAAGTATGCTACTTATGTGAGTAAAACTAAAGCAATTGCAGTATTTATATCATTTGTGGAACGGATAATTCCACCTGAGGTAATTGTATGATTTGCCATACGTATTTTAATTCCCATTACCTTTTTCTTCAAAAAATCTAATTACTAATTTTATAATTTCACCATGGCTTTTAAATTGAGCTTATTTGTATTAGAATATCTCTCTCCTGAGTTTTTGTGTTTGTTTCTCATAAAAATTTCATAATTTCAGACTTTATTACAACAATAAAAGTGAATTTTACCATATTCCTTATTATTTTACTTAACCAATAAGTTTTCTCAAAAAAATAATAATAACCTTCTCAAAAAAATAAAATAAATAATACTATTGTCCGATTGGAGTGAGAGTAATTAATGCACTATAGCACACATAAAATTGGAATCATTACCATCATTTTAATACCATACCTGTGCTTTTACCATATTCCGAATCCTAGTCGGACATTAAGCAAACTAGGTAAGTTTTAAATTTTGTGTGTGTTTTGTTTTGTTTTGTTTTTTTTCAAGTTTCATACATTTACAGATTTACAGTTCACAAATTTTGAAAGAAAAGTTTTAAAAGGTGAGAATCCGACGAGATTGTAATCTTGATTCTCTCCTCGTAAATGTATAAATACCATACCACCCCTGCCTTCTAGTTTCTCTCTTTCTCACTAAATTCTCTTTCTTACAAAGTTTAATTTCTAGGAAATTTTCTCTCTAAGAAGGTTTTCTCAAATCAACCCAAGCTAATTAGGTACTTACTTTCTTCTCTTAACTCTCCCTTCTAATTCTTTTTACTTCATTGTTTATTCATAGCTGCACATACTATGTACTATGTTACAAAGTTTTGATTTTGAAAGGAAAACAAATTAAGGTTTGGTTCTATATATATACTAAAAAAAATTTGTCCTCCAACTTACAATTGAAATAATAATTCAATTTGGTACGTGGGGTCTATTCAATGTTACAATGAATAGCCTAATTTCAATATGCTTTTGTTTTCTATAAATTATGTTTGAATTTGAATGTAGGTTTTATGTTTGTACTTGGGTTTTGTTGATGTGTGTTGGTTTGGTCTCCAATAGTAAGAAGGAATCTAGATTTTTTTTTTTTTTTGAAGAAAGAAGGAGTCTAGTTGTGTGTCATTTAGAGTTTTTTTTTTTTTTTTGAATAAAAAAGTGGGTCCTAGGTATAGACTAATCGACCTCACACCACGTGACAACTATGGATAATAACATGCGCCATTGAGAGTTTGTACTTTATAGCATCCTATAGTAAAAAATGGATAATATTCAAGTAATCAAGGTTTTAAATTTTTTTTTTTTTTAATTGGGTAAATATCATTAACATACCCTGAGATTTGGGTTAATGTCAATTAGATCCAAAATTTTTTAAAACTAGCTTTGTTCCCTAAAACTAACTTAATTCCTAAATACTGTTAAACTTGTTAATCATTTTTCTCAACCATCTTAGGGACTAAGTTGGCTTTAGAAACCAAATTGATTAGTTTTGAAAAATCTTGGACTTAATTGGCATTAACCCCCAAACTTCAGGGTATGTTGATGGAATTTAATTACCCTTTTAAATAAAAATTTTATTGAAGGTCTTGGATTTTAATATAGCGGAGTGAAAGGTTGATTGTAAAGACCATCATAGCCTTGCTTTTGACTTGAATCTAGGGTGACAATGAATAGACAAACAAGTAAGATAGGGGTAAGATAGTCATTGTCTTAAATAAACAGAAATCTTGCATCGATATTCATCAAAAAAAACTTTAGAATTTTGATTCTTGAAAAAAAAAAAAAAACACTTTAGGATTTTAATTAGAATCCACTCAATTGGAGAAAAAGGATCATAATACCCTTCTAAATTTATGCATAGTATTTGGCGGATGACAAGGTCTCCAGTCTCCCTAGCCCGTTCTATCTAATGACTCAAACACTAATACACGTTTTTTATTTTTTATTTAAATTATTGAAACTTTATTTAATCGAAAAAAAAAATCTAAGGTATTTGTCTTGCTAACTTTAGCTTTATATTATAAGAGAAAAGCTTTTGGATGAGAAAAAAATGGTACCATAATCTCTAACAATTACTTAAATATGATTTGTTAAGAATTTTGTAATTCAACTAATTAGTATCTTTTGATAGTTCTAATAGAAAAATATCTGATTTAAATTCCACATTTCCCAACTATTGAATTATAAAATAATACTTAGATATATTATTAAATTACCCAAAATACATAGTTCTATTTTTTTTAAAGAAAATATTCTAGTATCCTTTATTATTATTATTATTATTATTATTATTATTATTATTACTATTATTTTGGTAAGTTTATCAATTCTTTTGGTAAGAATTATTGCTATAGGGATCTTAAAGATTGTCTATTAATAATGTAAAACTTCACCTGATTTTTTTTTTGTAGGACCCCATTAAATATTTTTTCTTCCAATTTTAGCTATAAAAAAATAATTTTAAAAAAAAGGCCCCACAAAGCAATATTAAGTGAAAATGTGAAATCCGCCTTTTGTTTTATTTTTCCTTTTTCTTTGGGTGGTTAGTTGAATTAGTTGATCCACTTTTATCCCTTACGTTTTTAACCCAACTTTTTTAGTCAATTAAAATCATCCATTTTCAAAAGAAAAAACCTATGTTAAAAGAGTGAATTATGCATGGTTGATATTGTCTCAACCAAATATATGTGAATGAACACAATTTCTTGACCATTCTACCAATTATTCTTGTATCAACTATGAGTCTAGTCTAAGTTTCTTGCTTTGAGCTTGATTTATTTCCTTTCTTTTTTCATTTTTGTTTAATTAGTGTTGCAAAGTTAACTAACGCAATTTCATTTAACTATGGTATATCGACAACCACCTTCAGATCCCTTAAACATGGAATTCACCCCAAAAGAAAGATTTGATGGCAATGGAGATACAATTAATGGTTCTTATGATGTATGGCTGGTAAGCACACGCTATGTTTAATGTTCCAACCACTAGAGATACCGATAGTTTATCATGTCATGCCTTATGTTACACCATTTTGCTATGAATGATTCAAAGAGTTTTCAAGTTTTCAACTCATTACAAACTATCTTTTATACATAATTTTTTACTTTATGTATATATCTTTCTCTTTTCATTGGGTACATTATTGTTTTCATTAATATTTTTTTAAGAAAAAAAAATATTTTGCATCATGTACCATTTCTTAAAAGCTTTATTTTTTTAGGTTCAACTATATTCTTATCTACTTTCAACAAATAAACAAATCAACACACAAAAATCCAACCCAAAAGCATATTAAAGCTTTCTTGTTGTAGTAAATTACTAACAAGTTTTTTGTTTGGCTGCTATAGAAAAATCATCCTTCTGCCTTGAGCTCTTTTGATGAAATAAAGAGAGTGACTCATGAGAAACAAATGGTTGTATTTTTGGATTACGATGAAACCCTCTCACCAATTGTAAACGACCCTGATCGAGCTTTCATGTCTAATGCGGTAAGTACTTCATCTAAAAAAAGTTAGAACATGCATTAATTGTGACCATACATACATTATTAAAGATTATATTTTTGTGGTAAAAAATTCCCAAAAACTTTATGGAGGAAGAACTAAATTGTCTAATTTTTTTAACTAGTTCATGTATCATTTAGAAATCATTTAGCTGAAACCAAAACATATATTAGGAATTTATGCCTATTACCATGATTTGAATTATTTTATTTTATTTTTTTACTTTGTTGGTTAAGCATTGTGCTATAGAAGTATAGGCTATACCATATAAAAATGAGTTTTCTTTTTAGAGAGTTTCAACTTATAGCATCCACTTATGATATTTTAGAAAAAAAAAGTAACTTATATCAAAACTATTAACGTACTATTTTTTTAATCATTGCTTATCTTACTCCAACAATACTCTCCCATATGTGATATAACACAACCGTTGAATTGTGTGATATGTTTGGAAGTACAAAATTTTAAAAATGATGCAAACTAACAGGAACAGCATTATTTTAATATGGTATATATGTGCAATTTTTTTTTTAATGAATGAATTTGTTCCTCCAAAAAAATGTTGTCTTATAACACTATAATCATGTGCCTATCGATTGACAGATGCGTTCGGCTGTAAGAAAAGTTGGTAAACATTTCCCAACTGCAATTGTCTCTGGAAGGTCTAGGTATAAGGTAAATTGCTCTTACACAATTAATGCAACAATGAGATAGACCTTATAAATACAAACTTTTTTTTTTTCAAATTAATTAGCACGCTTGTGATATTAACAAAGTGTTTTTTTTCTCTACTCTAGGTGTTCCAATTTGTGAGATTAAATAATATCTATTATGCCGGAAGTCATGGGATGGATATATCAACCCCATCAGTTTCTCTCTATTATGGTAACCATAAGCATCAAACTAGGACTATTGATGAAAAGGTATATTTTCTCAATTGTTTGTGGTTAATTTTCTGTTCTTGGTGCTTGTCGTGGAAATTGCATTTTTTATGTTGTGTTGAAAACCTGTAAATCAAAATTTAAATTGCAATGAAAATATCCTAAACGTTTTCCATTAATTTTTTTGATCTTGTAGGGTAATGAAATGGTTAACTTCTGCCCAGCACAGAAATTCTTGCCTAGAATTCAAACAGTAAGAAATTATGTACTGTTTATGATAAGGGTGAAATCAACATGACGGTATGAATGGTATCAGTGTGTTGTCATTCAAGGGCACACTTAACAAAATTGAAAGGAGCTTTTGGCTACCAAATGAAAAAGTAAAATAAATAAAGACTAGAGAGAGCTAGAGGTAGAGAGCTGAGAGCGTTTGGTAGACTGGTCCAAGCTTTGAGCGGAGAAGAAGTCATTAGCGAAGAAGAAGAAGAAGAAGAAGAAGAAGAAGATGAAGAAAAGGAAGAGATCTGAGGTGATGGATTATCGGCAAAATGAAATTAATTATCGAAATTAGCAGAAATAGCAGTGATGTGATTTTCCTTTTTACTGCTATTTTTTTTTTTGAAGATTTTTTTTTGGGGCCAATTTTCATTTTCCGGCCAAAAACTAGTATATGCCCTGGTATGACCGAAACAGCCCCGGTACGACTGAAACAGCCCTGGTACAACCGGTATATAAACTGGTACGAAATAGCTGCGTTTCTACACTAGTCTAAGCATCGAAACAGTAAATACCGGCCGTACCCGCCGGTACGGTACAGTATCAACTCCACTGCCTTAAACACAAGTTTTACAAAAAAAAAAAAAATTATACTAAACTAAAGATTAATCTAGTGTACATGCTAAACCAATTTTCACATCAACTAAACCTAAGCAATATAAAGCTAGGCAAATAAAGGGCAATATGAAAATAAGAGAAAAGCAAGCAAACTACAACTAAACTCCAAGAAGTGTTTAGAAAGAGAAAAAGCTGAAGATCTAGGTGAAAAACCTCTCCCTCGACCACATCATCAAAATTCTCTAGTAGAAAGGATAGTTGCAGTACATAGGACACTATTAACTCTCTAACATATTTATAGAATATCAACATATTTCTTTTATATAAGGATAGTTTGATCATCAAAACTGTTTTGGAAAATCCCCTCAAAATTAGTAAACATCACTTACCTCTTATTTGCAAAAATGAAATCAACCACCCTTGAGTCACAAAAAATCAAAACCTAGCAACACCAAAAATAGGTCCATCAATACGTAAATTTCACACTTAAAAATGTGTTTTCACACTTAAACAGTTTAATCCTGGAAAACACTAATATTTCCAAATTTTCCATTTATTTACTCATTGTCCAATTCGCGTTTAGCTTTGACCCAAAAGCTCTATTGCACATATTTGCACTAACTATTAATTGGCATGAAAGTACAACAATTCTATAGAACTCTTAGCATTTCATTATATGTCTAGCCATCATATAATCTACTATTCCTTAGAAGCTACATGTTATATTCAAATCTGATCAACTTAATATTCATATCTAATCAATCAAATATATAGTTGAAGCCACATATAATATCTTAATTTATCAATCCCATAGCCAGCCCATTATTCCCTTGATGCCGCAAAACTTAAATGATAAATTTGGACAAATATTTGCACAATGACAATGCGTGGATGATAGATTGGTTAACTTAGTTAGATGATGATGTTAAATTACCGATTGTTCTAAAAGTTTAAACTATTAGGAAATGGTAAGTTTAATCACTTAACCATAATTCTAACACTTCCCCTCAATTGTGGGCCTAAACTTCCCCTTAATAATTGGGGGCCCAACAGATGAGAATTTACATTTTAAATGGGAGGTAGAGTGAAGACAGGGATCGAACTTAGGATCTCCTGCTCTGATATCGTGTTAAATTACCGATTGTCCCAAAATTTTAAGCTATTAGGAAATTGTGAGTTTAATCACTTAACTATAATTCTAACAAGTGCAATACTATAATAAACCATAAACAGCCTTTTCTCATTAGCATGGTGACAAAATTGATTTCCTCAGTCCATGCCTAACAACCTATGATCTGTGTGGCACAAAGACTAATATACCTAAACATTCTCTATCCTAGGTGTGTGAGATATCAATAGCCCTTAAGCTATATAGACACTTGATAGGTATCACATAAACAAAAGAACCTAAGTAATGAGGAGGGCTGACTTGATTCTCCCACACACAGCCGTAGAGAAGAAAAAAAAAAACAAGAAAATTGCTTGGTGCCACTAAAAGAGGGGAGGTCTCCTATACAGACACACACATGCACATATAGCTCAAGCTAAAAGGTTAGGTTTTTTTTTTTTTTTTTTGGTTTATCAAGGCCCATATATTTACTTACGCCATCTCACTTGAGCCTTTTGTACCACAATAATTATCTTATTTAAACATCTTAGGCCCAAATCAATTAGATCCATTTAATTGTGGGCCTCCTTTTTAATTTTTGTATAAGAATTAAATTAGTAACAAAATTATGGGGTGTTACAGGTAATGAGTTTATCGTGAAGGCCCACACTATCGTCTGATCCTGTAGGGTTGTTTGGCCAAATGAAACTGTCTCACCAAGTTTTACCTTGGGTGGTATCAATCAACCTTTATGGACAATTTCTTGTGTGATTCTATAGCACTATGAAATTGTTCCTAAAGCACAACACTTTATGGGCAACCTTTATTGTTTGTTGAATCAAAATTTGTTTTTTACTAAAATATTTCTAACAAGCCATAAATGGAAATGAAAATTTTGACTGATAACACGGCAGACTAAAGAGTAAATGGCTGATTAACAAAAGGTTTAGATAGGCTTCTTTGCTAAAAATACTTATTTAAAAGGAAGTACACAAGCAAAAAGTAAAGTAATAAGTTGGAAAAAAAACACACACACGCACTAATGGTCTGTTTGAGAACAACTTATTTAGTTGAAATTGAAAACTTTTTGCTGAAAGTATTGTAAATAAAGTTAAAAGGTAGCTGAAATAGAATAATGAAATACATGAATACTACCAAGAATAAGTTGAATAGTAGAAAAAGTTGGTTTTTTATGCCAATGCCAAACGCACACTAATATTGTACTTTAAGCTTCAAAAGAAAACAATAGTTAATAAAACCAAAACAATAAGTTTAGGGTCACAATATTTTTTCACAATTAATAATGTTTATTGTAATTAATGAATAAAAAAAAGTAGCATCAATGATAGACTTTGTGTACATGATGTGTCTTATCATATAAAAAAACTGGCATTCATATTGTTACTCAAAAGCAAAAGAAGCACCAATTAGTGGAAAAGGCAAAAGAACCATAATTATAGCTCCACATTCATCTAGTGTAATCCACTATCTTAAGCTTAAGAGCCAATTATGATCAAGATCAAGATCAAGATCAAAATCCTACATAGGATTGGTGATGAGATGGTCACATGGATTGGATTGTAAATTGAATCGAGAATTGTTAGATTCTACTTTTCATTAAAAAAAAGTGTAAAATCACATTTAATAATATGAAATAAAAAGTGGTATCCCTAACCTTACTAAAAAGCAAAATTAGCACCAATTAGTGGAAAAGGCAAAAGCACCATGATTGTAGCCCAATTTTTTGGTTTTTTTTTTTCAAAGGTAGCCCCAGATATATTCACTATAATCTACTACCTCAAGTTTAAGGGCCTACTCTTATCAATAAAGTTAACGAGGTACATTATCAATTCATACCTAGATGGTCACATAGATTGGATTGTAGGATTGAATCAATTCACAGTTCACACTGATCTACCCACTGACAAAAAAAAAATTCTTTAATTACTGCAAGGTCGTGCTACTTTGTAATTTCGATTTTCTTTGCCCTCCATGATATGGGACTCTGGGAAAAGACATTTGAACTTTGAAGCCAATCTGACGCTTACTAATGGAAAATCATTAAACTCTTGTCTGAAATTAATAGCTACATATGCCTCAACTCATTTTACAAATTAGAGCCTATGCTTTCAAAGATTGTTTGAATGATTGTAAACTTTTATATTTGGGTGTTTTTTATGGCACCAAAATTTAGTTGATCTGATAGTAGGTCGGCCCAATACATTATGGAACTTTAGGATAGGGACCTGGGAAATGTAGCGTGGAAATTACTTTTACCATATGCCCTGTATGTGCATACACCAACCTAGAATCAATATCGTTTTCTTAACAGGCACCATCTCTACGGAATGCTGCAACACCAATCTGGTTCTCATTCCCCAAATCTCAAATGGCATATATAAAAAATAGTTTACTACCGGTGATGAATTTTTTTTTTTTTTTTTAATTTTAAAAATAGGTAACTGGTGTATACAAAATTCTCAATTCAATACTTCACAAGCTCTACAGTGCAATTGAATCTCTGTACGAATTCCTCAGATGTCAAAAGGATTATATCACAATTACAAATCAAATTCAAGGCATAAATCCTTCATGAACCAAGCTAAAAGGACCAACGGCACTTGAATATATATTAGGCTAACAATTTAAATATATAAACAAACTGCTTCCAAAGCCAAATTGTTGACTTGACCTTTAGGAAATTGTTGACATATTGCTTGAACAAGTTGCAATATGTTATCTTTAGTTGTTGATGATCACAAAAATGAAATTTAACAGAAATATTGCTTATACAAATAAAATTTTCTTCTTAACAAAAGCAATCTACATAGTTTTGAAATCACGTCCCTATAATGACAAACTTGATAAGCAGTCATTCACATTCAAACAACAAAAGGACATGGAAAGAAGAATTTACAGATATAGATAAAGCCAGTTGTCTCCTATTCACATGTCACACCTTGACATTGTTTCTTCTTGACATCCATGATATGTTAGATTCGAAATGTTGATTGGAGCCTCATCTGTAAGCCTTTTTGTGTCCATGACTTTGTAAACAAGGACAATGCTTCAGGGAGGAGAGAACAGAGCTTTGTTGTTTTGATATATAGAACTTTTCCGTTCTGCATATGGAGCCTTTTCAATTAGCTATCTCGCACCAAAATGTAAGACATGGCTATATGAGATGCATCATTGCTTAATGATTTTCACCAGCATAAGCTACACTTCTCCAATAAGTTTTACACTGCATAGGTTTAACAAAGAAGGTTGTAGCTTCAGGACAAAGGGCAGAAAATACAAAAGCAAAGCTTGAGAAATAAAAAATTTCAACAGGTTTATTATGGAAAATCAAACGAAATATTTTACTTTCACATGAAAAGGATTCTATCAATTAAAAATATTCAGCAAACTTCTCTTCTATTTCCTTATTATAGTCTAAAGCTCAAACCCATCGCAAGATCAATATGGTGTTTTGATTTCCCACCCACAAATTCTAGCAAATTCTCAATTAGTACACCACCAAACTGAATATCGTAGTAAATTTCTGTGTGTGCTGGACATAACCATTATTGCACTGTAGCATTATATTTAATTGATGCCAGAGGTTTAGCAAAATTCCAAACAGTGCGTGACTGAGATAAAATCAGCAATTGGAAAACAACAATATGGAAAATGTAGCTTTGACTAGACCTCTTAATCCCCAGTAACTTCCAATTTGTTGACTATGATTTAAAACTTAGATAAACACATGGTGGAATGATGTTGAGTTATTTTATTGGAATCATATAGAACTACATAATGAGGATTACACTCACAAATATACCTCCTAGATAACTTAAAAAGGCTAAAAGAAAAGCACCTTAATTATGAGAAGTTAAAAAAACAAAGGAAAGAAAAATGCAAACCTTCAGTGTAATAACCCTGATGTTGAGGAGAAAATAGATGACATTAAGGCCTCAATATATGAAATCTGAGGTCAAAAGATGTTCATCGCTATAAAACTCAACACTGTAGCACACTACACCATTCTCCATGCTTATAACTTCAAACACTCGCTGGCTACTAGATTAATGAGCTTCTTCTGTGATCTGAATCATGAGTGACAACCATACCCAACAGATTAATGTAAAGAAAGCCATAAGAAACTAAATAGTTACATCCAGATAGAGAACCTATAAAGCCAGCAGAGGAATAATGAAGGAGAAATTCGAGAAAATTTGGTCATTGGAAATATTAGTTAGTAAAAAGGAAAAACTTACTTCCCTTGGCAGTTTAAAATCCATGATCGCATCCCCAAGCAGTCATCGAACATCCTTTCTCTGTCCTCAGAGGTCTATTGCAAAGCAAGGAATGTAATGATTAGAAGTAACAAGCATCATCAGAAGTAAGAAGTTTGCAAAGAAGGCATAATTTTTTTAATGATTAGAATTATACTACTTTTAATCACAATGGACATCAATGTAATGATCTAAAGTGAATATATATAGTAGACTAACCTTAATTTCAAGGAGCTATAACATGTTAACATGAATTTCAAAGTCTATGCAACAAACAAGGGATGAGCATCATGAGCAAATAAAGTAGTAGCCAGAATTTTTTTTTCCCTAAATAAAAAAAGGTGATTACTAGGACAGACTCCAAAAGCGGAGTGCTAATTGCTACAGTAAACTGTACTACTATGCCTTGCAACTTATTTAACTCATAAGCAACATGAGGAGCATAAAAATAATAAAGAAAATATAAACCTAATTCCTACAACAAAACAGAGCTACCAAAGACTGTTCAAATGAGAAGCAGCAGTAAGCATGGATTTGACAATCAAACAGGCAAAATGGAAGTTAAAGGAAAAATATACCATATAATATAATTTGGAGGCATCATCTTCCTTGATTTCCGTTGTGAGTGGTGGTGTCAAGATCATGTTCATTTCCTTCCTCAACTGAATTCTTGACGTCCCTGATGGGGTTTCATCTTTAAGATTGATCTTATCTTCCTTGTCCATCAGAAATAATCTGCCCACAAGGTATATGTTAATCTGTTGGTTGAATGCTATTTGGAACAACTAGAAGACTTTGTCTAAGATCTGAAAACATGAATGACAAACAGAAGAAAATTGTTTTGAAATTTAAACAGTTACACTAGGAGATGAGCTAGATATGACATTGTCAATGGTTTTAGGAGTTGTAGCTGCAAAAGCTTTTGAGGGTACTCCCCTACACAGAAGAATACTGTTTAACACAAGTTTCAAACATATAAATTAGAATTTTCTAGCAAATTCTTCTTGATATCAAATAGTTCAGTCCTTTTAGGGAACTTAAAAAACTCCAATTTTAAACCCATAAAAAAACAAAAAACAAAAAAAAAAACCAATAAAATGGTAAACAAGTTACATTACCTCATAAACGACAAAAGCCGCTCTTGAGCTATGTCTACTCCCATTAAATAAAACTGATGTAGATACAAATGAAAAATTATCAAACAGAAATACCGGAGTAGTTTGCAATGAAAAATTGTCTTAGAAAATATAAAATGCTCCAAGTTATAATTAATTGCTTCCAAACGAATCAATATGAGATTACATCCCAGCTTTAAGGCACATTCTTTCAATAGTTAGAAAAGATATCAGGGTAAGCTAAAGTGCTTCTGAAGGCTGATTAAACAGTGTTAAACAACCAATGAGAATTAAATCAGATACCTTACATATTAGATTTCAACTATTGCAAATTTTATGTTCAAGCAATATCTTCATATTAGATTTTAACCACAGGCCAAATAAATCAGACTTGTACTCTTGATATGGTTTCCTACATCTTGAAGGAAATAAACCAAACTGTGGAGGAAACTCCTAGAGTGAGACAGATGGAAATAGGAAAGCAAAGAAGTTGCAACAAACCAATAAAGAATTTGATTTACTACCAAGAATGTTGTTCTGTGATTGTTACTTGATCCAAAGAATATAAATTTACCTATAGGTGAATCAGAATTGAACTGCCTAGAGCAAACAATAGTAAAATGGCTTCATTGCCTCCTTCTTCTTCTTTTTTCCTTGCACATATTGGTGACTAATTCAGGTATTTCCATTTTTGAATGTCATTCCAAATTGGGCGACTAGCAACGGTAAAAAGAAAATCAAGCATTTATCATCCCATCCCCTCCATTCCTGGTGGAAACATCACACTCTTCCCACTCTACCATGACACGAAACTCTTCAATCACTGAGACAAGAAATCCACACACTTTTGCATTCATCAATCTCCTAAATGTATAACACTAAACCATGAAACTTAGCAAGCAAATTTCAAACCTAAAACATAAGGCCAGAAATTATATGAGTTGAAAACAGCTCAATTACCTAGCTCACCTTTCATCTACCAACATATAATATGGATTGCACATGATATGTTCCAAGATGCACATCCTAGTTTCCATTATGAAATGATGGTGGACCTGCTTCTGTGGCCCTTTCTCAAATGAGCATCCATGTGTGAAAATTTGATTCATAACAAAATGTACATCCCTAGATATTTGAATCATATGTTTGGTTCAAATGAAGCCAAAAAGAATTAAATATTTAGCATGAGATTATGAAGAATGGACAAAATGATAAGGAAAAATAGACAAATGGTTAAGAAGAAAATATCAATATACCTCACGGTAAAGGAGTAAATGATCCATTTAACAAAGCCAAGGTATAAGTAGTTTCTTCTTCTTTCCTGCTAGTAACCGGCCTCCTGTACTTCACACTTTTTCATGTAATGAAATACTTCAGACTCTAAAACAAGAAATAAGCATATGATATTTCTTTATAACTTGATAAATAGCAATTACCTAACCCTATAACTTTCAGACTTGATAATTAACAAATGTATTTTAAAGCCTTGAGGGTGCCTCTCTTTCTTCTTAAGACTAGCGTTACATAGATTTCATTTCATGTGTCACCAACTTATTAGATTGACTACAAAGAAAAGTGAACATGTCAAGTTAAAATTTTAGTAACATTCATTCAGGTATTATGTTTTTTCTTTTCTTTTCTTTTCAAATAGAGAATTTTCCACACATTCTAGTAAAGCTGCATATAGTGGGCATACCAGATTGAACCATTTGTGTCAGTGTCTTTGTGAGTTTGGCCAAAATCTAAAATTTAATCTGCCTAAGTTTTTATTATTATCTTTTTGAGGGAATTTTTGAGAGATGAGTAGGATAATTAATTGAAATTTTGGTTAAATAAAAGAAGATGATGAAGAAGAAGGTGTTACCCATTACTAAGTCAGAACTGCAATGCCGAATCAAGCCGTTGCTGAACTTTGCTAACACACGCACAATTGCAAATACCTTTTCACCATCGTCATCCAAAAATCTGAACTTGTAGCTAAATTTATGAACACTGAAAAGTTTTTGTCTTTTATACCAGAAAAAAAAAATCTATAAGTTAATATCATAATTTTTTTCTTGAAATTTATTTCTTGCTTGTAAATTGAATAAACTCACAAACAAGGATTGTGAACAGACCAGCACCTTTCAACCAGTGACACATTGGGGAACTAGAAAACTGCAACCATGCATTGCATAGGATCAGCCAATAATATAAAACAAATGGTACCACATCAGCACTTCCAAATGCTCAAGCAGAGGAAATTAACTAACATCATGAAAATGATAATGCCACAATCTTGATTATCAATTCTATTCAAATTATAACGAATATTTTGAACTTTTCCAGACTCAAATCCATGGACAATGGGCCAAAAACTAGAGCTTGAAGTTTAACTGTGGAAAACATAAATTGGTATTCAGTAGGACACAAGATAGTACTGCTTCAAAATTTACATGAGCTGAGAATTAACAATTACAGAAGTACATGTTTCAAAACGTTACATTTAGCTTTACTGAAGTCTGATCAATGTCGACAAAACCTCAATCAATTAATAGAGTCACTTAACAAATTTATGGAGATTACACACAAAAGAGAATATAGGATTGGACTGTTGGTGTCAGTGTCTTTGAGATTTTGGCCAAAATCTTATAAATTTAGCTACCAATTGTATTTCTTTGTTTTTTAGGGAATTTTTGACAGGAAAGTACGATAATTAATTGATAGTTAGTTCTAATAAAAAAAGAAGACAAAGCAGAAGAAGTTACCCATGAATGGATTAGACTTCTATCACTGAATCAAGCCAAGAATGAACATTGCCCACACACATAAATCATCTTTCTCCATTGTCATCCAAAAATCTCTACTTGAAGCTAAAATCATGAACCTAGATATACAAAATCATAGGTCATCTTCTTCCTCATCATAGCTCTGAAAATCCTACATGCCCAAAAGAAAACCATATGAGTTATTTCAGTTTAGTCAATAACAAAAGGAAATTAGCGAGAGCAATTGGAGTTGTTTTATCTATATGCAAATTTTTATTAATTTAATATTGATATATTGCAAAATAAAAGAAGAAGCCCAAGGAAAAGAAGAAGAAGCGTCCAAAGAAGTTACCTTGGCTCTGGCATATATTCTTGACTGCCTCGCACATACTTGTAATCAATGATGATGTTAGGGATGTGGGAAATCTTGGGCCAGTCCTCTCCTGTCCCTCTTTTGAAGCATTTCTCCAGAATTGGACATGTTGAGATCTCCAGTTTCTGTAATGGAGTTGTATGAAGGAAGTTCGGCACCAACTTTAACTTTGTGCAAACAAGGATTCCCAAGTTTTGAAGACGTGGCATTATAGTGAATCTTCTGATACAGTCTTCTTCTTCTCCTCCAACCCCATTCCATTCTTCCTAGCAATTGAAACACAAAAATGTGAGAGATATCAAATATATAGAACCTATGGAGCAATTAAACAAATCTAAGGAACCAGATGCTATGCATGCTAGTTATGTGTAGAAGTACAACAATATATAATATAAATCGCCTAATTCAGATTATTGAGAACCAGATAAATTCATCAACTAGCGAGTTTTTTTTTTTTTTTTTTTTTTTCTGTGTGAAAATTTGGCAAAAAATTAAAATTTTTAGTTGATTTTTTTTTTAATTTTATATTTATATTTTGCAAAAGAAAAAAAAAGAAAAAAAAAAAGAAGAAGAAGAAGAAGGCCAAGTAGAAGAAGAAGTGGCAGAAGAAGTTACCTCGACAGTCTATTTGCACAATCTCGCTATCAATCTTGCAATGCTGAATCAAGCATCGCAAATCATCTTTCACCATCATCATCCAAAAATCTGAACCTATAGCTAAAATTCATGAACCCAAAAACAAAGAGATCATAGGTGCTCTGCTTCATCATCCTCTTTTTTTGTCATGGAGTGCTTTGTCATCCTCTTCTTCATCAACCTCATCTTCATCAAAATCTTCTTCATATTACTGAATTTACATGCCCAAAAGAAAACCATATGAGTTATTTGAGACATAGCTTATTATACAAACCAATACCTACTGGAATAGGCATTTGCATATGCTCAGATCGTTAGGGATTTTAAAAGATAGATTTGATATTTATGAAAGTTTGTGTAGAAAGAACTTGTTCAAAAGGTTTAAAATATCTACATGTCAAACTCACAACTCCCTATTCCCAATTGCATAACTACTCAGATTCTAAAGGTGCAAAGCAATGAAGTGCTAGAGTCCCCAACTCTTACTTAGTGTGCAGCACACAGTGAAGAGACGACTCCTCTCAAAAACAAAGGATCTTCTTCAATCAAAATTGGGGGCAGGGGGAGGCTGAATAAATAGACAAGATGGTCCCAAAAAAAAAAAAAAAACCAAAAGAAATGGTGTCCAAGTACATAGGAAGTCTGAATACATAACCATGTCTATGCAAAACAGTACCAAAGAAATGGTACTCTAACCTTGCAGCCTACCCTGTACACAAACTCATAAACATATGGATTTGGGGTGACACTCATCTCTATAGGAAGGCACCTCAATTGAATCTAAGGAGCCTGACCATTTGACATGTGCCATCTATAAATAAAAAAGTAAATCAACACAGCTATAATAACAAAGTAAATATTAATTGATATATTTAGCAAAATAAAATAAGATGCCCCAAGGACTAGATTTAGACTTGAAACACCGAACCAAGCCAAGAATGGACTTTGCCAACACACACAGTATAGACAAAAATCATCTTTCACCATCATCATCATCTTCCAAAAATCTCTATTCGAAGCTAAAACTAATGAACCCAAAAACACAGAGATCACAGGGACCATTTTAGTTCATCATCTTTCTACATGAACCAAAAGAAAACCACATGGGTTATTTGAGATTAGTCTTATATCCACAGCCTTAAATCAAGAAAATGAGGAAAACCCATATAAATAGGAAACCGTAAATGAAATAGAAAGATATAGGTAGGCATTGGATCTGTTTTCATACGCAAATGAAAGAGATTTTTAAGGATATTCAATTCATTTGGATATTTATTAAGCAATTTTAGATCAATCACAAAATAACCCAATCTAAACAATAAATCGCCTAATTCAAATGACTGATAACCAGATCATTCATCAACCAACGTTTTTTTGTTTTCTAGCGGGAAATTTTGGCAGAAAGTAAAAGAAGAAGCCCAAGGAAAAGAAGAAGCGTCAGAAGAAGTTACCTTTGGCTCTGCCTCATCATATTCTCGACCGTCTCTTCGCACATATATCCCATCAATCTCTATGTTAGGAATGTGGGAAATCTTGGGCCACTCCTTTCCTGTCCCCCTTTTGCAGCGTTCCTTCAGAATTGGACAAATACTGATCTGCAATTTCTGTAATGGAGTTGTGCGAAGGAAGTTCGGCAGCAACTTTAACTTTTCGCACAAGCGAATTTCCAAATCTTGAAGACGTGGCATAATAGTGAATCTTCTGATGCAGTCTTCTTCTTCTTCTTCAATACCATTCCATTCTTCCCACTTAAAGAAATAGTCAAATTCGAGAGATATCAAATTTGGGAATAGTGTTATTATTATATCGCCTTTCTCCTTCTTTTCGGATTCTTCTATTCCAATAAATTCAACCCCTAACTTTTTTAATCCTCTAATACCCTGCATCTTTAATGATTTGAGGAATGGAAGTTTCCCCAAAGGAGGCAAACACTCTAAAGATGAAAAGTAAATTATAAGTTCTTTTAAATTGGTTAAGGACATCATCCAATTAGGAAATATTATCGGTGCATTGTAATCTTCAATACGTAAATATTCCAAGTTAGGAGGTGGCTCCAAGGCATTCAGAACTAATGCATCTTTCTCCCTGCTTATTTCATAACTATCCCATTCCTTAAATATTAGCCTCAAAGTATGAAGGTTTATCTTCTTCTTCAGTTGTGCATTCATGGCCTCACGTTCATTTACCTCGCTTCCCAACCCAAATATTGCAAGAGTCCCTTGAAGGTGGTTCAAATTTTTTAATTCTCCCAATTTACATCTTTCGCCATCATCCTTACCATTTACACTGAAATGATCTAATGTTTTAAGAGAAGTCAATCTCCCAAACCCTCTTGGAAACTTTACATCTTGTACATCCAAAAAACCATCGAAATGCAAATTAAAATGTCTCAGGTTAATCAGTTTACTCATTCCCTGTGGCAATTTTTGGAACTTGTTTCCATCAATTATAATTTTCAAAATTTGTAAATTGCAAAGATTACAAATGGTTTCAGGCAATGCATCTCCACAATAATTGACTAATTTGAGATACCTCAAATGTATGAAATTTTCCACGGCATCTGGAAGATTCCTTAATATACCACCACCTTTAACATCCTCCAAAGTTAATATTCGTAAACATCTAAAATGCTGAAATAAAGTGGACAACATATAATCACTTCGATTTACAAGAATAAGGGTGCGCAAATTTTTTGCACTATAAATGGACTCAGGAAATTGAGCTTCTTTGGGAATTTCTAACTCCAAATGGCGGGCAGTTTTACAATCAATTTTCAACCTTATGTTAGAATTGATTGTGAAGCACACACCTTTTGACATTAATTGTGCAAAGTCATGCACTATGTCATGCATTTTGCACGTTATTATTTGGCCATCATTTTTATCTTTCTTAAAATCTTGGAAGAAAGATCGTATTGCTAAATTTTCAAAATACTCTCTAGCAATGACTTCCATCTCCGTATCTGTCTTCGAGTTGATATATCCTTGTGCCATCCACATAAATACCAACTCATCTCTAGAAAAGACATAATCTTTTGGAAAAACAGCACAAAATGAGAAGCATCGTCTCAATGGTGAGGATAAATCATAATAACTCAGTAACAATGGTGCATAAAGACTTTTTATTTCCCCAACTTCTAATTCCCACAAATTGCTATCCAAAACTCTCCTCCATTCTTCTATACTTCTCTTGAACTGCATTAGACTTCCTAGAGTCTTTGCAGCAAGTGGCAAGCCTTTGCACTTTTCTACTATTTTCCCTCTAAAAAGGCCTTTTAGTTCATCACATTGCCCAGGATCCCTATTAAAAAATGCTATTTTTTTAAACACCAACCAACAATCATCTTCAGACAATACCTCCAAATTAATCATGCTCCCACGTCCCATAATCTCCGCAACTCTGCTTTTTCGTGTGGTGACTATAATTCTACTGCCTTGGGCAACATATTTAAGTGCAACTTTGAATGGCTCCCACATTGTGGAGTCTTCCGTCCACACATCATCAAAGACAATAAGAAACTTCTTTCCCCTAACTTCATTGCAAATTCTATCCAATAGACTTTGCAATGCAGTCAAGTTGGGGGATTGATGTTCAATAGATTCAAGGATTTCTTTGGCCACCTTGCACTGATCGAAAGGGTCAGAAACACAAACCCACACTTTTATCTCAAAATGTGCCTTCACCTCATTATCATTATAGGCAAGTTGGGCAAGAGTAGTTTTTCCAATACCACTCATGCCCACTAAAGAGATGACATGGGGGTTTCTTACTTCTTCACTACCCTTGCCCAATAGGATGCTCAGTAGATCATCCCTAACTTTATCACGACCAAAAATTTTAGACACATCAACAAAGGAGGTAGTTGTTCTTGGTCTCTCAACTACTTCTTCATTGTTCCTAGTCAATACAAACTTGTACATCTCTTTCTCTCTGTCAATCTCATCTGATTTTTCATTAAGTTCTTTTATCTTATGAGCAATATCACGATGCTGAAAAAGATTAGGAATTGAGATGGGGGGCCATACCTTCCTCTTCTTAGCAGCACTAGTTTCAGCTTTTTCTTCATCATCTTTTTGTTGTTTCTCAATCTCTTCTTTGATCATGGCAGTGTTCCACTCATCCAACACGTCGTCCATCAGGTAGGATACGTCTTTGAGCTTATCTAACCAACGCTTCACAGTTTCCTCCTTCACTTGCTGTTTCTCTGCATCGTTGAGCATTGCCTGGATGGTGTGGAATTTGCTTTCAAGCTTCTGGACTTCTCCCTCGACATTAGCAATCGACGTGAACTCTGAAGTAATGACAGAACTAAGCTGGTCCTTGAAAGCAGAAGCAAGAGCCCAAGCCATAGTTTAGAAGTTGGAAATGGAAATTTGTTTGTTTAACACGAGAACTGAAAGAGCAAATGGCAACTGGTTGATGAAAGAAGAGACCAAAGAGGAGGAGATTAAAGTTTGAGTCCCCACGTTAAAGTTAAACGAAAGTTAGCTGGAAAATGATGTAGCCAATTGATCTTTTTAGGCTAGCCCTACTTTCGGTTTTATGGCCCACTTGACTCCACTATTCCACACTTCCCCAAGTCATGGTTTTCTTTTTTCTTTTTCTTTTTTTTCTTTTTTTTGGGAAGGAAGTCCTGATCTTTTTTATTATCTATGTACTATTCTAGACTTCTTTTTTTCTTTTTTCTTTTATATCATTTGATAATGTTTGGGTAAAATTTATTCCATTGGCTTTCATTTGGATTATTATTATTATTGATATTATTTTATTATTTATATTGACGACAAGTTATTTCAACATTTTAAAATATTTTTGTAAAAATTTGTGTTGATTCTAAACTTATTGCTTACTATTTGCTATTCTCACAATAGTGATAGATCTCAATATATTTCCAAAATAATGGTAGATAGCTTCTTTTTTTTTTTTGCTAAATAGTAGTAGTGGGCCATTTTCGCCTCTCACAACATGAATTCACTATTTTCTAAAAAGGAAAACATAAATTCACTGTAAGCTCGAATCTTTTATAAGGGACAGTTTACGCAAGAGAAGTTTTGCTTGGAAAGCTCAAATGTGAAATGTTTGACCATAATGACCGGTATGGTTCTTAGAAAGTTCAGAGACTTCTTTTGAGTTTCGTTTCATTCGGTAACTTTCTTGATATTGCAATGTAATAAGCATTAATTGTCACTTGAAAGTTTAAAAGGTTTCATGTGCAATTTAATCATTTTAAAAAAAAAAACTTTTATTTGATTATTTATTGTAAGTTAACCAAAAAAAAGTGCACCTATAAAAAAGTGGGTCTTTTTTATTTATTAAGCTGATAAAATAAATAAATAACCTTAATTATTTTTTAAATAGATAATTACAATATGCTGCCAATTCTGCAGGTCAAATCATTTTTCTCTTACGGCCCTAAGCACTTTGTGCATATGAAGGTACCAATTCACCTAATCTTCCACTTTAAGTAGCAAAAGAAAATAGTAGTCAATAAAACCAAAACAATCTAGGTTTACAATATTTTTTCAAACTATTAATGTCACCTGTTGTAATTAGTAAATAATAAAAATAATAATATTAATGATGAGGCTTTTAAAAATGATATTGCTTCTATCATAGTTTAAACATATTGCTAGGTATCTCTAACTGGACTAAAAAGTAAAATCAACCCCAATAGTGTTTTTTGTTTGAGAAAACACCCATAGTTGGAAAAAGTAAAGGCACTATAATTGTATTCCTCTACAAATTTTTAATGGCACTGCAATCCACTATTTTAAATCTAAGGGCCAACTTTTGGTTAGTCCACCATTAGTTCGCACGGGAAAATATAACACACTACAACAGAAAAAAAAAATGTAGTTCACCTTAAAAAAAATATTAATCAAACACACAAAAAATAATAGAATTATATATTTTTAGAGATAAAAAGATTAAAAAAAAATACTTGTAAAAATCTTTTTATAAAAAAAATAGACAATACTTGAAATAATTATTACTTTTTATATATTACACCGCATTACATAATATATTTAAATATTCAACTAATTGCAATAAAATTTGTATTAAACAAAATAATACTGATAATATTTTTAAATATTCTACATAATATTTTTCTTAGTATTACATAAATTTTTTTTTAATACAAGATAGAATTCTACTCTATTCTAATCTAAATGTATATGTATGCAAAGCTACCTCTTGAAGGCTTGAACCCCGGCCCTTACTCCCCACACTTCACAAGCACTTATACTTATGAAGTGACCATCGTATCAAAGGTGTGCGGTAGTATTACATAAAAATTGTATTACATAATATATTTAAATATTCTACTTCACATTATTAAAAAAAAAATGTAAAATCATCGATAATATATAATAAGGCCTTCCTTAACAATTTCAGTCAACGTGAAGTGAACTCTGAAGAAATGAAAGAACCAAGCCGCTCCACGATAGCAGAAAGTAGAGCACCGGCCATACTTTGGCAATGGAAATTTACTGAAAAACACAAGACAAAAGAAGAGTCTTGTGTTATTGTCTAGTAGCTCAAAGTGCAAGCAATAATGAAGTAGAGGGCTCACTTTCTGATGTCTCAAAACAAGGTCTCCTCTGGTCAATATCAATAAATGAGTCCACATTGTACATCACCAGTTCACACTGGCATCCACCCTGTAATCTAAAAAGCAGAGCCAACCGAGTTTGGCATGAAGTTATTTCCTCTAGGTTTTTTTACAATTTTTTAATATTATTTTTGAATAATTTTATTTGTATTACTTTCATAATTTTTTTATAATAAATTATATGTAATTAGTTGTTATTGATTTAAATTTAAATTTATTATTGAAATTACTTTTTTTGTTCCAATAATAAAAACTAATAACAATTTGATACTTAAAATTTGTTATAAAAATATTATGTATATAATATTTCTCATTATTTATGGATATTATTTAGTTAATTTTTTGTTAACAATTTTAACAAAAAATTTTCTATTTCTATTAATTAATTAAGTTATTTCTAAACCAACCCAAAATCTAGACAATACGGCATCAGTTCACGCTGATCCATTTACAAGGTGAATATCTCCACTTATTTACAAAGTAATGAACTTTTTAAAGTTCTAGTACTAGTGGAGTGTGGACCAAGAAGAGGTTTCTTCTCTGTAGACAAAGTCTTCTGCAATAGTTTATTTAATTAAAATTAAAATTTTTTTATTAAAAATATTGTAGATAAAATTAAAAAAGATATTTGAAATAATATAGTAAGGCCTAGAAATAGTACTAAAAAGTATAATAAAATTTATGAATAGTAGTAAAAATAAGTTAAATAGTAATAAAAATAAACTAAATAGTAAAAAAAACTGACTTTATAAGCCAATGACAGATGCAACATAATTCTATGTATATCTTTCTATTTAATGTAAATTTTAAATGTTAACTATTGAAATATATATTTAAATATTTTTAATACACATAAAATTTTACTCAAATTAGATGTTATTTACCATTCAGTCAATAAACCTATTTTTTATGCAAAATTTTATGGATTTTATTGCACTTTTTCTAAGAAGAAACTAAAGAGGAGAGATTAAGGGGCTGTTTGGTAGTGTATTTTGAATAACAGTTTTCAGTATTTAAACAATATTATACATATTCCATTATTATTGTTTTTTGGATTATTATTGATATTATTTTATTATTTATATTGACAACTGGTTATTTTAACATTTTAAAATATTTTTTGTGAAAATTATGTTATTATAAACTTATTATCTACCATTTTGCTTGGAAAGCTCAAACGTGAAATGTTTGACCGTAATGACCAGTTTGGTTCTTAGAAAGTTCAATAACTTCTTTCAAGGTTTCACGTGGTAACTTCCTTGATATTGCAATGTAATAAGCATTAACTGTCACTTGGAAGAAGTTTAAAAGGTTTCATATGCATTTTAATAATTTTTTTTCTGAAAATTTTATTTGATTATTTATTGTAAGTTAACAAAAATATAGTGCACCTAGAAAAAGCGGAGTTTTTATTTATTTATTTATTAAGATAATAAAAATAAATAAATAACCTAATCATTTGCTCTTTTTTTTTTTTATAGAAATAATTACAATATGCTGCAACACCGCAGGTCAAATTGTTTTCTCCTTAGACACTCAAGTACTTTGTGTATGTGGAGGTGTCAATTCACCTAATCTTCCAAAACTTAGTCTAGGCTTACAATAATTTTTCAAACTATTAATATTGACTGTTGTAATTAGTAAATAATAAAAATGATATTAAACGATGAAGCTTATAAAAATGATGTTGCTATCACGGTTTAACACATGTTGTGAAGTATCTCTAACTGGACTAAAAAGCAAAATCAACACCAATAGTTGGAGAAAGCCAAGGCAACATAATTGTATTCCAGCACAAATTTTCAAAGGTAGCCCATCTTCATTTACTGCAATCCACTATTTTAAATCTAAGGGTCAAACTTAGGTTTAGTCCACCATCAGTTCACACCACCGTTATCAATATCAAAATCTTACATAGGAAGAGAGAGAGAATCACGTGGATTAGATTGTAAGGTTGAATTGAGGGTCAAAAATCGCTAGAGGCTATATCTAATTATCAAGATATGTTAAAGAAAAAAATTTGATAAAAATTAATTATAAAAGGTAATAACTACTACATTACAAATTACTAATACATAAACAAACCTTTTTCTTTTTCTTTTTTTTTAGAAACAATACATAGACAAACTTGAAACTCCAAATTTCAAAATTACATTTTCCAACACCCAAAACATACTTAACGCTAACAATATAGTGCAAAGAACAATGTTTCTAACCATGTACAACATGATAATAAGTTAACACAAGCGTATAAGAATGAATATTTCCTTAATGGTTATCTCTCACTCATTCTAAATACAAATGGGTCAAATTTGTATTCATTTTGAAGTCTTGGATATTTACTTTATAATGGACTAAGTAGCACTCAATTTTTTTAAAAGTTAGTCCTACATTTAGATGAAGACCACATCATCACTATCTAGAAAACTTGAGGCCAACTCTGGCTGATGAAAACCACACCAGACTTGATTAGATTGTAATTCACACTGATTTCTTCTCTATAACCACTGACAAGTAAAATGAAATTTCTCCGCATACTACAAAGTCATAAACTTTATTTATTTTGGATTATAGTTCTTTTTTCTTTTTCTTTGTCCTTCGTGATGGGACCCTATGAAAAATCATTAAATTCTTGTCCGAAATTGAAGGCCACATATGCTTCACCTCATTTTCAAAATAGGCTTAAACTGTGCAGGATCATTTTAGGCATTTTGTGGGCCTAATTAATCAATAGTAGTTCTAGTGGGAGATTTTAAACAATTGCTATCAATTGTGGAAAAATGGGTGTTAATAGGTTGGATGGGGGCCCAGAACATTAGGGAACGTTTGTACAGGGACCTAGGAAAATGGAAACTACTTTTTCCATATGTCCGGGTTATACACTTGCCTTAAATTATAGCAAAACCAACACCAATTAATTAGTAGAAATGGCAAAAAACACCATAATTGTAGCCCCCACGTTCATTCACTATTTTAAGCTTATAGGAAAATTATGATTAATAAAGTCTATGCAGTATATTATTAGTTCACACTATGGTTATTAAGTTGAAAGTCCTACAAAGGATTGGTGAAATGGTCATATGGATCGGATTGTATACTGAATCAAGAATCATAGGATTCTACTTTATGTTATAAAAAAAAAAGGTGTAAAATCACCGGTAATAATATGAAAAAAAGTGGTATCCCTAACCTTACTCACCGACGATAATGAATATTCAATCATCCAAACCAAGTTCATTATTAATTTGTAGAATATTTTCTAAATCGCTATATCTCACTCATTCCATGTACAAATTGGTCAAATTTGTATTCATTTTGAAGCCTTGAATATATACATTATAATGGAATAAGTAGCACTCAAAGTCCACACGGGTAGACTCGATCAAATCACAGTTCACACTGATCTCCTCTCCAACCCACCAACAACTAAAATGAAATTCCCCCACTTACTACAAAGTCATAATTTTTTTTTTTGGATTGTATTTTTTTTCTTTTTCCTTGTCCTTCATGATGGGACCCTAAGAAAAAAGAAAGACTTTTGTTTAAAAAATTTTGATTTTGAATTTTTTTGATAAAAAAATAAAAAGACATTTGAACCCAATCTTTCACTTACTAATAGTGAAAAATTGTTAAACATTTGTCCAGAATTGATGTCCACATATGCTTCACCTCATTTTCAAAATAGGCTTAGCCTGTGGGGGATCATTTTTGGCATTTTGTGGGCCGAATTAATCAATAGTGATTTTGGCAGGAGATTTTAAACTATTGCTATCGATTGTGGAAAAATGCATGTTAGGTCTGTTTCACAAATTAGAGCCTAAGCATTTAGGGTTCACTTAATTGAAGGAGTGAAAAAGTGGGAGGATAAAAAAAATTTAGTTTTCTTTCATTTGTATTTGGTTAAGATGATGTAAAAGTGGAGAGATAGAAAATTCATTTATTTCATTGAGAAAAAAAAAGAAGAGAAAATGGAAAACGAAATTTGTATAAATTTACAATTATGTCTCTATTACATTAAACAACTTTTTTAATAGTATATAAATAATTCCTTTTCATTATTATTGTAAGTGCACAATTGCACCTGGACCCAAAAACAATTACGGGCTCAGGCCTAATGAGCCTTAAACAATAAAATTTGTAGAGTGTGAGCTTGAAATCTAGGTTAGAGGTACTGAGAACTTGATAACAGACTAAAAGTTACAAACACTTGTAAATAACAAATGATAATTGCAAATAGACCTCCTCGGACGTAAGCCGAGGACTACTTCTGTATTATTTCTCTTTCTCTCTTAGAAGTTACAATTCTTCCCCTTTTTCTTTGTTACCGACTGCCCCTTAAATACTTCTTTTTTTGATGCTTTATCCACGTGTTGCTCCAACCCCCCTCCCCCAAGATATTTATTTTCTTAGTACCTTTGAATAGTGACAAGAAGTTTCAGTTCTACTGTTCAGGGGTCACTTCCTCATTAATGCGGCCAGGGAGGTAGGTGCAGAGTCTTTAATGTGGTGGTGGCAGCATTTTCTTGTGGTATTTTTCTAACACCGGTGTACCTCGAAGGTTCAGGGTTTCCCCCTTTAACCATTAGTCTTTCCAAAGTTGTGCCTTGGCCTTCATAATGAAGCTCTGAGTTCCCTTGGATCTATCAGAGGAGAAGCTCACCCTCGGCTGTATCCTCGGAACCTTAGCGTATGGGCCAATTCGTAGAGTTAACAAATTCTTAATTCTGGAGCAGGTCGGCCCTCCATGCTACAGTCCAAAGGCCCATTTGTCCACTTGGGTCTTTTTACTCCCCACAATTATTATATAAGAAAAAAATGCTATCAATTTAATATATATATATATATATATATATATATATATAATCTGAAAAGCAATTTCAGCCATCTTTTAAAAAAATTTAGCAACTAAAAAGAATCAAAAAAAGAAAGAAAAAAAAGAGTCTAGCCGTAATTTTTTTTTTTTTTAAAGAAAACATAAGTAACATGTAACTGTTTTTTCTCATATGATTATCCCATATTCATTCTAACTCCAAAATTAGATAAAAATTTTGTTAATCATATGAGAGTGTAGTTTGATGGTAGGAGTTCTTTTCTCAATACTTAAAAAAGAGGATGTGTGGTACATGTGGTATTACTCATTGTTGTTACGTGACATAGGGTCAATGAGTCCGCATTGAGAGCCTATTTTTTTCATTTAGAAAAAAAAGAAGAAAATCAAATTTGTGTTTATTTTGAAGTTATAGATATTTATTTTATTTTATTATTTTATTATTATAAAAAAAAATCATTAACTTTTTAATTTTGGACTACAGTTCTTTTTCTCTTTCTTTGTCCTCCATCATTCATGGGACCCTAAAATTTGGATCGTAGTTCTTTTTCTTTTTTCTTTGTCCTTCATGATGGGACCTAAAAAAAAGACATATGAACTTTTTAATTTTGAATTATAGTTTTTTTTTTTACTTTTTCTTTGTCCTTCATCATGGGACCAGATAAAAAGACACCAACTTTTTAATTTTGGAGTATAGTTCTTTTTCTTTTTTATTGTCCTTCATCATGGGACCCTGAAAAAGAAAAAGACATATAAACCCAATCTGACACTTACTAATAACAAAAAATCATTAAACTTTTGTTTGAAAAAATCATTAAATATTATAATCACCGAAAATTATAATATACGTTAAAGAATGATTGTCAAAAAGAATAAATTTGACACAAATTAATTATCTAAGATAATATCTACTAAGTACCAAATGAAAAACTCAAAACTTCAAAGTTAGATGTTCAAACACCGCAAACTTACATGTGATTTAATTTTATTTATTTTGAAAAAAAAAAGTGATTTTAAATCAACAACTCGGCACGAAGAATCATGTTGCCAACTATGTAGACTATGGCAATAATAGCATGCATATAATAACGAACATTCAATCAGGGATGTAGATACATATTAGCCAGCGGGTTAGCTAAATAATATTTAACAAATGTCAAAATTTGACTACGAATTTGGTTATAGCTTAAGGATATAACAATTTTTAGATTGCATATTCTTTATGCTAAACTTATTTTTTATGCTTAATTTTGGATTACAAAAAATTAAAATTTAAACAAATATTGATGACATAGTTATTAATTGGAAATTTAGCAAATATAGAAGATATAAGAAGAAAACGTAATTTAATTATGAATTATTAAAATTCACATCCAATAAAAATATATGAAGTGAAGTTATAGCCTTACGCTACAACCTTGTAGCAAAATTTTGTCCTTTAATAAATTGTATGTGTTTTTTTTAAAATCAAAATTAGATGCTTCAAGAGTCTGGCCCCTAACAAAAATAATAAGTAGAATATATAATTATTTACTATGAGACATAAAAATATTGTCCAATGAGTTGTTGGCTTTGTCAACTTGATTGAAATGATAGGTTCCTAAAAGAGTAATGCTAAGTCTATAATATTTTGATAATAATTTTATAACAAAATCTTAAGTGACAAGCTACTATTAGTTTTAAATTAGGTTATATTACTTTTTTATTCCTCAATAATTTGTAACTTAAAATTTGTTGTGAAACATTATTTTTCCTAGAATAATTGATGATTGGTGTATTGGCTATTGCTATGATATTTGTAAATTAAATAATCAAGAAAAGTTTTTGTTGAATATTTCTGGCTCTTTCCCTATAATCCAAACCAAGTTTTTTTTATTAATTTGTTGAATCTTTTTCTCAAATGGTTATCTCATATTCATTCTGACTCCAAAATTAGATCAAATTTGTGTTTATTTTGAAGTAATGGATATTTATTTTATTTCATTATAAGTAGTACTAAAAAATATTTTAAAAGGTAGTCCTATATGCAGTAGCTATTTCAGTCAGCAAAGCATCCATATCAAAAACGTGAGAGCCTAGCTGGTCAATGAAGTCCGCGCGTGGCACGCTCCTGTCCCAGTTCACATTCTCTTTCCTCTCTTCAAAGCCACCGACAAGTAAAATGATTTCCCCCACTTTACCAGTAGTACACAGTCATTAACTTTTTAACTTTGGACCATAGTGGTTTTTTTTTTTTTTTTTTTTTTTGTGGAACCCGAAAAATAGACATAATTTTGGATTATAGTTCTTTTTCTTTTTCTTAGTCTTTCATGATAGATTGATAGGACTCTAAGAAAAAGACATGAACTTTTAAATTTGGATTAGAGTTCTTTTTCTTTTTCTTTGTCCTTCATCCTGGGACCAAAAAAAAAAAGACATGAACTTTTTAATTTTGGATTATAGTTCTTTTTCTTTTCCTCTGTCCTTTAACATGGGACCCTGAAAAAAAGACATACATGAACCTAATACACTCACTAATAATGAAAAATCATTAAACTTTGTCTGAAATTGATGGCCACATATGCTTCACCTCATTTTCAAGAGAGGCTTTAGATTGCGGGGAATCATTTTAGGCATTTTGTGGGCCAATTAATCAAGAATAGTTATTGTTGGAGATGGCAAAGAGTTGCTATTGAATGTTGAAAAATGGGCGTGAGGCTTGTTTCACAAATTAGAGCCTAAGCAATACAAGCTTTTAGATATTGTTTTGAATGATTGTGGAATGTGGACTTTTAAATTTGGGTCTTGGTGGACCAAATTTAAGTTTACTTGGTCTTATTGTAGGTTGGATTGGGCCCAGTATATTAAGGAATGTTAGGACAGAAACCTTGGAAATGTGGCATGGAATTGGAATTGGAATTGGATATCCTACCCAGTACTATAGGATATCAAAATCATTTTCTTAATAGTCTTTCTAGGACACAACAAAATTCAAAAAGATTTTCAAATTAGTCTATCACATTACATATGAGCTAGTAAAATTACAAATTGTGTTGGCCTATATGTGAGGTGGTAGGTTAATTTATGTGAAATTGTAAGAATTTTAGTTGTATCTATAATTCTATTGTTTTCTTAAAGGGCACCATATTTAGGGACTGGTTCACACCAATCTAGTCCTGATTCCAAGTAGACTTTCGCCGAGGTAGAAGAGTGAGTGAAAATATGATAATTGGATTTAAATAAAGACAATCCTTAGAGAGAAAGGTTGCAATGGATTTCGAAGCCGTTAAGTTGGATTTCATTTAAATAAAGCATATGATAGGTTTTATTCAAAACAGTTTAGAGACCTATCACTTTCCAATGGATTTAAGTTCAAAATCTAGGTTGTTCCAATCATAATTATTTAGGAATCACTAAAACTAACTGCAAACATTATTAGAAATTTTCAAATAAAAACAGGAAATAAGATGCTTAAAACAAGAACAAGCACAAATGATCCCTCTAATGAGTTGTTTTTCCATCATACATAAAACAATTTGATCTAGATGAAACATCATAACAAATGTCAATAGAGTTGTATATCGAATACATACCACATTTTAATGGGAACCATCTTCCAGCTGGTTGATGGGCAATAGGATTGCAAATGCTACCAAAGTTAGCAGGCATATTGGCATAAAGTAACAAAGCTACATGAGTGTCCTCATTTGATGATCCTCTAGTAGAAAAAAGCTATTAGTATGTATACATACCTACACCCTGTACATACACACATATGTATAGAAAACATACGATTTAACTTAATCAAGAAGGTAGAATATTGAAGATTGACAGTTGTGTTAAGGCTTGTGTTGTTCAATAAGGTCAGGTACCTCCATTCTCCATGCATATTTCTTCATGTCACTGATAAAAGAGAGTAGAATGTTGGAGAGAAATAAAATAAAATCCTTTTCCCATGGATACTTTGTATTAGACAACAGAGAGTGTGTCTAACATCATGTACAAATAGTTTGGGGGTAGGTAACACCCCTCACATCAACAACAAAATTAGGTGGAATATTAAGCAGTAAAAGGGAAATCTAAACCACAACCGACTTTAGTCAAGACATCTGCAATATGGTTTTCCCTTTCTTTTATAAGAATGTTGTAGTTGATAGGGGTCGAGCTGGCTAAGTAGCACTCTTTGGTCCATTTGGTGCACTTTGGTCCAATTCGGTCCATTGTGGTCCACTTCGGTCCTCTTTTGTCTTTTTGGTTCTCTTTGGTCTGCTTCTATCAACTTTGGTCCATTTCGGTCCTCTTATGTCTAATTCTGTTCTCTTCGGTCCATTTCAGTCTATTCAGTTCAATTTGGTTCACTTCAGTCCATTTGGTCCTCTTTTGTCTAATTTAGTCCATTTAGGTTTTTTTTTTCTGGTCTAATTTAGTCCACTCTAGTCCATTTAGTTCTATTCGGTCTACTTTGGTCCTTTACGGTCCATTTCCATGCACTTATTTATTTATTTTTTTTGGGAGAAAAGAGAAGGGATACTCATGTTTGTAATCATTTCCCCACGTTCCATGATACACTACCACTTGGATTTTTTGATAAGCCTATAGATACCACCAATGCAATGTAGGGTGTGCCACTACTCAACTGCATTATTATAATTTCTGCATATTAAGTATGGGTCAGTAGTAGTACTTGAAGACTTCTTGGCACTTGGTTTAAAGTAATCGGTTTCGAGGGCTTCCTACCATTGCACAACACTCGCCAATGGCGGTGCACTTACTTAAATCCAAATTTATTAAAAAAATATAGATCTCAATCTCGTTCCAATTTCTATAAGATTTTACCAATTTAATCTCAAATTGTTCCACATATATTTAATGAATCCAACCACATTTGCAACCTATCTATTTATTTATTTTATTTTGCTTAAAAAAAGACAACTTAACATTACTTATTGTTAAAATTCTAAAATACTATTAAATCGCATTCAAACATTAGAGCCACTATATTTAGTTCCGAAGCCTAACATATATTGAGTATTATTAATATATAAATGTTTGTTGAATATTTAGTGATTATGTCTAGCAATTATTGTTACCATTAGTAATATTTAAACCATCTAATAATATTAATAATCCAAAAGAACATTCAGCAGGGTTGAGAGAGAGATAAAGAAGACAACTTAAATTTCGGCCAAACTACAAATGAGTAAGTTATAATTAGTCCTAAATTATATCATAAAGAAATTATGATAAGGCGAAATGCTGAATAACATGTTATAGTCAATCCTTAGATAATTGTACTCACCCAATATACTTGACTCTATTTTGGCCCCTAAGGATGTGTGGACTACGAAAAATTTTACGAATATATAGTTTAATTGATCATGTAGTACTACTCTTGCAGCAAATTCCGAAGTGGTGGATATGGTTGTATTATCTAATTCTGGTTACTAAATGGTTTGTTGAGATATAAACAAGGAGATTTTGGTATTTGGAGAAACCAAAACAATTGTTGCCTTCTTAAAAGATTACTTCGGGTTTCACCATAAACACTTAACTCTTGTACTTGCTCTTCCCTAAGAGGATGGAGATGGTGCATGTTTCCAGCAAGCATTTACGCATGTAATGTGTTGATTAGTGTAGTAATCAGTGATGATATGCAAAGATTTTGTGTTTATTAAGATATCTACTGTAATTGATCAAGTTAAGAACAAATGTTTTCTCTGTTCAATATTTAAATATTAGAAGTTAAATTGTTTAAACAAGAAATTACAACATGTACGGTATATGAACCACCATGCTAAGATGAGGCCTTTTGAAGTTGAACAAATGTTGTGTTTGTATGAACCACTTAAGAATTGAACTCTTCCTTCAAAACCCATTATATAATTATTTTTTTCTGTTAAGTAAAGGAAAACCCTTAAATCAACTTTCTTGAGTAGCAGGATTGTCAAAATCAAGTCCATTGATATGCATACTTGTATAGTCTATAGTTTTAATATATTGTGCTAAAAGCAAAACTTAGGTATAATATTTAAGTGTTGTTCCTTAAATTTATTTTTGAAAATTTAGTCATGTGACAGTATTTAACTAAAATACTCTTTCATGAGTTCATCCCATGAAAAAAAATTACGACTGAATTTGTCTTGTACTAGTAGTCTAAATAAAATTACTTTTTAAGCGAACTTGGATTGTGTAAGTTGGATTTTAAGATTATATAATTTGTGAGCATAAGCCGAATCCTACGTCTAGCATATGAAAGGTCTATTTATGGAGATGTCATTTTTTTTTAACATTTATGGAGATAACAATTTTCTCTTTTTCATAGATACAATCTAATTATCTTTTTTCTTTTTTTTTAACGTCAAATATAAGGAAAAAAGCAAATACCGCATCAATATGGTCTTGTAGAACAGAGTAAAACCTTCTCTCTTTTTTCTTAATAACTTGATAGTTTGGGTGCAAGTTTTAAATCCTCGACATCTTTATTGAAAATACCAAAATATGTTAGTTGAACTATAAAACTTTTGGGGAGAACAATGTCAAACTTAAAAGAAAGTTGAATTTTCTTGGCAAAATGAGTAAATACCCTTAATTTAAAACTATGTAGGAAAATATCCCCATTTCCAAAGTATTTAGCAAAATATCCCTGTTTTGGAACTTGATTTTAACAAAATCGAGTTCTGTGTAAAACTCAGTATCCTCAAAATCGAGTTTTATGTGTATTTTTAAGTAGAACTCGACATTCGCAATGTCAAGTTCCACTTAAGTTTTCAAAAAAATTTAAGTAACAAAATATGCATAGAATTTGACATTGTTAATATCGGGTTCTGCCTATAACTTGATTTTGTTAAAATAGAATTTTAAAAACATGGACATTTTGTTAAATACTTTGGAAAGAGGGGCATTTTGTTGTATAGATTTAAAATTAAGGGTATTTACCCATTTTGCTCGAATTTTCTTATAACCTTCATACCAATTGAAAATTATTAGAAATTCTCATAGCATAATGGGATGGTACTCTCTCTTCTAACATGCATAATAAATCCCACCCAAAATTTAATTAGTAGGACTTACTATTATGTAAGAAAAAAATATATCACATTGCTATGGTAATATATCACATCATTTTACTCTTAAAGCACTAATTATTAATTACTCCGTACCATTATTGAAAGGTAACTCTATGAGAGAATACTTGGGGTACCCGAAATTAGATTCTCATGGTAATATCTAATATGTAATTGAATACAAAACATCCAGGAATGGAAAAAACAAAAATTTACAACACTACTTGATTTGCCTAACAAATCACAGTTGTACCCACCTCAATTTACCATTTAAGAAACAAAAAGTTTATGGGCACAACAAAATCTGAAGGCATTTTTATAACAAGTTTGTTTTGAATTGTGATGGGTCCAAGTGAATTTTATTTTAATTTTTATCTTATTTTAACTTACATTTTGACTTCTTGTGAGATTTTGTTGTATTCGTGGAACTGAAGGCATATTATCAGATAGAACGAGGAAGGAGGGCAGTCAAACATGAACAATAATAAACAAATTCACGCAAATCCAAACTAGCATCTATTAAATATGAATAAATTTTCGAAAAAACACAAAATAAGCTATTTCTTAATACCTTTCAGCTAAATTATCTATCAAAATGGAACTTGCCGTTGTTTACTTGTCTTAAATTTTAAAGATTATCTATAGCCAACTCTGTATTAAATTTAGTAGAATTTATCTTTCAATGTTAAATAAATTAAGAATTGGTGAGAAAATCATCTTCCATTGGTAGTAAGATTAACAAAATTAATCTTGATTTATTTGTTCATGTTTCAAGCAATGAAACATTGTTATAAACTTAGGGATTGACTTACCTCTAATACTTTTTAAAAATGAATCTCTCACTTTGTTTTAATGAGAGACTGACACATTACTTACTCACTAAATAAAAGGTGGGGATTAAAACTTACTACCACTTGTCATTGTATATTTAAAACAAAATGACATATTCAATTAAAAAAGTACTGAAGATAAGCCAAACCTATAAATATGTTACTTGTTTTGGTAAGGGGAGGGGGGTTTTAAAAGGTGACACTGATATTATTCAATATAGGTTTTTTTTTTTTTAATTATTATTATTACAACAATTCAATGTACTATGGAAACCTTTAACTCTTTAGTATTTTCGAAGTTCACCAATGTTGTTACATGATATTCATTTCTCTCACATGAATTGCGTGTTCTACTAATAAAATTCACAATGGAATCTACTATTCACATGAGAGGAATGAATATCATATTACTATACTTCAAAAGTACTTAATAAATTTTTATACCCTTAATGGTTGATTTTTTATTTGTTCTCAAGCTTCATTAAGTACTTATTAATTTGATGGACAAATTCATATCAACAAAAACTTAAAAATTTATTGAACTCGAAAACAATGATTTTATGAGAGGCCCATATTTCCGCTTGTAAATGATCCAAGTAAAATGATAGGTAAAAGTGTATAACAGCCACAGAAGGTATTAAAGAAACCCTTGTGCTACTAAAGAAACAAGCTAGAATGTAACTATGGACTCATCAACTAATATATTTCTCTTTTTGATACAAGATAGAAATTCTACACTAACCTAATCTAAGTGTACATATGTGTGAAGTTTTCTCGTAGAGACTTAAACTCTGACCCTTGCCCTCCACGCCCCACACCCCACACCCCACAAGTACTTATACTTGTGGAGTGACCATCGCATTAAGAGTATGTGGTGGTCAACTAATATATTTTAAAAAGTTGAAAACTAAGTGATAGGGATTTTGTGAAATCTTCTAAGAAATTAATGGGTAAAAGGATTGGAGTTGGTTTAATATATTTCACAAAATAACCTGATCATTTTTCATTAGGACCCGCCTAGAAGTATGCTACTTATGTGAGTAAAACTAAAGCAATTGCAGTATTTATATCATTTGTGGAACGGATAATTCCACCTGAGGTAATTGTATGATTTGCCATACGTATTTTAATTCCCATTACCTTTTTCTTAAAAAAATCTCATTACTAATTTTATAATTTCACCATGGCTTTTAAATTGAGCTTATTTGTATTAGAATATCTCTCTCCTGAGTTTTTGTGTTTGTTTCTCATAAAAATTTCATAATTTCAGACTTTATTACAACAATAAAAGTGAATTTTACCATATTCCTTATTATTTTACTTAACCAATAAGTTTTCTCAAAAAAATAATAATAACCCTCTCAAAAAAATAAAATAAAAAAAATACTATTGTCCGATTGTAGTGAGAATAATTAATGCACTATAGCACACGTAAAATTGGAATCATTACCATCATTTTAATACCAAACATGTGCTTTTACCATATTCCGAATACTAGTTGGACATTGAGCAAACTAAGTAAGTTTTAAATTTTGTGTGTGTTTTGTTTTGTTTTGTTTTTTTTTTCAAGTTTCATACATTTACAGATTTACAGTTCACGAATTTTGAAAGAAAAGTTTTAAAAGGTGAGAATCCGACGAGATTGTAATCTTGATTCTCTCCTCGTAAATGTATAAATACCATACCACCCCTCCCTTCTAGTTTCTCTCTTTCTCACTAAACTCTCTTTCTTACAAAATTTAATTTCTAGGAAATTTTTCTCTCTAAGAAGGTTTTCTCAAATCAACCCAAGCTAATTAGATACTTACTTTCTTCTCTTCACTCTCCCTTCTAATTCTTTTTACTTCATTGTTTATCCATAGCTGCACATACTATGTACTATGTTACAAAGTTTTGATTTTGAAACGAAAACAAATTAAGGTTTGGTTCTATATATATACTAAGAAAAATTTGTCCTCCAACTTACAATTGAAATAATAATTCAATTTGGTACGTGGGGTTTATTCAATGTTACAATGAATAGCCTAATCTCAAAATGCTTTTGTTTTCTGTAAATTATGTTTGAATTTGAATGTATGTTTTATGTTTGTACTTGGGTTTTGTTGATGTGTGTTGGTTTGGTCTCCAATAGTAAGAAGGAATCTAGATTTTTTTTTTTTTTTTAGAAGAAAGAAGGAGTCTAGTTGTGTGTCATTTAGAGTTTTTTTTTTTTTTTTGAATAAAAAAGTGGGTCTTAGGTATGGACTAATCGACTTCACACTACGTGACAACTATGGATAATAACATGCGCCATTGAGAGTTTGTACTTTATAGCATCCTATAGTAAAAAATGGATAATATTCAAGTAATCAAGGTTTTTAATTTTTTTTTTTAATTGGGTAAATTTCATTAACATATCCTGAGATTTGGATTAATGTCAATTAGATCCAAAATTTTTTAAAACTAGCTTTGTTCCCTAAAACCAACTTAATTCCTAAATATTGTTAAACTTGTTAATCATTTTTCTCAACTATCTTTGGGACTAAGTTGGCTTTAGAGATCAAATTGGTTAGTTTTGAAAAATCTTGGACTTAATTGGCATTAGCCCCCAAACTTCAGGGTATGTTGATGGAATTTAATTACCCTTTTAAATAAAATTTTTATTGAAGGTCTTGGATTTTAATATAGCGGAGTGAAAGGTTGATGGTAAAGACCATCATAACCTTGCTTTTGACTTGAATCTAGGTTGACAATGAATAGACAAACAAGTAAGATAGGGGTAAGATAGTCATTGTCTTAAATAAACAGAAATCTTGCATCGATATTCATCAAAAAAACTTTAGAATTTTGATTCTTAAAAAAAAAAAACACTTTAGGATTTTAATTAGAATCCACTCAATTGGAGAAAAAGGATCATAATACCCTTCTAAATTTATGCATAGTAATTGGCGGATGACAAGGTCTCCAGTCTCCCTAGCCCGTTCTATCTAATGACTCAAACGCTAATACACGTTTTTTTTTTTTTTTTAATTATTGAAACTTTATTTAATCGAAAAAAAAAATCTAAGGTATTTGTCTTGCTAACTTTAGCTTTATATTATAAGAGAAAAGCTTTTGGATGAGAAAAAAATATGGTACTATAATCTCTAACAATTACTTAAGTATGATTTGTTAAGAATTTTGTAATTCAACTAATTAGTATCTTTTGATAGTTCTAATAGAAAAATCTCTAATTTAAATTCCACATTTCCCAACTATTGAATTATAAAAATAATACTTAGATATATTATTAAATTACCCCAAATACATAGTTCTATTTTTTTTAAAGAAAATATTCTAGTATCCTTTATTATTATTATTACTATTATTATTATTATTATTTTGGTAAGTTTATCAATTCTTTTGGTAAGAATTATTGCCATAGGGGTCTTAAAGATTGTCTATTAATAATGTAAAACTTCACCTGATTTTTTTTTTGTAGGACCCCATTAAATATTTTTTCTTCCAATTTTAGCTATAATTTTTTTTTAAAAAAAAAGGCCCCACAAAGCAATATTTAGTGAAAATGTGAAATCCGCCTTTTGTTTTATTTTTCCTTTTTCTTTGGGTGGTTAGTTGAATTAGTTGATCCACTTTTATCCCTTACGTTTTTAACCCAACTTTTTTAGTCAATTAAAACCATCCATTTTCAAAAGAAAAAACTATGTTAAAAAGAGTGAATTATGCATGGTTGATATTGTCTCAACCAAATATACGTGAATGAACACGATTTCTTGTACCATTCTACCAATTATTCTTGTATCAACTATGAGTCTAGTCTAAGTTTCTTGCTTTGAGCTTGATTTATTTCCTTTCTTTTTTCATTTTTGTTTAATTAGTGTTGCAAAGTTAACTAACGCAATTTCATTTAACTATGGTATATCGACAACCACCTTCAGATCCCTTAAACATGGAGTTCAACCCAAAAGAAAGATTTGACGACAATGGAGATACAATTAATGGTTCTTATGATGTATGGCTGGTAAGCACACACTATACTTAATGTTCCAACCACTAGAGATACCGATAGTTTATCATGTCATGCCTTATGTTACACCATTTTGCTATGAATGATTCAAAGAGTTTTCAAGTTTTCAACTCATTACAAACTATCTTTTATACATAATTTTTTACTTTAATTATGTATATATCTTTCTCTTTCATTGGGTACATTATTGTTTTCATTAATATTTTTTTAAGAAAAAAAAAAAATTTTGCATTATGTACCATTTCTTAAAAGCTTTATTTTTTTAGGTTCAACTATATTCTTATCTACTTTCAACAAACAAACAAATCAACACACAAAAATCCAACCCAAAAGCATATTAAAGCTTTCTTGTTGTAGTAAATTACTAACAAGTTTTTTGTTTGGCTGCTATAGAAAAATCATCCTTCTGCCTTGAGCTCTTTTGATGAAATAAATAGAGTGGCTCATGAGAAACAATTGGTTGTATTTTTGGATTACGATGGAACCCTCTCACCAATTGTAAACGACCCTGATCGAGCTTTCATGTCTAATGCGGTAAGTACTTTATCTAAAAAAAGTTAGAACATGCATTAATTGTGACCATACATACATTATTAAAGATTATATTTTTGTGGTAAAAAATTCCCAAAAACTTTATGGAGGAAGAACTAAATTGTCTAATTTTTTTAACTAGTTCATGTATCATTTAGAATTCATTTGGCTGAAACCAAAACATATATTAGGAATTTATGCCTATTACCATGATTTGAATTATTTTATTATATTTTTCTTACTTTGTTGGTTAAGCATTGTGCTATAGAAGTATAGGCTATACCATATAAAAATGAGTTTTCTTTTTAGAGAGTTTCAACTTATAGCATCCATTTCTGATATTTTAGAAAAAAAAGTAACTTATATCAAAACTATTAACGTACTATTTTTTTAATCATTGCTTATCTTACTCCAACAATACTCTCCCATATGTGATATAACACAACCGTTGAATTGTGTGATATGTTTGGAAGTACAAAATTTTAAAAATGATGCAAACTAACGGGAACAGCATTATTTTAATATGGTATATATGTGCAATTTTTTTTTAATGAATGAATTTGTTCCTCCAAAAAAATGTTGTCTTATAACACTATAATCATGTGCCTATCGATTGACAGATGCGTTCGGCTGTAAGAAAAGTTGGTAAACATTTCCCAACTGCAATTGTCTCTGGAAGGTCTAGGGATAAGGTAAATTGCTCTTACACAATTAATGCAACAATGAGCTAAACCTTATAAATACAAACTTTTTTTTTTTCAAATTAATTAGCATACTTGTTAAACAAAGTGTTTTTTTTTTCTCTACTCTAGGTGTTCCAATTTGTGAGATTAAATAATATCTATTATGCCGGAAGTCATGGGATGGATATATCAACCCCATCAGTTTCTCTCTATTATGGTAACCATAAGCATCAAACTAGGACTATTGATGAAAAGGTATATTTTCTCAATTGTTTGTGGTTAATTTTCTATACTTGGTGCTTGTCGTGGAAATTGCATTTTTTATGTTGTGTTCAAAACCTGTAAATCAAAATTTAAATTGCAATGAAAATTTCTTAAACGTTTTCCATTAATTTTTTTGATCTTGTAGGGTAATGAAATGGTTAACTTCTGCCCAGCACAGAAATTCTTGCCTAGAATTCAAACAGTAAGAAATTATGTACTGTTTATGATAAGGGTGAAATCAACATGACGGTATGAATGGTATCAGTGTGTTGTCATTCAAGGGCACACTTAACAAAATTGAAAGGAGCTTTTGGCTACCAAATGAAAAAGTAAAATAAATAAAGACTAAGAGAGAGCTAGAGGTAGAGAGCTGAGAGCGTTTGGTAGACTGGTCCAAGCTTTGAGCGGAGAAGAAGTCATTAGCGAAGAAGAAGAAGAAGAAGAAGAAGAAGAAGAAGATGAAGAAAAGGAAGAGATCTGAGGTGATGGATTATCGGCAAAATGAAATTAATTATCGAAATTAGCAGAAATAGCAGTGATGTGATTTTCCTTTTTACTGCTATTTTTTTTTTTTTGAAGATTTTTTTTTTGGGCCAATTTTCATTTTCCGGCCAAAAACCAGTATATGCCCTGGTATGACCGAAACAGCCCCGGTACGACTGAAACAGCCCCGGTACAACCGGTATATAAACTGGTACGAAATAGCTGCGTTTCTACACTAGTCTAAGCATCGAAACAGTAAATACCGGCCGTACCCGCCGGTACGGTACAGTATCAACTCCACTGCCTTAAACACAAGTTTTACAAAAAAAAAAAATTATACTAAACTAAAGATTAATCTAGTGTACATGCTAAACCAATTTTCACATCAACAAAACCTAAGCAATATAAAGCTAGGCAAATAAAGGGCAATATGAAAATAAGAGAAAAGCAAGCAAACTACAACTAAACTCCAAGAAGTGTTTAGAAAGAGAAAAAGCTGAAGATCTAGGTGAAAAAACCTCTCCCTCGACCACATCATCAAAAATCTCTAGTAGAAAGGATAGTTGCAGTACATAGGACACTATTAACTCTCTAACATATTTATAGAATATCAACATATTTCTTTTATATAAGGATAGTTTGATCATCAAAACTGTTTTGAAAAATCCCCTCAAAATTAGTAAACATCACTTACCTCTTATTTGCAAAAATGAAATCAACCACCCTTGAGTCACAATAAATCAAAACCTAGCAACACCAAAAATAGGTCCATCAATACGTAAATTTCACACTTAAAAATATGTTTTCACACTTAAACAGTTTAATCTTGGAAAACACTAATATTTCCAAATTTTCCATTTATTTACTCATTGTCCAATTCGCGTTTAGCTTTGACCCAAAAGCTCTATTGCACATATTTGCACTAACTATTAATTGGCATGAAAGTACAACAATTCTATAGAACTCTTAGCATTTCATTATATGTCTAGCCATCATATAATCTACTATTCCTTAGAAGCTACATGTTATATTCAAATCTGATCAACTTAATATTCATATCTAATCAATCAAATATATAGTTGAAGCCACATATAATATCTTAATTTATCAATCCCATAGCCAGCCCATTATTCCCTTGATGCCGCAAAACTTAAATGATAAATTTGGACAAATATTTGCACAATGACAATGCGTGGATGATAGATTGGTTAACTTAGTTAGATGATGCTGTTAAATTACGATTATTCTAAAAGTTTAAACTATTAAGAAATGGTAAGTTTAATCACTTAACCATAATTCTAACACTTCCCCTCAATTGTGGGCCTAAACTTCCCCTTAATAATTGGGGGCCCAACAGATGAGAATTTACATTTTAAATGGGAGGTAGAGTGAAGACAGGGATCGAACTTAGGATCTCCTGCTCTGATATCATGTTAAATTACCGATTGTCCCAAAAGTTTAAGCTATTAGGAAATTGTGAGTTTAATCACTTAACTATAATTCTAACAAGTGCAATACTATAATAAACCATAAACAGCCTTTTCTCATTAGCATGGTGACAAAATTGATTTCCTCAGTCCATGCCTAACAACCTATGATCTGTGTGGCACAAAGACTAATATACCTAAACATTCTCTATCCTAGGTGTGTGAGATATCAATAGCCCTTAAGCTATATAGACACTTGATAGGTATCACATAAACAAAAGAACCTAAGTAATGAGGAGGGCTGACTTGATTCTCCCACACACAGCCGTAGAGAAGAAAAAAAAAAACAAGAAAATTGCTTGGTGCCACTAAAAGAGGGGAGGTCTCCTATACAGACACACACATGCACATATAGCTCAAGCTAAAAGGCTAGGTTTTTTTTTTTTTTTTTTGGTTTATCAAGGCTCATATATTTACTTACGCCATCTCACTTGAGCCTTTTGTACCACAATAATTATCTTATTTAAACATCTTAGGCCCAAATCAATTAAATCCATTTAATTGTGGGCCTCCTTTTTAATTTTTGTATAAGAATTAAATTAGTAACAAAATTATGGGGTGTCACAGGTAATGAGTTTATCGTGAAGGCCCACACTATCGTCTGATCCTGTAGGGTTGTTTGGCCAAATGAAACTGTCTCACCAAGTTTTACCTTGGGTGGTATCAATCAACCTTTATGGACAATTTCTTGTGTGATTCTATAGCACTATGAAATTGTTCCTAAAGCACAACACTTTATGGGCAACCTTTATTGTTTGTTGAATCAAAATTTGTCTTTTACTAAAATATTTCTAACAAGCCATAAATGGAAATGAAAATTTTGACTGATTTTGATTGATAACACAGCAGACTAAAGAGTAAATGGCTGATTAACAAAAGGTTTAGATAGGCTTCTTTGCTAAAAATACTTATTTAAAAGGAAGTACACAAGCAAAAAGTAAAGTAATAAGTTGGAAAAAAAACACACACACGCACTAATGGTCTGTTTGAGAACAACTTATTTAGTTGAAATTAAAAACTTTTTGCTGAAAGTATTGTAAATAAAGTTAAAAGGTAGCTGAAATAGAATAATGAAATACATGAATACTACCAAAAATAAGTTGAATAGTAAAAAAAGTTGGTTTTTTATGCCAATGCCAAACACACACTAATATTGTACTTAAAGCTTCAAAAGAAAACAATAGTTAATTAAACCAAAACAATAAGTTTAGGGTCACAATATTTTTTCACAATTAATAATGTTTATTGTAATTAATGAATAAAAAAAAGTAGCATCAATGATAGACTTTGTGTACATGATGTGTCTTATCATATAAAAAAACTGGCATTCATATTGTTACTCAAAAGCAAAATAAGCACCAATTAGTGGAAAAGGCAAAAGAACCATAATTATAGCTCCACATTCATCTAGTGTAATCCACTATCTTAAGCTTAAGAGCCAATTATGCTCAAGATCAAGATCAAGATCAAAATCCTACATAGGATTGGTGATGAGATGGTCACATGGATTGGATTGTAAATTGAATCGAGAATTGTTAGATTCTACTTTTCATTAAAAAAAGTGTAAAATCACATTTAATAATATGAAATAAAAAGTGGTATCCCTAACCTTACTAAAAAGCAAAATTAGCACCAATTAGTGGAAAAGGCAAAAGCACCATGATTGTAGCCCAATTTTTTGGTTTTTTTTTTTCAAAGGTAGCCCCAGATATATTCACTATAATCTACTACCTCAAGTTTAAGGGCCTACTCTTATCAATAAAGTTAACGAGGTACATTATCAATTCATACCTAGATGGTCACATAGATTGGATTGTAGGATTGAATCAATTCACAGTTCACACTGATCTACCCACTGACAAAAAAAAAATTCTTTAATTACTGCAAGGTCGTGCTACTTTGTAATTTCGTTTTTCTTTGCCCTCCATGATATGGGACTCTGGGAAAAGACATTTGAACTTTGAAGCCAATCTGACGCTTACTAATGGAAAATCATTAAACTCTTGTCTGAAATTAATAGCTACATATGCCTCAACTCATTTTACAAATTAGAGCCTATGCTTTCAAAGATTGTTTGAATGATTGTAAACTTTTATATTTGGGTGTTTTTTATGGCACCAAAATTTAGTTGATCTGATAGTAGGTCGGCCCAATACATTATGGAACTTTAGGATAGGGACCTGGGAAATGTAGCGTGGAAATTACTTTTACCATATGCCCTGTATGTGCATACACCAACCTAGAAACCTTGTGAAATCAATATCGTTTTCTTAACAGGCACCATCTCTACGGAATGCTGCAACACCAATCTGGTTCTCATTCCCCAAATCTCTAATGACATATATAAAAAATAGTTTACTACCGGTGATGAATTTTTTTTTTTTTTTTAAATTTTAAAAATAGGTAACTGGTGTATACAAAATTCTCAATTCAATACTTCACAAGCTCTACAGTGCAATTGAATCTCTGTACGAATTCCTCAGATGTCAAAAGGATTATATCACAATTACAAATCAAATTCAAGGCATAAATCCTTCATGAACCAAGCTAAAAGGACCAACGGCACTTGAATATATATTAGGCTAACAATTTAAATATATAAACAAACTGCTTCCAAAGCCAAATTGTTGCCTTGACCTTTAGGAAATTGTTGACATATTGCTTAAACAAGTTGCAATATGTTATCTTTAGTTGTTGATGATCAGAAAAATGAAATTTCACAGAAATATTGCTTATACAAATAAAATTTTCCTCTTAACAAAAGCAATCTACGTAGTTTTGAAATCACGTCCCTATAATGACAAACTTGATAAGCAGTCATTCACATTCAAACAACAAAAGGACATGGAGAGAAGAATTTACAGATATAGATCAAGCCAGTTGTCTCCTATTCACATGTCACAACTTGACATTGTTTCTTCTTGACCTCCATGATATGTTAGATTCAAAATGTTGATTGGAGCCTCATCTGTAAGCCTTTTTGTGTCCATGACTTTGTAAACAAGGACAATGCTTTGGGGAGGAGAGAACAGAGCTTTGTTGTTTTGATATATAGAACTTTTCCGTTCTGCATATGGAGCCTTTTCAATTAGCTATCTCGCACCAAAATGTAAGACATGGCTATATGAGATGCATCATTGCTTAATGATTTTCACCAGCATAAGCGACACTTCTCCAATAAGTTTTAGACTGCATAGGTTTAACAAAGAAGGTTGTAGCTTCAGGACAAAGGGCAGAAAATACAAAAGCAAAGCTTGAGAAATAAAAAATTTCAACAGGTTTATTATGGAAAATCAAACGAAATATTTTACTTTCACATGAAAATGATTCTATCAATTAAAAATATTCAGCAAACTTCTCTTCTATTTCCTTATTATAGTCTAAAGCTCAAACCCATCGCAAGATCAATATGGTGTTTTGATTTCCCACCCACAAATTCTAGCAAATTCTCAATTAGTACACCACCATACTGAATATCGTAGTAAATTTCTGTGTGTGCTGGACATAACCATTATTGCACTGTAGCATTATATTTAATTGATGCCAGAGGTTTAGCAAAATTCCAAACAGTGCGTGACTGAGATAAAATCAGCAATTGGAAAACAACAATATGGAAAATGTAAGCTTTGACTAGACCTCTTAATCCCCAGTAACTTCCAATTTGTTGACTATGATTTAAAACTTAGATAAACACATGGTGGAATGATGTTGAGTTATTTTATTGGAATCATATAGAACTACATAATGAGGTTACACTCACAAATATACCTCCTAGATAACTTAAAAAGGCTAAAAGAAAAGCACCTTAATTATGAGAAGTTAAAAAAACAAAGGAAAGAAAAATGCAAACCTTCAGTGTAATAACCCTGATGTTGAGGAGAAAATAGATGACATTAAGGCCTCAATATATGAAATCTGAGGTCAAAAGATGTTCATCGCTATAAAACTCAACACTGTAGCACACTACACCATTCTCCATGCTTATAACTTCAAACACTTGCTGGCTACTAGATTAATGAGTTTCTTCTGTGATCTGAATCATGAGTGACAACCATACCCAACAGATTAATGTAAAGAAAGCCATAAGACTATAAAGCCAGCAGAGCAATAATGAAGGAGAAATTCGAGAAAATTTGGTCATTGGAAATATTAGTTAGTAAAAAGGAAAAACTTACTTCCCTTGGCAGTTCAAAATCCATGATCGCATTCCCAAGCACTCATCGAACATCCTTTCTCTGTCCTCAGAGGTCTATGCAAAGCAAGGAATGTAATGATTAGAAGTAACAAGCATCATCAGAAGTAAGAAGTTTGCAAAGAAGGCATAATTTTTTTAATGATTAGAATTATACTACTTTTAATCACAATGGACATCAATGTAATGATCTAAAGTGAATATATATAGTAGACTAACCTTAATTTCAAGGAGCCATAACATGTTAACATGAATTTCAAAGTCTGCAACAAACAAGGGATGAGCATCACGAGCAAATAAAGTAGTAGCCAGAATTTTTTTTTTTTTTTCCCCTAAATAAAAAAAGGTGATTACTAGGACAGACTCCAAATGCGGAGTGCTAATTGCTACAGTAAACTGTACTACTATGCCTTGCAACTTATTTAACTCATAAGCAACATGAGAAGCATAAAAATAATAAAGAAAATATAAACCTAATTCCTACAACAAAACAGAGCTACCAAAGACTGTTCAAATGAGAAGCAGCAGTAAGCATGGATTTGACAATCAAACAGACAAAATGGAAGTTAAAGGAAAAATATACCATATAATATAATTGGGAGGCATCATCTTCCTTGATTTCCGTTGTGAGTGGTGGTGTCAAGATCATGTTCATTTCCTTCCTCAACTGAATTCTTGACGTCCCTGATGGGGTTTCATCTTTGAGATTGATCTTATCTTCCTTGTCCATCAGAAATAATCTGCCCACAAGGTATATGTTAATCTGTTGGTTGAATGCTATTTGGAACAACTAGAAGACTTTGTCTAAGATCTGAAAACATGAATGACAAACAGAAGAAAATTGTTTTGAAATTTAAACATTTACACTAGGAGATGAGCTAGATATGACATTGTCAATGGTTTTAGGAGTTGTAGCTGCAAAAGCTTTTGAGGGTACTCCCCTACACAGAAGAATACTGTTTAACACAAGTTTCAAACATATAAATTAGAATTTTCTAGCAAATTCTTCTTGATATCAAATAGTTCAGTCCTTTTAGGGAACTTAAAAAACTCCAATTTTAAACCCATAAAAAAACAAAAAAAAAACCAATATAATGGTAAACAAGTTACATTACCTCATAAACGACAAAAGCCGCTCTTGAGCTATGTCTACTCCCATTAAATAAAACTGATGTAGATACAAATGAAAAATTATCAAACAGAAATACCGGAGTAGTTTGCAATGAAAAATTGTCTTAGAAAATATAAAATGCTCCAAGTTATAATTAATTGCTTCCAAACGAATCAATTTGAGATTACATCCCAGCTTTAAGGCACATTCTTTCAATAGTTAGAAAAGATATCAGGGTAAGCTAAAGTGCTTCTGAAGGCTGATTAAACAGTGTTAAACAACCATTGAGAATTAAATCACATACCTTACATATTAGATTTCAACTATTGCAAATTTTATGTTTAAGCAATATCTTCATATTAGATTTTAACCACAGGCCAAATAAATCAGACTTGTACTCTTGATATGGTTTCCTACATCTTGAAGGAAATAAACCAAACTGTGGAGGAAACTCCTAGAGTGAGACAGATGGAAATAGGAAAGCAAAGAAGTTGCAACAAACCAATAAAGAATTTGATTTACTACCAAGAATGTTGTTCTGTGATTGTTACTTGATCCAAAGAATATAAATTTACCTATAGGTGAATCACAATTGAACTGCCTAGAGCAAACAATAGTAAAATGGCTTCATTGCCTTCTTCTTCTTCTTTTTTCCTTGCACATATTGGTGACTAATTCAGGTATTTCCATTTTTGAATGTCATTCCAAATTGGGCGACTAGAAACGGTAAAAAGAAAATCAAGCATTTATCATACCATCCCCTCCATTCCTGGTGGAAACATCACACTCTTCCCCCTCTACCATGACACGAAACTCTTCAATCACTGAGACAAGAAATCCACACACTTTTGTATTCATCAATCTCCTAAATGTATAACACTAAACCATGAAACTTAGCAAGCAAATTTCAAACCTAAAACATAAGGCCAGAAATTATATGAGTTGAAAACTGCTCAATACCTAGCTCACCTTTCATCTACCACCATATAATATGGATTGCACATGATATGTTCCATGATGCACATCCTAGTTTCCATTATGAAATGATGGTGGCCCTTTCTCAAATGAGCATCCATGTGTGAAAATTTGATTCATCACAAAATGTACATCCCTAGATATTTGAATCAGGTGTTTGGTTCAAATGAAGCCAAAAAGAATTAAATATTTAGCATGAGATTATGAAGAATGGACAAAATGATAAGGAAAAATAGACAAATGGTTAAGAAGAAAATATCAATATACCTCACAGTAATGGAGTAAATGATCCATTTAACAAAGCCAAGGTATAAGTAGTTTCTTCTTCTTTCCTGCTAGTAACGGGCCTCCTGTACTTCACACTTTTTCATGTAATGAAATACTTCAGACTCTAAAACAAGAAACAAGCATATGATATTTCTTTATAACTTGATAAACAGCAATTACCTAACCCTATAACTTTCAGACTTGATAATTAACAAATGTATTTTTAAGCCTTGAGGGCCCCTCTCTTTCTTCTTAAGACTAGCGTTACATATATTTCATTTCATGTGTCACCAACTTATTAGATTGACTACAAAGAAAAGTGAACATGTCAAGTTAAAATTTTAGTAACATTCATTCAGGTATTATGTTTTTCCTTTTCTTTTCTTTTCAAATAGAGAATTTTCCACACATTCTAGTAAAGCTGCATATAGTGGGCATACCAGATTGAACCATTTGTGTCAGTGTCTTTGTGAGTTTGGCCAAAATCTAAAATTTAATCTGCCTAAGTTTGGATTATTATCTTTTTGAGGGAATTTTTGAGAGATGAGTAGGATAATTAATTGAAATTTTGGTTAAATAAAAGAAGATGATGAAGAAGAAGGTGTTACCCATTACTAAGTCAGAACTGCAATGCCGAATCAAGCTGTTGCTGAACTTTGCTAACACACGCACAATTGCAAATTACCTTTTCACCATCATCATCCAAAAATCTGAACTTGTAGCTAAATTTATGAACACTGAAAAGTTCTTGTCTTTTATACCAGAAAAAAAAAAATCTATAACTTAATATCATAATATTTTTCTTAAAATTTATTTCTTGCTTGTAAATTGAATAAACTCACAAACAAGGATTGTGAACAGACCAGCACCTTTCAACCAGTGACACATTGGGGAACTAGAAAACTGCAACCATGCATTGCATAGGATCAGCCAATAATATAAAACAAATGGTACCACATCAGCACTTCCAAATGCTCAAGCAGAGGAAATTAACTAACATCATGAAAATGATAATGCCACAATCTTGATTATCAATTCTATTCAAATTATAACGAATATTTTGAACTTTTCCAGACTCAAATCCATGGACAATGGGCCAAAAACTAGAGCTTGAAGTTTAACTGTGGAAAACATAAATTGGTATTCAGTAGGACACAAGATAGTACTGCTTCAAAATTTACATGAGCTGAGAATTAACAATTACAGAAGCACATGTTTCAAAACGTTACATTTAGCTTTACTGAAGTCTGATCAATGTGGACAAAACCTCAATCAATTAATAGAGTCACTTAACAAATTTATGGAGATTACACACAAAAGAGAATATAGGATTGAACTGTTAGTGTCAGTGTCTTTGAGATTTTGGCCAAAATCTTATAAATTTAGCTACCAATTGTATTTCTTTGTTTTTTAGGGAATTTTTGACAGGTAAGTAGGATAATTAATTGATAGTTAGTTCTAATAAAAAAAGAAGACAAAGCAGAAGAAGTTACCCATGAATGGATTAGACTTCTATCACTGAATCAAGCCAAGAATGAACTTTGCCCACACACATAAATCATCTTTCTCCATTGTCATCCAAAAATCTCTACTTGAAGCTAAAATCATGAACCTAGATATACAAAATCATAGGTCCTCTTCTTCCTCAACCTCTTCTTCCTCATCATAGCTCTGAAAATCCTACATGCCCAAAAGAAAACCATATGAGTTATTTCAGTTTAGTCAATAACAGAAGGAAATTACCGAGAGCAATTGGAGTTGTTTTATCTATATGCAAATTTTTATTAATTTAATATTGATATATTGCAAAATAAAAGAAGAAGCCCAAGGAAAAGAAGAAGAAGTGTCCGAAGAAGTTACCTTGGCTCTGGCATATATTCTTGACTGCCTCGCACATACTTGTAATCAATGATGATGTTAGGGATGTGGGAAATCTTGGGCCAGTCCTCTCCTGTCCCTCTTTTGAAGCATTTCTCCAGAATTGGACATGTTGAGATCTCCAGTTTCTGTAATGGAGTTGTATGAAGGAAGTTCGGCACCAACTTTAACTTTGTGCAAACAAGGATTCCCAAGTTTTGAAGACGTGGCATTATAGTGAATCTTCTGATACAGTCTTCTTCTTCTCCTCCAATCCCATTCCATTCTTCCTAGCAATTGAAACACAAAAATGTGAGAGATATCAAATATATAGAACCTATGGAGCAATTAAACAAATCTAAGGAACCAGATGCTATGCATGCTAGTTATGTGTAGAAGTACAACAATATATAATATAAATCGCCTAATTCAGATTATTGAGAACCAGATAAATTCATCAACTAGCGAGTTTTTTTTTTTTTTTTTTCTTTTTTCTGTGTGAAAATTTGGCAGAAAATTAAAATTTTTAGTTGATTTTGTATTTTATTTTATATTTATATTTCGCAAAAAAAAAAAGAAAAAGAAGAAGAAGAAGAAGGCCAAGTAGAAGATGAAGTGGCAGAAGAAGTTACCTCGACAGTCTATTTGCACAATCTCGCTATCAATCTTGCAACGCTGAATCAAGCATCGCAAATCATCTTTCACCATCATCATCCAAATATCCGAACCTATAGCTAAAATTCATGAACCCAAAAACAAAGAGATCATAGGTGCTCTGCTTCATCATCCTCTTTTTTGTCATGGAGTGCTTTGTCATCCTCTTCTTCATCAACCTCATCTTCATCAAAATCATCTTCATATTACTGAATTTACATGCCCAAAAGAAAACCATATGAGTTATTTGAGACATAGCTTATTATACAAACCAATACCTACTGGAATAGGCATTTGCATATGCTCAGGTCGTTAGGGATTTTAAAAGATAGATTTGATATTTATGAAAGTTTGTGTAGAAAGAACTTGTTCAAAAGGTTTAAAATATCTACATATCAAACTCACAACTCCCTATTCCCAATTGCATAACTACTCAAATTCTAAAGATGCAAAGCAATGAAGTGCTAGAGTCCCCAACTCTTACTTAGTGTGCAGCACACAGTGAAGAGACGACTCCTCTCAAAAACAGAGGATCTTCTTCAATCAAAATTGGGGGCAGGGGGAGGCTGAATAAATAGACAAGATGGTCCCAAAAAAAAAAAAATACCAAAAGAAATGGTGTCCAAGTACATAGGAAGTCTGAATACATAACCATGTCTATGCAAAACAGTACCAAGGAAATGGTACTCTAACCTTGCAGCCTACCCTGTACACAAACTCATAAACATATGGATTTGGGGTGACACTCATCTCTATAGGAACAGGCACCTCAATTGAATCTAAGGAGCCTGACCATTTGACATGTGCCATCTATAAATAACAAAGTAAATCAACACAGCTAACATGAGATGCGTACAACACACTGCAATATGAATACAGCAATATACAAATCGCCTAATTCTAATATCAAATGCATAGTCTGAGCATAAAAAAAATAAAATAAAATAAAATAAATAAAAATAAAAACAATATTGGCTCCAATTTTGATTTACATGAATGCCAAATTTAATTTTGAATCTGTGGGACTGTTTGGCAGTAAATTAGAATATTAATTGATATATTTAGCAAAATAAAATAAGATGCCCCAAGGACTAGATTTAGACTTGAAACACCGAACCAAGCCAAGAATGGACTTTGCCAACACACACAGTATAGACAAAAATCATCTTTCACCATCATCATCATCCAAAAATCTCTATTCGAAGCTAAAACTAATGAACCCAAAAACACAGAGATCACAGGGACCATTTTAGTTCATCGTCTTTCTACATGAACCAAAAGAAAACCACATGGGTTATTTGAGATTAGTCTTATATCCACAGCCTTAAATCAAGAAAATGAGGAAAACCCATATAAATAGGAAACCGTTAATGAAATAGAAAGATATAGGTAGGCATTGGATCTGTTTTCATACGCAAATGAAAGAGATTTTTTAAGGATATTCAATTCATTTGGATATTTATTAAGCAATTTTAGATAAATCACAAAATAACCCAATCTAAACAATAAATCGCGTAATTCAAATGACTGAGAACCAGATGATTCATCAACCAACGTTTTTTTCTTTTCTAGCGGGAAATTTTGGCAGAAAGTAAAAGAAGAAGCCGAAGGAAAAGAAGAAGCGTCAAAAGAAGTTACCTTTGGCTTTGCCTCATCATATTCTCAACCGTCGCTTTGCACATCGATCCTAGCAATCCGTATGTTAGGAATGTGGGAAATCTTGGGCCACTCCTTTCCTGTCCCTCTTTTGCAGCGTTCCTCCAGAATTGGACAATATTGGATCTTCAATTCCTGTAATGGAGTTGTACGAAGGAAGTTCGGTAGTGACTTTAACTCAAGGCAGCCGATAATTTCTAAATATTGAAGACGTGGCATAATAGTGAATCTTCTGATACAATCTTCTTCTTCTTCTTCTTCAATCCCATTCCATTCTTCCCAGTTAAAAAAAGCCCAAAATTCGAGAGATATCAAATTTGGGAATAGTGGTATTATTATATTGCCTTTCTCCTTCTTTTCGGATTCTTCTATTCCCATAAATTCAACCCTTAACTTTTTTAATCTTTCAATATGCCGCATCTTTAATGATTTGAGGAATGGAAGTTTCCCCAAAGGAGGCAAACACTCTAAAGATGCACGGTAAATTTCAAGTTCTTTTAAATTGGTTAAGGACATCATCCAATTAGGAAACATTATTGGTGCATTGTAATATTCAATATGTAAATATTCCAAATGAGGGGGTGGCTCCAAGGCATTTAGAACTAATGCATCTTTCTCCCTTATTATTTCATAACCATCCCATTTCTTAAATTTTAGCTTCAAAGTATGAAGGTTTATCTTCTTCTTTAGTTGTGCATTCATGGCCTCACATTCATCTACCTCGCTTCCCAACCCAAATATTGCAAGAGTCTTCAGGTGGTTCAAATTTATTAATTCTCCCAATTTACATCTTTCGCTATCATCCTTACCATTTACACTGAAAGAACGTAATGTTCTAAGAGAAGTTAATCTCCCAAACCCTCTTGGAAACTTTACATTAAAACAATCACCATATTTGAAGCCCAAATTAAAATGTCTCAGGTTAATCAGTTTACTCATTCCCTGTGGCAATTTTTGGAACTTGTTGTCATCAATTTCAATATCCAAAATTTGTAAATTGCAAAGATTACAAATGGTTTCAGGCAATGCATCTCCACAATAATTGACTAATTTGAGATACCTCAAATGTATGAAATTTTCCACGGCATCTGGAAGATTCCTTAATATACCACCACCTTTAACATCCTCCAAAGTTAATATTCGTAAACATCTAAAATGCTGAAATAAAGTAGACAACATATAATCACTTCGATTTACAAGAATAAGGGTGCGCAAATTTTTTGCACTATAAATGGACTCAGGAAATTGGGCTTCTTTGGGAATTTCTAACTCCAAATGGCGGGCAGTTTTACAATTAATTTCCAACCCTATGTTAGAATTGATTGTGAAGCACACATCTTTTGACATTAATTGTGCAAAGTCATGCACTATATCATGCATTTTGCACATTTCTATCTTGCCATCATTCTCATCTCTCACAAAATCTTGGTAGAACGAACGTACTACTAAATTTTCAAAGTAGTCTCTAGCAATGATTTCTATCTCCACATTTTTCTTTGACTCAATATATCCTAGTGCCATCCACATAAATACCAACTCATCGTTAGAAAAAACATAATCTTTAGGAAAAACAGCACAAAATGAGAAGCACCGTCTCAATGGTGAGGATAAATCATAATAACTCAGTAACAATGAAGCATAAAGACCTCTTTCAACATCTTCAAATTCCCACATACTACTACACAAAACCATTTCCCATTCTTCTCTACCTTTCTTGAAGCGCATTAAACTTCCTAGAATCTTTGCAGCAAGTGGCAAGCCTTTACACTTCTTCGCTATTTTCCTGCCAATGTCTTCTAGTTGCTTACACTCCTCAAAATTCTTATCACAGAACGCTAGTTTACTAAACACCGACCAACAATCTTCCTCAGACAATACCTCCATATTGATCATGCTCATACTTTCCATCATCTGCGCAACTCTTCTTTTACGCGTGGTGACTAAAATTCTACTACCTAAGGCACCATTTTGTAGTGCAAGTTTAAATGGCTCCCATGATTCGAAATCTTCAGTCCACACATCATCAAAGACAAGAAAAATCTTTCTCCCCTCAATCAATCCACGTATTTTTTCTAATAGACTTTGCAATTCAGAAGTATCGGAGTCACCACCTCCAAATCCTTGAATGATTGCCTTGGCAACCCTACACTGATCGAAAGGCTCAGAAACACAAACCCACCATTTTTTTTCAAAATGAACCTTCACCTCGTAATCATTAAAGACTAGTTGGGCAAGTGCCGTTTTTCCAATACCGCCCATGCCCACCAAAGAGATGACATGGGGGTTTATTTCTTCTTCACTACACTTGCCCAATAAGATTCTCACTAGATCATCCCTAACTTTATCACGACCAAGAATTTTAGACACATCAACAAAGGAGGTAGTTGCTCTTGGTCTCTCAACTACTTCTTCATTGTCCCTAGTCAATACAAACTCATACTTCTCTCCCTCTTTGTCAATCTCATCTAATTTTTTGTTAAGGTCTTTTATCTTATGACCAATATCACGATGCTGAAAAAGATTAGGAATTGAGATGGGGGGCCATACCTTCCTCTTCTTAGCAGCACTGCTAGTTTCAGCTTTTTCTTCATCATCTTTTTGTTGTTTCTCAATCTCTGCTTTGATCATGGCAGTGTTCCACTCATCCAACACGTCGTCCATCAGGTAGGATACGTCTTTGAGCTTGTCTAACCAAAGCTTCACAACTTCCTCCTTCACTTGCCGTTTCTCTGCATCGTTGAGCATTGCCTGGATGGTGTGGAATTTTCTTTCAAGCTTCTGGATTTCTCCCTTGACATTAGCAATCAACGTGAACTCTGAAGTAATGAAAGAACTAAGCTGGCCCTTGATAGCAGAAACAAGAGCCCAAGCCATAGTTTAGAAGTTGGAAATGGAAATTTGTTTGTTTAACACGAGTACTGAAAGAGCAAATGGCAACTGGTTGATGAAAGAAGAGACCAAAGAGGAGGAGATTAAAGTTAAAGTTAAACGAAAATTATTTTTAAAAAAAATGTAAAATCACCGATAATATATAATAAGGCCTTCCTTAACAATTTCAGTCAACGTGAAGTGAACTCTGAAGAAATGAAAGAACCAAACCGCTCCACGATAGCAGAAAGTAGAGCACCGGTCATACTTTGGCAATGAAAATTGACTGAATAACACAAGACAAAAGAAGAGTATTGTGTTATTGTCTAGTAGCTCAAAGTGCAAGCAATAATGACGTTGAGGGCCCACTTTCTGATATCTCAAAGCAAGGCCTCCTCTTGTCAAATATCAATAAATGAGTCCACATTGTACATCACCAGTTCACACTGGCATCCACCTGTAATCTAAAAAGCAGAGCCAGCCGAGTTTGGCATGAGATTATTTTCTCTGCCATAGGTTTTATTACAATTTTTTTTTAATATTATTTTTAGATAATTTTATTTGTAATATTTTTATAATTTTTTTATAATAAATTATATGTGGTTAGTTATTATTGGTTTAAATTTACACTTATTATTGAAATTATTTTTTTTGCTCCAACAATAAGAACTAATAACAATTTGATACTTAAAATTTGTTATAAAAATATTATGTATATAATATTTCTCATTATTTATGGATATTATTTAGTTAATTTTTTTTTGTTAACAATTTTAACAAAAAAATTGTCTATTTCAATTAATTAATTAAGTTATTTCTAAACCAACCCAAAATCTAGACAATACGGCACCAGTTCACACTGATCCATTTACAAGGTGAATTTCTCCACTTAGGCTGCGTTTGTTTCGGCAGTAAATAGTTTTCGGGTATAAAATGATTTCAGCTGAAAACATTTTCGGGAAAAGAAAATATTTTTAGGTGTTTGGTAACATTTGAAAAAATACTTTGAAATTTTTTTTTCAGGTGTTTGGTTGTCATCTTGAAAATACTATAGAAAATGTATTTTGTATTTGTTGCTCACATTTTCTCACATTTTCTTACCTTCCAATCAAAGTATAATACAAGTGTTCTGAGATAAACAGAACAAACAAAACCAAAAAAAAAAAAAATCATCAACTTTGGGAGAGAAGAAGGAAGAGAGAGAGAGAGGAGAGATCGTGCGATCGACGGCGGCGGAGGCTTCGATCGCGCGATCGACGGCGAAGGCGAGACACGTGGCGGAGGTTCGATTGCGCGATGGACGGTGAAGGCGAGATCGCGCGGTGGAGGCTTCAGTCTTTGCTTGATCGCGCGGTGCTCGGCACGGCTCGGACGGCGAGATTGTGCGGCGTTTGGGCTGGCCGGAGCTTGGCTGGCTGGCCGGAGTTTGGCTGAGGTGAGCTTGGACTGTGTGAGGAGCTCTCTCTTCAGTGTGATTTCCGGAAATGGTTTGAAGGTAAAATCAAAGTGGAAATGATTTTCCGTTGGTTTGGGCTGATTTTCCGGTCAAAGGGGAAATGGTTTTCCGTTGACCGAATTTTTCGTGGCTGCCAAACATGCGAAAAGGCGGAAAATGATTTCCTGAAACTGTTTTCAGTCCAAACAAACGCAGCCTTATTTACAACGCCCAAGGTGAATATCTCCACTTATTTACAAAGTAATGAACTTTTTAAAGTTCTAGTACTAGTGGAGTGTGGACCAAGATGAAGAGGTTTCTTCTCTGTAGACAAAGTCTTTTGCAATAGTTTACTTAATTGAAATTAAAATTTTTTTATTAAAAATATTGTAGCTAAAATTAAAAAAATATTTGAAAAAGTATAGTAAGGCCTACAAATAGTACTAAAATGTATAATAAGATTTATGAATAGTAGTAAAAATAAGTTAAATAGTAACAAAAAATAAACTAAACAATAAAAAAAACTGACTTTTTAAGCCAATGCCAGATGCAACATAATTCTATGTATATCTTTCTATTTAATGTAAATTTTAAATTTTAACTATTGAATTATATGTTTTTTATATTTTTAATACACATAAAATTTTACTCAAATTAGATGTTATTTACCATTCAGTCAATAAACCTATGTTTTATACAAAATTTTATGGATTTTATTGTACTTTTTCAAAGAAGAAACTAAAGAGAAGAGATTAAGGGGCTGTTTGGTAGTGTATTTTGAATATCAGTTTTCAGTGTTTAAACAATATTATATATATTCCATTATTATTGTTTTTCGGATTATTATTGATATTATTTTATTATTTATATTGACAACTGGTTATTTTAACATTTTAAAATATTTTTTGTGAAAATTATTTTATTATAAACTTATTATCTACCATTTTGCTTAGAAAGCTCAAACGTGAAATGTTTGACCGTAATTACCGGTTTGGTTCTTAGAAAGTTCAATGACTTCTTTCAACGTTTCATGTGGTAACTTCCTTGATATTAAAATGTAATAAGCATTAATTGTCACTTGGAAGAAGTTTAAATGGTTTCATGTGCATTTTAATAATTTTTTTCTGAAATTTTTATTTGATTATTTATTGTAAGTTAACAAAAATATAGTGCACCTAGAAAAAGCGGAGTTTTTATTTATTTATTTATTAAGATGATAAAATAAATAAATAACCGAATCTTTTGCTTTTTTTTTTTTTTTTTACAGAAATAATTACAATATGCTACAATACCGCAGGTCAAATTGTTTTCTCTTTAGACACTCAAGTACTTTGTGTATGTGGAGGTGTCAATTCACCTAATCTTCCAAAACTTAGTCTAGGCTTACAATATTTTTTCAAACTATTAATATCGATTGTTGTAATTAGTAAATAATAAAAATGGTATTAAACGATGAAGCTTATAAAAATGATGTTGCTATCACGGTTTAACACATGTTGTGAAGTATCTCTAACTGGACTAAAAAGCAAAATCAACACCAATAGTTGGAGAAAGCCAAGGCAACATAATTGTATTCCAACACAAATTTTCAAAGGTAGCCCATCTTCATTTACTGCAATCCACTATTTTAAATCTAAGGGCCAAATTTAGGTTTAGTCCACCATCAGTTCACACCACCGTTATCAAAATCAAAATCTTACATAGGAAGAGAGAGAGAATCACGTGGATCAAATTGTAAGGTTGAATTGAGGGTCAAAAATCGCTAGAGGCTATATCTAATTATCAAGATATGTTAAAGAAAAAAATTTGATAAACATTAATTATAAAAGGTAATAACTACTACGTTACAAATTACTAATACATAAACAAACTATTTTTTATTTTTGAGAAGCAATACATAGACAAACTTGAAACTCCAAATTTCAAAATTACATTTTCCAACACCCAAAACATACTTAACGCTCTAAATTAACAATATAGCGCAAAGAACAATGTTTCTAACCATGTACACCATGGTAATAAGTTAACACAAGCATATAAGAATGAATATTTCCTAAATGGTTATCTCTCACTCATTCTAAATACAAATGGGTCAAATTTGTATTCATTTTGAAGTATTGGATATTTACTTTATAATGGACTAAGTAGCACTCAAATTTTTTAAAAGTTAGTCCTACATTTAGATGAAGACCACATCGTCACTACCTAAAAAACTTGAGGCCAACTCTGGCTGATGAAGACCACACCAGACTTGATCAGATCGCAATTCACACTGATTTCTTCTCTATAACCACTGACAAGTAAAATGAAATTTCCCCACATACTACAAAGCCATAAACTTTATTTATTTTGGATTATAGTTCTTTTTTCTTTTTCTTTGTCCTTTGTGATGTGACCCTATGAAAAATCATTAAATTCTTGTCCGAAATTGAAGGCCACATATGCTTCACCTCATTTTCAAAATAGGCTTAGACTGTGCAGGATCATTTTAGGCATTTTGTGGGCCTAATTAATCAATAGTAGTTATAGTGGGAGATTTTAAACAATTGCTATCAATTGTGGAAAAATGGGTGTTAATAGGTTGGATGGGGCCGAGAACATTAGGGAACGTTTGTACAAGGACCTAGGAAAATGGAAACTACTTTTTCCATATGTCTGGGTTATACACTTGCCTTAAATTATAGCAAAACCAACACCAATTAATTAGTAGAAACGGAAAAAAACACCATAATTGTAGCCCCACATTCATTCACTATCTTAAGCTTATGGGCAAATTATGATTAATAAAGTCTATGCAGTATATTATTAGTTCACGCTATGGTTATTAAGTTCAAAGTCCTACAAAGGATTGGTGAAATGGTCATATGGATCGGATTGTATATTGAATCGAGAATCATAGGATTCTACTTCATGTTATAAAAAAATTAAAAAAAAAAAAAAGGTGTAAAATCACCAGTAATAATATGAAAAAAAGTGGTATCCCTAACCTTACTCACCGACGATAATGAATATTCAATCATCCAAACCAAGTTCATTATTAATTTGTAGAATATTTTCTAAATCGTTATATCTCACTCATTCCATGTACAAATTGGTCAAATTTGTATTCATTTTGAAGCCTTGAATATATACATTATAATGGAATAAGTAGCACTCAAAGTCCACACGGGTAGACTCGATCAAATCACAGTTCACACTGATCTCCTCTCCAACCCACCAACAACTAAAATGAAATTCCCCCACTTACTATAAAGTCATAAATTTTTTTTTTGGATTGTATTTTTTTTCTTTTTCCTTGTCCTTCATGATGGGACCCTAAGAAAAAAAAAAGATTTTTTTTTTTTAAATTTTGATTTTGAATTTTTTTGATAAAAAAATAAAAAGATATTTGAACCCAATCTTACACTTATTAATAGTAAAAAACCATTAAACATTTTTCCAAAATTGATGTCCACATATGCTTCACCTCATTTTCAAAATAGGCGTAGACTGTGGGGGATCATTTTAGGCATTTTGTGGGCTGAATTAATCAATAGTGGTTCTAGTGGGAGATTTTAAACTATTGCTATCGATTGTGGAAAAATGCATGTTAGGTCTGTTTCAAAAATTAGAGCCTAAGCATTTAGGGTTCACTTAATTGAAGGAGTGAAAAAGTGGGAGGATAAAAAATATTTAGTTTTCTTTCATTTGTATTTGGTTAAGATGATGTAAAAGTGGAGAGATAGAAAATTCATTTATTTGGTTGAGAAAAAAGAAGAAGAGAAAATGGAAAACGAAATTTGTATAAATTTACAATTATGTCTCTATTACATTAAACAACTATTTTAATAGTATATAAATAATTCCTTTTCATTATTATTATATAAGAAAAAAATGCTATCAATTTAATATTATAATATATTATATATATATATATATATAATCGAAAAGCAATTTTAGCCTTCTTTTAAAAAAATTTAGCAACTAAAAAGAATAAAAGAAAGAAAGAAAGAAAGAAAAAGTCTAGCCATAATTTTTTTTTTTTAAAAAAAACATAAGTAACATGTAACCATTTTTCTCATATGGTTATCTCATATTCATTCTAACTCCAAAATTAGATAAAAATTTTGTTAATCACATGAGAGTGTGGCTTGATGGTAGGAGTTCTTATTTCAACGATCAAAAGAGAGGATGTGTGGTACATGTGATATTACTCATTGTTGTCACGTAACATAAGGTCAATGAGTCCACACTGAGACCCCATTTTTTTCATTTAGAAAAAAAGATCAAATTTGTATTTATTTTGAAGTTATAAATATTTACTTTATTTCATTATTTTTTTATTATAAAAAAAATCATTAACTTTTTAATTTTGGACTACAGTTCTTTTTCTCTTTCTTTGTCCTTCATCATTCCTGGGACCCTAAAATTTGGATCGTAGTTCTTTTTCTTTTTTCTTTGTCCTTCGTGATGGGACCTAAAAAAAAGACATATGAACTTTTTAATTTTGAATTATATATATATTTTTTTTACTTTTTCTTTGTCTTTCATCATGGGACCGGATAAAAAGACATGAACTCTTTAATTTTGGATTGGAGAAAGTTCTAGTTTGGAGAGAAACCCTTCAAACTTATCATATATCTTTTTTTTAGGTGTGAATTTTGAAAATCTAACCGTTGAATTTCATGTTCCTTATGTTCTTAACACGCATATCAAATTTCGTTCAAATTGGATTTTATTTATTATTTGATCAATGAACTTATTTTTTATACACAATTTTAGATTACAAAAATTTGAAATTTTAACATTTGTTTGATGACATAGCAATTGATTTTTTATTTTCTTGAAATTTTGCAAGCATGAATAATATAATAAGAATATGCAATCCAACAGTTAGATTTTTAAATTTCACACTCAATATAAAAATATTTGATAAGTTTGAAGAGTTTCTCTTCAAACTAGTTTGGAGAAAAACTTTTTTCTTTTGGATTATAGTTCTTTTTCTTTTTTATTGTCCTTCGTCATGGGACCCTGAAAAAGAAAAAGACATATAAACCCAATCTGACACTTACTAATAACAAAAAATCATTAAACTTTTGTCTGGAAAAATCATTAAATATTATAATCACCGAAAATTATAATATACATTAAAGAATGTTTGTCCGAAAGAATAAAATTGACACAAATTAATTATCTAAGATAATATCTACTAAGTACCAAATGAAAAACTCAAAACTTCAAAGTTAGATGTTCAAACACCGCAAACTTACATGTGATTTAATTTAATTTATTTTGAAAAAAACAATGTGATTTTAAATCAACAACTCGGCACAAAGAATCATGTTGCCAGCTATGTAGACTATGGCAATAATAGCATGCATATAATAACGAATATTCAATCGTGGACGTAGATATATATTGGGTCCGTTTGGATAGAGCTTATTGCTGAAGACTGAAAATACTGTACCAAAATAATTTTTAAATGTGTGAATAGTATCGTGAGACCCATTTTTAATAAAAAAAATTATGTAAAGTGAAGTTTGTGGGTCCCGTGAACAGTACACGGGACCCACAGATGTGCTGAAAAGTCAGCAAATGCGGCTACTGTTCATGTACAGTAGCATGAATAGTAGCCACTGTCCCCCTGACCCATGCATCAGCAGAAAAAAAAAAAAAAACAGCAGACGCAGATAAGCTGTATCCAAACTCAACTATTAGCCAGTGGGTTAGCCTGAATAATATTTAACAAATGTCAAAATTTGACTACAAATTTGGTTATAACTTAAGGATATAACAATTGTTAGATTGCAAATTCTTTATGCTAAACTTATTTTTTATGTTTAATTTTGGATTACAAAAAATTAAAATTTAAACAAATATTGATGGCATAGCTATTAATTGAAAATTAGTAAATATAGAAGATATAAGAAGAAAACGTAATTTAATTGTGAATTATTAAAATTCACATTCAATAAAAATATATAAAGTGAAGTTATAGCTTTACGCTACAACCTTGTAGCAAAATTTTGTCCTTTAATAAATTGTATGTTTTTTTTTAATCAAAATTAGATGCTTCAAGAGTCTAGCCCCTAACAAAATAATAAGTAGAATAATAATTATTTACTATGAGACATAAAAATATTGTCCAGTGAGTTGTTGGCTTTGTCAACTTGATTGAAATGATAGGTTCCTAAAGAGTAATGCTAAGTCTATAATATTTTCATAATAATTTTATAACAAAATCTTATGTGACAAGCTACTATTAGTTTTAAATTAGGTTATATTACTTTTTTATTCATCAATAATTGTTACCTAAAATTTGTTGTGAAACATTGTTTTTCCTAAAATAATTGATGATCGGTGTATTGGCTATTGCTTTGATTTGTAGATTAAATAATCAAGAAAAGTTTTTGTTAAATATTTCTGGCTCTTTCCCTATAATCCAAACCAAGTTTTTTTATTAATTTGTTAAATTTTTCTCAAATGGTTATCTCATATTCATTCTGACTCCAAAATTAGATCAAATTTGTGTTTATTTTGAAGTAATGGATATTTATTTTATTTCATTATAAGTAGTACTCAAAAATATTTTAAAAGGTCGTCCTATATGCAGTAGCTATTTCAGTAAGCAAAGCATCCATATAAAAAACGTGAGAGCCTAGCTGGTCAATGAAGTCCGCGCGTGGCACGCTCCTGTCCCAGTTCACATTCTCTTCCTCTCTTCAAAGCCACTGACAAGTAAAATGATTTTCCCACTTTACCAGTACTACAAAGTCATTAACTTTTTAACTTTGGACCATAGTTTTTTTTTGTTTTTTTGTTTTTTTTTTTTGTGGAACCCGAAAAATAGACATAATTTTGGATTATAGTTCTTTTCTTTTTCTTAGTTTTTCTTGATAGGACCCTAAGAAAGACATGAACATTAGAGTTCTTTTCTTTTTCATTGTCCTTCATCCTGGGACCAAAAAAAAAAAAAAAGACACGAACTTTTTAATTTTGGATTATGGTTCTTTTCTTTTCCTTTGTCCTTTAACATAGGACCCTGAAAAAAGACATACATGAACCTAATACACTCACTAATAATGAAAAATCATTAAACTTTGTCTGAAATTGATGGCCATATATGCTTCACCTCATTTTCAAGAGAGGCTTTAGATTGCAGGGGATCATTTTAGGCATTTTGTGGGCCAATTAATCAAGAATAGTTATTGTTGGAGATGGCAAAGGGTTGCTATTGAATGTTGAAAAATGGGCGTGAGGCTTGTTTCACAAATTAGAGCCTAAGCAATACAAGCTTTTAGATATTGTTTTGAATGATTGTGGAATGTGGACTTTTAAATTTGGGTCTTGGTGGACCAAATTTAAGTGTACTTGGTCTTATTGTAGGTTGGATTGGGCCCAGTATATTAAGGAATGTTAGGACAGAAACCTTGGAAATGTGGCATGGAATTGGAATTGGATATCCTACCCAGTACTATAGGATATCAAAATCATTTTCTTAATAGTCTTTCTAGGACACAACAAAATTCAAAAACATTTTCAAATTACTCTATCACATTACATATGAGCTAGTAAAATTACAAATTGTGTTGGCCAATATGTGAGGTGGTAGATTAAATTATGTGAAATTGTAAGAATTTTAGTTGTATCTATAATTCTATTGTTTTCTTAGAGGGCACCATATCTAGGGACTGGTTCACGCCAATCTGGTCCTGATTCCAGGCCGAGGTAGAAGAGTGAGTGAAAATATGATAATTGGATTTAAATAAAGACAATCCTTAGAGAGAAAGCTTGCAATGGATTTTGAAGCCGTTAAGTTGGATTTCATTTAAATAAAGCATATGATAGGTTTTATTCAAAACAGTTTAGAGACCTATCACTTTCCAAATGGATTTAAGTTCAAAATCTAGGTTGTTCCAATCATAATTATTTAGGAATCACTAAAACTAACTGCAAACATTATTAGAAAAATTTCAAATAAAAACAGGAAGTGAGATGCTTAATACAAGAACAAGCACAAATGATCCCTCTAATGAATTGTTTTTCCATCATACATAAAACAATTTGATCTAGATGAAACATCATAACAAATGTCAATAGAGTTGTATATCGAATACATACCACATTTTAATGGGAACCATCTTCCAATTGGTTGATGGGCAATAGGATTGCAAATGCTACCAAAGTTAGCAGGCATATTGGCATAAAGTAACAAAGCTGCATGAGTGTCCTCATTTGATGATCCTCTAGTAGAAAAAAACTATTAGTATGTATACATACCTACACCCTGTACATACACACATATGTATAGAAAACATATGATTTAACTTAATCAAGAAGGTAGAATATTGAAGATTGACAGTTGTGTTAAGGCTTGTGTTGTTCAATAAGGTCAGGTACCTCCAATCTCCATGCATATTTCTTCATGTCACTGATAAAAGAGAGTAGAATGTTGGAGAGAAATAAAATAAAATCATTTTCCCATGAATACTTTGTATTAGACAACAGAGAGTGTGTCAAAAATCATGTACAAATAGTTTGGGGGTAGGTAACACCCCTCACATCAACAACAAAATTAGGTGGAATATTAAACAGTAAAAGGGAAATCTAAACCACAACTGACTTTAGTCAAGACATCTGCAATATGGTTTTCCCCCCTTTTATAAGAATGTTGTAGTTGATAGGGGTCGAGCTAGCTAAGTAGCACTCTTTGGTCCATTTGGTGCACTTCGGTCCATTGTGGTCCACTTCGGTCCTCTTTTATCTTTTTTGGTTCTCTTCCGTCTGCTTCTATCAAATTTGGTCCATTTCGGTCCTCTTATGTCTAATTCGGTTCTCTTAGGTCCATTTTTGTCCTCTTATGTCTAATTCGGTTCTCTTAGGTCCATTTCGGTCTATTCAGTCCAATTTGGTTCACTTCAGTCCATTTGGTCCTCTTTTGTGTAACTTAGTCCATTTAGGTTTTTTTTTCCAGTCTAATTTAGTCCACTCTAGTCCATTTAGTCCTATTCGGTCTACTTTGGTCCTTTCCGGTCCATTTCGATGCACTTATTTATTTATTTTTTTTGGGAGAAAAGAGAAGGGATACTCATGTTTGTAATCATTTCCCCACGTTCCATGATACACTACCACTTGGATTTTTTGATAAGCCTATGGGTACTACCAGTGCAAAGTAGGGTGTGCCACTACTCAACCGCATTATTATAATTTCTGCATATTAAGTATGGGTCAGTAGTAGTACTTGAAGACTTCTTGGCACTTGGTTTAAAGCAATCGGTTTCGAGGGCTTCCTACCATTGCACCACACTTGCCAATGGTGGTGCACTTACTTAAATCCAAATTTATTAAAAAAAATATAGATCTCAATCTCATTCCAATTTCTATAAGATTTTACCAATTTAATCTCAAATTGTTCCACATATATTTAATGAATCCAACCACATTTGCAACCTATCTATTTATTTATTTTATTTTGCTTAAAAAAAGACAACTTAACATTACTTATTGTTAAAATTCTAAAATACTATTAAATCGCATTCAAACATTAGAGCCACTATATTTAGTTCCGAAGCCTGACATATATTGAGTATTATTAATATCTAAATGTTTGTTGAATATTTAGTGATTATGTCCAGCAATTATTGTTACCATTAGTAATATTTAAACCATCTAATAATATTAATAATCCAAAAGAACATTCAGCAGGGTTGAGAGAGAGATAAAGAAGACAACTTAAATTTCGGCCAAACTACAGATGAGTAAGTTATAATTAGTCTTAAATTATATCATAAAGAAATTATGATAAGGCGAAATGCTGAATAACATGTTATAGTCAATCCTTAGATAATTGTACTCACCCAATATACTTGACTCTATTTTGGCCCCTAAGCATGTGTGAACTACGAAAAAATTTACAAATATATAGTTTAATTGATCATGTAGTATTACTCTTGCAGCAAATTCCGAAGTGGTGGATATGGTTGTATTATCTAATTCTGGTTACTAAATGGTTTGTTGAGATATAAACAAGGAGATTTTGGTATTTGGAGAAACCAAAACAATTGTTGCCTTCTTAAAAGATTACTTCGGGTTTCACCATAAACACTTAACTCTGTACTTGCTCTTCCCTAAGAGGATGGAGATGGTGCACGTTTCCAGCAAGCATTTACGCATGTAATGTGTTGATTAGTGTAGTAATCAGTGATGATATGCAAAGATTTTGTGTTTACTAAGATATCTGTTGTAATTGATCAAGTTAAGAACAAATGTTTTCTCTGTTCAATATTTAAATATTAGAAGTTAAATTGTTAAAACAAGAAATTACAACATGTACGGTATATGAACCTCCACGCTAAGATGAGGCCTTCTGAAGTTGAACAAATGTTGTGTTTGTATGAACCACTTAAGAATTAAATTCTTCCTTCAAAGCCCATTATATAATTATTTTTTTCTGTTAAGTAAAGGAAAACCCTTAAATCAACTTTCTTGAGTAGCAGGATTGTCAAAATCAAGTCCATTGATATGCATGCTTGTATAGTCTATAGTTTTAATATATTGTGCTAAAAGTAAAACTTAGGTATAATATTTAAGTGTTGTCCATTAAATTCTCTTTTTAAAATTCAGTCATGTGACAGTATTTAACTAAAATACTCTTTCATGAGTTCATCCCATGAAAAAAAATTACATGACTGAATTTGTCTTGTACTAGTAGTCTAAATAAAATTACTTTTTAGGCGAACTTGGACTGTGTAAGTTGGATTTTAAGATTATATAATTTGTGAGCATAAGCCGAATCCTACGTCTAGCATATAAAAGGTTTATTCATGGAGATGTCATTTTTTTTAACATTTATGGAGATAACAATTTTCTCTTTTTGATAGATACAATCTAAATCTTTTTTTTTTTTTTTTAATGTCAAATATAAGGAAAAAAGCAAATACCGCATCAATATGGTCTTGTAGAACAGAGTAAAACCTTCTCTCTTTTTTCTTAATAACTTGATAGTTTGGGTGCAGGTTTTAAATCCTCAACATCTTTATTGAAAATACCAAAATATGTTAGTTGAACTATAAAACTTTTGGGGAGAACAATGTCAAACTTAAAAGAAAGTTGAATTTTCTTGGCAAAATGAGTAAATACTCTTAATTTAAAACTATGTAGCAAAATATCCCCATTTCCAAAGTATTTAGCAAATTATTCCTGTTTGGAACTCGATTTTAACAAAATCGAGTTCTGTGTAAAACTCAGTATCCTCAAAATCGAGTTCTATGTGTATTTTTAAGTAGAACTCGACATTCACAATGTTGAGTTCCACTTAAATTTTCAAAAAAAATTAAGTAGCAAAATATGCATAGAATTTGACATTGTTAATATCGAGTTCTGCCTATAACTTGATTTTGTTAAAATAGAATTTTAAAAACATGGACATTTTGTTAAATACTTTGGAAAGAGGGGTATTTTGTTGTATAGATTTAAAATTAAGGATATTTACCCATTTTGCTCAAATTTTCTTATAACCTTCATACCAATTGAAAATTATTAGAAATTCTCATAGCATAACGGGATGGTATTCTCTCCTCTAACATGCATAATAAATCCCACCCAAAATTTAATTAGTAGGACTTACTATTATGTAAGAAGAAGATATGTCACATTGCTATGGTAATATATCACATCATTTTACTCTTAAAGCACTAATTATTAATTACTCCATACCATTATTGAAAGGTAACTCTATGAGAGAATACTTGGGGTACCCGAAATTAGATTCTCATGGTAATATCTAATATGTAATTGAATACAAAACATCCAGGAATGGAAAAAACAAAAATTTACAACACTACTTGATTTGCCTAACAAATCACAGTTGTACCCACCTCAATTTACCATTTAAGAAACAAAAAGTTTATGGGCACAACAAAATCTGAAGGCATTTTTATAACAAGTTTGTTTTGAATTGTGATGGGTCCAAGTGAATTTTATTTTAATTTTTATCTTATTTTGACTTACATTTTGACCTCTTGTGAGATTTTGTTGTATTCGTGGAACTGAAGGCATACTATCAGACAGAACGAGGAAGGAGGGCAGTCAAACATGAACAATAATAAACAAATTCACGCAAATCCAAACTAGCATCTATTAAATATGAATAAATTTTCGAAAAAACACAAAATAAGCTATTTCTTAATACCTTTCAATTAAATTATCTATCAAAATGGAACTCGCCGTTGTTTACTTGTCTTAAATTTTAAAGATTATCTATAGCCGACTCTGTATTAAATTTAGTAGAATTTATCTTTCAATGTTAAATAAATTAAGAATTGGTGAGAAAATCATCTTCCACTGTTAGTAAGATTAACAAAATTAATCTTGATTTATTTGTTCATGTTTCAAGCAATGAAACATTGTTATAAACTTAGGGATTGACTTACCTCTAATACTTTTTAAAAATGAATCTCTCACTTTGTTTTAATGAGAGACTAACACATTACTCACTCACTATATAAAAGGTGGGGATTAAAACCTACTACCACTTGTCATTGTATATTTAAAACAAAAGGACATATTCAATTAAAAAAATACTAAAGATAAGCCAAACCTATAAATATGTTACTTGTTTTGGTAAGGGAGGGGGGTTTTAAAAGATGACACTGATATTATTCAATATAGGTATTTTTAATTATTATTGTGGGGACCGAGAACTTAAGAGCCGAGGAAGACCTAAGAGCCCGAGGACCCGAAGAAAGAGAAGCCTGCATATAGCATACAAGATGAAATTTTTCTGGGTATGCCTGGGGATGAGGTGACATAGGTGGTAATTATGTAAGTAACCATTTACAAATATCTGGAGGCCGCAGGTTGATCTGGAAGGTTGCATTAAATGCCCAGCAACAACCATCCTGGCCGCATTAATTAGCAAGCATAACCTTTGCCGTCGCATTATGTGGACATGACCTGAGCAGTGCAAAGCATAAAGCAGAATCTTACTCCATTACCGACGGACAGGTGTCATGGGAGGAGACCGCAGATCACAAGGTAGGGCTATAATGAAAGCAGGAAAGAATATAAATAGGAAGGAAAATGCTTAGAGAAGGGACTTTTGTTGTTGGACCTCTCTACCAAATCTATTGTATAAGGATCTCCAGTTGAATTAAGAAGTGAGGAATAGTTAATCAAATTTGTGAATCTGAGGTCCTTACAATTATTATTACAACAATTCAATGTATAATGGAACCTTTAACTCTTTAGTATTTTCGAAGTTCAACAATGTTGTTACATGATATTCATTTCTCTCACATGAATTGCGTGTTCTACTAATAAATTCACAATGGAATCTACTATTCACATGAGAGGAATGAATATCATATTACTATACTTCAAAAGTACTTAATAAATTTTTATACCCTTAATGGTTGATTTTTTATTTGTTCTCAAGCTTCATTAAGTACTTATTAATTTGATGGACAAATTCATATCAACAAAAACTTAAAAATTTATTGAACTCGAAAACAATGATTTTATGAGAGGCCCATATTTCTGCTTGTAAATGATCCAAGTAAAAGGATAGGTAAAAGTGTATAACAGCCACGAAAGGTATTAAAGAAACCCTTCTGCTACTAAAGAAACAAGCTAGAATGTAACTATGGACTCATCAACTAATATATTTCTCTTTTTGATACAAGATAGAAATTATACTCTAACTTAATCTAAGTGTACATGTGTGTGAAGCTTTCTCATAGAGACTTGAACCCTGACCCTTGCCTCCCATGCCCCACACCCCACAAGCACTTATACTTGTGGAGTGACCATCGCATTAAGAGTATATGGTGGTCAACTAAGATATTTTAAAAAGTTGAAAACTAAGTGATAGGGGTTTTGTGAAATCTCTAAGAAATTAGTGGGTAAAAGGATTGTAGTTGGTTTAATGTATTTCACAAAATAACCTGATCATTTTTCATTAGGACCCGCCTACAAGTATGCTACTTATGTGAGTAAAACTAAAGCAATTGCAATATTTATATCATTTGTGGAACGGATAATTCCACCTGAGGTAATTGTATGATTTGCCATACGTATTTTAATTCCCATTACATTTTTCTTCAAAATATCTCATTACTAATTTTATAATTTCACCATGGCTTTTAAATTGAGCTTATTTGTATTAGAATATCTCTCTCCTGAGTTTTTGTGTTTGTTTCTCATAAAAATTTCATAATTTCAGACTTTATTACAACAATAAAAGTGAATTTTACCATATTCCTTATTATTTTACTTAACCAATAAGTTTTCTCAAAAAAATAATAATAACCTTCTCAAAAAAATAAAATAAATAATACTATTGGCCCAATTGGAGTGAGAGTAATTAATGCACTATAGCACACGTAAAATTGGAATCATTACCATCATTTTAATACCATACCTGTGCTTTTACCATATTCCGAATCCTGGTCGGACATTAAGCAAACTAGGTAAGTTTTAAATTTTGTGTGTGTTTTGTTTTGTTTTTTATCAAGTTTCATACATTTACAGATTTACAGTTCACAAATTTTGAAAGAAAAGTTTTAAAAGGTGAGAATCCGACGAGATTGTAATCTTGATTCTCTCCTCGTAAATATATAAATACCATACCACCCCTCCCTTCTAGTTCCTCTCTTTCTCACTAAATTCTCTTTCTTACAAAGTTTAATTTCTATGAAATTCTTCTCTCTACGAAGGTTTTCTCAAATCAACCCAAGCTAATTAGGTACTTACTCTCTTCTCTTCACTCTCCCTTCTAATTCTTTTTACTTCATTGTTTATTTATAGCTGCCAATGCTATGTACTATGTTACAAAGTTTTGATTTTGAAAGGAAAACAGATTAAGGTTTTGTTCTATATATAATTACAAAGAAAAATTTGTCCTCCAACTTACAATACGTGGGGTCTATTCAATATTACAATGAATAGCCTAATTTCAATATGCTTTTTTTTTTTTTTTTTTCTGTAAACTGTGTTTGAATTTGAATGTATGTTTTATGTTTGTACTTGGGTTTTGTTGATGTGTGTTGGTTTGGTCTCCAATAGTAAGAAGGAATCTAGATTTTTTTTTTTAGAAGAAAGAAGGAGTCTAGTTGTGTGTCATTTAGAGTTTTTTTTTTTTTTTTTTTGAATAAAAAAGTGGGTCCTAGGTATAGACTAATCGACCTCACACCACGTGACAACTATGGATAATAACATGTGCCATTGAGAGTTTGTACTTTATAGCATCCTATAGTAAAAAATGGATAATATTCAAGTAATCAAGGTTTTTAAATTTTTTTTTTAATTGGGTAAATTTTATTAACATACCCTGAGATTTGGGTTAATGTCAATTAGATCCAAAAATTTTTAAAACTAGCTTTGTTCCCTAAAACTAACTTAATTCCTAAATACTGTTAAACTTGTTAATCATTTTTCTCAACCATCTTAGGGACTAAGTTGGCTTTAGAGACCAAATTGATTAGTTTTGAAAAATCTTGGACTTAATTGGCATTAACCCCCAAACTTCAGGGTATGTTGATGGAATTTAATTACCCTTTTAAATAAAAATTTTATTGAAGGTCTTGGATTTTAATATAGCGGAGTGAAAGGTTGATTGTAAAGACCATCATAGCCTTGCTTTTGACTTGAATCTAGGGTGACAATGAATAGACAAACAAGTAAGATAGGGGTAAGATAGTCATTGTCTTAAATAAATAGAAATCTTGCATCGATATTCATCAAAAAAACCTTTAGAATTTTGATTCTTGAAAAAAAAAAACACCTTAGGATTTTAATTAGAATCCACTCAATTGGAGAAAAAAGATCATAATACCCTTCTAAATTTATGCATAGTAATTGGCGGATGACAAGGTCTCCAGTCTCCCTAGCCCGTTCTATCTAATGACTCAAACACTAATACACGTTTTTTATTTTTTAATTAAATTATTGAAACTTTATTTAATCGAAAAAAAAAAATCTAAGGTATTTGTCTTGCTAACTTTAGCTTTATATTATAAGAGAAAAGCTTTTGGATGAGAAAAAAATGGTACTATAATCTCTAACAATTACTTAAATATGATTTGTTAAGAATTTTGTAATTCAACTAATTAGTATCTTTTGATAGTTCTAATAGAAAAATCTCTGATTTAAATTCCACATTTCCCAATTATTGAATTATAAAAATAATACTTAGATATATTATTAAATTACCCAAAATACATAGTTCTATTTTTTTTAAAGAAAATATTCTAGTATCCTTTATTATTATTATTATTATTTTGGTAAGTTTATCAATTCTTTTGGTAAGAATTATTGCTATAGGGATCTTAAAGATTGTCTATTAATAATGTAAAACTTCACCTGATTTTTTTTTGTAGGACCCCATTAAATATTTTTTCTTCCAATTTTAGCTATAAAAAAAATAATTTTAAAAAAAAGGCCCCACAAAGCAATATTAAGTGAAAATGTGAAATCCGCCTTTTGTTTTATTTTTCCTTTTTCTTTGGGTGGTTAGTTGAATTAGTTGATCCACTTTTATCCCTTACGTTTTTAACCCAACTTTTTTAGTCAATTAAAATCATCCATTTTCAAAAGAAAAAACCTATGTTAAAAGAGTGAATTATGCATGGTTGATATTGTCTCAACCAAATATATGTGAATGAACACAATTTCTTGTACCATTCTACCAATTATTCTTGTATCAACTATGAGTCTAGTCTAAGTTTCTTGCTTTGAGCTTGATTTATTTCCTTTCTTTTTTCATTTTTGTTTAATTAGTGTTGCAAAGTTAACTAACGCAATTTCATTTAACTATGGTATATCGACAACCACCTTCAGATCCCTTAAACATGGAATTCATCCCAAAAGAAAGATTTGATGGCAATGGAGATACAATTAATGGTTCTTATGATGTATGGCTGGTAAGCACACACTATGTTTAATGTTCCAACCACTAGAGATACCGATAGTTTATCATGTCATGCCTTATGTTACACCATTTTGCTATGAATGATTCAAAGAGTTTTCAAGTTTTCAACTCATTACAAACTATCTTTTATACATAATTTTTTACTTTATGTATATATCTTTCTCTTTTCATTGGGTACATTATTGTTTTCATTAATATTTTTTAAGAAAAAAAAATATTTTGCATCATGTACCATTTCTTAAAAGCTTTATTTTTTTAGGTTCAACTATATTCTTATCTACTTTCAACAAATAAACAAATCAACACACAAAAATCCAACCCAAAAGCATATTAAAGCTTTCTTGTTGTAGTAAATTACTAACAAGTTTTTTGTTTGGCTGCTATAGAAAAATCATCCTTCTGCCTTGAGCTCTTTTGATGAAATAAAGAGAGTGGCTCATGAGAAACAAATGGTTGTATTTTTGGATTACGATGGAACCCTCTCACCAATTGTAAACGACCCTGATCGAGCTTTCATGTCTAATGCGGTAAGTACTTCATCTAAAAAAGTTAGAACATGCATTAATTGTGACCATACATACATTATTAAAGATTATATTTTTGTGGTAAAAAATTCCCAAAAACTTTATGGAGGAAGAACTAAATTGTCTAATTTTTTTAACTAGTTCATGTATCATTTAGAATTCATTTGGCTGAAACCAAAACATATATTAGGAATTTATGCCTATTACCATGATTTGAATTATTTTATTATTTTTTTTTACTTTGTTGGTTAAGCATTGTGCTATAGAAGTATAGGCTATACCATATAAAAATGAGTTTTCTTTTTAGAGAGTTTCAACTTATAGCATCCGTTTCTGATATTTTAGAAAAAAAAAATAACTTATATCAAAACTATTAACGTACTATTTTTTTAATCATTGCTTATCTTACTCCAACAATACTCTCCCATATGTGATATAACACAACCGTTGAATTGTGTGATATGTTTGAAAGTACAAAATTTTAAAAATGATGCAAACTAACGGGAACAGCATTATTTTAATATGGTATATATGTGCAATTTTTTTTTAATGAATGAATTTGTTCCTCCAAAAAAATGTTGTCTTATAACACTATAATCATGTGCCTATCGATTGACAGATGCGTTCGGCTGTAAGAAAAGTTGGTAAACATTTCCCAACTGCAATTGTCTCTGGAAGGTCTAGGGATAAGGTAAATTGCTCTTACACAATTAATGCAACAATGAGCTAAACCTTATAAATACAAACTTTTTTTTTTTCAAATTAATTAGCATACTTGTTAAACAAAGTGTTTTTTTTTTTTCTCTACTCTAGGTGTTCCAATTTGTGAGATTAAATAATATCTATTATGCCGGAAGTCATGGGATGGATATATCAACCCCATCAGTTTCTCTCTATTATGGTAACCATAAGCATCAAACTAGGACTATTGATGAAAAGGTATATTTTCTCAATTGTTTGTGGTTAATTTTCTATACTTGGTGCTTGTCGTGGAAATTGCATTTTTTATGTTGTGTTCAAAACCTGTAAATCAAAATTTAAATTGCAATGAAAATATCTTAAACGTTTTCCATTAATTTTTTGATCTTGTAGGGTAATGAAATGGTTAACTTCTGCCCAGCACAGAAATTCTTGCCTAGAATTCAAACAGTAAGAAATTATGTACTGTTTACAAACTTTGTATCCTCTTTGTCAGAGATAAAATGGCAAACTGATACGAAAACGAGTGGTTATAGTATCAAAAACTCCTCCTTTTGTTCCTAGCTAGGACTTTGTAGTATTAGAATGCAAATAAATTGTCTTTTTTTTTCTTTTTCTTTTTCTTTTTTCTTTTTAAACTTCAATAATGCTTTGCTTCTCTTGCAGATAAAGGTTATGTTGCAAGAAATAACAAGAGGCATAAAAGGTGCCATGGTTGAAGACAATAAATTTTGCCTCTCCGTACACTTTCGATGTGTGAATGAAGATGTAAATATTATAATGCAATAATGATAATTTGATATGATCAAATAAAAATAAATGCAATATGATAGCAATGTTATTGTTGACACATAAAAAACATGATAAAATGTAGTAGTTCTCAAATTTGTAGATAATAAGATTGCATGTCAAAATTAATGCAGAATGTTGGCGTACTTAAGGAGAAGGTGAAATCAGCAATGAAATGCTATAAAGACTTCCGTATATCCGAAGGAAAAGAGGTATAGAATTTTTTTGTTATCTTTATAATAAATTCTAAGATTTCTCCCTTCTTAAAAATATAATTTTCCATTAAGTAGTAGTAATGTTTGGAATAAATCAATCATGCAATCATATAATTCATCTCTTTTGATTTTTTTTTTTGGTGGAAGATAAATCATAGTATATGCATGTGTTCAATCCTAATTATTCTGTAAAAAATTTATAACTGACTCCAAAATTTTATAATTAAGACATGGTTGTTTTTGTTAATGTTGTTATTTTTGTTATAGGTCATGGAAATCCGACCTAATATAAACTGGGATAAAGGTCTTGCTTTGCAATATATACTTGATAATCTTGGTTTTGAAAATTCTAATGAGGTCCTTCCTATATATATAGGAGACGATAAAACTGATGAGGATGCTTTTAAGGTATAGATTATCTACTTGATGCTTTATTATTGTTACCAATTTTAAAATGTGGTGATTCTTCTTAAAGCCTAGCAAGATGAACCCATTAAATATTGATCAAACCCCCTCTTCTTCCATAGGCTTGGTGGATGTTGCCAAAACCATTGAAATCATGCATTTAACTCTTTTTGTTAATTTTGATGAATGATCAGGCTTGTATTTAGACCTACACTAATGTAATTTGTGTACCAATGTTTGCAGATGATTAAGGGCATTGGAAGAGGATTTCCTATAGTTGTTTCTTCTACTCCAAAGGAGACAGAAGCCCTATACTCTTTACGTGACCCAATAGAGGTCATGTCCTTCCTAATACGTTTAGCAAAGTGGAAAAAGGATTGTACTTTGAGAGGTGGATATGAAAACAAATCTTTGTTTGGTGTATTTCGGAGGTTAATTAGGTAGAGAGATGCTAACTTCTCAGTATGAGGTATGCTTAATAGGCACAGGTGAACTGGTTCATACTAATTGGATATTGTTACATTGTTATCATTTATGGGCAATTGTTTATAATTATATATAAGGGCTATTTCTTCTTATTTGCCTTTCTCCCAAGGTTCTAAAAAGTATGATTTTTATATGTACATTGAGTCATCCATGGCTCATGAAAAATCATGTTAATTGTTTTATTAAAATCAGTTTTTTTTTTTTTTTTTGGGCACTTTGAACTTGGTCTTCCTCCTCAATTGTTTGGATCATTCTTCTGTCTCTTCTTCGTCTCAATTATTTAGTCATTCTTCTCCTTTTATTATTATTTATTATTATTATTTCTCTCTCTTTCTATGTTTGCTTCTGACAATTGCTCTTTATCATCAGACCAAAAACATCAACTAGGATTTTTGGTGTAAGAGGGTAAATGCAGATCAGAATTAATATATCTAAAACTGGTTTTGGGTTATAGTTCTCTTGTAACCAAACAGCCATGGAACTTGTTCAAGAACTTGGAACAGTACTGTCCACAAATTGGAATAGTGCCTGTCCCTATTTCAGAAGAATGACATCCAACATGCATCACCAAACAACATTGATGAAATAATGCCATCCCTATTAAAGTACTTATTATACATAGCAAACTCACTAGTGAACTTGCGGAAACACTTATACGCATAGCTCATGGCCGGCGTAAATCCCTTAGCAAAGTCGTAATTTTTTAGTAGCATTTAAGGAATCCAAGAATTTTAAGATTATATATTTTTTTAAGATATAAATTTATTCTAGAATAATCTCACCTAGAGGCTTGAATTTCGCCCTTACTCCTCACCTCACAAGAACTTGTATTTGAAAAATGATAACTTGTATTTATAAAGCGATCATCATGTTAAGGTAGCATTGCGATAATAATACATTTTCAAAATATCACAAACCTTGTTTTCCTAATAAAAAAATTAAAAGAAATAAATATAAAAACATAAACCTTAAAGAACAACCAGGCTGTTTACATAGAAATGCCTTATGTCTCTCAAAAAAATAAAAAAGAATGAGAAATCCCTTATTATATTTATATATCAAAAACCTAATTTCGCACCTAGGATGTGCATGCTTCCACATGACTCTATCTCTTTGATTCCAATGCCCAATCTTATATTAATTGTATTATTTAATACATCAATTATATATGTTATCTTTTAGAGTGATGTAAACCCTATGATGTCACATAGCACACAACGTTTTATACACGTCATACAATTTTGAGCTTCTTCAATACACCCAAATAAATAAGTATTTTGATGTGTACTATTTCTTTCTTTCTTTTTATTTTTTATTTTTTTATTTTTTTTATTATAGATAGTTTTAACATATGGCATTTACTCCTGATAATATTTTTTTATCATTAGACCAAGACATCAATTGATTTTTGGTGTAGGCGGAGATTGAACCTCAAATCTTTTATTCAATCATCAGAGATTTTACCAGTTGAGTTAACTGAAACCCACATTTTAAATTAATCTTAAAAATTTGTCATTATTAGAAGTATAAAACACATAATTTACTGAGATACAGGCCAAAATGAGCATTTGCCCATTTTTCCAAAACTTTCCAACAAAATGTCCATGTTCTGAAACTATCTAGCAAAATACCCCTATTTTAAACTCAATTTTTTAAAAATCGAGTTTCAATAAAAACTCGATTTTTAGAAAATCGAGTTATGTGAAATCAAACTTAAAAAAAAAAAAGGAACTCAAGTTCCATGCAAAATTTCTCAAATTACTTGATTTTCATCAAATCGAGTTTTTCATTGAAACTCGATTTTCTAAAAATCGAGTTTTAAAACAGGGGCATTTCGCTACATCTTTTAAGTAAAATGGGCAAATGCCCATTTTGGCCCTGAAATACATACATACATAAGTTGTTTTGCCTTCTATTGCCTTTTTCAATTATCCATGAAAAACTTGTTCTCCTTTTTCTTCAAATGATTACATGTGTCCCTTTGTGAATGTATTCAACAATTACAGATGTCATCCTTAAATTTAGTTTCAATGTTAATTAATTTTTTAATATAGAATATAAAGAAATATTAACATCCATACAAATATACAATATATAGAATGGAGGTTTAGTAATTAATTTTGGTATATTGACTTTTATTTCTCCCTATCATTCTTCCAACCCCTTTCCTCCCTTTCTTAACTCTTCTTCTTCCCCCATAGTTCTTCACCACACTGTTACTCTTTTTCAAACTCTTCATCTCTCTTTTTAAATCTCCTTATTCCTATCTTTGTTTTTATAAATTTCATATTACTTCTCTCTAATTCATTCCACATTCTTCCTACAAAAATATCTCTCTCTCTCTTTGTGTTTTCTTCTTTTTTCTATGTATTAATTATTATATTTGCCTTTTTTAGCACATTTTTTTTATTCTTTCTTGCAACTTTACTTTAGGTTGATATGTTTTAGTGTTTTGATTCCCCATCACAAGCCCCCTTTCTTATGAATTTTGTTTGGATTAATATATATATAAAGTTTGGGTAAATACTTGTTTTGAAATTGAGAAATTAAGTTTATATTATAACATGCTTGACTTGGCTATGTATTGAATGTGTTTACCAATTATTTGAATAATTGATTATTACAAATACTATATCTTATGACATTAATTTCTCTTTAATTTGGGTTTGAGATTAGGGAGAGAAAGTTTGAATTTTGATGTTATTTTGGCATTCTTTTTGTTTCAATTTGTGTTTATATTAGGTTTTGGATCCTAAAAGTGTATGTTCAAAAAACAATTCTTGATTTATAAATATTTAGATAGGTAACATATTTTTTTTTGGATATAGTGTGTGAAATTTGGATTTTATGAATTTTATTAAGCAATATTAATTTCCAATATCTAGTGAACTTTGATGATGCACAAAATTTTGTAAGTAAATATTGTTTAGAAATGAATATTTTCTCTACTTACCTTTTGTGTTCTTGAGAAAGTTTGTTTTGTTTTACATATTTTATCTATTTATTTATTTATAGTTATGATAGTATTTCAATCTATAGCGTCTATTCCTTAATAATTTTTCTTTATCATCAAGCTAAGACATCAAATGATTTTTGGTATAGGCGGGATTCAACTCTAATCTCTCTTATTCATGTACAAAATATTTTACTAGTTAAGCTAACTGGAACTCATATTTTACTTTTAATTTTCATAATAAAGAAATTTTTAACTATAATGTGTTATATATATATATATATATTAACTTCAAGAAAAAACTTTCATGCACATCACATAATTTACAGCGACTAGCTTCTTCTTAACTCTTAGCATAACCTTTCCTTGTCTTTTTATTTTTTATTTTTACAATAACCTTTCCTTGTCTGTTCCTTGCATATGCATCTCCTAAGATAACTTTGAAAATTCCTTCTCAATTATATATAATCCAAGTGGTGACAACCGACAAACATGAATACTGGTATCAAGGAAGACACAAATGAGATTAAAGAAACATTGTTTATATTTTACGAATGAAGCATATATCTATAAAATAATTCATGAGTCTACTGTTAATACATGCTAGATTGTATAATAGTTTGAGGTCCATCGCCAATAAAAGGCTTGGTATGTTGAGGGCAGAGAAGCAAAACTAGAAAGATAATACAGGCCTATCAATATAATTGCACTGTTCATCTTCTTTCTTTTGTATCAGTTCAGTCATCCCTCTATACCTTGTGTGTTTAAGTGTGTCTATATATACATATATATGGAATCAATCACCGTCAGGCACGTGGCGGCGCTACCTTTCCCATGCCAAGGCCACATCAACGCCATGATGGGTGTCTGCAAGTCATTATCTTCAAAACAAGGCCATGGAATTCTCATCACCTTCGTTGTCATGGAAGAGTGGCTCAACTGCATCTGTGGCTCCGACCCCAGCAAGCCAAATGATAACAGTAACAACACCATTCTCTTTGCTACCATCCGTAACGTGGTCGAGCGTGAAAAAATGGGTGACTTTGCGCCCTTCAATGAAGTGGTGAAGGCGAAAATGGAAGCTCCCGTTGAAGAACTCCTGGATCGACTGGACCTTCCGGTGGATTGAATTTGTTAGGTTTTGAGTTTGTAATGTTGGCAAACCATAACAAAAACTAAGTCTCATTGGTTTAGAATGGTCTACAGTGAAGTCCAAGGCCAAAAACTCATGTTCGGGATGAAAAAAATTGAGTAATAATCTGTTTTGTTCGATTGGTACTCGATTGATCGAAAGGCATTCGATTGGTACTTGATCGATCGAAAGTCGCATATCAGCAAAAATCAACAAACGTAAGAAGACCATAACTTTACTGTTTGAAGCCCAAATCGCGAGCCGTTTTTTCCAGTATTTAAAGGACATTATAAGCTAACCCTAGAGAGACTTTTCAAAGTTTTTTTTAGAGAGATTAGAGTGCATCTTGTGCCTCTTTGTATTTAGGGTTTTGTTCCTAAAAAGCTCTCTTATATCTTCTACTGGTATTATTCCTTGAAGAATCTCAAGATCCGATGTTGTAGAAGTTGCTGCCTTCTCTAGTCATCAAAGGTGCTGATGATCTAAACCTTCAATGGTGGTCTTGAAGTCACAAACAGGAGAGTTTGTGTTGCTAAACCTTTGAGTGGGATCTCAAAGTCACAAACGTGGGTGTTTGTATTTTGCAAAGCCCAAAGAAAGAAGTAGTCTGTGGACTCAGAGCTATCATGGGGTCATGGTAGTAAGTTTTTACTTAAGGTAGAAATATAATGTTAGTGGTCTAAGTCGCTATTGTACAAACTTCAATTCTTTCATAGTGGATTTGTTGTTTTACCTTAAGAATAGCTAGATCAAATCCTCCCTAGGTTTTTTACCGATTTGGTTTTCCTGGGTCATCATATCATTGTGTTCTTTATATTTCCGCTGTTTTGCATGATATGATTGTTTTTTTTTTTAAACCTAGATTTGAATAATAAACCTCAGTATTTATTTGGTTAATTAATTAGGTTAAACAATCTAGTTTTATAGGGGTCTAAAACGTACAAGTGGTATCAAAGCAGGTTAGCTCTAATGTGTAGATTTTTTGATCTAATAGTTGATCCTTGATCCCTGTTATCATGGATAATTTTAAGTGTCTTACTATTTTTTATTGTGATGATTTAAATAAAAAGGACACTGTTGTTTCTGTTGATCTTATTGATGCCTGTGAAACTCTCCGTAAGGAATTATTGAAATATATGAAAATTGCTAAGAAATTCAAGGAAGAATTAAAATTGGCTAGTCTTGAAAAAGAGCAATTGGTTACTAGATTAGATGAATCTAATAAAAAGAATGAACTTTTGAGAAATCAAATTTCCTCTCAAGATGAGAACATAAAAACTTGGAGCAAGAGTTGGTTGAATGTAAGGCTAAAATTGAAAATTTGACTAGTACCAAGCCTGCTGTTGATAACAGAAATGTTTCTGTTTCCCTTAACCCTAAAACTAAGAGAGTTTATATCCCTCATTTCAAGAGGAATAATAAAGAAAAGGATTATTTTGCTAGGTTAGACAAAGGTAAAAGTTCTGATGTAGACGCTGAAGTTTCTACACCTAAGTCTAAACCTACTATTAGAGAGCATAAGAAATCTGTTTTTGTGACTACTTGTCATCTTTGTGGTGTTGTTGGTCATATTAGACCAAATTGTTCTTTGTTGAGGCAAAAACCAAAATCTGAGACTAGATTTGTTGTTAGGAATACTGATGTTCCTAAATTTGTTCCTGTTTGTCACTTTTGTGGTGTCTCTAGTCACATTCGTCCTAATTGTCATAAATTGAAATTTAAACATTCTGTATTTCAATCTAGGATATGTGATAATATTTCTCTTGCCATAAGTCCATATAAATTGTTTCATATTCTTTTGAAAAATTTGATCTTGTTGGCTTGTGAAAGAAAATTGCAGGATTTTAGTCTTTCTCAGAAGATTGGTGTAACCCCTCAAATACACTCTGCTTTTCATGGATTTTCACCTACAAAGCCGAAGACTCGTGCTATATGGGTGAGAAAAGATCCTCTAAGGTGAGTGTTACTTACTTGTCCAAGTTTTAATTCTTTCAATTATTAATGGACATGTTTTCTTTTAGTTTTTTGTTGTTTTATTTTCTTAGATTGTTTTGATTATTCAAAAATCCAAAAACATTGAAAAATTTGAAAAAGATACAAATATTTTATTTTGTGTCTTGTTTTATTTGTTTTGAGGATTACATGAATTAGAATATCTTTTTCTTATTTAGAACATACTTGACATTGTGGAGAAACTTAAATAGTATATGTAATATATGTGCTAAGCTATTTCTAATCTTGTATAAGTATGTACTAGTTTGTACTTGTATTCATGGGTTAATTAAGAAATTAATATTTTTTGTTTTTGTACCCTCTATAGCTTAGTTTTGTATTGTCATGCATTGCATTTGCATTTGCATTTTATACATTAAGCATAATGTGTGTATTTAGTTTTGGTCATAAATTTTTTAAAACTAAAAAGATTTTTGTGTTTTGTATCACATATCATGGATTTGTAATCAAGGTTGACCATATTATCTTTACATAACTTGTTTTTGTATTCTGTTTAGCTTGGATGAGCTTATTTTATTGCACTTTACTGGTTTGAGCTTTGTAGTGCATGTTGTGTGGAAAGATGTTTATAGTTTTTGATCACTTTGTCTTGATCTTGAAGTCACATGCCTTTGATTGTCGAACTTGAACTTAATGAGAAATACATAAATAATCATCTCACCACTGTTTACTAGCCAATCATGAACACCTTAGTGCATATTGTAAGATTTTGTACTTGAGAAAATGTAACACATGCACAAAAAGAACATAAGGTGTAGCCTCGGTTTAAATAATAAATTAGTGTGTACATTATCTTGGCTATTTTAATAAATTTCAAAATAAATAAAATTAGTGTGTACATTATGAGGCAAATCAAGAAACTTACATGATTGCAAGCTTTTATTCTAAGAGATGTGAGAATTATATGATGTAACTCTTTAAAGGATAGTCTCTTTTAAATGTATGTGATGAATTTTGTAGAAATTGTGTTTAATTGCTATTCACATATCTCCTCACATGTATTTCAAGCTTTTTGATAGCTGCACACACTACACAAGTTACTCTTTGCTAAACTTTGTACATGTTATTGTGTGTGATCTTGTTGTGGCCATCCAATATTATGTTTTCTATGGTGTTTGATGCAAAATATGTTTAAGGGTTGGCAAAAATTATGTTTTTAATGATTAAAAAGCTTTGTTTTGAAGTTCTGGGTTGAAAACTCATGTTTTTGAAAAACTTTTAAACTCACTGTCATGCATTTCATCCATGAAATAACTTGGTTTGAGTGGTTTTTGCAAAATCTATTGCTGTTTTTCAAAAAATTTGTTTTCTAGGATTTCGATCGATCAAATCTGTTTTTCGACCAATCGAAAATCCCTTGATTTTTAATCATGACTTTCTGGTTGACTCGATTGGTATTCAAATGACACTCGATCAATCGAAACTGAAAAATTTTAGTTTTTAAGTTTTTGACCAATTTTTTTTATGCATCATTTATGTTTAGGATGCACATGCATTGCATTGTTTTCTGTATCCATTTTGCAGTTTAGCAATCATATCTCTCATTGTTTTCACACATACCATGCATACACTTTGCTAAATTGGGTACTCAACTTGATTTAAAAATTGATTGATTAATTTTTGAGTCCTTTGTACTTTCTAGTATATGCTATTTTTATGTGTGAACTATAGAAAATATTTTTCTTAAGAGATATGATGGATAATCAATGTGCAAATATTTTTTCTACTCATGCAACTGTTCATAGGTCACATAGTGTCAAGTTTGCATTTATTGAAAGAGATAATATTTTTCTTCATGTGTATCCTCAACTTAATTTTTAAGTTTGGTTTATGTCTTTTTATTTTTCCTCACCTCCTAAATTTTCCCCAAAACTTGTTTTGTTTTTCCTATTTTTATAGAGGGAGAAAAGTTTTTTTTTTTAACCTTTGCTCTTCATAGGGGGAGTTTTCTCTATTCTCTATAGAGTTGGATTCATTTGTTTTCTTGATTCTCTATTTTCTCTTAACTTTTGTTGCGTATGTTTTCTGTTTACTCTTTGTTTGAGTTATCTTTGTCAACACGTGATAAAAAGGGGGAGAAATAGATGAAATGTGGGAATCTTGTTTAAAAAGATTTTAAAATGTTTTGTTTAGGAGAAGATAAAATTGTTTTTGAAATATAGAGAATATAAAAACTTTTTGATGTATCTAACTTAGAGGGAGAGTTAGAATTTACTTTTGTTTTTATATTGTGTTTCATATTATTGTTTATATGTCTTTCTTTCCACACATGCATTTATGTGTTCTTTTGAGTGTTTTCAGGAAAGACAGGTACATTCTGATCAAGACCTTTTACCTCTTATTGCAACTTCTAGGTTAGGAGTCTTAGATTGGAATTTGTGATGTATTTGGACATTTAATTGTATATGGGCATTATGTTGTATGTGTGTTTTGTCACGGATTGCCAAAAGGGGGGATTGTTAGGTTTTGAGTTTGTATGGCAAACCATGACAAAAACTAAGTCTCATTGGTTTAGAATGGTCTAAAAGTGAAGTCCAAGGCAAAAAACTCATGTTCGGGATGAAAAAAAATTGAGTAACAATCTGTTTCGTTCGATTGGTACTTGATTGATCGAAAGGCATTCAATTGGTACTTGAGCGATCGAAAGTCGCATATCAGCAAAAATCAACAAATGTAAGAAGACCATAACTTGACTGTTTGAAGCCCAAATCGTGAGTCATTTTTTCCAGTATTTAAAGGACATTATAAGCTAACCTTAGAGAGGTTTTCAGAGTTTTTTTTTTTTAGAGAGATTAGAGTGCATCTTGTGCCTCTTTGTATTTAGGGTTTTGTTCCTAAAAAGCTCTCTCATATCTTCTACTGGTGTTATTACTTGAAGAATCTCCAGATTCGGTGTCGTAGAAGTTGCTGCCTTATCTAGTCATCAAAGGTACTGATGATCTAAACCTTTAAGGGTGGTCTTGGAGTCACAAACAGGAGAGTTTGTGTTGCTAAACCTTTGAGTAGGATCTTAAAGTCACAAACGTGGGTGTTTGTGTTTTGCAAAGGCCAAAGAAAGAAGTAGTCCGTGGACTCGAAGCTATCATGGAGTCGTGGTAGTAAGTTTTCTACTCGAGATAGCAATAGGATGTTAGTGGTCTAAGTTGCTATCGTACAAACTTCAATTTTTCATAGTGGATTTGTTGTTTTACCTTGATGATAGCTAGGTCAAATCCTTCTAAGGTTTTTTACCGATATGGTTTTCCTGAATCATCATATCATTGTATTCTTTCTATTTCCACTGCTTTGCATGATATGATTGTTTTGTTTTAACCTAGATATGAATAATAAACCTAAGTATTCACTTGGTTAATTAATTAGGTTAAACAATCTAGTTTTATAGGGGTCTAAAACGTATGGAATCATAGCTGACTTTGAGCTGCAGTGGCCAATAGACTTTGCGATTTGAAAGGAAATTCCAATTGCCTCGCTTTGGAGCATATCAGCTTTTTTTTTCTCCATGCTTCATCGTTATTATGTTTTCACACAGCATCATCATTTGCCGCTTCACTTTATAGGCACTTCCTTTCGTAACAGTGCATGTTAGTGAGAAATAAAAATAACAGATCTCATCTTTACATTTTTTGCCCCAATTTAATAACACATGTGACTGTGATTTAAGAACCATTACTATCATATTGATTGACTCACCATTTTTACTCTTTCACTCACAATCGCATGTATCACAATTGCACTAGAAATTATGGTACAAAAATTGTGTCCTAACAAAGAGTCTTATGGCTCAACTGGTTAGTACAATCTGATATTTTCAACAGAAACTTTCAGGATTCAAATGACTTTCTCCTATTGCAATTATTAAATTTTCAAAAGAAAAAAAGTTGGACCCGTACGTAAACTTTCTCTAAAAGTGATAATCTTTCAAACACAAGGTGACATGATACACTCTTTCCTTGGGACGCAATATTTTTGTAATTCTTTTTTCATAGCTACTGACATAATTTGTTCAAAATCATTTTCTTTGAACAGGCACTATCTCTAGGGAAATGCTATTAAACTAATCTGGTTGTCATTCTCCAAATCTCTAAAGTCATAAATGACAAAAGAGTTTACTACTGCTAATGAAAAAAAAAAAGAGTAACTGATGTATACAAAATTCTCACTACACTGCACAAGCTCTACGATGCAATTGAATCACTGTGCGAACTCCTCAGATGTCAAAAGGATTATATAACAATTACAAATCAACTTCAAAGCATAAATCCTTCATGAACCAAGCTAACAGGACCAACAGCAATTGAATATACATTAGCAGCACTAGCCATTTAGGCTCTTTTGATTATTTGATTACTGGTCCACACAAAGTGCACATGCGAACAATTTTAATATACAAACAACCTGCTTCTAAAGCCAAATTGTTGACTTGACCTTTAGCAAACTGGTTGATTCAAGAATATTAAGATTCCGGCACGTCTTTCAGCTGCAATATTTTTTGTTTTGTTGTTAATGATCATAAAGCTGAAATTTGAAAGAATACAAATAAAATTTTCCTCTTAACAAAAGCAATCTATGTACTTCCGAAATCACGTATCTATGATGACAAACTTGATAACCAGTCATTCAAATTCAAACAACAAAAGAACATGGAAACAAGAATTTACATCTGTCACTGCTTGACATTGTTTCTTCTTGACATCCATGATATGTTAGATTCAGGATGTTGATTGGAGCCTCATCTATAAGCCTTTTTGTGTCCATGACTTTGTAAACAAGGACAATGCTTCGGGGAGGAGAGAAACAGAGCTTTGTTGTTTTGATATATAGAACTTTTCCGTTCTGCATATGGAGCCTTTTCAATTAGCTATCTTGCACCAAAATGTAGGACATGGCTATATGAGGTGCATCATTGCTTAATGATTTTCACCAGCATAAGCTACACTTCTCCAATAAGTTTAGACTGCATAGGGTCAACAAAGAAGGTCGTAGCTTCAGGACAAAAGACAGAAAATACAAAAGCAAAGCTTGAGAATTAAAAATTTTCAACAGGTTTGTTATGGAAAATCAAACGAAATATTTTACTTTGACATGAAAATGATTCTAACAATTAAAAATATTCAGCAAACTTCTCTTCTATTTCCTTATTATAGTCTAAATCTCAAACCCATCGCAAGATCAATATGGTGTTTTGATTTTCCACCCACAAATTCTCAATTAGTACACCACCATACTGAATATCGTAGTAAATTTCTGTGCTTGACATAACCATTATAGCACTGTAGCATTTTATTTAATTGATGCTAGAGGTTTAGCAAAATTCCAAACAGTGCGTGACTGAGATAAAATCAGCAATTGAGAAGTAACAATATGGAAAATGTAAGCTTTGACTAGACCTCTTAATCCCCAGTAACTTCCAATTTGTTGACTATGATTTAAAACTTAGATAACCACATGGTTGAATGGTGTTGAGCTATTTTATTGGAATCATATAGAACTACATAATGAGGATTACACACACAAATATACCTCCTAGATAACTTAAAAAGGCTAAAAGAAAAGCACCTTAATTATGAGAATTTAAAAAAACAAAGGAAAGAAAAATGCAAACCTTCAGTGTAATAACCCTGATGTTGAGGAGAAAATAGATGACATTAAGGCGTCAATTTATGAAATCTGAGGTCAAAAGATGTTCATCGCTATAAAACTCAACACTACAGTGCACTACACCATTCTCCGTGCTTATAACTTCAAACACTCGCTGGCTACTAGATTAATGAGCTTCTTCTGTGATCTGAATCACTAGCGACAACCATACCCAACAGATTAATGAAGAGAAAGTTATATGAAACTAAATAGTTACATGCCAAACAGAGAACCTATAAAGCCAGCAGAGGAATAATGAAGGACAAATTCAAGAAAATTTGGTCACTGGCAATATTAGTAAGGTAAAAGGAAAAACTTACTTCCCTTGGCAGTTCAAAATCCATGCTCGCATCCCCAAGCACTCACTGAACATTCTTTCTCTGTCCTCAGAGGCCTATTGCAAAGCAAGGAATGTTTTCTAGTGGCTGGAATTAGGGGTTATTCAGGGTAACAAGCATTATCAGAAGTAAGAAGTTTGCAAAGAAGGCTAACTTTTTTAATGATTAGAATTATACTACTATTAATCACAATGGACATCAATGTAATAATCTAAAGTAATTATACATAGTGGCCAAACCTTAATTTCAAGAATCTATGACATGTTAAGATAAATTTCAAAGTCTATGCAACAAACAAGGGATGAGCATCACAAGCAATCAAAATAATAGTCAGAATGATTTTTTTTTTTTTCTAAATAATAAAAGGTGACTACTAGGACAGACTCCAAAAGCAGAGTGCTAATTCCTACAGCAAACTTTGCTACTATGCCTTGCAACGTATTTAACTCATAAGCAATATGAGGAGCATAAAGATAATCCAGAAAATATAAACCTAATTCCTACAACAAAACGGGGCAATCAAAGACTATTCAAATGAGAAGCAGCAATAAGTATGGATTTGACAACCAAACAAGAAAAATGGAAGTTAAATGAAAAATATACCATATAATATATTTGGGAGGCATCATCTTCCTCGATTTCCTTTGTGAGTGGTGGTGTCAAGATCATGTTCATTTCCTTCCTCAACTGAATTCTTGACGTCCTTGATGGGGTTTCCTCTTTGAGATTGATCTTATCTTCCTTGTCCGTCAGAAATAAGCTGCCCACAAGGTATATGTTAATCTGTTGGTCGAATGCTATTTGTGACAAGTAGAGGACTTTGTCTAAAATCTGAAAACATGATTGACAAACAGAAGAAGATTGTTTTGAGATTTAAACATAGACTACACTAGGAGATGAGCTAGAGATGACATTGTCAATGATTTTAGGAGTTGTAGCGGCAAAAGCTTTTGAGGGTACTCCAAATTTCCTACAGAGATGAATACTGTTTAACACAAGTTTCAAATGTATAAATTATAATTTTCTAGCAAATTCTTCTTGATATCAAATAGTCCAATCCTTTCAAAATTAGGGAACTTAAAAACTCTAATTTTAAATCCATAAAAAACAAAAAACAAAAAACAAAGAAAACCAATAAAATAGTAAACAAGTTACATTACCTCTTCAATAGATTTAAGGATTTTTTTGGCAATCCTACACTGATCAAAAGGTTCGGAAACACAAACCCACGTTCTTTTTTCAAAATGGGACTTCAAATCATGATCATTGTAAGCTAGTTGGGCTAGAGTCGTTTTTCCAATACCACCCATTCCCACTAAAGAGATGACATAGGGGCTTCTTTCATCTACACTACCCTTGCCCAGTAGGATGCTTACTAGGTCATTCCTAACCTTATCACGACCTATAATTTCAGAAACATCAACAAAGGAAGTAGTTTTTGGTCGTTCAACTTCTTCAATGCCCCTAGTCAATTCAAATCCATATGTCTCTCTCTCGTTGTTAATCTCATCGAATTTTTCATTTAGTTCTTTTATCTTATGAGCAATATCACGATGCTGAAAAGGACTAGGAAGTGAGAAATTAAAGTTGATAAGGGGCCATACCTTCCTCTTCTTAGTAGTACTAGTTTCAGCTTTCTCTTCTTCTCTTCTTCTTCTTTTTCTTGTTTCTCAATATCTGCTTTGATCATGGCGGTGTTCCATTCATCTAACACGTCATCCATCTCATAGGATAGGTCTTTGAGCTTATCTAACCAAAGCTTCACAGCTTCGTCCTTCAGTTGCCTTTTCTCTGCATCGTTGAGCACTGCCTGGATGGTGCGGAATTTGCTTTCAAGCTTTTGGACTTCTTCCTTGACACTTACAGTCAACCTGAGCTCTGAAGCAATGATGGAACCAAGCTCCTCGGCAATTGCAGAAACTAGAGCACGAGCCATACTTGAAAATGGAAATTTGTTGGATAATCCAAGAGACTGAAAGAGTAGATGAAAACTGGTTGATAGATCAAATGTACTGCTCTTTTACTTTCCACCTCTTATAATGGATTGGCAAGGCCAGAAACAATGCACATAGTCAGGGGCACAAAATAATTAAAAGATATTGATGCAGTGATCGGTAGCATGGGAACATGTCACGTTCACATTGGAAACACTTGATTTAAGGGAGGTGGGAAACCAAATAAAAGAAAAAAGCTTTACATTGAGAATTGTAGATTCTTATCTTAACACATGCCCAAGACACCAACTGTAATTTTATATATATATATAAAACTGCTCTTAAGTCGTATGTAAGTTTGCATGGGAACATGGCACGTTTGATGGTTAAAGCACATGCTACGAACTCGGTCATGACTTAAACCCAACTTCTACGTGCTACACTGTCCTATTATACTTTTCTTGTTTGCTTATTTTTAAGGTATCAAGAGAATAAATACTAAATATATACCTAACATGTGAAAGATTATTGGTGATATAATGAATTTCTAATGAGATAACAATATATACCTCTCTCTCTCTCTCTCTCTCTCTCTCTCTCTCTCTCTATATATATATATATATATATATATATATATATTCTTTCTTTGATAGATGTTTAATTCTTTAAATTGATGAATTTTATGTTTAACTCTACCTTAGGTTGATATGATTTGGTTATATTTTAATTTTTTATCTTTTTAATTTTATTTTCTTTGTTTGTTACATGTTATCTTATGAAATCATAGAATGATTTAATAATATTGTACTACATAGCATGACTTGGATAATTTGATATTTACAACTATACATTTCTTTGAATATTCTTCTACTCGTCCTTTTTATTTAATTTTTTTTGTCTCACATTCTCTTCCAAAAAAAGGTGATTGTTCTCTCTCTCTCTCTCTCTCTCTCTCTCTCTCTCTTATTAATTATTTCTTGCAACTCTATTTTAGATTGATGAATTTTTTTTTGTGTCTCTACTTTTGGATGATACACTTTGGTGGTGTGTTTTTAAGATTATTTATCACATGTACTCTCTATCCCTCTTATAGTTTTGGTTTTAGCTAATTTTTAGATATTTTAGAAGTGAGATGATTATGTATTTGAATGTCTCTATAAATTATTTGAGTAATATGAATTGTAAATTTGTGATGAGGTTTGGTTATCATGATAATCTTTTTAAGAAAATAAGAAATTCAAATAATTAATTTTGGAACTTAAAAATTTTAGTGGTAGGAAAAAAAATCCATAACACACTATACAAAAATTTGAATATTATAGATCACTTGAAAAATGAATAGAATTTCTATCTTTTATGTCAAAAGAAAAAATTGAATAATATCAGTCAAATGCACCTAAGTTTTTCAAAAAAAAAAAAACTCAAAATAATAGAATGATATATTTGTAGAGATAGAGAGATGAAAAATAATTTTAGAAATAATATCTAAAGTACATTTTATAGAATACATTATACATTATACCATGTTACAAAATAGTTGTATATTCCCACGCATCGTGTGAGTCTGCAACTAGTTTATTATAAAAGAAAATAAGAATTTTTTTTGATAAATAAAAATAAAATAAAAGAAGAAGAAGAAGAAGTTATTCGTAACATTATTGGTTCCAACAAGAATAAAAATATATTCTTGCTTTCTCCTAAACTCTTACCATTTGTTTTAAAAAATATGATTTGACTCCGAAGTGCCCTAAATACAGTTCATCAATTCCAACAAGGATGTATCCAATAGTCATTATTTATTAGAAATGAATCTTGGGATCCCAACTTTCTTTTTGTTAATATATATATAAGGAAATGTTAACGAACGTTTTAAGGGGAATTTGTTATCGTATATAGTTTTAGGAAAGTTTTTATGGGAAAAAAAAAAAAAATTAATGTTTTGATAACTTATTTACATTTCCATAAAAGTGGTATAAAAAACTTTCCTAAAATGGTTTATTAATAATTGCCCTAAAGGTACCCGTTATAATTGTATATTTTTTTTAATTTTTAATTTTGGGTTTAGGGAAATAATATTTAAAAGTAAGATAGAAATAATGTCCTAATTTTCAAGATTTTTCTCTACATGAGAATTGATAAAATTTTGAAAGCCTAAAACTTAGGAACTTTTTTTAAAGTAGTAAATTACTTTTTTATCCCGTCTATATTTTTAAATTTAAAATTATTTAACTAAAAGATAAGGGTATTTTATAGAATTTAAGAATTTTTGTAAGGATATTTTAATACGCAAAATCATGAAACTCAAATAGGGAATCTTATTGTTAATATACTAGACTCGTTACATGTGCTTTGTGCGTGCAATAATACTCTTTTTTATTTATTTGTTTTTTTGGTTTAGTATTATAATCATGTGTATTTTTTTTTTAAAAAAGAAAGAGGTAAGGATTTCTTTTTAAAAAAAAAAGGTAAGGTAATGTGGAATAATTATTAAAAATAAGATAAAAATAATCCTAAGTTTTAGGCCAAATGGAGAAGATAAAAGAAAAAGCCTAAAACTTAGGAATAGTAAATTACTCTTTTAAGCAGTTTGTGTTTTTTAATTTAAAATTATTTAACTAAAAGATAGAAGTATTTTAGACTTTAAGAATTTGTGTGAGGAAATTTTAGTACACAAAATGTTGAAACCCAAACGAAAAATCATGTTATTATATATATATATATATATATAAACAAGTCAGGGTTAAAGAAGGTAGATCGAAAGGTTGGAAACTCGTTTTCCCAACTAATCTTTTAATATTATAATATTAGAAGATTAGTTGGATCCTTATTTTTTACGCTTGCAACATGTGGTGGGAAAACGAGTTTCCAACCTTTGGATCTACCTTCTCTAACCCTGAGTTGTTTATTTCTACAAGAATCAATAATACTTTGTTCATACTAAATGATAAGTATTGCAAAGAGACTAATAGTTAAGTGGCATAGTTTGTTACAGTATTTTTTATTAGTTAGATCTCCATCTTTTATTGTTGTAAATTGTAATTACTGAATTATAAATAAGAAAAAAGATTAGTATATATTTATTATCCGCTGTGGATCACAATTTGTTTTTTAAGAAATAATTACAATATACTACAAATTTGCAGTTCGAATCCATTCCCTTACACCACCACTTTGTACATGGAAAAGTGTCAATTCAGATGCCAATAATTAGTGTATGTTTATTATTTGCTATGGATCTCAATTAAAAAAATATGAGTATCTAATTTTTATGACCACAACCTCTAACCAATTCCAAGAACTTCTAACAAACTGACTCCACAATAGTAGAGCACTGGGATAACATTAATCTCTAAAGACACCGTTTCTAAGATTTAACTACACCTTTGATTAATAATCTATTTCATCATCTTATCAACAAGTTACGCTTTGATTATCTAATTAGAGGCCTACACAAAAGTGCAGCACACATGAACAACTTAAATATATAAACAACCTGCTTCTAAAGCCACCTTGTTGCTTTGACTTTTAGCAGACTGGCTGATTCATGATTAGTATATATTTATTATCTGCTTCTACAAATAAAATTTCCTCTTAGCACAAGCAATTTAGTACTTTAAAAATCATGTCCTTATTATGACAAACTTGATAATTAGTCATTCACATTCAAACAACTAAAAGAAATGGGAAGTCACATTCAGGATGTTCATTGAAGCTTCATCTGTAAGCATTTCTGAGTCTATGAATTGAGTATAGAGCTCTGTAAACAAGGACAAAGCTACAGGGAGGAGAGAAAGAAAGCTTTGCTGCCATTCTGCATATGGAGCTTTCTCAATTAGCTATCTTGCACCAGAATGTAAGACAACCATCTGAGGGGCATCATTGCTTATGATTTTCACCAGCATCAACTATGCTTCTCTGATAAGTATAAACTAAGACTGCATAAGTTCAACAAACAAGGTAGTAGCTTCAGGGAAAAGAGCAGAATATATATATAAATAAACTTTTGTGCAAAGCTTGAGAAATAAAAAATTCCAACAATAGGTTTATTACAGCAAATCCATCAGAAATTTTTTACTTTGACATCAAAATAATTCTATCAATTAAATAATCAGAAAACTTCTCTTCTGTTGCCCTTCTCTAGAAAAGGGCATTCATATTCTTAAGCTCAAACACATCCCAAGATCAATCTTTGATTCCCCACCATAGATTCTAGCAAATTCTCAATAAAAAGTACACCACACTGAATATTGTAGTAAATTTTTTCTATGTCGTGGAGGTAAGACCATTATTGCATTGCAGCATTATATTGAATTGAGGCCAAAGGCTAGCCGCCAATGTATAGAAAAATTCTAATCGTGCCAGATTGAGATAAATCAGCCATTGATAAAACAATACGGAAAATGAAAACATTGCCTAGATCCACTGGCGGCGCCACATATAGGTCAGGGTGGTCCTGGGACCACCCTGATCTGAATTCTTTTTTTTTTTTTTTTTTATATATATATAATAAAAAAAATTACTTATCTACCTTTATTAGGAACACCCTCAAAAAAATTAGGAACACTCTCAAAAAATTTATGCCAATAAAATTAAATTTTGGTAGATATTTGTTACATTTTGGCTGGTACCAGTTTTTAGAAAAAAAAAGAAAAACTCTTAAGCTGACAAGCTCGTTAGCATAACATGTCATTACTTGCGTCGAATGCCTAAAAAACAATCTAGCTATTGCAAAGGTCGCCCTTTTCTTCTCTCCTTTTCGTCTTCTTTGCTTCGTCTTAGACGTTCTGCTAGTCTACCTCTTCTTTCTTGTTTTACTCTAGTTTTTTCTTTGTCAATTTTTTCTTTAGTTTTTTTTTAGACTTTTAGCTTGCTAACCCCACTCACGTGATAAAACTCAAAAAGCTAACAAAATATTCTTTCAAACTTATTTATTGAGTCTTGCCTCTTCCCAATATGATATACATAATACACTCTTATTGTCTATTTTTTGTTATTGTTTTTCATTATTTAATTTCATATTTATGTTTTAATATTCTAAAACAGTATTGTTATGTAATAACTAAATGGTTTGAGTGTCAAAAAAGAAAAACTAAATGATTTTTTTTATTTGAGGTTTATTTATTTAGATCAATAATTTTATGTTGTATAAGAAAATATAAATATAAATTATTTTTAATTTTTTTTAAAACCCCGAAACACCCTGAAACGGTGCGGTACGTCGAAATAGATCTGTATTGAAATATTCCGTTCCACTAAACAAACCGAAACATGGTCCAAAACAGTATTCATAACATTGCTTTCAAGCAAAAAGAAAAAGCTAAAAAAAATTCGAACTTAAATCTAAAAAAGAAAAAATTGTAACAGAGAATCTGAAGAAAAAAAAAAAATTGTAACAGAGCAAGCCCCCGAGGAACACCCTGATAAATAATCCTGGAGCCGCCACTGCCTAGATCTATTAATCCCCAGTACCTTGCAATTTGTTGACTATGATTTAAAACTTACATAACCACATGGTGGAATGATGCTCAGCATGAGTGAACCATAGCCAACAAATTAACGTAGAGAGAGATATAAGAAACTAAATAGTTGCATGCCAAATAGAGCAATATTTGAAGGACAAATTTTGAGAAGGTGGTCTTTGGCAAATTAGTATGTAAAAAGGGAAAAAGTTCAAAATCCACGCTTGCATCCCCAGTGCGCACTGAACATCCTTCTTTGTCCTCCAAGTCTCTTGCAAGTTGGATTCCCCCCGCCCCCAGCCCCCTACCCCCCTAGTGGCAGGGATTTAGGGATTTAGTGGCATTGCATCATGACATTCATTTGTTCATGCATCATATAGATTTTTGTTATCTTTTTGTTGTGCTAACTTGCAGTTTGCATTGTGTTTTTTTTTTTGTTCTAATCTTTCTCTTGTGCCTCCGTCCTATCCTAGCACAATGCCTAGGAAGACTAGAGTCAATAGGTCATCCTCCTCTTCTTCTGCCCCATCCCTTGAGAGTGACAAATTTTTGAGTGCGAAGCACCAAGAGACCTTTGAGACACTTAACCTTAAGAGAAAGATTTGGGCTGAGCGTAAGGTTCTGTTAGATAAGTTAGATCCAGCCATTAAAGCAAACTTTGAGCGTCGGGGCTGGTTGCCACTTTTGGATTTTGATGATCCCCCTTTTGTTATTTTGATCAGAGAGTTCTATTCGAACCTCTCTGTTCATTCCTATGATTCTGGCACTCTTGTGAGGAACTGGATTCATGGTGTTGAGTACACCATTACCCTTTTAGTAGTGGCTAATGCTCTTGGGGTGCCTCTTGTTCAGCATCTTGTTTACCTATATGCTGAGTCTCCTCCTCTAGATGACGTCATGTCATACATCACTGGTACTTCTATCCAGTGGGGTTCTGATCCTCGGATCACTTCTGCTGAGCTTACTAAGTCCACCTATCTCTTCTTTAGGATAGCGTATCATTCCTTGTGGCCTATTCCTTATCTGCACACCATTCCTTTAGAATGGTGTGTGTTTTTATATGCTCTTATTACGGATGCTCCTATTAGTTTCCCTCATTTGTTTCTTCGTTCTTTGAACAAAGTTTATAGGAGTTCTTTTACTGCTCATGCTCTTTTTCATCCTGTTTTCATTCATAGGATTTTGTTGTTTTTGGGTTTAGATGACTTCCCCGCTTCTAACCTATACACATTATGCTCCCATAAATGCCACTTTTCTTAGGCAGGGCTGCTCAGATGAGAAGCGCTCTAAACGCCCTCGTGTTGAGCCTTCTGGTACCACACCCCTTCCTTCTTCTACAGGTGTTCCTTTTGGTGAGGAGTCTGCTGATCCTGTAGGTATGCTACTACTGTTTTGTTCCTCCACATCTACTTCGGATGACTTTGACATTCATCGACATTGGAGACTGTTGTGACCGTTCAGGCGCTCATGGTCAGATTTTGGTGGACATGCTTGATGAGCTCCGTGCTTTACGAGCAGATTTGACACCTCTTCGACATTTGCCACCCTCCTTCTGATGAGGTTTTTGATTGCCCTTTGGCATTCGTCACAAAAAGGGGGAGTACATTTTGGACATTTTGACACTTTGTAGGGGAGTTTTGTAGTTAGGGGGAGATTATGTTTATTGGGGAGAGTTACTCTTATGAGCCTGTGGAGATAAGATTGAATCTAGGTGCTTCACTTTGTATTTACATTTTTGGCTCTTGATGAATTCATGTTAGGGGAGATACATTTATTATGTTTCTGTTTCAATTCTTATTGACTTTGTTTATGAGTCTTCATTGATATACGTCTATATTTGTGTTTTATGAAATCAGATTTTTATTTTGTTTGCTTGTATTTTTCACACATACGTTTATGCGTTTTATTTAGTGTTTTCAGGAAAATATCAGGTTGATTCAATTAAGCTGCTGTCTACACTTGCAACTGATGGATAGTAGTTAGGATTGGATTTGTTGAAATGGGCATTTTTATTAAAGGGTTTTTCTTTGTAATCTTTGAGCGTTTAGTTGTGTTTTGTTCACGGATTGCCAAAGAGGAGTTTGTTAGGTTCTAAGTACTTAGGAACTAATATATTAGAACTCTAATTTTATTATTGGCAAACCATGATCAAAACACGTGTTTAGTCTTGTTTTAGACTTGCTCAAAGTATGTT